>CM048747.1:524565371-525767037 GCA_026315105.1 Locusta migratoria
ACTACATGAGGCTGGCTATATTTAGGGTACCTATTCAAGCCCTCTCCCCATTTGGGGCGAGTAGAGTGGCCTCTGAATAGGACTGTTCAGTCACAGATGTAGTAGCTGTGTTCCTCTGCAGTTTCTGAGTTCCCAGAACAAAGCAACTGATCACACATACACCAACTAGATGTCAGTCTTTAACTAGGGGAGCTCATCCCTCACAATCCTGCTCCTGTCACCACTCCCTATTTTCTGGACGACTTGGGACTTTGAAGATGTCTGTGCATGTATTCACTTAATGTGAATATGTTACTACACAAACAAAAGCAACAAATGCGCAATTCTTGACAGAGTAAAGATGTTCTTAATGGCACACTGAAATGTGATGATCTGGCAGTCTTTGATTTGCTGTAGCCTTTTTCTACCTTTCTAGTTACAGTAATGGGCATACTGCTCTTATGCCTGGGCCACCATTAAAGATTTTTTGAGAGAGAGAGGGGGGGGGGGGGGGAGATAAAAGGACAAGAGGAATAGCTAGAGAAGGGGATATGGGAAAGATAAGTTATCGTGAGGCATACTTAGTCTGGCTCCTCTGTTGAGACCTGTCCAACAAGGTTAGACTTGCCAATAACTACACTACTGCCTGCATAGTTCTCATCTTCTGCCGGCCTCGGTGGCCGAGGAGACTGAGGCATTTCAGTCACGGTCTGCACAACCACTACGGTCGGGGGTTCGAATCCCCCCTCGGGCATGGATATTTGTGCTGTCCTAGTTCATAAGTAGTTTGTAAGTTTAGGGACTGATGACCCCGTAGTTAAGTCCCATAAGCTTTACAAACATTTGAACATTTTCTCATCTTCATCGGAGCACACAAACTCTCCCACCCGCACGGACAGTGTGTCAGTATGGCGGTGCCCCCTGGGAGAGAGTTGACTGTATATAGTCAACTAACAGAGCACCACCAAATTAAATTCAGATAACTTGTTCTGAGGCCCATATACACTGGGACACATCTAAAGAATGAGGAATGTATTTTACTCTTCGGGATTCTTTTAGCAAATAGTGTATGTATTTTTGGTGTGGTACTCACAAATATTAATTTCACTATCAATTTTTAATTTAGTGATGTTTCTAAATCCAATTTTCAATCAGTGGTGCTCATAATTGTCATCAATTTTAAACTCAGTGATGTTTCTAAATACCATTTTCAATCAGTGATGCCCATGACTCATTAACATAGGGAATCTTTTATGAATAACATTTTGGCACACTGGCTGGTCACAAGCACAGCATACTAGTGTCACATGTCTTATATTTGTACACTGGCTTCATCACTTCAATTATTTTTCCACCCCTCCATTAGTGGTTTCAAAATTAACACTTGGGGGGCATTGTCTCGCAATCTTAAGACTGGTTCTGCTTATTGGTGTTGTGGTCTTTAGGGTGAAGTATTATCATCCCTGCTTAGCTATATTAATCTAAATCCATTTGAGCACTTACTGAATCAAATTTTCACATTTCTCAGTCATAGTTACCGCTTTCTTTTAGTAAATTTGAGCATTGAAGTCATTTCTCTCATATCTAATTTAGCCCTTTCTAATGCAGATTTTTACCACCTGCATTGGCTTGAACTATTATTGACTTTACAAAGAGAAGGATGTAAGGGATTACACCTTGTTATGAAACATGCAATCCTTTGTTGATTTCTTCTCATTTGACATTAAATAATGCGTCTCCCATTTTCTCTCTCCTCGGTGACACAGACAATAACGGTCTTCCTCCCTTCTTTGAATCTGTATTTGCTCCCATGAAGGAAGTTTCTTCCCAATCATTTTCATGACTAATGTCAATGTCTTTTTGAAGCCAAATGGCAATATATTCTTCATTTACACACTTTCAACTGGCCATTATCTACATAGAAATTAGCAAATTCAACAGCCACATTGTCAAATCTATGTAATAAGCACTACCATGTGCACAGTGAATTCCAGCAATACAGTAGACGGAAAGCAGAATGAAAAAAATTATGGAACATCATCCAACAGTGGCACTGTAGCAGAAAATTGAAATGCCAGACGTAGCTTGACATTGGAGCTGTAGTAGGAAATTGTAAGGTTGGACGCAGTGGATCTGAAAGAGTTAATATCTCTTTGTTGGTTATGTAGTCTACCCATGTGATCTTTGTCATTCTTCTGTAATATCATATTTCAGCTTCTATTGTGTTCTTATCAGTTCTTATGACCTATATCTTTTAATATATGGTAGTATTCTTGTGTTCTGAAATTTACTTTAGTGTGTAAATCTGTGTTAGCACTGTTCCAGTTAGTAATACCATACACATTAATTTCTCACTTGCTTTAATTTTTGCTGTCAATATTTTAAACTTACCTTACATTTATATTCACAGAAACAGCTTTAGGATGATTTTCATTTGTACCGAGGGCAAACATTGATATCTGGTCAACCAATGTCGCTATGAATCCACCATGCATTGTTCCTATAGGGTTTTGATGTTCTTCTTCAACAATAAGTTCTCCTCTACATTTCCCCTCTCCAGCAGATATAATTCTAACCTTGAAATAAATTACAAACATTTAATAAATATAAATGTGATAAACTATTCATTTAGTAAACAAAACATCATTTTAATGGAGACTAACAGGTTTTTCCCAATCAGATGATATGGTTGTAAGTAGCTGAAACATTTTATATATTTTTCCTTACGTAATACCTTACAATGCAAAGCATCTCAGTCCATAATCAGTGCAAACTAAAAGTCTAAAATGTCAACAGTAGTGGTAGGTCAGAATCTGGAGATGTATTAGTGTGAAATGAAGGCAGTGAGACAGAGTTTGTTTACAAAGAGAGGAGTAAGGGCACCATAGTTCTGAATCAGCAGAAGTTGGTCGACTTATGTCTGCTCATATTTTGGTTCCAGCCACTGCCAACATCAGTAATCTAACACAGAAGCCTGCAAAGTGATTGTTGTATTGTGTTCTTTTCAGTGTCACAATGTAAGTACTACTATTTTTATTTGATTACTTAAAATTTTTGAATTGTCTGTCAGGACTGGCACAGAATTAGGAACAAGTACCATCATTACACATTGCCTGAAGCCTTGCCTAAAATTTCAAATGAATCAAGTCTGGAGGAGTGAGAGCAAGCATAGGGCTATCAATGCACGACATAAGGGTGGCTTTTTCTTCCCTCACTGCCCATGACCATTTATGAGACACCATTACTGGAATGAAATATAATAACAATGATTCCATATATGGTTCATGGAACACACACATAATGACAATATTTCAGTGATCAGTCACATATACAACAATGATAACTGTCTATAAATTGCTATTCTCTTTACATTAAATACCACGGACAACTACATGACACTTTACAATGTTCAAATATGGTTTCACCATTGGAAGTAACACAGTACCTTCTCCAATGAGTACACTGTCCAACTGCTTCATCAACATCATCATCTCAGCCTTTTCCTACATCATGTGGGATCGGCATTCCTTCGCTGGATGCTTCTCTTCCATACATGTCTAGCCAGTGCTTCTTGTCTGAGCCATCCTTTCTCCTGTAGTTCCCCTGCTACCTTGTCTTTCCATCTCAGTTTCAGTCTTCCTCTTCTCCTTGGTCCTTCAATTTCTAGGTCTTCAACTCTTCTCCCCACATAGTACTCCCCTCTTCTCTTCACATGTCCATACCATCTTCTTCCCTATGGGCCCCACTCTCACTGCGCCCTTGATATACTCATTCCTTAATTTATCCTTTCATGTCACCCAACTCATCCACTTTAACATTCTCATTTCTGCCACTTCCATCATTTTCTTTTGAGCTTTTGTAATTGGTCATGTTTCTGTATTATACAGCATCCCATGCCTCACCACAAACCTCTAAATCTTTCCTTTCATTCTACAGCTCACATTCTTATTACACAGTACTCTGCTCCGTTTCCTCCAGTTCATCCATCCACTATTTATCCTATGTTGTTGTTGTTGATTTTTGGAAGGGACTAAACAGCTACGGTTATCAGTCCCTTGTTCCAGTCAGAGAGATAAAACATTTTGTTAAGCGTTCCTAAGTAAATGCGTTAACAAGTCAAAGTTTAAAACTCACAAGCAAATATAAAGATACAACGAATAAGGGATAAAACAGCTGAGACAGTACAAGAGTGTTTTTGCTGGGTGATCACAGAAATATAAGGAACACATCCAGCCACTCTGGGACACTTTAAAACCACCTACCTAAAAGTCTTAGGCAGGTGGAGGACAGAGCAATAACAGACACACACAAACTTTAAATGGATTTGTAAAATCCACTCTCACGTATAAAATTTAAAACAGAGTCAACCATGGAGGTATTATCAGCTAATGCAAGCTGCAAAGTGTCAGGGACATTAAAATATCGTAGCTTTGCGGCTAAATTGCGACATTGAAGTAAGATGTGGGCGACTGTCAAAGTCGCACCACATCGACACTGAGGATGGTCCTTGTGACGCAGAAGGTGACCATGCGTGAGCCAAGTACAGCCTATACAGAGCTGGAAAAGGACAACCTACTCCCTGCGAGAAGCCCTCAGGGATGTCTTCTATGCGGTGGTAGACGGCTTAACAACACGGAGCTTATTCGGTTAAGTCGAGTCTGCCCACTCAGAATTTCAAACCCCTAAGACCTTATGGGTCAACTGGGTTTGGAGGTCGGAGACTGGGAGGCCAATATCCAGGGACCGCGAAGTGGTGGCCTGCTTGGCCAGCTGATCAACACGTTCATTACCCGGTATACCTGTGTGCCCTGGCGTCCAGACAAAAGCGACAGAACGGCCTGACGCGCTAATGGCGAAGACAGCATCTTGAATCGCTCGCACCACTGCGTGTTTGGGTAGAAACTGGTCGAGGGCCTGTAAGCCACTCAGGGAGTCGCTGCAGATGATGAACGACCCCCTGGGGCGAGCTCTGAGGTGTTCAACAGCTCTCAAAATAGCGACCAGCTCCACAGTGAAGATGCTGCTTCCACAAGGCAACGACCGCTGAAAGTGGGCACCATAGACAAAGGCATATCTGGCACGGCCATCGACCAAAACACCGTCCATGTAAAGAATGTTTGCTCGGTGAAATGTGTCAAGCAGTGCATGGAACCGGCGACGGAGAATCAGTAGTGGAATAGAGGCTTTCGAATCCTGGGACAAATCCAACCAAAGCTCCAGGCGAGGAATTGTCCAGCGGGGGATACAGGGGGAGTAATGGAAAGGTGGAGGAAGGGGTAGGGAATCAAGTGAGGAAAGAAGGGAACGGACACAGACCGCAAATGGAAGACCCGACCTGGGCTGACATCGCGGGGAAGGGAGTGCAGAAAGCAGGAAGAGAAGTCTCTGGTTCAAATGGCGGGGTAAAGCAACAACCCGGGCAATGTAAGTCACCAACAACCATTGCCAGTGATACCGCAGAGGGGGAACACCAGCTTCAGCTACAAGGCTCATTATGGGACTGGTGCGAAAAGCCCCTGTTGCGAGATGCACACCTGTGTGGTGAACTGGGTCTAGGACCCGCAAGGCAGAAGGGGCTGCTGAGTCATACACCAAGCTCCTGTAATCAAGCCGTGACTGAATAAGGGACTTGTAGAGCTGAAGAAGGGTGGAATGTGCTGCTCCCCAACCAGTATGGCTGAGGCATCGATGAATATTTAAATGCTGCCAACACTTCTGTCTCAGCTGACGTAGGTGTGGCACCCAAGTCAGCTGGGCATCAAAGAACATGCCCAGGAAGTGATGTGTATCCTCAATCTGAAGTAGTTCGGCACTCAGGTAGAGCTCTGGGTCAGGGTGAACTACCTGACGGCAAGAGAAGTGCATCACGCAGGTTTGCTATGTGGAGAACTGAAATCCGTGAGTAGAGGCCCATGAATGGGCCTTTCGGATGGCACCCTGCAGCCGCCGTTCAGCTATGCCAATGCTAACGGAGCAGAAATACAGGCAGAGGTCATCAGCGAACAGGGAACAACTGACTGATGACCCCACAGCCGCAGCAAGACCGTTTATCGCCACTAAAAACAATGGGACGCTGAGGATGGAGCCCTGTGGGACACCGTTCTCTTGAATATGGGGGGAGCTAAAAGACGCCCCAACCCTTACCCGAAACGAGTGGTGGGAGAGGAAATTCCGAATAAAAATAGGAGGGGCGCCACGTAAACTGCAGTCATGGAGCGTAGTCAAAATATGGTGGCGCCAGGTGGTATCATACGCCTTTCGAAGGTCGAAAAATACAGCAACCAAATGCTCACGCCTAGCGAACGCATTGCGAATGGCCGACTCCAGTGACACGAGGTTGTCAATGGTAGAACGACCCTGACGGAAGCCCCCCTGTTGTGGAGCAAGGAGTCCACGCTCTTCAAGGATCCACATAAGCCATCGACTCACCATATGTTCAAAGAGCTTGCAGAGAATGTTGGTGAGGCTGATCGGACGGTAATTGTCAGCCACCTGGGGATCTACACCAGGTTTCAGCACTGGGATGATAGTGCTTTCCCGCCATTGGGACGGGAAACCCCCTCTGCCCAAAATGTTTGATGAAGAACATTGGCTTCATCGTAATAAATGATTCCCCATCATTTCGCGTGCAGACCAGATATTTTGGGGCATAAGCCTCACCCTGAATTTTCGCCCTACGTTCCTCCCATGGTGTGGACAAGGAAGGAAACATTTGGGGGTCATATTGTGCAGCGTTGTAATACCCTCGACCATGTTTAGAGAGGACGGTTGTACCTCCGCCAACGTTTCGTGGGCTTTTCATGGTGTTCCCACGAGCAACTAGGGAAATAAGTGTCCACCCAGACAGAGTCCCGCTTGCCTGGGTAAGCCTTATACAACTGAGGTGTGGCAGGTTTCTCAGAGGTTGCTCGCTAGCGGCTGTACAGCCTCAACAGCCATGCATCTCCTCGGCACGTAGCACACCTTGGGATTGAGGTTTTTTTTATAGAGGTTTGTACCGTCCTCGTTTCCTGGGCGATTAAGCCAAGATCCCCGGGCTCTGATATGTACAACGTTGCACAGTCGCGCTGAACTATGGTCGTTGAAGCACGCATAGAACTTACGGTGTAGTGGACTGTTGGCGCGACACAGCCCACGGCTCAGGACCCCGGGTTTGCCAAGCCCATACTCAGCAAATTAATGCTGAGCCCCTGAGGGAATTTATCCTATGCTGTATTTCAGCCTCCAATCCTCAAATGCTTCAACTGCCCTCAATTCCGACTATTTATAGCCTCATCCTTTGGCAGCAACTCACAACTTCAATGTTTTTGTAAGTTATAAGTAAATGATAAATTGATTAATAATACTAAATGGTGAATATTACAGAGTTTATTAGACTGAATTTTAATGAATAATGACTGTTGATGCTATCCAGCTGTGAACTCCACATGTTAGTTACCAAGAATGTAGGTGTCATTCTGTGGTGGATGTTCATTTGTACTGGCACAAATATTCATCTGCATTCTGTGATAACAGCAGCTCACCCACGTGCACGCACAGATTACTCCATGTGGGCAATTAGTACTTACATACCACTTATATCCCTGTCTTTTTCAAAAACATTACTCTTTGACATATTAATTTCATATATAGAAAATGTTTCACCTGCCTCTGAGAGAGCAATCTTTCTAATTTATCTAGCAAAAGTTAAAATGTAAAATGTGTCAAGTAAAATGAAAAATATTTGAAATCTAAGATCAAGTGTTCAGAAAATGCCAGTATTATCAGTATAGATTTTAGAAACATTACATAATAGAAAAATAGGTGGTATCTTGAAAACTAATCTTAATTAATTAATACTTTTGAACTATAAAATTGTGAGAGAAACCAATTACTTCCTCTGAGCCACAAACAAGAAGTATGCATCTCCTTACACTTCATTTTTGAAACATACATTTTTGCATAGTAATCTGTTTAGGATATCCTCAAATCATGATGACTCTTGAAGAATATTCACATCTGAAGAAAGTATGTCAGTAAAAAGAAAAGAAAATACTTTTAAAAAAGGACAATCTGATAAATATATGTATATACTAATGGTGCAATCACAATTTTTAACTATGGCAATGGTATGTGAAGCATGTTAATTGCTGCATTATACATCTATATCTACATATGTACTCCGCAATCCTCCCAAAGGTGTGTGGTGGAGGGTACTCAGTACCAATACTAGTTACTTGCTTTCCTGTTCCACTCCCATAAACAATGAGGGAAAATGAATGCTTGTATGCATCCGTATGAGCCCTAATCTCTCTGATCTTGTCTTTGTGGTCTTTATGCAAATTGTAGGTTGGCAGCAGTGTGATAGTTCTGCAGTTTGCCTCAAATTCTGGACCTCTAAATTTCTTCACCAGTGTTCCTTGAAAAGAACACCACCTTGTTTCCAGCAACTCCCATTTGAGTTCCCAAATCATTTCAGTAACACTCACATGTTGATCGAATCTACCGATTACAAACCTAACTGCCCACCTCTGAACTGCCTCTTAAGTTCTCCTTTAAACTGATCTGGTGGGGATTCCACACACTGGAGGAATACTCAAGTTGAGGTAATACAAACTTTTTATATGAAATCTCCTTTACAGAATCACACCCTAACTAAATTCTCCCCATAAATCGAAGTTGACTATTTGCCTTCCCCACGACTGCCATTATATGCTCATTCCATTTCATTTTGTTGTGCAGCATTATGCCTAAATATTTAATTTACAAGACCCTGTCAAGTAGCACTCTACTAATTCAATATTTGAACATTATGAGATTTTTTGTCCCAGTCAACTGATTCACCTTAAATTTTTCTACATTGCCATTCCTCACTCCACCTAGAAATTTGGTCCAAGTCATCCTGCATCCTACTACAGTCATTGACAGATGACATCTTCCTGTACACCACAGCATCAGGAAACAGCCACAGATTGCAACTCACTCTGTCCGTCAGATCATTTATATAGATAGACAATAATAGTGGTTCTATCACTCTTTCCTTGGGCACTCATGATCATACCCTAGTCTCTGAAGAACACTTGCCATCAAGGGCAACATACTGGGCTCTCTTACTTATGTAGTCTTCAAGCCATGCACATATTTCGGTACCTAATCCATATGCACATACCTTCATTAGCAGTTTGTAGTGCTGTACCGTGTCAAACACCTTTCAAAAATTTGCGTGTTGCCCTTCACCATAGCTCAGAAGGTGTCATCAGAGAAAAGGGCAAGCTGAGTTTCATACAATCGATGTATGAACAGAATCTTCTGCATCTTAAACAAATTTACTATATTAGAACTGAGAATATGTTCAAGAATTTCACATTAACTGATGTTAATGATATAGGTCTGTAATTTTGTGGGTCTGTTCTTTTGCCTTTCTTCTACACAGGCATTACATGCGCTTTTTTCTAGTCACTTAGAACTTTGCACTGGATCAAAGATTTGCTGTGATAAATGAACCCTAAGTAAGGGGTCAGTGCCACTGAGTACTCCTTGTAAAACCAGATTGGTACCCCATCTGCACCTGGTGACTTCTTTGTTTTCAACTCTCTCAGCTGTGTATCTACATCAGCTATGTCCTCCATTTTCAAGTTAGTGCGACCATCAAATGAAGGTCCTACAGTGTGAATGATTTCTTAAATGCTAAATTTAAAACTTTGGCCATCATTTTTCTTTCTTCTATGACCACCCCAGAATCATCAATGAGTGATGTGATTGAGTCCTTTGATCTGCTTACTAATTTTACATAGGACCAGAATTTCTTTGAGTTCTAGGTAAGATCTTTTGCTAAGGTATGATGTGGTAGTTATTGTATGCTTCACATATTGCTTTCCGTATAGACACATGAATCTCTACTGAGTTTTCTCAGATTTCATTTGCTTGACCAATTTTAAACCGAGAGTGCAACTACCTTTGCTTTTTCAGCATTTTTCAAACATTATTATTAAACCATGGTTGGTCTTCCCATCCTTAATCCACTTTGTCTGCACAAATGTCTCCAGTGCTTTATTTACAAAGCATTTACATTTTGCGCATAATTCCTCTGCATTCACCATAATGGAACTAAATGAAGTCCATACATTCCTTAAGTGGGACACTAAGAACTGCTGATCTGCACTTTGTAGCATAAACAGTCTACTAGGCTTCTTGACCTATTAATTATCTTAGGTGACCATTGTCACTATAATGACATCATGATCACAAACCCCTGTCTCTACAGTTATATCATTGATAAGGTCTGGTCAGTTTGTAGCTATAATGTCTAAAGTATTTCCATTGCATGTGGGCTAATGATTTAGTTGCTCAAAGCATGTTCAGAAAATTTGCTCAACTATAATTTGCAAGCTGCTTGTCTGTAACCCCTGGTGGTGAAAGTAGGAGACATCCCAGTCTATACAAATCAGATTGAAGTCTCCCCACTAATGCATGGTTCTCGAAAAGATCTTTTGCTAAGGTATGGCTGTGATAATTATTGTATGCTTCGCGCATCAATCTTTTTATACATGCACAAATCTCTACTAACTTTTGCCTGTCATCATTTGCGTGTTCTTTTTTGAATCGCGAGTGCAACAGTCTTTGCTTTCTCAGCAGCTTTCTAACATTATTATTATACCACGGTGGATCTTTTCCATCCTTAATCGTCTTTACTGGCACATATTTCTCTAATCCTTTATTTACAATGCACTTAAATTTAGTCCACAATTCCTCTACATCCATAGTCCCAGAATTAAACGATGCCCATTCATTTTCTAAGTGCGATCGTCACATTTGCTTATCGGCTCTTCCCAACAAAAACACGCTCCTAGCCTTCTTGATTGGTTCATGAACTTTGGTCACCATCGACAGTATGACAATATCATGATCACTAATTCCTGTCTCTACACAGACATTGTTAATAAGTTCAGGCCTGTATGTGGCTATAAGGTCTAGAATATTTCCATTGCATGTGGGTTGCCGGTTTAACTGCTCAAGACAGTCACTGTAAAGAGGGCCAGCGACAGAAGCATGTGCCGCAATTACCTCCAGGGCATCTCATACCGATTCCGCCGACAGCAGCTTCATTCCATCAAGTTGGTATCGATCTTTTAGGGAGGTTCCCAAAGTCGACAACCGGTAACCGATGAATAATAGTCTGCACTAACTACCTCACATGCTACGCTGTCACCAAACCTGTGCCGACTGCAGAAGCTCCAGAGATCGCAAAATTCCTTGTAGAAGACATTATTTTGAAGCATGGAGCACCACGTGTCATGATATCTGATCGTGGAAAAGTATTCCAGTCAAAACTAGTATCAGAGGTAATGTCACGGTGCAACATTGTCCACAGAATGACAACTGCATACCATCCTCAGACAAATGGTTATACGGAACGTTTTAACAAGACATTAGCCGATATGCTACCAATGTACGTCAATGCTGAGCAGAAGGATTGGGATACAATTCTGCCAGTCGTGACTTTTCCTTACAATACCGCAAGACAAGACACCGCAGGATTCACACCATTTTTCCTGCTCCATGGCTGTGAAGCTGAGACAACAATGGATACGCTGTTCCCGTTCCAACTGGACGACACTCAGGATGATTATGTTAAACAGCTAATCACCAGGTTCGAAGAAGCAAGACAGCTGGCTCGCATACAGACACTGGACGCCCAGGAGAAGGACCGTCAGTGGTATAATGACATGCACTGGCCTGTTGTGTACAGCCCAGGAGATCTGGTATGGATTTTTACCCCTGTACGGAAGGTTGGACTGTCAGAAAAGTTATTGAAGCGATACTTTGGTCTTTGTCGTGTCATACGCCGCCCGTCAGACGTCACATACGAAGTTGAGGGTTATGAGCTGTCGTCGAAATGACAAAAATGAAGAGACATTGTTCACGTTCTGTGCATGAAGCCTTACTACGATCCTGAAGAGCAGATAGGTGACAATGGCTTCTTGTTCAAGAACTCTAAGGACAGTAATGTTACCAATGAAGCCATGACAGGAACGTCTGTCATCAATAATGGTGGAGAAGGGAAGGATTCTCTAGAACTGCCATACAGAGGACCCATGACAAGGTCAAGATTCAGGACATTGCAGCTGGCTCCACAGGGAACATAACAGCGGGTTGCTGTTTTTCCAGGAGAGGGAGCAATGCCGCGAGACACCATGTAAACCGATGCCAGTGTGGTGCAGGGGATAGCGTCACAGACTGCGGTGCTGAAGGTTGCCGGTTCAATCCCAACCACCAGCAAAACTTTATTTCTTTGTAATAAACAATTCCAGAATGTTCTGTATCTTCACTTGTAAATTCTACTTGTTTCTTATGTTAACTATTCTTCTAATTTCTGGTACATTCTGTCTGTGTATAAATAGCAGACCACTCTGCCCGAGAGGCAGTCAGTGCTGCGTTTATGTTCAGTTCGTAATAAACGTGCTTTCAGTATAACTGCTGTGTATAGTTGCCTTCGAAGTCAAGCCTGCTTCCATTTCAACACGGCAATATCGAGCAAAGTAGCATGGGATTTGGAATAGGATGCTTAGAGGAAGCCTTCTTAGACACCCAAGTTTGTCAACCCAAAGTTTGGTATAGATTTATTGATGATACTTCATGATCTGGACTCACAGTGAAGAACTCCAGAATTTCCTCTCCAACCTCAATCGTTACATCAGATTCACCTGGTCCTATTCCAAATCCCATGCCACTTTTCTTGGTGTTGACCTCCATCTATCCAATGGCCAACTTCACACATCCGTCCACATGAAACCTACCGATAAACAACAGTACCTCCATTATGACAGCTGCCATCCATTCCATATCAAACAGTTTCTTTCCTACAGCTTAGGTTTTGTGGCAAACGAGTCTGCTCCAGTACTGAATCCCTGAACCAATACCCCAATAACCTAATAACAGCCTTCACATCCCGCAACTACCCTCCTGACCTGGTATAGAAGCAAATAGCCAGGGCCACTTCCTCTTCCCCTCACACCCAGAACCTCCCACAGAGGGACACTAAAAGTGCCCCTCTTGTCACTGGATACTTACCAGGACTGGAGCGGATGATAAATGTGGCTCTCCATCAAGGATACAACTTCCTTAAATCCTGTCCCAAAATGAGATCCATCCTTCATGGCATCCTTCCTATTCCACCGAGAGTGTCTTTCTGCTGCCCACGTAACCTCTGTAACCTCCTAGTCCATCCCTATGAAATCCCAAAACCACCTTCCCTACCCTCCGGCTCCTACCCATGTAACCACCCACGGTGTAAAACCTGCCCTATGCATCCTCCTACCACCACTTATTCCAGTCCCGTAACCTGGAAGGTGTACATAATTAAGGGCAGAGCCACTTGCGACAGCATCCATGTGATTTACCAGCTGACATGCCTGCACTGTGAGGCCTTCTAAGTTGGAATGACCAGCAACAAACTGTCCATTCGCATGAACAGACACAAGTAGACAGTGTTTTTGGTAATGAGGATCACCCTGTGGCTAAGCATGCCTTTGTGCACGGCCAGCACATCTTGGCACAGTGTTACACTGTCCGGGTTATATGGATACTTCCCACTGACACCAACCTTTCAGAACTCCAGAGGTGGGAACTTGCCCTTCAACATGTTCTCTCTTTCTTTGCCCATGAGGTCTCAACCTTTGTTAGTTTGAAATTCCCACCCAACATTCTACAACATCTTTGCCTCCATTCTCTGGACAGAACCTCTGCCTCGACCGGCATCTCTGTCCAACGTTTTTGCATTTTGCATATGTCTGCCCTGGTGTGTGTGCGTGTATATGCGTGTGTGTGTGTGTGTTTGTTTATCGATTCTTTTCCCCCAAAGCCCAAAGGTAAGTCTTTCCTCTCCCCGGATTGGAATGGATCTTTACCCACTCCCTTAAAACCCTCATCCTTTCCTTTTCCCTCTCCTTCCCTGCTTTTTCTGATAAAGCAACCTTAGGTTGCGAAAACTCAGGTTGCGAAAACTCAGTTTTGTGTGTGTGTGTGTGTGTGTGTGTGTGTGTGTGTGTGTGTGTGTGTGTGTTTATTTTTATTAGTGTATCAATGAACTGGTGCCTTCTCACCTGTTAAGTCTAACTTTCTTTACGTTTTTTTAAATATTTGATAAACATTTATTAGACAATACATCACACTATGCTGGTACTACGATACAGCAAAAAGCAAGGACAAACAACAGTCCTTATTTTACAGCTTTACTTTTAATGAAGATGGAACCTTCCTCAGTAAAATACTCTACATATACACTCCACAACCCACCGTAAAGTGCATGGCGGAGTGTACACTGTACCACTACTGGACATTTCCTTTCCTATTCCTCTCTTAAATAGATTGAGGGGAAAAAAGAATGTTTATAGGCCTTTGAACGAGCCCTAATTTCGCTTACCTTGTCTTTGAAATCTTTACGTGAAATGTTAGTAGGTGGCAGGAAGATTGTTCAACACTCAGCTTCAAATTCCGGCCCTCTAAATTTTCTCAACAGAATTTCTTGAAAAGAACATTGTCTTTCCTCCAACGATGTTGTTGTTGTTGTTATTGGAGCTTTAGGGTGCTCAACATCGTGGTCATCAGCACTCATACTAGGAAGAGAGAGTCCAACACTGCTAAATGGCACAGCAGACAGGCAAGGTAAGAGAGAAAACGAAAGGACATACATTCTTCTCCCTACATCATATGTATAATAATGAAAGGTTCAGTGGCACTAATAAGAAACTAGACAAAACAGACAAATGGGGGACAAGGCTAAAAAGATGGTGGGCTAAACATAGAGGGATGGACCCAACGATCCTATCGTCCTCTATCTATATTTTAGAACCATCGACCTAAGATCTTTGGTAGGAGAACGGCCTAAACAAAAAACCGTAAAACGCGTGCCACTGTCATTTCACTGTCACCTAAAATGGAGTGGAGGTCATCCAACAAACCAGCTTGTTCCCTCGCAGCATCATAGGAAACACAAGTAGTGAAAATATGCTGAACGGTTATCAGCACACCACAAGCATCACAAGTAGGGGGCTCATCACCACAAAGAAGGAATCTATGCATCAGGGGGCAGTGTCCTATTCAAAGTCTCATTAAGCAGACTTCATTACACCTAACAGGCTGTACGGATGTACGCCAGGCCCTAACTGTGTCCTTTATTGACTGCAACTTATTATCCACGACGGCAAACTATTCTTGGTCCCAGAGGTGCATGACAAAGCTCCTAAGAAATGACAGCGAGGTACGGAGAGGAATAGGACAGTCAGCTATGTTCAGAAGCGGACAGGTCTCCTTGGCTGCGGTATCGGCCAACTTATTTCCATGGATACCCACATGTCCAGGTACCCAGCAGAAGGAAACCACCTTTCCTTGCTGTTGCAACTGCAAAAGGACGTCTTGGATATTCTGGATGGTCTTATCTGCTGGGTACAGATACTGAATGGTCTGCAGAGCACTGAGTGAATCAGAGCTCCACTGCTTTCAAAACAGCATAAAGTTCTGCATCAAATACCGTGAACTGACAAGGCAGACAATATCTGAGGATTCGGGCAGGGAACACTACAGAGCACCCAACAGTAGCCCCCTATTTTGACCCATCTGTATATATAACATTAAACGTATGATGGCTATTTAAAATGGCAAGAAACTTGTTCTTAAAATATAATCTGGAGTGAATGGTGTGTTGCATTCAGTCAAGTCTAAAATGAGGTTGGGCTTCACTAACAGCCAGGATGGCACTTTGCACCAACACTGACACTGTATGTTGATCAGAGGCACACCGACGTCCAGTAAATGCTGCTGTGCTCTGATGCCAAATAGTTTTGACTCTCGCTTCAAGGGGGCCGGGATCCTCCAATGATTCCCATTTCAGTTCACAGAGCATTTCTGTGACACTTGCGCATTAGTCAAACCTACCAGTAACGAACCCAGCTGCTCGCCTATGAACTGCTTATATCTCTTCCTTTAACCTGATCAGCTGCGGGTCCCAAACACTTGAGCAAAACTCAAGACATGGTTGTACAAGCATTTTATGCACAGTCTCGGTTACAGATGAAGTACATCCTTCCAAATTTCTGTCAATAAACCAAAATCTGCTGTCTGCCTTATAACTGTCCCTACACATTTGTTTCATTTCATATTGCTCTGCAATTATATGCCTAGATATTTGATCGATGAAACTGCATCAAGACACTCACTACTAATGATGTTTTCATATATTATGGGATTGTTTTTCCAACTCCTGTTCATCACCTTACATTTTTTCTAGATTTAGAGCTAGCTACTATTCCTCACACCAGCCAGAAATATTGTCTCAGGCATCCTGTATGCTATTATAGTCAAATAATGATGACACCCTCCCATACGCTACAGCATCATCTGCAAAGAGCCACAAATTACAAGTTACTCTGTCCATCAGATTATTTATATACCGGGTGATCAAATAGTCAGTATAAATTTGAAAACTTAATAAATCACTGAACAATGTAGATAGAGAGGTAAAAATTGACACAAATGCTTGGAATGACATGGGGTTTTATTAGAACAAAAAAGAAGTTAAAAACAGTCTGACAAATGGTGTTTCAACTTATCAGAAAAGCAGTAATTAGCATAACAAATTAAGACAAAGCAAAGATGATATTCATTACAGGAAATGCTCAATATGTTCACCATCATTCCTCAACAATAGCTCTAGTTGACGAATAATGTTGTGAACAGCACTGTAAAGCATGTCCGGAGTTGTGGTGTCAGATGTCTTTCAGCATCCTTAGAGATGTCGGTCGATCATGATACACTTGCGACTTCAGGTAACCCCAATGCCAATAATCACACGGACTGAGGTATAGGGACCTGAGAGGCCAAGCATGACGAAAGTGGCAGCTGATCACACGATCATCATCAAATGATGCATACAAGAGATCTTTTTTTTTTAACTTTTTTCCCCTTTTTTTGTTCTAATAAAACACCATGTCATTCCAAGCATGTGTGTCAATTTTTCTCTCTCTATCTACATTATTCTGAGATTTATTAAGTTTTTAAATTTATACTGACTTTTTGATCACCTGGTATATAGAAAATAATAGCAGTTCTATCACACTTCCCTGGGGCATGCCTGACAATACACTCATCTCTAATGACCACTTGTGATCAAGAACAATGTACTGCATTCTATTAATTAGGGAGTCTTCCAGCCAGTCACAAATCTATGAACCTTTTCCATATGTTCATATCTTCGTTAGCAGTCTGCAATATGGCACCACATCAAATACATTTCTTAAATTGAGAAAAATGCAATTTGCCCATTGCCCTTCATCCATGGCTCACAAAATGTCATGTGAGAAAAGTGCAAGCTTAGTTTCATGCAAATGATGTTTCCTAAACCTGTGTTGAAAGAAGCATTTCTGTCTCAAGGAAACTTACTATATCTGAACTGAGAATATGGTCAAAAATTCTACAGGAAACTGTCAACAACAATATAGGCCTGTAATTATGTGGGCCAGTTCTTTTACATTTCTTATAAATGGAAGTCACCTGTGTTTTTTTTTTTTTTTCCAATCACTAAGAACTTTGCACTGAATTAAAGATTCACGATAAATGCAAGCTAAGTAAATGGCCAATGCCACAGAATACTCTTTGTAAAACCAAACTGGTATCCCAACTGGATCAGGAAACTTTTTGTATTCAATTCTCTCAGCTGCTTCTCTACACTGAAAATACCTATTACTATGTCCTCCATTTGGGAGTTAGCGCATTGATCAAATGATGGTACATTAGTATGGTCCTCATGTGTCAAAGATTTCTAAAAGATTAAATTTAGAACTTTAGCTTTCTGTTTGCTTCCTTCTATTACTGCCTCTGGAATGATCATCAAGTGACTGGATAGTGGCCTTTGACTCGTTTATCGATTTTACATAGGACCAGAATTCTTTTGGGTTCTTGGAAAGATCTTTTGCTAAGGTGTGGCTGTGATAATTATTGTATGCTTTGTACATCGATCTTTTTATAGATGCATGAATCTCTAATAACTTTTGCCTGTGTTCATTTGCATGTTCTTTTTTGAACTGAGAGCGCAACAGCCTTTGCTTTCTCAATAGCTGTCTAATATTATTATTACACCATGGTGGGTCTTTTTCATCCTTAATTGACTTTATAGGCACATATTTCTCTAACCCTTTACTCACAATGCAATTTAGTCCACAATTCCTCTACATCCACAGTACTAGAACTAAACGAGGTCCATTCACTTTTAAGTGTGATGCTAACAATTGCTTATCAGCTCCTTCTAACAAAAACATGCTCCTAGCCTTCTTGATTGCTTTAATAACTTTGGTCACCATTGACGCAGTGACAATATCATGATGACTAACTCCAGTCTCTACACTACATCATTAATAAGGTCGGGCCTGTTTGTAGCTATAAAATATTTCCATCGCAAGTGGGATGTCGGTTTAACTACTCAAGACAGTTTTCGGAAAATGTGTCCAATAGTAGTTTGTGAGACTGCTTGTCTGTACCGTCTGAAATGAAACCAGAGGTACAGCAGTCCTCATTCAGATTTTTCCAGATGAGATCTACTCAGGAGGATACTCTACAGGCTGATGCATGAAATGTTAGATTCATTAATTTTATAAATATATTAGAGAACTTGAACACCAAAAATGATAAACTGAAATTTGATATGGTGGGAATTGGTGAAGCATAGTGGTAAGAATACCAAAGGTTTTAGTCACTAGAGAGTAAACTAATCAATACAAAATAAAGTAGGCAATGCAGGAGTATGTGTAATAATGAATAAGGGGGAAAAAGATGTAAGTGAACTACAATGAAGAGTGTAGTACAAGGATTAGCATTGTCAATGCAGACAAAAGCCGTTATCTGTCATAGTAGGGTTCACATATTTCCCTACTACTTTGACAGGTGAGAAAGAGCTTAAAGAAACGTAATTACTCATATAAAAAAATAGATGAAGATTACTTACCAGGCAAAGGTAGTGATAGTAGCACAAATAAATAACACACACACACACACACACACACACACACACACACACACACACACACACACACACACACAAACTTTAATTTTCGCAGCCTAGCTGCTTCTTCTGGCAGAAGGGAAGGAGAGTGAAAAGGAAATGATGAGGGTTTTAAGAGAGTGGGTAAGGAGCCAATCCAATCCTGGGACAGGAAAACTTACCTTGGGGGAAAAAAGGGAAGGTAAACACACACACACACACACACAAATATATATATATATATATATATATATATACCTTAGGGGAAAAAAAAAGGAAGGTAAACAAATACACACACACTCACACATATCGAAACGCAAACACACCTAGACAGACAATTGTAAAAAATTTAGCTTTTTACAAATGTCTGTCTAGGTGTGTTTGTGTTTCGATATGTGTGCATGTGTGCACCCTTCCACCACCACTTACTCCAGTCCCGTAACCCGGAGGGTGTACATGATCAAGGGCAGAGCCACTTGCGACAGCACCCACGTGATTTACCAACTGACATGCCTGCACTGTGAAGCGTTCTATGTGGGAATGGCCAGCAACAAACTGTCCATTCGCATGAATGGTCACAGGCAGACAGTGTTTGTTGGTCATGAGGATCACCCTGTGGCTAAACATGCCTTGGGGTACGGCCAGCACATATTGGCACAGTGTTACACCGTCCGGGTTATCTGGATACTTCCCACCGACAATAATCCTTCAGAACTCCGGAGATGGCAACTAGCCATTCAGCATATTCTCTCTTCCCATTGCCCACCTGGTCTCAACCCTCGCTAAATTCAAATTCCCACCCACCATCTTAACATCTCTGCCTCGGTTCTCTGGACAGAGCCTCTGCCTCAAGTGGTATCTCTGTCTAACTTCTTAACTTCTTTGCTTTCTACAGTATTTCTGCCTAGGTGTACTTGTGTCTGTGTGTGTATGTGTGGGTGTGTGTGCGCATTTGTTTACCCTCCTTTTTTCCCCCCAAGGTAAGTCTTTTCTGTCCCGGGATTGGAATGACTTGGAATGACTCCTTACCCACTCCCTTAAAACCCTCATCATTTCCTTTTCCCTCTCCTCCCCGTCTGCCTGATGAAGCAGCTAGGCTGCGAAAGCTAGCGTTTGTATGTGTGTGTGTTTATTGTTACTATCACTGCCTGTGCTCCTTCGCCTGGTAAGTAGACTTCATCTATATATATATATGTCTGCCTAGGTGTGTTTGCATGTAGATATGTGTGAGTGTGTGTGTATTTGTTTACCTTCCTTTTTGTCCTCTAAGGTAAGTCCTTCCACTCCTGGGATTGGAATGGCTCCTTTTCCACTTCCTTAAAACCCGTATCCTTCCGTTTCTCCTCTCCTTCCTCCTTTACATGTTTTTATGTGTGTTTTACGATTCTATCGACGAGCCTGTATTTTAGGTAAGTCTAAAATCTTTATTTTATACATATTTTTCCCACTAGGAAAGTCTCCTTTATAGTTGGTCTAACTTCTAACTTCTTAACTTCTTTGCTTTCTACAGTATGTCTGCCTAAGTGTACTTGCGTCTGTGTAAATGTGTGGGTGTGTGTGTATTTGTTTACCCTCCTTTTTTCCCCCCAAGGTAAGTCTTTCCTGTCCCGGTATTGGAATGACTCCTTACCCACTCCTTTAAAACCCTCATCATTTCCTTTTCCCTCTCCTTCGCTTCTGCCTGAAGAAGCAACTCGGTTGCGAAAGCTTGCGTTTGTGTGTGTGTGTGTGTGTGTGTGTGTGTGTGTGTGTATTCATTTATTTATTTGTGATGCTGTCACACCTGTGCTCCTTCGCCTGGTGAGTAATCTTCGTCTATTTATTTGTTTGCGTTTCGATATGTCTGAGTGTGTGTGTATTTGTTTACCTTCCTTTTTTTCCCCTAAGGTAAGTCCTTCCACTCCTGGGATTGGAATGACTCCTTTTCCACTTCATTAAAACCCATATCCTTCCCTTTCTCCTCCCCTTTTTTCCTCTTTTTCCTGAAGAAGCTGCCAGTGGTGACGAAAGCTTGTATGTGTGTTTGTGTGTGATTTTATTCGTTTCTATCGACGAGCCGGTCCTTTTGGTAAGTCATCTCTTTTCTAATATATGGTGGGCGGGAATTTGAATTTAGCGGAGGTTGAGACCAGGTGGGCAACGGGAGGAGAGAATAAGCTGAATGGCAAGTTCCCATCTCCGGAGTTATGAAAGGTTGGTGTCGGACGGTGTAACACTGCGCCAAGAAGTGCTGCCTGTGCACCTAGGAATGTTTAGCCACAGGGTGACCTTCATTACCAACAAAACTGTTTGCCTGTGACCATTCATGCGAATGGACAGTTTGTTGCTGGTCATTCCCACATAGAACGCTTCACAGTGCAGGCATGTCAGTTGGTAAATCACGTGGGTGCTATCGCAAGTGGCTCTGCCCTTAATTATGTACACCTTCCGGGTTACTGGACTGGAGTAAGTGGTGGTGGAAGGGTGCATAGGGCAGGTTTTACAACGGGGGCCGTTGCATGGGTAGGAGCCAGACGGTAGGGAAGGTGGTTTGGGGATTTCATAGGGATGGAATAGGAGGTTATGAAGGTTAGGTGGGCGGCAGAAAGACACTCTTGGTGGAGTGGGAACGATGTCATTAAGGATGGACCTCATTTCGGTGCAGGATTTAAGCAAGAATACGACTCCCTCAGAGGTCAACTACCACATCACTCACATTCTCCTTCACAACTCAGACACTATCAATGTACTCAGATAGATTTCAAGATCCTCCTGTACATCATCCTGTGGACACTTCAAATGTAGCTATTAAGACACACAACAGATTCACGAGAAAACAGGCTAAGCTTGACAGATGAAATATACCATATTTTTAACCACAGGCAGATACTATTCACTGCTAATGTGGTGTGTGAGATTCAAATTGGTATCATTGAAGTGTGCCGCTCCAGAGATTGCAGAAGATCACTCCCTATCCATACCAATGATACACAGAATACAACATGCACTAGCAGCCCAGAATCTTGATCTCTGCCAAGCTCAATCGAGCCAGTCACCAACCACATCTTCATGCTTTGGCAAAAATCAACATATGGTGTGGTACTTGCTCCACTGAGACTACCTACTGTGCTGGTTTACATACATCACATCCAGTATGGCTTCATATGGTTATGTGGCAGATAACTACCGCTTGGAGCAGGGCCAGCGCAAGGCACGTGCGAAACGTGCGGCCGCACGAGGCGGCACTTTCCGAGGGGCGGCAAATCTGATGACCATCCTTTTTTTTTAAAGTTTTTAGGACAAACTCAACATTCATGCCAAAGAGGGGATTCGAAACCAAACCTCGGAGGGAGCGGCTTTGGGAACTGTGGCATGGTGCCTCGACTACCTTCCGGCAGCCCCTGTTGAACAAGGGAAGGGAGGAGGACTAATTTCTTGCTCGCACCTGTGGCAGCACTGTCGTGTTTACGCTGGAGGAACAAAGAGGGGGAAGCAGTCAAAAAAATGTTCAAATGTTTGTAAAGCTTATGGGACTTAACTACGGGGTCATCAGTCCCTAAACTTACAAAACTACTTATGAACTACTTACGAACTAGGACGGCACAAATATCCATGCCCGAGGGGGGATTCGAACACCCGACTGTAGTGACTGGAGCGCCTCAGTCACCTCGGCCGGCGGGAAGCAGTCTGGCGTACATGAGTGGAGTGCTGCCAGCCTGTTATGCGCCGTACGTTTACTCACAACTAATTTTCAGAAGACGAAATCTAATTTGGAAATTCGAATGCAATGTTTGATACTGCAGTTACATGTTAAGTCAGAAGCAATTTTGCTAAGCCCTTCAATGATAGTTTCTGAGTGTTTCATTCTACCCGCATTATGGGGGGAAAAAATGGTTGAATACTACTACAGTCAAACATGTCCAACACCTACAATGGCCAGAAGTATTCCGAATGGGTAAATATGCTGCGAGTAATTATAATGTATAACGACATTGGTAGTAAGTGTGGCGTAAGTTGGGTTTCGATGTATTTTTCAAAATTTTTGCTAATCGTTTCTGAGTGATAGTCGGACGTTTTGGTTTTTTTGGGCCATGAAACTCCTGTCTGCGCCTGCATGATCTATAATTAAACTCGGACCGGCGCTTTTGTTTGACAATACTATTCGCACGCTGTCACTTTGCCAACAATTATTTACTGTATACTGTTTTCCGTTGAATACATTCTGTTCACAACCATTGAAAAATGTGTATTTATGTGAACTGTAAGTTCTTGCCGCACGCGATTAGCCGACCGGTCTATTGCTCTGGACTGTGCGGCTCGACGCGGCAAAGGTTTGAGTCCTCCTTAAGGCATGTGTGTGTGTGTGTGTGTGTGTGTGTTTCTCCTTAGAATAATTTAGGCTGAGTAGTGTGTAAACTTAGGGACTGATGACCTTAGCAGTTAGGTCCCATAAGATTTCACACACATTTGAACATTTTTGTAAATTCACAAGGCTTATTAAAATTAGCTAGATTTCTTCCATCAGGTTTGACTCCATTTGTAAGATGGTGCCCAGCGACTTTTGTACAAATCTGTAAAGAATGTCACCAATCAGTCGCAATTTTTGTTTTTGTTTTCCAGATCTCCATAGATTTTGGTCAGTGTGGTTATTCTCATGATGGTTCCTAGATATATATGTAAAGTAGAAACAGAAATTGCGATTGATTGCTGACATTTCCTACAGATTTGTTTAAATAAAATTCTACAAATGTTTTGAAAAAAAACGATGGGGGGGGGGGGGGCGGCAATTTAGCAGCTCGCACGGGGCAGCAATTGGGCTTGCGCCGGCCCTGGCTTGGAGTGTGCACAGAATCCAAATACTCCATACGGGCTGCCTTAGGTGCCCCAAACCACACTACTTCCTCAATCAATATCAGTAGTCATCTTCTATCCCTTCACATGTTGGCAGGCTGCACTGAGTATCAAACACACATTTCCTAAGAGACACAGGTGCTAAAGCGAGCATCATTCACTTAACAATTGCTCCTTCCAACTTACTCCTGTTGCACTCCTGATGCCTGCAGTTCTGCAAGCTACAAACTGTTCACGTATTGCTGTCCACAGTGTAGCTGGCTCCATTTTTGTTTTATTTCTGACTTCCAATTCGTGTAGACTTTCCATGTCATTGATGTCAATGACCCCATCCTGTGCATAGACGTTCTTTGCCATTTCAACCTATTGCTTAGTATACTTACAGCTACACTTTACAATCAGGCATCAGGTACACACATTCCTTGCTCTTTTTCTCACACTCACCCACTCCTACTTTTCCTGTGACTGTCTTGTTCAAACCTCTGCCAACGGCATGCACCCAACAGATTACTTCATCAGCACCTATGCAGTCTTTCGATGGAACAGAGAAAGATAACAAACAGCAGTTTGCACCAGCAATGACATCCTACATCAGCAGCTTGCCAATGCATCAGACAATCCTAATGTGTGTCCTTCAAACATTTCAAGGCCCCGTGTCACGTGACTTCCTCATATCAAGTACTCTGCAACTTCCCAGAAAGCATCTTCATTGCCGAATACTTTAGCTGCACTTGAGATTAGTGACTCTGTTTCTCTGATATTTCTTGTGATGTGACTCTGTCCATAACATAATGGCCATCTCTATCAGTACTAGTCCCTCACTTCACACAACAGAAGAGCGTTGCTCACCACAATGTGGGTCACCCATGCAAACAAATTATTGTATGTGGAGGCCCACGATCCAAGAGTTATTACATGCAGGCAGCATGCACCCCTAGTACAGTAACTGGTCCTCACCTATACATATGGTCTGTAAGAGGGATGGTACCTTTAGATTATATGGAGAATACTGTAAACTTAATGCAAACACTGTCAAGGGTAGCTATCAAATCTCCCATATTCAGAACTTTACACAAAAGCTACATGGTGCATAGTTCTTACGCATTCTGATGTACAAGAAAAGTAATTCAAATTCTGTCATTATCACTCCATTTGGCTTTTACCAGTATTGTTTCATGCCTTATGGCCTTACAATTGCAGCCCAGACTTGGCAACGGTTTATTGACTCTTTCCATTCCTTTTCGGTATGCCTACCTTGACAACATAGACCCTGTTGTGCATGAACAACATTTATCACAAGTGTTCAAAGCCCTTTTGGAAAGCAGCATAGAATTAATCACAATAAGTCACAGATCAGCCACTGCAGTGTTATTTTCCATGATTACATTATCACCCCCCCCCCCCCCGACAGGGCACTAACTACACTGCATGGCTTTCATTAATGTTCTACCTGATTTGCCTCTACCTGACACGTACCGAAACTTGTGATAATTACTTGGTACTGCTGGAGATGAAACAGCCAATGATGGCCATATGTGCTTGGGCTATGTCTGAGTGATTGTGTGAACATATTTCTATCAAAAGAAAGTAAATTTGTGATGTAGAATTTAAAGATTTCATACCTTATATATTAAAAAGAATAAAGTAGAAACTAACATTATATTGAATCCTATTGTACAAATATTTCCTTGAGGTAATGCAAGTTAAAGTGCTTTCATAATTACACTTTCTAGAATACTAATTTGACATTTTTTTTGTTATTCTAGTCAGTAAAAATTCCAAAAGAATGGGCAGAACTCTCTGTAGATACAAAGAGTTTGTAGGGCTGTGAGCAAGTAGGAAAATGGACAAGGTAGACTACAAGAGTAACTGGGATGGTCAAGAAACGTGTTGGGATGGCTGAGAAAGTTAGACCAACTGTTTTTGAGGAGTGGAGAATCAGAGTTCCAGTCCCAAGTAGGCAGAAATTTCAAGCTCACCACTGAATTTAATTCAATTTCCAATAAATTCTTTAGAACGTTGTCCTGCTAATGGTACCACGTTTAACTTCTTAATTGCCAAAATTTTTAAACTTGGGAAAATTCACATTGTCCTACTGATGCAAACAGTGTATGTTTGTTTAAAGCATTACTTCTCATACTGCAGAAAAATGTATTTTTTGGAGTCTGTTGTATATTGTGCATTAACCTTTGAAGATATATATTTTATGTACCGGTATATAAAGGTTTGTATACACAAATATGTTAGGCCTATGTGGAAAGTCTTCATAAGCAATACGCCTACGAAATAATTAATGCCAAAGTCTTTATTTGATGATTACCACTACCAGTACACCTCTGTTTAACAGATGCAGCAAAATCCCTAAAATTTCATCCTTAGGCCTACCGTTATTATCACTTATGTAAGCTGTGTTCCAATTTTAAAATTTTAATTACTTTTATGACAGTTCAGCCACCACGAAGGCAGTGGTTCAGCTCAAGGTAGGCCTACTTTGTGACAAGCCTAATAGAAAAAGAAAATTTTCTACACGCCTCATTGTTGCTAACAATTCTTAGTTGAAAGCGTAAAGTGAAACAATCTTTTTAATGCTGTCGCTGTATGATAATGACTGTACCGGTTTGTCAATTTTTTCTGTTTGTTAAATTGCAATTGCCTTGTAATGCAACAACTTCACAACCTTGGCATGTTACGTCAAAAAATAATATTAAAATCCCACACAGCGCTCGCGGGAGTGGGATGAGATATCTCGGATATATTTCAGTTGGCTTACTTAAACAAAGAAAAATAAATAAAAATAATAAACGTCTAAGATATATATCTTGTAGCGCCTAAAGAGAATTATTCCGCATTTTTATTACAAAACAATAACTCCGACTCAATTAATTTTTGGTAACCTGAAATTGTGCAATCTTTTTGGAATTGTGTTACTCCTGACAAACAAATGACTACGTGTATTTTCATTTTTCTCCTCCGGTGTAACAAGAGTCGAGTGTTTACTATTTACATTAACAAACATTTACTTTTTACGGGGGAATTGTGAAACATGAATCCCTAATGCCGTTAAAAGTGTAACAGTGGCAAAGTTCTGCTCATGAAAAATGTCATACGTTTCGCATTACAGTTGCAGACATGTCATTGGTGTCTATACCGGTACATAAGTGCACAACTGCACATTGTGTTGATTCTTTCCGAGAAAGTTTTGGTGTGTTGGAACGTGAGAAGTGACATTAGGAACAATAGATAGGCCTATCCTATGGAACTAATTCTACAAATTGCAACATTCAGTTGGAACGCGGTAGCACTCGTCATTGAACATTCAATTGGTACGCGGTAGCACTCGACATTGGATGCCAACAAAGTGCAAAATATAAGCATACGGTATATTATCTTCGCGGAAATTTATAACTTTTTTTTAATTTCGAAAGTTTTGAAGAGTTTGGACACTAAGATATGAGCCAATTATTAGTGTTACCTTTTCCAAATTTCTGATATATCCTTTTCCTTCCGTACAGAGTTTAGTAAATTCGGCGATATAACGCGCACATTGACGTGCCATATTTCTATTGAAGAAAACTAGGTGAAGTAGTGGTACTGAATTGCAACTCTCTCAGTATTAACAAATGGCCTTGTGCTGTAACAGATAAGTGTGAAGGTCGGCAGGCAGAGGTTCAAATCCACATAGGATTTCCCGTGTTTAGTATACGATACAACCCGTCGGCTTTGACCAATGATGTCATTAGTCGAATATGTTTACGTATATGAAGATGATAGTAATTTTTTTGGTATGAAAGATGTAGAATTATTTGCGTAAGGTCGTTGATTACATTAAAGATAGACAATTGATATCTCGATTCTTTATTGATTGAAGTGATTGACGATTTTATTATAATTTAATTAAGAAATTGGTTGCTTGTATTCGACAGTAAGAAATATAGTTTATTGTTCGTTTCTTGTTTATTTATTTATTAATGTGAATTTAAGACCTCCCCCTGCTTAAGTCAAGAATACGATACAGTTATTTCACGAAATAGTGTCATATGATACCATTTAAAAAATTGTATCCTAAACTATTCTTGACCTCCCCATGCTCAAGTGAAGCATATGATACAGTTATTTCATGAAATAGTGTCATATGGCACCACTTAAAAATTGTATCATAAACTAGACTTTACCTTCCCCTGCTCAAGTCAAGAATATGACACAGTTATCTCATGAAATAGTGTCATGGTATTATTTAAAAATTGTATTGTAAACTAGACTTGGCCTTCCCCTGATCAAATCAAGAATATGACACAGGTCTCATGAAATAGCGTCATATGGTACCATTTAAAAATAATATCGTAAACTAGCCTTGACCTCTCCCTGCTCAAGTCAAGAAAACGATACAGTTATTTCAAGAAATAGCGTCATATGGTACCACTTAAAAATTGTATCGTAAACTAGACTTTACCTTCCCCTGTTCAAGTCAAGAATACGATACAGTTATCTCGTGAAATAGCGTCATGTAGTACAATTTAAAAATTGTATCGTAAACTAGACTTGACCTCCCCCTGCTCAAGTCAAGAATACGATACAGTTATCTCATGAAATAGCTTCTATGGTACAATTTAAAAATTGTATTTATTTTTTTCTATATTAATAATCAATATATTTCTTGATAGACGTCAGATGTTCAAATGTTATTAGTTTCATATCTTTACTTCGTATATGACGTCATTGGTCAAAGCTGACGTGTTGTATCGTATTCTTGACTATTCTCGAATTCGTCACTTGATACAGAGTACAGACTCCTATTTAATTTCTTCAGCAGACCCGAATGGGAGCTCGTGAAGCTCTGAGAGAATGAGGCTAATACGTGATCATTGTTTGCAGTTTATGTGACTCAGACACTGTAGAAGGTTGCATTTACAGTTACTGGTGGCTTCCGAGTATAAATATGTTGCATTTACATTTACTGATGGCTTCTGAACGCAAAAATGTTTCCTAATTTGTCCTATTACAGTAAAATATAAATGTGCGTAGATTAACGTAAAATGACACTAATGGGACAACTGTGGAAATGTAGGGATTTTGGATGGGAACATTTTATGTGGGGAAAAATGACAAAAAGCCAACCAATAACACACAAAAATATAATTTAAAAACCTCGCAAAATCCTTGAAATAAAAACGGAAATTAACCAAAGTATGTAGCCAATTGAATAGTCTATAAATCAAATGAAGAAAGCGACACCAATCAATACTGTTGCATAAATAGCATAAAAATAATATTGAATACTTCAGTCAACCTATACTACACCTAAAATAAATTAAAAAATAATTTAAAAAATAATACCAATAAACACCCTCCCAATTTCCATCAATATTAAAATGGTATTGAATACTTAAATTGACCAATAATACACCTAATATGAAGGTAGTGGACCATGCGAGGACACCCACCATACGCAGTTTTCTTTAATGACTCATTTGACAGTCACTTCACCATCTGCCTGTCTGCTCTGCTACCACCGGGAGTATGCTTGCGTTCGTTACTCGGCCAGCTCGGCGATACAATGCCTGCTATCTTCTCAGCTGGAGAGAGCACCTCTCCACCATGGCGAAGCTCGAAGTCTGTGTTAACTTTGACCTTCATTCTCTTCCAAAGGACTCCACACCTAGTTTCGTTTACCAGAGAGAATTTCTCGCACTTCGGTTCAAATTTGATGAAAATTTGTTCATCTATACTGATGGCTCAAAGACAGACCAGGGTGTTGGGTGTGCCTTTGTACTTGGCAACGTCTCTTTTAAATATCATCTTCCTGAGTGGAGTTCCATTTTTACAGCTGAGCTGTATGCATTATATCAAGCCACCCAATACGTCCGAAGAAACTCACTCAATAAGACTGTCATTTGCTCGGACTCTCTGAGTGCTCTGTTGAGCCTTTGCGCGATATATCTGGCCCATCCCCTGGTACAAAGCATCTGCAATTGCCTTACTTTTCTTTCAACGAGCGGAACTATTGTGACGTTTCTGTGGGTCCCTGGCCACGTGGGAGTGTTGGGGAATGAGTCTGTGGATACGGCTGCCAAGGAGGCAGTTCTCCTTCCTCGGCTATCTACCTTTTCTACTAGCTCTGAAGACCTTCGCACTGGTGTCTCCCAGCATATTATCTCCCGTTGGTATTTACACTGGTCATCCCTGTCAGGGAACAAATTGCGAGCCATTAAACCTGTGCCTGATCTCTGGTCAACGTCATCTCGACTCTCCTGCTGGCCCAGCTTCGTATTGGCCACTGCCGTTATAGCTACCAGTATTTACTATGTGGTGATTCTGCTCCCTTATGTGAGCACTGTGATGAACCTTTTACTGTGAACCATCTTTTAGTGCAATGTCCGTTTTTTAATCGTCTCCGTCATGATCTATGTTTACCATTTGAAATGTCTGATATTTTAGCTGATGACCCGCATTTTGTTAACAGAGTTTTACTTTTTATACATCATGCAAATATGGCGAAAGCCATTTAAGTTCTAACCTCGGTTCTATTTTACTATGGGCAGTGTTGGGCGCTAATGACCTCAGAAGTTGTGCGCCCTAAAAAAATGAAGGTAGTGATAGCATCATCAACCCTCCTCCCCCCGCCTCCAACCCCCACCTAGCAACAAATAAATAGTACAGCAAAAAGTAAGTCATATCAAAATTACCATTCTAACATAATCTTCACCACAATCACCTTTCTATTCTAACATTCGTTGGCTTCGCCATCTCACAACCAAACTGTTGCCTCACAACATAACCTAGGCCATGGGCTATGTTACAGACCAGCCTGTCACCAATACCAGCTTCTTGATTTATTACCTTTGAAAAAAGTAACAATCACACCACTAACATGTCATATTGTATGCTGCCAACCTACTCACGCTATAGAAATGCTGCTGAAGATCCCCCTACAATGATCTGAACTTTACACAAAAATTGTCAACTACCAGCAACAAAAACTACACTATAAAAACTACTGAACTAATTTAAAAAATGTGTCCCATTCTATTACGAATGTGTCCCAGTGTATTACGACAAAGTTGGTCAAAACACACACACACACACACACACACACACACACACTATTAAAAAAAAAAATATTCCTTGTATACAGATACACAAACAAAATCAGAATATCTTGTCCACAGCACCTACAAAGGAATAAAATAAACAAAAATTACATGGGACCCACTTCCGCCAGCAGTACTTAGCAAGATTATAATCAAAACAGAAGTGCGCCACATCCCCCCTATAATAGTTTTTGCAGCCCCCCCCCCCCCCCCACCATATCTCCTCTACTGTATTCGTACATGCCCTTGTAGAATAATTATTAAGTTCAACCTAGTGATTACAACTTAATGATTATACTCCCTCTTCCTTAATACTTTGAGTTCCAAGCCTGAGCTGAGCTCATGTGGTAGTCATAGAGAGCGAGTGCCCAAGCCCGAGCTTTGTTTGTTTTGCTCCATTCGCATTGTTTTTGTTGTATCCGTCAGTTTAATTCATGTCTGGTGTGCTGTGAACTAATGTCTACATGGTGCTACCATCATGTGGATGTTTCTGAAACTATTTACGCATTCTCAAGTACAGCCTTTTCTTTAGTTAAAGCTGCTGTTCCGTCGCGGCCCGTGAGTTGCTGTAGTTTTTTCAGGAGTCTCGTTGTGCTACTAGTGCTGCTGTGACATGCTTCGCCATTGTTTTCGCAGGTTTCTTGTGCCAGGAGTGTGTGTTCTCATAATTATGTCAAAGTTTTTGTCCAATAATGAAATTGAGAAACTTCTGAATGAAACGTTTGAGGATTCTGGTTCTGAAGGTGATGTCTTTGAAAAGGAAAACAGTGATTTTGATTCTGTTTCAGACTCGGGTATGGAACCAACACATTTCAGTATTAACATTCCATTGTTCTACATTATTCTGTTTGAGAAATAGGCAGTCTAAGCTATATTTTCGTTCTGTTTTCAGACAAAATGTCAGATCCAACAATGTGTATGTACTTCAAAATTTTAAGTACATACGCACTGTTGGAACTGACATTTCCATTTCGTCTGAAAACAGAACGAAAATCTAGCTTAGACTGCCTATTTCTCAAACAGAATAACATAGAACAACGGAATGTTATATTTAATATAGTCCAGTCTTTGGAGCCATCATGCAAGAGAAGGCATAGGTTGGACCACATCAGATGAGCAACCATCGTTACCTGAATTCAAAGAAGAAAGTGGGTGTGGCAGAAGTGAATAATGGTAGTATTTCATTTGATATATTTTCAGTTCTCTTCCCTGAATTGATGATAAAACATATCAGTGCTGAAACAAACAGGTATGCAAAATCTGTTGCAGATAAAATGAGAATAGGAAGCAACAAGAAACCCACAAGCGTGTGGAGCACATGGACTGGGGTAAAACTTCATGAAATGTTTTTGGGTCATTCCATGTCAATTCAATGCACCTCTCAACCTGACACTTTCAGATTTCTTTCAAATTTGGTGCATTCAATGACCCAGATAAGAGATGGAAAAATACTAATTTGCAAGGCTGTATTACAACTCCAAAGAAAGTTACAGGTCTGGAAAGCTTGGAATTTGCGCAAAATTTACATGGGTTTGTTTCAACATAAAATACCATAATTCTGGTTCTAATTAAGTTACAGCAATGAAAAGGGTACCATTGGAAAGCTAATGAGTAGACCTTTACACTGATATGCCACACGACATTGACAGTTTCTGAATATTTTTATTCGAAAGGTCATTGAACTTGACTTTTGACCTTTCATATCTCAAACCGCCCCATCTTCAAATTTTCTGGAAAAAATATTTTATTGTTCTATTGTGTTACTACAAATGTGGTAAATATCAAGATGGCACACCAAAGGCATCATTCACAAAAAACTATTTTGTCAAGAATCAAGAATTTTATACACCATAGATCATTGTACAGTGATATTGGTTTCATCACTGGAATATACAATACAAGATGAAGTATTAAATACATGATAATAAAGTAATCTAATGCCAATAAGACACATTATGCATTTAAACATGGACATAATAAAAGACACAGGAAATTATTAGATGACAATGTCTTAAGCTATACTATTCTGTAATAATGGTGTAGTAAATCATTTGTATAGCAGTTCTTTAACATATAATAATGGAAAGTCCAGGTTGGAATTAATAATATAGTAAGGACAGTTTACACCTCACCGCAAAAACGTGACAACGAGCTGCAACAGGCACATACAAAAGACACACACATACAACACTTTCAGCTATCGGCCGTGGCCTTCTTCAGAAAATAGAACACTCACGCAATCACACAGGTACACAACACACTCATACAACCATCACCTCTGGCTGCCGCACTTCGAATCCTTACTTACATACATGATTTGAAGTGCGGCAGCCAGAGGTGATGATTGTATGACTGCTGTGTGAGTGTTCGTCACCACATCTTTGCAGTGAGTTGTAAACTATCCTTACTATATTATTAATTCTTTAACATACACGCACAAGACTTAATACACATAATTCAAATACTATTAATTACAAAGAACTGTTAAATGTTAATATCCTGCGCTGGCGTCTCTAGGAATTCTTTAATGTCATAAAAAGGATGATTTACCATTTCACTTTAAACATGTTTATATCCATAGATCTTGCGTATGCTGGTAATTTGTTAAAGAATATCAGAGGGTTCACTTTGTGCGAATTTTTAGTCCTTGACAACCTGTGTCTTGGTATATCCAAGTTATTCTTAGCCCTGGTAATGTGTTCGTGTATTGATTTGATTTGATTTGATTTTCTCAGGAAAGCCAAAACAGTCTTGGTCCAACCCGCCACTGCCCGCACCGAAACTAAATTTATTGTGCGGTATCGCTCCCTGTATATCTAGTAAAGCCAACCAATGCCCTTGATCAGTGCAAGGAGTCCCTTTACCAGTTCTTTATTAGACACAATTTCTTCGGGTCTGGTTGTCCCAAATGTTCTGTGCCTTTTACTCTCCAATACAATGCATTTGAAGATGAGATGTGATGCAGTTTCATCACCGTCATCACAGATCCTACATTTAGGGTCCTCTTCTGTTATTCCCATTTTATGTAGGTGTTTTTTGAAATTCCCATGGCCTGTCAGCAATCCATCCATGAGTCTAATCTCTCTCCTGTTCAGGCCCAGGATTGCAGAGCTTCTTTTAAAACATGGCTTTGGCATCATTACCTTCCCATGTTGTTCATGTATTTGTCCCGTAGCAACAAATTCTGAGATGTTGTTTTTAATTTAGAGCACAGAAACATAGACATATAAATTTATAATTGTGAGAATTCTCAGTCATGAAAAAAGGGCGACAATGTTTCCTACAACCCCTCTTACACATTATGCGTAAGACTTTTTCTGTAGTTTTAAGATATTCTTAATGTGAGAGGAGTGTCCCCATATAATCAGACCATATGAAATATGGGACTGAAACATCCCAAAGTATGTCACTCTGAGGTACTTGACACTCACTACCTCCCTCAGTTTCATAGAGAGGTATGCTACCTGAAATATTTTTTTACATACATGATTTACATGTTCCTTAGCTATCCAAGTTTGAAGTCTTAAGTGAATACCTAGAAGTATTGAAGATTTATTCTTTATTTCATTAAACATTCCCATTATAGTTGTTGGGTTTTATTTGGGTTACATAGAAGTTTTTTGCTGAAAACCAGTTTAGGGCCCTATTAAGATTTTCTTTTGTAAGGAAGAATTTTCATTTTTGACTGATACAAATTGTTTTCTGTTGCTTAAGTAAGAATTTGTAACCTCTAATGTGCTTCCCCGCACCCCATAGAACTCAAGTTTCCTTAGCAGTATGTTGAATGGGATGCAATCAAAGGCTTTGCTAAGGTCACATAATACCATTGATATCATGTTATTGCCTTCAAAAGCTGCTAAGGTTTCATCAATAATTTCCAAGACAGCCCCCGTTGTGTTTCTTCCCTTGTGAAAGCCAAACTGGTTGTCACATAGGATACTGTACCTTTCAAAGTAGCTGCTTATTTGTGTGTGTGTAGCAGTGCCTCGAATATCTTTGAGAATATTGGGAGAATTGACACTGGCCTATAACTTTGGGGAAGTTGTTTGTCCCCTTTTTTGAACACTGGGACAACTTTTGAAACTTTAAGTGTATCTGGGAAAACACCAAATTCCACACATTTAGTAAAAATAAAAGCTAATTAAGTACACCATCAACATGCAGTAAGCAGCTATTAGCCTAGATCTTTTTTTTTCTTCTTTCTTTCTTCCTTCCCCCCCCCCCCCCCCCTAGCAAACCAGCCAGTTGCAGTTACGTTTATTCTGATCAGTTCTGTAATATTTCTAGCTGTGAACAGTTAATCAGAGAGACTTTTATATCAACCAATCATTGTTAGCCTGTTTTAGTGAACAGCCAATCAGAGAGAATTATTTTAATCACCATGAGACAGTTTTATGGCCGTGGGTTGTTTAATCAAAGTGCTGTGTACATATGTTGTAAAGAAACATTTAGTAATAGTTTGTAAAAAAAAAAAAAAAAAAAAAAAAGTGATTTCGAGTCAAAATTGTATTGTTGCAATCCATTTAGCGAAGTAAGTTATGCAAGAGTGCAGAAGAATTTAAAGAATGTTCAGGATTGGATGATAAACAAATGTCCTGATGTATTGTTAGATGGAAAAATTTGCAGTAGATGTAGAAAGAAAATATCAGAAATCCCAATGCAGATGTTGCCTCAGTTGAGCCAGGTACTTCCAAGAGAAGATTTAAGTGAAGATGAAGTAGCTTCAGATATGGCACTCGATTCTTTAAATAGCAGCCTTCAGTATTTAGGTGAATCTCCTGTGAAGAAAAAGAGGCTTCAGAGTGAGGAAATGTACCCAAAGAAAAAACTGAAAAAATGGCTTCTTTGTTGGAGCATACTTAGGTGGCACAACTGGAAAAAAAAGAGTGTGAAAATGGAGAAAGTGAAATCATCGCCCAGCTGAAAGATAAGTTTCACATTTCAGACTGTATGTGCAACAACTTCCAATAGTACTTCCAAAGAGTTGGAGTATAAGGAAAACTATAAAAGAATTTTCTGCTTCAGATTACATGATACGGAAAGCAAAACAGTAGCAGAACATGGTATCGTACATACGTGAGTAGTCCATGCCCTCGAGTAATCTGCGCACCCCCAAATTTTGATGATGACAGGAAAAAAAAACACACACAGACAGTTTTGCGTAGATGAGGATACTATCTGTTAGCTTTGAACAAGTATGTGAAGGCAGTCTGTTAAATTTCAAAATGACACGTAAATATCAAAATAATTGACGCTGCACTGATTGGGAGAGAGAGAGAGGCATGCGGGGTTGTCATATCCAGAGCATCTCGTACCAACTCCATAAAATTCTTGTATTTTACCTACTAAACATACCATACAAATTGAAAAATATTTCATTCGTAATGTATTATAGTGAAAACATACTCATAGTAACACACACTGAAATGAACTCAGTTAATAAATAAATGGGGCTGAGAGTGGTAGTATAAGGGTAAAAATATCCTATGCTTAGAACAGCCATTGGCTGAAGCCAGGGAGTCATGCTTTTGTGCCCAAAACAAGGATTTCTCACTTAAATTCTATGTGAATATTGCCCTCTTTACATAAAACCACTAAATTGGTAGTCAAATCACACTAACAAAGTGTGAAGAACACACATTACCATCATACAAGCACTGTGTAACATTTGTTACATGCAGTCCTGCCCTACCAGCATGTTTCTTGGGTTCATGCTCCTATTGTCCAAGTGTGACAACACTTCTGCTGACACAGTTAGGTCTGTATATTTTGCGCATGTACGTTCACTACTGAGATATGGTATTGTTTTCTGGGGAAGTGCTCACCAGGTCATAACTGTTTTCAGGAGGCAAAAAGCAATCATAAGAATAATTAAACAAGCTAGCAGCAGAAAACCCCGCAAACCTTTCTCTAAGGACCTGAAAATCCTACCCTTTCCCTGTGTGTACAGTATGGAAGTAGTCACGTTTGTAAAAAAAAAAAAAAAAAAAAAAAAAAAAAAAAAAAAAAAAAAAAAAAAAAAAAAAAATATATATATATATATATATATAATAATAATATATGAGAGAGAGAGAGAGAGAGAGAGAGAGAGAGAGTCTACTGAGGAGGAAAAATCATTTTCATCAAAATAATATTCTCCATGATTACAGTACAAGGTCAAACAATGGCATACACATTAATCACTGCAACACCACATTGTGCGAGAAAGGTGTATATCATGCAGGCACAAAATTGTACAACAGATTACCCAGACACATCAAATCTTCTCCTGACCTACTAAACTTCAAAAAGTCTGTGACAGCCTACCTACTAGAAAACTGCTTTTTACTCTGTCTCAGAGTATCTTATGCATGAGAAAATGTAATTAATTTTGTAACTGTTGAAATAAGTTTGTAAAGATTCAGTGTATACCCAATCTCATTATTAATTATGTAAATCTAGTTACTATTAACATTTAACTAACGTGTGTATCTTCTGCAAATTGTAAATCCAAAGATAAAATTTTATGTCCAATATCTTGTGTGAAATAGATTATAAGGACAAATAAATAAATAATTAACTGATTATCTGTATGATCTGTTTAGTAAGAACTGCATTGATGAAATTACATATAAGTGTTGGTAAACTACGGGCAGGGTAATTCTAGAGGCTATAACAAAGTCAGCAGATGACTTAGTCGAGGTGTTTACATCGAGGTTACAACAGCTCCTGGCACACTCCCAGCAGCAGTCACATTTCTGTAAAATCACTAAAGAAGACCTCAAAGTAAATGAGTAGCTTGTTCTTTGTGACTTTGCAGAAAATTACTCCTTCACCATTCAGGGTGAGGTACAGAGATTCCAATGGAATAATTCATAGCCTACAATTCACCCATTTGTAGCTTACTACAGAGACTCAAGCACTAATGGAACACGACACGTATCATATGTGGAAATATCTGACTGCCTTCAGCATGATACAGTGTGTGTTTATTCTTTCCAGGAAAATTTCATCATTTTCTTAATATGTCGGTTTTCAAATTCAAAGTACATTTATTACTTTTCATATAAATAAACACATCTCAGAACTACCGCACATGTAATGAAGTCATACAACACAACACGCTGACGTCACAAATTAAAGCTAATGTGGGAATCCCACAGTGGGAAATGTTTAAGGTAGATTTTGAGAAAAGTTCTGTCATTGGGACAGAGCTAAGGTGTTTGTATTTTCTTGTGAATGCAAAATCACAAAACAAGTTAAACAGTGGTTGACACATTTGAAGAGAAAAATATAACAGCATTCTCATGAGGGACACCTTTGTCATCTGAACCGCATAAAACCATGCTTGGAATAAAAAGGACCTTGTGATGGAGTAGCAGGGACTGTAAAGAGATTAGCAAGACTTGCCAGTCTCAAGTGACCTAATGAAAATCATATTCTGACATCAAGAGTTGTTTTAAATTTTTTTTATTTTAATTAATTAATTTATTATTTATTTTTATTTATTTATTTATTTATTTATTTTATTTTTTTTTTTGCACCTTTGAATGGAAACAGTCCTTAAGTGATACTACAATGAAAGTTATTACTGAATGAAATGCACTCAGTTTCAGTGAATTAGGAAAAAATGTTACACCCACATAGTGACTGGTGTACTTTTTCCATTCATTATCTGGTTGCAATTTGAATTCCTAAAAAATTCTGTACACTTATCAACAGCAAGTAATTTTGGCATCATTTCAGGCCATGTGACAGAAAAAAGGCACATTATTATTGACTGTCTGATAGTCATTCCTGAATGGCTGTCTTCATTTCTCATCATTCATCATGCCACTACCAACATGTATATGTCAAGCAGATGCAATTACCTAAACTGCATTTTAACCATCAACCTTTCCTACCAATTGCATTTTCTTTACGCATACTGTTAAATACGAGCTGGCATGGTGTTCCATCACATTCAGATAAGGAAACTTTGACAGCCAAGATATCAGTGTCAGTTTATTGTCATACACCCCAAAAGACTACAGCAAAATTTTTGCCTTCTGACTTGGACAGTTCTCTTACTGGAAGATGCAAACATGATTGGGTAATGCATCAAACATCAAGGAAAACAGCTAGTCTACATTTATTTTCACATCATCTACATCTGTAGTGGTTCCTTTGTTACTACATATATCCAATGGAAGCCCAAGAAACAGTTCCTAATAGAATAATTCTGTACCTACTAGCCTGTGTCCATGGCTTAGTCATGTTCTGAGCTGCCATTCTCCTGGATGACATTGTATCTACACGTGGCCATTGACCTTTTGTAAAAATAAGTAGTTCATCTGACAAGGTGACATAATTATTTTTATGAAAATTCATCGTAATAATGGTTTAGGATCAGCAACTAGGAATATTTAGTAAAACAATTAATTTTGTCCATCGCAGTTGCACAATTTTGAAGTCAGTGACTAGTTTTGGACTCTACAGTCCATTATCAAACCATTAGCCTTTTTTCAAACCGTGATAATCCTATGCATGTTACAAATGGCAGCTAAACTCTTGTACATTATCCTCTGTCGATACATATCACTAGTACATTAAAATTAAAAGTGGCAGTCAGAACTGGTGATACATTCACGGGCCTCCAGCGTGTACTTTTAATTTTAATGGAACTAGTGATATGTATTGACAGAGGATAATGTACAAGATTTTAACAGCCATTTGTAACATGCATTGGATTATCATAGTTTGAAAAAGGCTAATCGTTTGATAATGGACTGTAGAGTCCAAAAGTAGTCACTGACTTCAAAATTGTGCAACTGTGACGGACAAAATAAATTGTTTTAATAATAATTTTTGTTGGTACATTGTCCAATCTTGATTATCTCCAGGTTATTGCATTTATATATGATGACTGGTATACAAGGAACATGTAGGGGCCATATGTTACAGAACCGCATGTTTAGCAATATTCACAAAGCACTTGGACCAGTACAAGCACTGTATTCTATTATCAGATCTGTTACAGATACATCCAACATCACAGAACAGGTAAGTATCTGACCTCCATGCTTTGTGATTAACACGTTGGCTATCATGTGACCGGCAGCAGCCACAGCAGGCAGCTCTGGCGCGCCTCTGACATTGTTGCGGCAGTCAATGTGTTAAGTGATGGTTGTCAAACTCACAGTTACTATTTGGCCACGATAACTTTATGATTCGCACGGTGGCTCCTGGGAGCTGCAGGAAGCATGTCTTGCATGAACAGAAGGCAGCATCGGCTTCCTTCACGTCAAGGAGCATTGTAATTTTTTTTTTTTTTGCGCATGTAAATAAATGAATATCTTTCAAATAGTGCTGATTTTCTCCACTTGTGGCAGCACTATCAAAATTAACATGTTATCGTAGCCAAATAGTACTTACACATCATTTTACTGTTCATTTACATTTCATAGATTCTACAGTAACAGCATGCAAATAGCCGACAGTGTGAATCATTAAACAAATAAGACTAATGATCATAGTTAAAGTATTACAAATGGCACATGGACAAAATACTAAAGTAATATGTAACCTACTTTTCATTTTTTCTTTAAAAGACCTTTATAGTTATTAAGTCAACAATATTAATTTAAAAATACTATTCCATCTGCTACTATATTATTTTTGTTGGAGGTCAGACAAATGTCTTCCACCAACGATTATGGGAGGGCAGTTAAATATTATCTTCCATATTTTTAGACATCAAATTCACAAACCATAATTATTTACTGAAGATAATACTAAAAATAGTTAATATAAAATATGAGCAAGCATGAAATATTTGTGACGCAATATGAATTATAAATCTCTTCTGCTTTACATAGCAGTAGATTAGCCCTACTGTCGGGTCCACATGCAGGGGACAGGTGAAATGTTTGGACTTACACTACATACAGTAGAATTTTACTGCTACTAATATGATTTTTAATCATATTCATTCTTGATTATGATTGAACATCAGTCGAAGAAGTGAAGAAATTGTAAAATAGCAGAGGACAATTCACATAACAGTTAACAAGACTTCAACTCTTATGAAGCAGAGTAAATGGGGAACACAACATTTCTAAATCTGTATCTCTATGAAGATATCCATGTAGTTGTATATAGATCATTCAAAGGCAGATTTGAGCTCATTAGCTCAATCTTGGTGCCATATTTAACCATCAAAGCAAAGATTTAGATGCAATATGGCTGTCTCTTGGCTATTTTGCAAGAGAAAAGAATAGTCACAAGGTTAGTATCTTTGTTTGCAAACTTGTAAAAGTAAATAGATTCCTTTTACACAGAACAAAAAATACAATAATTTTAGCAGGATGGGTCACAGGGAGTTGAGAAACTCGGGTCCAGTTTAAAGAGTTTCACAAGAACCACAGCTGCTGGGGACACCATGATTGAGGGGAGGGGGAGCAAGATTTGACAAGGGTGCCCAAAACTGAAGTGGGATCTGAGATTGATCACTGCCAATATTTGACTGTACGTAAAGAAGCCTAACTGTTAGGGGAAAGAGAAAAGGGGAAAGGGTGGGGGGGGCAACTTCAGATGTTAATAGTCAACTTTCAGATTGATGTTGAAATAGTTTATTTTACTGTCCCTTAAACTGGACAGTTTTGATGAATACCATGGTAGTCATTCTCCAATTGATCCGGTGGCAATACAGATTTGTAATTTTAATCTACAATGCTGGCCTTTGTGTGGTGTATGGTCCAGATAGACAGTAACATTCAGTGATACCTCTCAGTCGTTACAATATCTGCAGTAATCTGTTTTGTCTCAAGTGTATTTTTTTTACACACATTATAAAATCAAAACATGCTTGTTTGTGTTAAATTTGCAACTCAAAGAAAAACATGACATTAGACATTTTGAGTCCCAACACTTTTTGAGGATAATTTAGCAAACAATATTGCAACAATATAGTTACACTTTGTAACATAATGTGAGGGGATAGGAGACTTTGTCAAATATGCAAACTATTTTGACAGATGTAAGGAAAACCTTTCTGAAATATTTGGTCTCCCGAGATTGGAATGGCTCCTTACCCCCTCCCTTAAAAAAAATCATCATTTCCTTTTCCCTCTCCTTCCCTTCTGCCTGAAGAAGCAACTGGGTTGTGAAAGCTTGTGTTTGTGTGTGTGTGTGTGTGTGTGTGTGTGTGTGTGTGTGTGTGTGTGTGTGTTTTATTTGTGCTACTATCACCACCTGTGCTCCTTCGTCTGGTGAGCAATCTTTATCTATTTTTTATATATATGGAAAAATATTTAGTAATTTTCCACAACAGACGCAAATAAGATCAATTGTCAAATGGTTTGGTATTACTGTAATGCCTAATACATGATTAGATTCTTATTTTTTATGATTTGTTTTTATGTTGTGTTGTCAGATTCCTCTTTTTATGATTCTACTTTGCTTTTAGTTACAGGTTCACTCATTGTAAGTGTGTTTGCTGTATTTGTAGTACATGTTTCTTTGTATTAGTACAGGCCCTTTATTAGCTGCATAGTACTTTTATAGATATTTTAATGCACATATTTAATGTGACTATAACAACTGGCAACACTGGCACCACCTTCATTTTCAAATCAGAAACAATAAAATGTTAAGGAAGGTATTATGAGACCTACGCTATGCGGTATTCTTACAACTTGACCACAACACATTACACTAAAAAATGGCTGAATTAAATCATAATCAGAATGTAAACTGGTTGTAAATGTCACATGACGTGCTTAATATAATAATGGAAAGTCCAGGTTGGAATTAATAATATAGTGAGGACAGTTTACAACTCACCGCAAAGACATGGCGACGAGCTGCGACAGGCACATACAAAAGACACACACATACAACACATTCAGCTATCGGCCATGGCCTTCTTCAGCAAATAGAACACTCACGCAATCACACAGGCACACAACATAGTCATACAACCATCACCTCCGACTGCCGCACTTCGAATCACGCTCCGCAGCGAATTGGGGAGGGGAGGACGTGCTTAGTTTGTTTTGTCGAACTGTGCTATGGTTACTTTACTACACTTGATTCTGTTCTTTACCTAAAACATACAACTGGTGCCAATAATGAGGTGGCAGTTTTGCTTGAGATTAGATTAGATTAGATGTACTTTTCGTTCCAGTAGATCCGAACTGAGGGAATCCTCTTGAATGTAGACATGTCAGAATAAAATACACAATATATACTTACAAAAAGAGAGCATATGTGTTAATGTATCTTCCACAGACCTCAAATGTAATTGCCCTTGTGGATGTGGAATTGGTCAGGAAAGACATCTTTAAAATATTTACATTTTAAAGGACACCAAACTTATTACTATTTACTAATTTAGTAGGTGCATATTAAAATTCTTAGCAATTACTTTCTTTTTTATTTATTTATTTACAATGATTACATTACTGCACAAAACTTGTACTGAAGTCAAACTGAAACACAGTATTCATATTTGTGAATATCATATACAATAAGTTGCAATCAATCACTTCTGGTAAGAAATTCATAAATGGAGTAGGAGTTGATCACCAAAAATCCTATAGGTCTTTTCAAACTGTACTTTATTGTGAGTTAAATTTTTTATGGCTGCTGGCATGTTATTGAAAATGTGTACTTCTGAATATTGGACACCTTTCTGAGCCAAAGTAAGTGACTTTAAATCTTTATGCAAGTTATTCTTGTTTCTAGTAGTGATCCCATGGACTGAGCTATTGGTTAAATAACGAGAAATTTAATTAGAGAATAAATGTATTGGGAATCAGTACTAAGTATCCCCACTTCCACAAATAGCCCTCTACACGAGGTTCTTGAGTTGACACCACAAATGATCCGTAACGCACGTTTTTGTGCTCTGAAGACTTTTGCTTGGCCTGATGAGTTGCCAAAGAAAATAATCCCGAATGACATTATGGAGTGAAAGTATGCATAATGTGCTAGCATTTTTATTTTTATATCTCCTATATCTGACAACATTCGCATAGCAAACGGACTTGTTTAGACACTTCAGCAGTTCCATGGTATGCCCCTCCCAGTTAAATTTATTATCCAGCTGTAATACTAAGAATTTGACACTTTCAACTTCTTCTATTTCCTTGCTGTCATACTCTAGGCATATACTGGCAGAAAACCTTTTACAAGTCCTAAACTGCATATAGTGTGTTTTTTCAAGGTTTAGCGACAGGGAATTGGCTAAAAACCATTTATTAATGTCCATGAAAATTTCATTAGCTAATCTTTCTAAGGCTATATTTAATTTACTATTTATTGCAATATTTGTGTCATCTGCAAATAAAACAAACTTGACCTCTGATAATGTCGATGATGAAAGGTCATTGATATATACAAGCAGGGGTCCTAAGATAGAGCCTTGGAGGACCCCACATGTTATTAGTTCCAATTTGATGAGGCCTGATAGTTCAGTACACCTCTCTTTCCTATTGACACCCTTTGTCTCCTATTGGAGATTACGATTTGAACCATTCTGCAACACTTCCTGTTATGCCGTAATATTCTAATTTGCTTAAAAGTATATTGTGATTTACACAGTCAAATGCCTTTGACAGGTCGCAAAATATACCAGTGGCATGTAATTTATTGTCTAATGAATTGAGTAGATTCTCACTGTATGTGTAGACAGCCTTCTCAATATCAGAACCCTTTAGAAACCCGAATTGTGACATGGATAATTATTAGTGGTAAGGTGTTTAAGAAGACAACTGTACATTATCTTTTCTAAAACTTTTGAGAATGCAGGCAAAAGTGAAATTGGATGGAAATATGATGGAATTTCTTTATCTCCTCTGTTATGTAATGGCTTAACTTCAGCATATTTCAACCATACAGGAAATGTTCCACAGATAAAAGACTGGTTACACAAGTAACTTAAAATATCACTAAGCTCAGAAGCACACATTTTAATCAAATTTGTTTATATATTATAATAGCCACTGAATTTTTTTGATTTTAAGGATTTTATGGTGGACATTACTTCTAGTGGTGTTATGGGTGCAGTTATTTGTAGTCATAAGAGTGAGATATTCAATTGCAGCAGTTACTAACCCTGATAATCCCATATTTTCGGTTATAGTTAAGAAATGCTTGTTGAAAATTGCAGCAACACTGCACACATCTGTTACCCGTTTGTCATCTACTCTTAATGCTATGCGCTCCTCTTCGTATCTGGTTCTACCAGTTTCCTCCTTTACTATATCCCGTATTGTCTTTATTTTGTTGTCTGAAAGGACTATCCGATTTGATTTTTTTCCAGGGAAGCCAAAACAGTCTTGGTCGAACTCGCCACTGCCCGCACCGAAACTAAGTTTATTGTGCGGTATCGCGCCCTGTATATCTAGTAAAGCCAACCAATGCCCTTGAACAGTGCAAGGAATCCCTTTACCAGTTCTTTATTAGACACAATTTCTTCGGGTCTGGTTGTCCAAAATGTTCTGTGCTATTTACTCTCCAATGCAATGCATTCGAAGATTAGATGCGATGCAGTTTCATCACCGTCATCACAGATCCTACATTTAGGGTCCTCTTCTGTTATTCCCATTGTATGTAGGTGTTTTTTGAAATTCCCATGGCCTGTCAGCAATCCAACCATGAGGCTAATCTCTCTCCTGTTCAGGCCCAGGATTGCAGAGCTTCTTTTAAAACATGGCTTTGGCATCATTACCTTGCCATGTTTTTGTTGATGGACTTTGGTCCAATATTCTACATGCTGTCTTCTGAGCCAGTTACGTAGCTCCAATTTGATCATTGCCTTGGTGATTGTCAGGACAGGTTCCGGTCCAATAAATGGAGACTCTGACCCCATCCTGGCTAATCTGTCGGCATGTTCATTGCCACTGATCCCCGAGTGGCCAGGGACTCACAATAGGTTTACTCTATTGCTTTCCCCTAGCTCCACCAGAACCCTGTGACATTCTGCAACAATTTTAGACCTTGTTGCAGGAGCTGCCAGTGATCTCAGGGCTGCCTGGCTGTCTGAATAGATGTAGATGCTACGATCTTTGTAGCACCTACGCAAATTCTCCTCCACACATGCCCTGATGGCAGTGATTTCGGCCTGGAATACTGAGGCCAGTTTCCCTAGAGAGATGACGCCCTCCAGTCTTGGATACACCCCGTATACCCTGGCCCCAACGCCTTGGTCTGATTTCGACCCGTCAGTGAACCAGACAATATCCCCTGTACAGTGTCGAACTATTGTCTCCCACTGCTCCCTACTTCCAATTGTTATATTGAAAGGCTTGTTGAAGCAGTATGGGGTTATAATATAGTCGGCTGGCATTTCCCCAACCTTTCTTATATTTACCTCACTCACTATTTTAGTGTGTGATTCTGGATATCCCAAAGAGTTCCAGTTGTTACCAGTTTGGAGCCTGTATGCACCAGCCACTGCCTCCATCTTGACCCAAAGGTGTAATGGGGGCATATCCAGCATGGTTTCCATCCCAGCAGTTGGTGTGATGCTTATTCCGCCTGTTATGGCTAGGCAGGCTAGTCTCTGCATCTTACCAAGCTCCTTAGCAGCAACCTGCTGTTCTACCTTCTTCCACCATACGACCGCCCCATAGGTGATCCTGGGTCTAATCACTGTGGTGTATATCCAGTGCATACCCTTGGGGCTCAGGCCCCAATTTTTGCCACAAGCTCTCCTGGTACTTACTAAAGTACCTTTTGCCTTGGAGCAAATATTCCTAATGTGAGGGGTTCATGTCAGTTTCTCATCTAGGGTAACCCCTAGATATTTCACTGTCCCCTTCACAGGTAGTGCTTCATTGAAAAGCTTTCGATTCCAACTTGTTTCCTTGTGAATGGTACAACAATAGTCTTATTAGGACTAACCCCCAGATCCTGCTTTCTGCACCAGTCTTGCACAATGTCCAGTGCACCTTGTGCCATATTCTTCACTGCGTCAGCAAATTTGCCAAGTATTACTATGACAAGATATCTGTGTATCCTTGGCAAAAGTACTGCCTAGAGTTTAATTCTCCAATGAGATCATTCACCAATAGATTCCACAGTAAAGGGGAAAGAACTCCTCCTTGTGGGCAACCCCTAGTGGTGTTGATTACCATTTTTTCATTCATCATGGTAGCCTCTACCTTTCTTCCACTGAGCATGGCCCTAGTCTACCTACTTATAGTGGTCCCTAGGTCATGCACCTCTGCTGACCTAACCATGGAATCGAAGGTCGTGTTGCTAAAAGCCCCCTCAATGTCCAGGAAGATACAGAGGGCTATCTCCTGAAAGTGTAGTGCTTTCTCCACCTTCCCAACAAGTTGGTGGAGAGCTGTCTCACATGATTTACCTGGTTGATATGCATGTTGGTTTGAATGTAGAGGAGCCTTACTTACCCTCCTTTCTCCAACATGCACATTAACCAGCTTTTCCAATGTCTTAAGAATGAAGGAGAACAGGCTGATTGGTCTCATATCCTTGGCCTTGGTATGATTAATTCTCCCTGGCTTTGGAATAAAGACAACCTTCACTACTCTCCAGGCATTGGGAATGATTCCTGCTGCTAGGCTAACCCTGAATAACCTGCATAGGAATCTAATAAGATTTTCTCCCGCTTGTTGCAGGAGAGCTGGATAGATTCCATCGGGGCCAGGTGACTTGAACGGTTGAAATGTTCCCACCGCCCAACGGACCTTACTGAAATCGACACACTACTTGGCCAGATCCCAGTCCTCTTTGCGAATACCTGAGAACCGTTGTCTCTCAGGAATCTCATTCTGGTCTGAGTTATCTACCATAGTATATTGAGAAAAGTGAGTCTTGAGGAGCAGTTCCAGCGTTTCATGTGCTGTCTTTGTATACTCCCCATCCTCCTTCCTCAATGAAGTCTCGCTTGAGCAGCCATGCCTTCCACTTCCTCACAGAATACCTTCCAGGATGCCTCCTTTGCCCATCTGATGGCAAGGTTGTAATTGACAAGGGCCTCACGATATTTTGCCCATTGTCCTTTGGGCCTCGCAAGGTTAAACAGTCTTCGTACATGTTTCCTTTGCATTTCCAGGTTATTATTCCACCAAGCCACACTCCTATTTGTGCACTTCTTGGTGATTGAGCAGTTGTCCTGGTATGAGGTCACTATAGCAGAGGTTACGGCCTCTGCTACTTCCTCAAACTCTGCTGGATTGCTTATCGAAGTTTTAATTTCCGATAGGCTGAATTCAAGGTCTCTCCTATATGTCTCCCAGTCCGTTTTCCTGGGATTTCTATAGGTCATGGTCTGTCTGGTTCCCATTTCAACCTTGAATTTAATATACATGTGATCTGACAAGGATGGCTCCAGGACCACATGCCACTGTTTGACATAACTTCCCATCATCATGGAACCAAAAGTTATGTCAATTACTTCTTCCCTTCTACTATTCCTGAATGTAGGTTCATCACCCCTATTCAGGATCTCCAAGTTGTTAGATAGGAGAAATTCAAGAAGGTGCTCACCTCTACTGTTGGTGTCCTTCCTGCCCCACGATAGATTGTGGGCATTGGCATTACATGCCACCAACAGTTCGTCACCTTGCCTATGGCAGGCTTCTGTCAGTCTCCTCACTTCCAAAAGAGGAGGAGAGCTGTCTTCATAAGAAAGGTATGCTGAGGCCAAAACAATTTCCCTCTTGATACCTTCCTCACATTGCTGCATCCTGATGGTCACCAAGTCCCTGGAACAAAAATCCATCATTGGTATGAAAGGTATTCCATTTCTAACATAAATGCATGTTCTGGAGTTTTTTAGATTTCTGGCATAAATCAGCTTACCTCCAGTACCACCGAGGCCCGATACACTCCCTTTGTATAAATAGGGTTCTTGTATCAGGGCCACGTCCACCTCCTGTCTCCCCAGGCGATGGCTAAGGGCAGCAGTGGCCCCTTTACTTTGCTGCAGGTTTATCTTAAGCAGTTCCAGTCCCCATCTTGCTGCCATTATTGCCTTTAAGGTCTTTGATTACCCTGACGCAGACCCTCGAGAACCCTAAAAACAGTTTCAGGCCTTGCTCTCGCAATGCTCTCCGACCTCCACCACCAGGGTTCGTCCTTCCGGAATGACCTTTTGGTTAATTACCCTCCAATCCTCTGTCGAGACTTTTGGGTTCTGGACCCTCTTGGGGGTCTTGGGCTCAAGCCCTTTTGATTCCGTCCACTTATGTTTAGGAAGCCATTCTTTTCCTTCCTTTTGCTTCTGTTCCTTGAGAAGTTTCCTCCTCTGAGCCCCAGACAAGGCCTTAATCCTAATCTGCTCCAGCTTCTCTGTTACAGTTCCCACTTCTTGCTCTGGTCTAGACCCTGAATGAGAAGTAGGAGTGCACTCCATCAGTCCTGATCCCGATGTTTGAGTATCTGAGGTCTCAGATTGCCCCTCGGATTCTTTTAAAATAATTTTTTTCTCCATGTTCATCTTAGTCCCAGGAGATTTGGGGATTTATATGGTCCACACCACGATAACCCCACGCAGTGCAAGGCAACTTACTCAGGGAGGTCGCCCGTTATCCCTGAGGCTCCGTTCGAGACACATCCACCCATGTGCCACACACCCCTCAGCACGGGTCGCACCACACCTTGGGTTGGGAGACAGTTTAACGTCGTGCCCGGGACGAATCCTATTCTGATAATGCATTTGCTTTGACGTCAGTATTACTGCCTTCAATATCTTGCAGTATGTTTTGCATTTACATCTGAACTGTTTCTAATTGACAGGTATAGTTTCCTTTTTGTCTTACAGGAGACCTTTATTCCTCGAGTAATCCATGTTTTCTTTGTAGACTTTGGTCTAATCTGTGTCAGTTTTGGGCGAAAGCCATTTTCAAATAAGTTGAAGACATTATTTATGAAAGTGTTGTATTTCTCATCCATACTATTAGCACTGTAGACATCACTCCAATTCATGTATTTCAGCAGTTTTCTAAAATGATCAATTTTTCCCTTACTGACTACCCTCTTAAACTCAGATTTGATAGATTTTGTATTCTGATCAGTATTAATATCTAGTAAAAGTAACTGCATGTCATGGTCTGAAAGGCTGCTTATTATTGGATTTATAACATAATTTTGATCATTTGGCATTTCTATAAAGATATTATCGATGGCTTTGAGCCCTTAGCTATCGTAGTTGGAAAATTAACAGTATGAATTAGGTTGAATGACAATGCTACAGACTGCAATAATTTCTTACTGGGGGAGTTTTCAATGAAGTCTACATTGAAATTACCAGCCAACACTAATTCTTTCTATCTTGTTATCAAATAAGCTAACAGAGCTTCAAATTGATTTATGAACAAATTAAAGTTACCATTTGGTACTCTGTACACAGTTACTTTATAAATGAGCCCTTTAACCTTCTGCCACACATCTTCACGCAAAGTTAGTTAACTTGGTTTTCTCTAATGAAATTTATCATTTAGTGTTTTCAGCAAATTCCTTGAGAATCTCCCTATTTGTTTGATAGCTGAGGTTCTGCTGTCCATTAGTATTGTTAGATTGTCCTTGAAGGCCAGGAAGCTGACCTTGAGTCCGTTTTCCACTTGTCCAAGTTGAGTGGGTTTGTATTAGGACTGATTTTGAAGTTATTTTTCCCATTCTCTGATAATTTTATCAAAGTTGAAGAGCAGTGGTGACAATCTGTAAGCTTGTTGTTCACCTGTCTTTATCTCAAAAGTCTTTGATATATAAAAATAAATTTCATTAGTAAGAGTTTGCTTTATATATAGTAGAGTTTTGTGTCAAGTCAATGATCTTCTAGGATACTGAAGAGGAAGTATCAATTGATGGAATGATATGCCTTTTTGTAGTCAAGAAACTTACAAAGGATAGGACAATTTCGAGTTACTTTATGTTTGTTTTCAGGTTGACATTTTGGTCTGTGCAGGATCACCCTGGTCAGAAGTCCACTTGGTATTTCCTAATCTTGTGTTCGAACTACCCATCAGTTCTCTGATGAAGGCAAGCTGAGAAAGACTGGTAAAATATTTGTTTATCAAAATTCCTTTGCCGTAAGGAACTTCTCACTTTTTTATCTGTTGGTTGGATGAGTGTACGTTTCCAGCTTTCAGATAGGCGTTCCAGTTATAGTTTTCTGTTTGTTACATGCCTGTTAGGATTACATTGAGATTGTCAACTGGGCCTAGGTTCTTTGAAAGTTATGCCATCTTCTCCAGATGTTATGTTGTTTTTGAGTCTGAGGATGTGTGTGTGTGGATTTTGTATTTGGTGGGTGGTTGAGCTCCATGATTTGTGTATGTAGGTCAGTTTTAGTTTTCTTTAGAGCTAGTCGGTACCAATTAAATAATATGATCGTCAACACACTTCTCTGAAGATGGTACTTGGAAGACTCTCTCTCTCTCTCTCTCTCTCTCTCTCTCTCTCTCTCTCTCACACACACACACACACACACACACACACACACACATACACACACATGGCTGAAGTGAATGATAAGACCCTTTCTTGATGATGAATATATTTGGCCTTCAGCCAAACATCAAGTTCACAGCTGCACACAAATTATGTCTAATATTTCAACAGTATATATTGTTTTTAACAAAAAGAAGAAAGAAAAACCGTAAACATTATATGGAATTCCAGAAAGGATTTATCAATATTTTTGTGAAGGATAGGCATAAATAATAGAAAACAATTGGATAGCTTCCGGCTGTTACGGCTTTTGTCAGTGAGAGAGATTCACAGAGACATGACCACTGTCACCGACGAAGGGCGTAACGGCCGAAAGCTACCAATTTTCTATTATTTGTGTCTTTCCACAACTCATTGGACATCTGTGGTGAATAAGCAACCTATTCTTCACAAAAAAATATATTAATTCTTTGTACATTTTTGTTTAAATTCTGAGTCCCTTTTAGTTCATTTTCATATACAGTAGCCATCATAGCTAGAGCAGAATCAGTTCTTTAGTTGTACAACAGAAACCAATAATAATAATCTAATAAACAATGAACTTCTTTAAGTCTGTCAGCCTACCAACTTTTTGTTTTGTTTTCTTTACTTGGGCCTCTTTCCTCGTCTTCAGACCAATTTTTCGCTCACCATTTTCTGCCTTCTCAGACAGTTTTCAATGCCTTTTAGGTCTTCTCAGTAATAAAAAAAGTTGAACTTCTTTAAACACAGAAATTAAATTTAAATGTCTTCTTGATACCTAAAAACCTCAGCCACTAAATCAGATGGGTCCTCTCCGGGGGGACACCACCTTGACGAAGCACTGTCCGTGTGGGTGGAGAGGCTTGCACATCCATGGGAAGCTGAGGGCTATACCGAAGGTAGAGAACCTACTGCCGGAAAGGCCTCAGCTGATGGAACAGACTAAGAGTGTCCCACAATGTCCCGTCTTCCTTATCCTCTCCCAGTCCTTTCCCAACCCAAGGTATGATGTGATCTGTGCTGAGGGGTGCGTGGCACATGGTTGGATGTGTCTCAAACGGAGCCTCAGGGATACCGGGCAACCTCCCTGAGTAAGTAGCCTTACACCGCATGGGGTTATTGTGGTGTGGACCATATAAATCCCCAAATCTCGTGGGACTAAGATGAACACAGAGAAAGAATGTATTTTAAAAGAATCTGAGGGGCAATCTAAGACCTCAGATACTCAGACATCGGGATCAGGACTGATGGAGTGCACTCCTACTTCTAAATCAGAGTCTAGACCTGAGCAAGAAATGGGAACTGTAACAGAGAAGTTGGACCAGATTAGGATTAAGGCCTTGTCTGGGGCTCAGAGGAAACTTCTCAAGGAACAGAAGCAAAAGGAAGGAAAAGAATGGCTTCCTAAGCATAAGTGGAGGGAATCAAAAGGGCTTGAGCCAAAGACCCCCAAAAAGAAACTGCCTCAGGTCAAAGGGGATACACAGATCCCCTCGACGTCAAAGACAGGTGGCAAGAGGGTTAGGGAGGAATCTATGACTCCCTCCTCTCTGCACAAGCGTGATCCTAAAAGGCTGAGGTAGGAAATAGGGAAACAGACCTATAGTACTGCAGTCTCGGTCTTTAGAATGGCAGTTGTCCAAGAAGGATCCCCACTGGTGAGCATCACCTCACAGCAGGAGGAGCTCATGCAGATGGCCCTCTTTGAAGAGATTGGGGGAACGCTGGTCCAGGAGCCAAATTCAGGAGGGTCTATCTAGATCGCGGTGCCCTCATTTTTGTCTGCAAGGGGAGCACTCAGCAGAATGGCTTAAGGACAAGGTGCCCATGATATCCCCATGGGAGGATGCGAAGCTGCTGGTCAAGACAGCAGCCGAACTCCTGAAGACCACAAAGGTATCAATATGGGTACCAAAGATCCTTAAGTTTGTCTCTCCAAAGACTCTGTTCGAGAAAATAAGGGTCAAGAACCCAAAAGTCTCGACAGAGGATTGGAGGGTAATTAACCAAAAGGTCGTTCCGGAAGGGCGAACCCTGGTGGTGGAGGTCAGAGAGAAATCCATGAAGGCAATGCGAGAGCAAGGCCTGAAACTGTTTTTAGGGTTCTCAAGGGTCTGCGTCAGGGTAATCAAAGACCTTAGAGGCAATAATGGCAGCAAGATGGGGACTGGAACTGCTTAAGATAAACCTGCAGCACAGTAAAGGGGCCACTGCTGCCCTGAGCCGTCGCCTGGGGAGACAGGAGGTGGACGTGGCCCTGATACAAGAACCCTATTTATACAAAGGGAGTGTATCAGGCCTCAGTGGTACTGGAGGTAAGCTGATTTATGCTAGAAATCTAAAAAACTCCAGAACATGCATTTATGTTAGAAATGAAATCCCTTTCATACCAATGATGGATTTTTGTTCCAGGGATCTGGTGACCATCAGGATGCAGGGAAATTGATTTGGCCTCAGCATACCTTCCTTATGAAGACAGCTCTCCTCCTTCTTTGGAAGTGAGGAGACTGATGGAAGCTTGCTATCGGCAAGGTTACGAACTGTTGGTGGGATGTGATGCCAATGCCTACAATCTATCGTGGGGCAGCAAAGACACCAACAGTAGAGGTGAGCATCTTCTTGAATTTCTCCTATCTAACAACTTGGAGATCCTGAATCGTGGGTGATGAACCTACATTCAGGAATAGTAGAAGGGAAGAAGTAATTGACATAACTTTTGGTTCCATGATGATGGGCAGTTACATCAAACAGTGGCATGTGGTCCTGGAGCCATCCTCATCAGATCACATGTACATTAAATTCAAGGTTGAAATGGGAACCAGACAGACCATGGCCTTCAATAAGGAATCCAGCAGAGTTTGAGGAAGTAGCAGAGGCCGTAACCTCTGCTATAGTGACCTCATACCAGGACAACTGCTCAATCACCAAGAAGTGCACAAATAGGAGTGTGGCTTGGTGGAATAATAACCTGAAAATGCAAAGGAAACAGGTACGAAGACTTTAACCTTGCGAGGCGTAAAGGACAATAGGCAAAGTATCGTGAGGCCCTTGTCAATTACAACCTTGCCATCAGACGGGCAAAGGAGGCATCCTGGAAGGTATTCTGTGAGGAAGTGAAGGGCACGGCTGCTCAAGTGAGACTTCATAAAATCCTCACTAGGGTACCAACTAATCCAGGAGGAACATTGAGGAAGGAGGATGGGGAGTATTCAAAGACAGCACATGAAATGCTGGAACTGCTCCTCAAGACTCACTTTCCTCAATATACTCTGGTGGATAACTCAGACCAGAATGCAATTCCTGAGAGACAACGGTTCTCGAGTATTCGCAAAGAGGACTGGGATTTGGCCAAGGAGTGTGTCGATTTCAGTAAGGTCCGTATGGACGGTGGAAACATTTCAACCATCCAAGTCACCTCGCCCCAATGGAATCTTTCCAGCTCTCCTGCAACAAGCAGGAGAAAATCTTATTAGATTCCTATGCAGGTTATTCAGGGTTAGCCTAGCAGCAGGAATCATTCCCAATGCCTGGAGGGCAGTGAAGGTTGTCTTCATTCCAAAGCCAGGGAGAATTGATCATACCAAGGCCAAGGATATGAGACCAATCAGCCTGTCCTCCTTCATTCTTAAGACATTGGAAAAGCTGGTTAATGTGCATGTTGGAGAAAGGAGGTTAAGTAGGGCTCCTCTACATTCAAACCAACATGCATATCAACCAGGTAAATCATGTGAGACAGCTATCCACCAACTTGTTGGGAAGGTGGAGAAAGCACTACACTTTCAAGAAATAGCTCTCTTTATCTTCCTGGACATTGAGGAGGCTTTTAGCAATACAACCTTCGGTTCCACAGTTAGGGCAGCAGAGGTGCATGAGCTAGGGACCACTATATGTAGGTGGACTAGGGCCATGCTCAGTGGAAGAAAGGTAGAGGCTACCATGATGAATGAAAAAATGGTAATCAACACCACTAGGGGTTGCCCGCAAGGAGGATTTCTTTCCCCTTTATTGTGGAATCTATTGGTGAATGATCTCATTGGAGAATTAAACTCTAGGCAGTACTTTTGCCAAGGATATGCAGATGATCTTGTCATAGTAATAATTGGCAAATTTGCTGACACAGTTAAGAATATGGCACAAGGTGTGTTGGACATTGTGCAAGACTGGCGCAGAAAATAGGATCTGGGGGTTAGTCCTAAGAAGACTGTTGTTGTACCATTCACAAAGAAGCATATCCAACATTCAAGTTGGAAATTAAAGCTTTTCAATGAAGCGCTACCTGTGAATGGGACAGTGAAATATCTAGGGGTTACCTTAGATGAGAAACTGACATGGACCCCTCACATTAGGAATATTTGCTCCAAGACAAAAGGTACTCTGGTAAGTACCAGGAGAGCTTGTGGCAAAACTTGGGGCCTGAGCCCCAAGGGTATGCACGGGATATACACCACGGTGATTAGACCCAGGATTACCTATGGGGTGGTCGTGTGGTGGAAGAAGGTATAACAGCAGGTTGCTGCTAAGGAGCTTGGTAAGGTAAGATTAGCCTGCTTAGCCATAACAGGCAGAATTAGCAGCACACCAACTGCTGGGATGGAAACAATGATGGATATGCCCCCACCAGCCGCGGTGGCCGAGGGTACTAAGGCGCTCCAGTCACGGTCTGCACAGCCACTACGGTCGGGGGTTCGAATCCCCCCTCGGGCAAGGATATTTGTGCCATCCTAGTTCGTAGTTAAGTCCCATAGACTATACAAACATTTGAACATTTGATATGCCCCCATTACTCCTTTGGGTCAAGATGGAGGCAGCGGTTGGTGCATACAGACTCAAAACTGGCAAAAACTGGAACACTTTGGGATATCCAGAATCACACACTAAAATAGTGAGTGAGGTAAATATAGGAAAGGTTGTTTGCAGATGACGCCATCATTTACCGTCTAGTAAAATCATCTGAAGATCAAAACCAACTGCAGAACGATATAAATAAGATATCACTTTGGTATAAAAATTGGCAATTGACTATAAATAATGCGAAGTGTGAAGTCATCCACATGAGTACGAAAAGAAATCCATTAAATTTTGTTTACAATATAAATAAATCAAACACGAAGGCCATATACTCTACAAAATATCTAGTTGTTGTTGTTGTTGTTGTTGGTTGTTTAAGGGGGACAAAACTGCAATGGTCATCAGTCCCCCATTCCATCTCTAGGCGTCAAAAGTAAATCCAAACACATGAAAGATAATACGCCCAGAGTTTAAAATTGCGAAGTGGGAGAGGAGTCCCACTGAGTCCAGAACACATCATCAAGAATAACAAGACAAAACGAAAAGACGGTCACACAAAGACAACTTACAACAAAGAAACCGATGGCCGTGGTTGACCGACCATAAGAATAAAAAAGGAAAAGTCAACCACTCGGTAACACACAGAAGTCTCCAGTTAGAGCGAATGATAAAAACCTCCTGCTCGTATAAAACGTAAAACGGTATCTGCCATTGCAGCATTGTCACCTAAAACATCTGATAAAATGGCAGGGAGGTTAAAATTCCGCCGCAAAGCAGCTAAAACAGGGCAGTCCAACAATATGTGGACAATTGTCAGACGGGAGCCACACCGACATTGGGCTGGGTCCTCACCCCAAAGGAGATGTCCATGGGTGAGCCACGTATGCCCAATGCGGAGGCGACACAAGACCACTGAGGCCCGTCGTGAACCGCGCATGGAGGAGCGCCATGCAACCGTCGTTTCCTTGACCACCCGGAGCTTGTTGGACGCGCGCAGGCTATGCCACTCAGTATCCCAAAGCTGATGTACTCGCTGGCGCAACAATGAACGGAGATCAGAAGCCGGGAGGCCGATCTCTAGACAGGACATACCGACAGCCTGCAAGCCTGTCAACACGTTCATTGCCCGGTATACCAACATGACCCGGAGACCAGATGAACACCACCGATCGCCTGGACTGTGTAACGGCATAAAGTGTGTCCTGAATGGCCAACACCAGGGTAGACCGTGGGTAACACTGCTCCAGAGCTCGGAGGCTGCTCAGGGAGTCGCTGCAAACAACAAAAGACTCGCCTGAGCAAGACCGGATATGCATGAGAGCTCTGTGAATGGCCACCAGCTCTGCAGTGTAAACACTGCAGCCATTCGGCAGAGAGTGCTGTTCCACATGGTCACCATGAGTATACGCAAATCCCACACAACCATCAACCATGGAACCATCGGTGTAGATCAGGTCATAACCATGGAACTCCGCTATGAGAGCAGAGAACTGATGGTAGAGCGCCTCCAGTGGAACTGAGTCTTTGGGCCCATGGGCCAAGTCCAGCCGAATAGACGGCCTTGGCAAACACCACGGAGGTGTACGTGCACGGACCCGATAGGAAGATGGAAGGGGAGAAGACTCAAGCTCCTGCAGGAGGGACTGAACCCGATAGGCAATCGTACAACCTGATCTGGGGCGTCGCTGATGGGGACGGACTACCACATCAGGAAAGAGGAAACGATGGTTCGGGTGGCCTGGGGAGCAATACACATGGGCTGCGTAAGCCGCAAGTAGGTGTTGGCGGCAGATCCCCAAGGGTGGAACCCCAGCCTCCACTTGTAAGCTTTTCACTGGGCTGGTGCAGAAGGCACCCGTCGCGATGCGAACCCCACAGTTGTGAATGGGGTCCAGTAGGTGCAGTGCCGAAGGTGCCGCAGACCCATAGGCAATGCACCCAAAATTGAGACGGGACTGCACCAGCGCCATGTAAAGCCGCAACAATGTGGAGCAGTCGGCACCCCAGTTCGTATGACCCAAGTGTCTAAGAAGGTTGAGATGGCGCCAGCACTTCCTTTTCAGCTGACGAATGTGGGGGAGCCATGTCAGCCGGGCATCAAAGACCAGTCCTAAAAACTGATGAGTTTCTACTACAGTAAGCAGTTCGTCATTAAGATAAAGTTCAGGGTGCGGGTGGACAGTCCGATGTCGACAGAAGTGCATCACTCTGGTCTTGGCGGCGGAAAATTGAAAGCCGTGGGTAAGTGCCCAGGTCTGCGCCTTCCCAATAGCACCTTGCAACCTGCGCTCGGCAACTTGGGTGCTGCAGGAACTAAAAGAGAGACAAAAGTCGCCAGCATAAAGTGAAGGGGACACCGACGATCTAACCGCTGTCGCTAAACCGTTGATGGCAATTAAAAATAATGGAACACTTAAAACAGAACCCTGAGGAACCCCGTTTTCCTGGATATGAGAGGAGCTCAGGGAAGCACCAATTTGAACACGAAAGGTACGGACAGCTAAAAAGTTCTGGATAAAAATCTGCAGGGAGCCCCGGAGGCCCCAGTCATATAAAATGTTGAGGATGTGTCGTCGCCAGGTGGTATCGTATGCTTTGTGCATATCAAAGAAGACGGCAAAAAGGTGATGGCGCCTGGAAAAGGCTGTGCGGATTGCAGATTCAAGGTACACCAGATTGTCGGTGGTAGATCGGCTGCCCTGGCATGGAGCCAGTAAGCCTCGAGTCTCCAGAATCCAACACAACCGACGACTGACCATCCGCTCCAACAGTTTGCATAGAACTTTAGTCAGGTTAATGGCCCAATAGCTATCCAAGGAAAGAGGATGTTTATCTGGTTTAAGCACAGGAATGATGATACTCTCCTGCCACTGTGACGGAAAAACACCATCACACCAAATGCGGTTATAAACTGTTAGAAGATTATGCCGGCTGTCTGCTGAAAGGTGCTTCAGCATTTGGCTATGGATGCTATCAGGCCCAGGCGCCGTGTCAGGACATAAGTTAAGAGCACTCAGGAGCTCCCACTCAGTGAAAGGAGTGTTGTAGGATTCAGAGCGGTGGGTACAAAAGGAGAGAGACTGGCATTCTACCCTCTCCTTTACTGTACGGAAGGCTGGTGGATAATTTGTAGAGGAAAAAGCGTGGGCATAATGCTCGGCAAACTTCTCTGCAAGTGTGGCCGGGTCCGTACAGAGAACTACATTTGTGGAGATTCCGGGTAGTCCTGCTGAAGACTGTATTACCTTTAACCGCCTGATCTTACTTCAGACCTGTGAGGCTGAGGTACCTGTCCCAATGGTGGAAACGTACCTCTCCCAGCACTCCTGTTTCCGTCTTCTTATTAGCTGGCGAGCACGAGCATGAAGCCGTTTAAAATTAATGAGGTGCTCTTGAGAGGGGTGCCGTTTGTATCTCTGTAAGGCCCGCCTGCGGTCTTTAATGGCCTCAGCGACCTCCGGCAACCACCACGGCACTGTCTTATGCCGTGGGCACCCTGATGTACGCGGAATGGTAGCGTTCGCAGCAGAAAGAATAGAATGCGTGGCGCTCTCGACCACCACATCGATGTTCTCGAGTGGGGGAGGGCCAACAATGGCAGCAGAAGCATAGTCTTCCCAGTTAGCCCTGTGCAGAACCCACCTGGGTGGGCGTGCTGGGGACTCGCATTGTGGGAGTGACAAAAAGACAGGGAAATGGTCACTGCCACACAAGTCATCATGGGCTCTCCAGTGAACAGATGGGGGAAGGCTGTGGCTGCAGATCGACAGATCAATGGCCGAAAATGTGCCATGTACCACACTAAAATGTGTGGGGGCACCTGTATTCAAGAGGCAGAGGTCGAGTTGAGTTAGGAAATTCTCGACAACCCTGCCATGACCAGAGATCGTAGAACCACCCCACAAGGGACTGTGGGCATTGAAGTTGCCCAACAGTAAGAAAGGTGGGGGTAGTTGAGCAACGAGTGCAGCCAAGACGTTCACAGATACGTCGCCATCTGGCGGCAAGTAGATGCTGCAGACGGTAAACTCCTGTCTGGCCCTCACCCTGACAGCCACTGCTTCTAATGGTGTTTGAAGGGGCACAGGTTCACTATATACAGAGGTGAGGACATACACACACACTCCACCTGAGACCCTGTTATATATGCTACGGTTGCAGTAAAATCCCCTGTAGCCACTTAGGGCAGGGGTCCGCATTGCTGGAAACCAAGTTTCCTGAAGAGCAATGCAGAAAGCAGGTGTCGTGCTCAGAAGCTGCCGTAGCTCAGCCAGGTGGGGGAAGAAACCGCCGCAGTTCCACTGGAGAATGACATTGTTCGAGTGCTGGGAAGACATGAATGAGACAAATGAGCGGGTCATAACTCAGCATCACTTGCATCCACTGATGGAGGTTTATCAGCTTCAGTGACCGGTTTGTCAAGGGTGTCCCCGAGAGCGAGGTCCTTGGGTGATGCAAGAATCTCCACCTCATCCTCAGAAGTAGAGGCGGAAGCAGAGGGGAGTGGTGGCACTGAAGCCACCGTGGATTCTTGTGATGTGCCTTTCTTTGGCCTTTGTTTTCCCCTCCGTTCCCTCGGGGGCTTCGCCGGTGGGAGGTGCTCCTCCGACTCAGCCACAGGGACTGAGGAGGAGCATGAAGCCCTACGACCAGCAGTCTGTGAGTGCGCCTGCTGCTGGTTAGTGTCGCTATCGACACTGGCGGAAGGGAGCGTCCCAAGGGACCCCTTCCGTGTGAGGGAAGCCGGAGAAGATTGTTCTTTCTCCGGCGGAGAGGTGGTAGCTGATCCCGAGGCTTTCACCTTGGGAGCTTTGGAAGGATGACCCCCGACTTCTGTGCGGACAGGCTTAGGTTGGCGGCCCTGGGGCCCACAGAAACAGTAGAAGTAGAAAATACTGCCGCCGCCAAGAAGAGTGGCGACGACGTTACTGCTGCGAACAAGTTGTCCATAGTAACAGGGTGCAGACAGTCAAACTTCTCCTTCGCCTCATTATATGATATACGGTCCAGGGTTTTATATTCTGTAATTTTCCGCTCCCGTTGAAGTGCGGGACATTGCGACGAGCAGGGAGGATGGTTCTGACCACAGTTGACGCAGATGGGAGGCGGTGTACATGGGGCGCCCGGATGTGCTAGACGCCCGCAGTCCCTACATGTAGCACTGGACATGCAACGGGAAGACATGTGGCCGAACTTCCAGCATTGGAAGCACCTCACAGGGGGAGGAATATAAGGCCGCACGTCAACATGGTAAACCATCACCTTGTCATTTTCGGGCAATGTATCACCATCAAAGGCCAAGATGAAGGCACCAGTTGCGACCCTATTATCCTTTGAGCCCCTATGGATGCGCCGGATAAAATGAACGCCTCGTCGTTCAAGGTTTGCCCGTCTGGAGCAACAAATCCCGGTGGAAAATTACTCCCTGAACCATATTCAGGGACTTGTGGGGAGTGATGGTCACCGCAACGTCACCCAACTTGTCACAAGTGAGTAGCACCCGTGACTGGGCCGGGGACGCTGTGTGGATGAGAACAGAACCGTTGCGCATTTTAGAAATTGAGTCCACTTCCCCAAACCTGTCCTCTAGATGTTCCACAAAGAACTGAGGCTTGGTCGCTGTAAATGAGTCCCCATCAGTCCTGCTGCACACGAGATGTCTAGGAGCATAATTGTCACCCTGTTTTGCGGCCCGACGTCCCTCCCAAGGCGCGGTCAGGGAGGGAAACGTTTGGGGGTCGTACGTGGAAGCATTAAACTTTCCCTTCTTAGAGACGGTGGTTGTACGTCCACCAATGTCACCCGATTTTTGTCTCTTCATTGCGGGTGAGCCACCCCGATGCCACCCACTCCGATCAGGGGCTCTCCTCATGGGCGCCACCCAGCCACAGCAACGTCACCTGACGGGATGACCGTTGCCGGGAGTCCTGATGCCCCTCAGAGACAAGCATCGACTCCTTGGCCTGCATGAGGAGTATGCAGCTCTGGCACCGGTAGAGCGATCCCTGTGTTGTCAGGGGGCTACAGCCAAGAGGGTACATGACGACCCCACCACAACGGACTGGCTACCGTGTTGGCTTTCTGGCGCTATGTGAACCATCAAAAAGGAGAGTGCTGAGATAGCAGTGCACAAAGGACGCGACTTGCACGGAAAAAAGAAATGACGTACCCAGTGGCAGAATAGAAGCCGCAGTCGTATGTCCATTCCATGATGGGTGCATAAGATGGCATGGCACGAGGATTACATGTTGCACCACATAAGGTGTCCTTCCCCAAATGGTTTTCTCTTCTGAAAAATTTTGAAAAATGGAGGGTCAAATCCACATATGGGACCACAGATGGAAAGCCGAAAAGTATGAAGACTCCTTTTAGTCGCCTCTTATGACAGGCAGGAATACCGCGAGCCTATTCTTAGCCCCGAACCTGCAGGGGGTAAAAATATCTAGTAATTACTATTACTTGCTTGTCCGTCCTTTTTTGGATTATTGCTGCCCAGTGTGGGATACTTATCAGGTGGGTTTGACGGAGGACATCGAAAGAGTTCAAAGAAGGGCAGCTCATTTTGTATTGTCATGATAGAGGGGACACAACGTTACGGAAATGATATGGGATCTGGGATGGGAATCAAGCCAATAATGGCACTTATCGCTGCGGCGTGGACTACTTACGAATCTTCAATCACCAACTTCTCCTCCGAAATTGTTGACTTCCACTTACATAGGTAGAAAAGATCACCAGCATAAAATATGAGAAATCAGAGCTCAAACGGAGAGATTCAGCTGTTCTTTATTCCCGTGCGCTATTCGGGAGTGTAATGAGAGATAAATAGTATAAAGGTGGTTCGATGAACCCTCTGCCAGGCACTTAAATGTGATTTGCAGAATATCCCATGTAGATGTACATGTGAAGTACATATGTTTCAACCATTTCTGTGTGTTCGAAAAATGATTTTCAAGAGAAATGATATGATAAGTTAAACTGCATTGAATCTCAACATATACTGTATCCTAATTATTACATTTGCCAATGTAAACACCAATCTGATGCTCTGAAGACCACTATAGTTGGCTACACTGGCACTTCTGAACTTTGACATACACAGTTTTCTGTTCCTGGACCAGGGGTGATTGTGTGGTGGATTAATTATGTTTTGAAACTGCAATTTTTCTCTTGTTTTCTTGTTTGGCAAGTTCAATGGTTGATCTTTTAATTTCTATTTTTTGAAGATTTGTCAGAGGGCGCAAATGACTTTTGTTGTGGAACTGCATTTTTTGTTTCATCTTTCTGGTTTTGAAATGTGTGTATTGCAATTATTTCTTTTCTTTCTATTTTAGAAGTCTCACTTCATACGCATTTCCTATAGATGAAGCTGCTTCCACTTGACTTGCATCTAATGTTTTCTTGTAGCTATCCCAGCTGTTCAGCATATTTTTAATTAGTTTATTATCCAAAGATTCATGTAAAGGGTCACTTGTACCATACTTGTTACAAGATGTGGAAGATGTTGACAATAAGTTATATTGCCGCGAGAGACCACGATCACCGACTGCCGGCGTGGCGCAGGGGATAGCGTCACGGACTGTGGAGCAGAAGGTCGCCGGTTCAATCCCGCCCACCGGCAAAACTTTATTTCTTTGTAACTAACAATTCTAGAAGGTTCTATATCTTTCTTATGTTCACTTGTAAATTCTACTTGTTTCTTATGTTAACTGTTCTAATTTCTGGTAAATTCTGTGCTTTGAGTATAAGTGCTGTGTTCAGTTACCTTCGAAGTCAATCCTGCTTCACTTGCAATGCGACATTGTTTGGTGGAGGTGCCAGGTACACTGTGCAACAGCTGCATCACCGTGGCTCCGATTAGTCAACGTAAAAGCCGTCACTTACACGGACTGGAACTGCAATACAAGGGATACACCGAGTACATCCTTCCAAAAGTCCGTATTATCAGAAGAACCATGGAGACGAAACCAGCAATAAGCCAGATGCACATCAGACACCCGTCGGTGTTTTCTGGAGATGCTGGACAGGACCCCAACAAATGGTTAAAGGGTTCGGCCGAGTCGCCAAGTAGAACAGGCGGGGTGATACGATGTGCTTGGTCAACGTTTATTTCTATCTGGACGGAACAGCCCAGCAATGGTTCGAAAACAACAAAGACAAGTTGAATGACTGGGAGATATTCCAGGAGGAACTTAAGAAGACATTTTGAGACCGCCAGCGACAAATCCGCTCGGCGGAAGAACAACTGAAGAACCGGGCTCAACGACATGGTGAGCCGACACAATTGTACATACAGAATGTTTTGGCCCTGTGTAACATAGTCAATCTCAACATGACTGAGGCGGACAAAATCACGTACCTGATGAAGGGAATTGCAGAAGATATGTACCAAGCTCTTCTGATAAAAGATGTCGGTAGGACAGAAGAGTTCATCAAGTGGTGCCAGTGTATTGAGGAGAAGCAACAAAGGAGGGTTGGGTGCAAGAAGTATGACAGACTCCCAAATGTAGTCCCTAAGGCCGTTGTGGAAGACCAGCATGACTTCGCTTCTCTCATATGACAAATCGTGAGAGAAGAATTACAACAGTGCATGGCAGCCGGGACTATTAGACCGAGCGAGCATCAGATTATGGCCATGGATGTGATCCCTGCAAGTCACGAGGGAGCCGACGCCGCTGAGGACGAGGTATTTCAAACATTACATCTACATCTACATACATACTCCGCAATTCACCGTAAGGTGCGGGGTGGAGGGTACACTGTACCACTACTAGCCATTTCCTTTCCTAGTCCACTCCCAAATTGAACCAGGAAAAAAAGAATGCCTATATGCCTCCGTATGAGCCCTAATTTCTCTTATCTTGTCTTTGTGATCTTTACGTGAAATGTAAGTAGGCGGCAGCAAGATCGTACTACACTCAGCTTCAAATTCCGGCCCTCTAAATTTATTTAACAGAAATTCACGAAAAGAATGTCGTCTTTCTTCCAGCGATCCCCAATTGAGTTACCGGAGCATTTCCGTGACACTCGCGCATTGGTCGAACCTACCGGTAACAAATCTAGCTGCTCGTCTCTGAACCGCCTCTATGTCTTCCCTCAAACCGATCTGCTGCGGGTCCCAAACACTTGAGCAATACTCAAGGCATGGTCATACAAGCGTTTTATACGCGGTCTCCTTTACAGGTGAAGTGCATCTTCCCAAAATTCTCCCAGTAAACCGAAGTCGGCTATCCGCCTTACTCACAACTGTCCTTACAGGCTCATTCCATTTCATATCGCTCTGTAATGTTACGCCTAGATATTTGAACGACGCGACAGCATCAAGAAGCTCACTACTAATGCTGTATTCGAACATTATGGGATTGTTTTTTCTACTCATGCGCATCACCTTACATTTTTCTACATTGAGAGCTAGCTGCCAATCTTCGCACCAACGAGAAATTTTGTCTAAGTCATCCTGTATGCTTTACAGTCAGTTACAGACGACACCCTCCCATACACCACAGCATCATCAGCAAACAGCCGCAAATTACAACATACTCTGTCCATCAGATCATTTATATAGATAGAAAATAATAGCGGTCCTATCACACTCCCCTGGGGCACGCCTGACGATACACTCGTCTCTGATGAACACTCACTGTCGAGAACAACGTACTGCGTTCTATTACTTAGGAAGTCTTCCAGCCAGTCACAAATCTGTGAACCTATTCCATAAGCTCGTATCTTCGTTAGCAGTCTGCAGTGTGGCACCGTGTCGAACGTCTTTTTGAAATCAAGAAAAACACAATCCGCCTGTTGCCCTTCGTCCATGGCTCGCAAGATGTCATGTGAAAAAAGGGCAAGCTCAGTTTCACATGAACGATGTTTCCTAAACCCATGCTGATTCATAGAAAGAAGCTTTTCCGTTTCAAGGAAATTTACTATATTCGAACTGAGAATATGCTCCAAAATTCTACATGAAACTGATGTCAACGATATTGGCCTATAATTGTATGGGTCAGTTCTCTTTCCTTTCTTATACATGGGAGTCACTTGTGTTTTTTTCCAGTCGCTAGGAACTTTGCGCTGAATTAAAGATTCACTATAAATGCAAGCTAAGTAGGGGTTAAATTTAGAACTTCAGCTTTCCATTTGCTTTCTTCTATTACTGCCCCGGAATGATCAACTAGTGACTGGACAGTGGGTTTTAACCCGCTTATCGATTTTACATAGGACCAGAATTTTTTCGGGTTCTTGGAAAGATCTTTTGCTAAGGTATGGCTGTGATAATTATTGTATGCTTCACGCATCGATCTTTTTATAGATGCACAAATCTCTACTAACTTTTACCTGTCATCATTTGCATGTTCTTTTTTGAATCGAGAGTGCAACAGCCTTTGCTTTCTCAGCAGCTTTCTAACATTATTATTATACCATGGTGGATCTTTTCCATCCTTAATCGTCTTTACTGGCACATATTTCTCTAACGCTTTATTAACAATGCACTTAAATTTAGTCCACAATTCCTCTACATCCGTAGTCCCGGAATTAAACGATGCCCATTCATTTTCTAAGTGCGATCGTAACATTTGCTTATCGGCTCTTCCCAAAAAAAGCACGCTCCTAGCCTTCTTGATTGGTTTATGAACTTTGGTCACCATCGACACTATGACGATATCATGATCACTAATTCCTGTCTCTACACAAACATCGTTAATAAGGTCAGGCTTGTTTGTGGCTATAAGGTTTAAAATATTTCCATTGCGCGTGGGTTGCCGGTTTAACAGCTCAAGACAGTTTTCGGAGAATGTGTCCAAAAGAAGCTCGCAAGACTGCTTGTCTGTACCACCTGAAATGTAACTAGAGAGGTCCCAATCTATACTCTTAAGGTTGAAGTCTCCTCCGACTAATATTACATGGCCCGGATACCTATGCACTACCTGGTGTAGATTTTCTTTGAATGATTCTAAAACTTCTACAGCAGTACTGGGGGGTCGGTAAAACACCTAACTATTAACTTTACTTCTTTTAGACCTGTTATATGTGCCCAGATAACTTCACAGTAGAAACAATATCTTTATCCACAGTGATGAACACTCCTCCTCCAGTTGTATCCAATCTATCTTTCTGATATACATTCCACGCTTCGCTAAATATTTCTGAACTTGTCACATCATGATTTAGCCAGCTTTCAGTGCCTAAAACTATCTGAGCGCAATAACTTCCATGCAGTGCGTCAAATTAAGGAATTTTGTTTCTAATACTCTGTAAGTTCGCGGCTAATATTTTTATGTTCGAATTTTTGTTCCAAATGTGGCCTGAATTCGCTGTTTGAATGCTGACAGGCAAGTGCTCATCAGAGTTAGCGCCTAGCCTAAAAAAAACCCATGTAACTCCACAAGTACTCTGCTACCCGAGTAGCCGCTTCCTTAAGATAGTGCACCCCTGATCTATCTAGGGGCACCCTATAATTCCCCACCCGATAAGGCAGATCCAGAAATCTGCAGCCATGACTGTCACAGAGTCGGCGAAGCCTCTGGTTCAGACCCTCCACTCGGCTCCAAACCAAATGACCCTGATCAACCCTGGGAACAATGCTCCAAATCGACAGCTCTGCTTGCACCCCACTTGCGAAGGCAGCAGCCTTCACCAATTCTGCCAGCCACTTGTAGGACCTGAGGATGTCCTCAGAACCCAAGCGAAAAGTGTCATTGGTGCCGACGTGAGCCACGACTTACAGTCGACTGCACCCCGCACCCTCGATAGCCGCCGGCAAGGCCACCTCCACATCTCGGATGAGGCCCCCCGCAGACACACCGAGTGCACGTTGGAATTCCTTCCGGATCTGGACGCTATCTGCCTAAGAGGCTCCATCACGTGCCTAACATTGGAGCTCCCAATAACTAATAATCCCCTTCCCCCATGCACCTGCTCGGACCCTGCTGAAGGAGTGGCCACACGCTCACTCACAGGACAAACGGGCACGGATGGACGTCCAGCCTCCACATTGGCATTCCGCCTCGAGCGACGCGAACGCCGTACAACCCGCCACTCCCCTTGCGGAGAAGACGACTAGATGACGTTTGGTACACCTGAAGGTGCCTCGGTAGCAGGGACAGAGAGCGAAGCGTGAGACACCTGAGGTGTCCCACTCGATGCACCAGACTCCCCACCATCGCTGCACCCTGAGACAGCAGCCTGAAGACGGCTGACCATAGACAACAGAATGCTCAGCTATTCGCGAACCGCGGCCACCTCCTCCTGCGTCCTACTCCTGTCTGCCCTGCAATTGCACCCGACGTGAAGAATGGCGTCGCCCTGCTATAACTTACGCTGCAGCCGCCAAACAGCCGACATGACCACAGCCAACTCCCCCGGTAACTATGACGCCCCGCAGAAGAACAGACGTCTGGAGGACAGAAGACAACACACCATTGTGTTCCCACTGTGGACCCCCTGGACATGTCGTACGCTACTGCAGAGAGAGGAGGCGAGTATTCGATGATTATTTTGCCGCAAGACATCAGTCGTCAGAGCAGTTCTATCCCAGGCAGTCACCTGCTGATGAATTCAGTCAACCTATGGGAAGAAGCCCATCACTGTACCCTAGACGAGGTCGCTCCCCGATGCGCCGCAGCCGTTCACCGTCGCAGTACATAGGTACCAGCAGCTCCCCTAGCTGCCGCGCCCAGGAAAACTAAGCGAGGCCCCAGGAAAACTAAGCGAGGCGACCATCTACGGAGGTGAGGCCGCCGCAGATGAAAATCCTCCATGGACTACAGTCGCTAAGATGTCAGGAAATCTCATCGACGTCATAATCGACGGCCAACCTGTCCGGGCACTTGTTGATTCAGCTGCCTCTTTTTCTGTATTGTCGGATAATTACCACCGCACACTAAAGAAGACAATGTTCTGTGATTCGGGGGCAACTGTGCTGAAGGTCGCGAATGGAAAGTACGTCCATCCAGCAGGTACTTGTGTCGCAAAAATAACCATCAACAACAGGATGCAGCCATTTGAATTTGTCATGTTAACAGAATGTAGTCACAATGTCATTCTCGGATGGGACTTCCTTCAGGCATCCCAAGCTATCATTGACTGTGGAAGATCTGAGCTGCAAATTGAAGAAGTTGTTCCGCCCGATAAACGTAATACAGAATTTTCTGGGAAGTTATTCATAATTGATAATTTGATGATACCGCCGTTGACAATGAGAAGAGTTGCAGTCACAAACACAGATGAGCGATTAAACTTTGAAGTGCTTGTTGATAGTAAAAAGTTTATCAGGCTCACCAAAGAAATGTACATACTAGCGGCTATCATAAGCATTACTGCTGGCCAAGGAGAGATTTGGATCACAAATTGTCACGAGCAGTCACAACTTATCCCCAAGGGAATGTGTATCGGGACAGCTGAACCAATCCAGGACAGTGAGCTCAACGTCATCAATGACGACCCATGCCCTGCTGTTAGTACAGACAACACACTGGAGGGAACAAACGTGGAACTGCCAATAGGGCCTGGACTGACCAAGGAACAACGCCAGTGGGTGTTAGGTATACTACGCCAATTTTCGGGTGCATTCACACCTCAGCAGGGGAAAAGTCAGACGAAACGGCCCACGATAAAGCACCGTATCAATACTGGGGATCATCCGCCAATTAGCCAGCGTTTGTATAGAGTGTCACCAGCTGAAAGACGAATAATTCGGGAGGAAGTGGAGAAGATGTTGCGAGATGACATTATTCAACCTTCGGAGAGTCCTTGGTCGTCTCCGTTGGTCCTCGTAAAGAAGAAGGATGGCACATGGCGATTCTGTGTCGACTATCGACGGCTGAACAGAATCACAAAGAAAGATGTCTACCCATTGCCGCGTATTGACGACACGTTAGACTGCTTGAAAGGAGCTACATACGTCTCAACTATGGACATGCAGACAGGTTACTGGCAAATCGAGGTTGACGAAGCTGACAGGGAGAAGACGGCTTTTATTACACCTGGTGGCCTCTATGAATTTAAAGTAATGTCATTTGGATTATGTAATGCTCCAGCCACATTAGAACGCATGATGGACAACTTGCTTCGACATCTTAAGTGGACGACGTGTCTCTGCTATTTAGATGACATTGTCGTTTTCTCGAAAACATTTGAAGAACATCTGATTCGCCTGTCAACTGTGTTGAAGTGTGTTCAGACTGCAGGTCTCCGCCTCAATCCAAAGAAGTGCCTCTTCGTCGCCAAAGAGATAAAAACCCTGGGGCACCTAGTCAACGGAGATGGTGTCCGTCCTGATTCAGATAAAGTAAGGGCAGTCACAGAATTTCCAACTCCTCAGCACATTCGTGATGTGAGAAGTTTTCTCGGGCTGTGCTCATACTACCGACGTTTCATAAAAGGATTTTGTAACAAGGCACGTCCATTACAAGAACTTCTGCAGCGAGACGCCAAATTTTACTGGGAAGAGACAAAAGAAAGAGCTTTCCAGGCACATAAGGAGGCCCTAACATCTGCACCAGTGCTAGCCTTGTACGACGAGAATGCAGAAACGGAACTTCACACAGATACCAGTGGTTATGGGATTGGTGCAGTGCTTGTACAAGTTCAGGAAGGTACTGAAAAAGTGATAGCCTATGCGTCGAGAGTACTCTCAAAGTCCGAGATAAACTACTCTACAACTGAAAAAGAATGTCTCGCAGTTATCTGGGCTATCAACACGTTCCAGCCGAATTTATTCGGCAAACCATTCACCGTCGTGACAGACCACCATTCTTTGTGTTGGCTGACTAGCTTGAAGGATCCATCAGGTCGACTAGCAAGATGGGCACTAAGACTCCAAGAGTATGATGTCACAGTGGTATTCAAGAACGGGCGCAAACACAAGGAGGCCGACTGCCTTTCGAGGAATCCATTATTGGAACACAACAGCATTAATGAAATTTCAGCTCTTACTGAATTAGATGACGTTACAGCTGAACAGAGGGAAGATCCAGCACTATTAAAAACAATAGAGGCCTTGGAGAAAGGAGAACCGACCAATGGAGAGTTCCAACTTATAAACGGAACATTGTATAAAAGCAACTACGATCCACTGGGCCCCAAATGGCTACTTGTTGTTCCAGCTCATCTCCAGCCAGCTATTCTCAAATATTTCCACGATGCTCCAATATCCGGTCATCTGGGATTCGTGTAGACCCTAGGTAGAATCAGACGCAGGTATTACTGGAAAGATCTCTACCGATTTGTCAAGCACTATGTGAGTCACTGTAAAGAGTGCCAGTGACGGAAGCATGTGCCGCAATTACCTCCAGGACATCTCGTACCGATTCCGCCGGCAGCAGCTCCATTCCACCGAGTTGGGATAGATCTTTTAGGGAGGATCCCGATGTCAACATCCGGTAACAGTTTGATAATAGTCTGCACTGACTACCTCACAAGCTACGCTGTCACCAAACCTGTGCCGACTGCAAAAGCTCCAGAGATCGCAAAATTCCTTGTAGAAGACATTATTTTGAAGCATGGAGCACCACGTGTCATGATATCTGATCGTGGAAAAGTATTCCAGTCAAAACTAGTATCAGAGGTAATGTCGCGGTGCAACATTGTCCACGAAATGACAACTGCATACCATCCTCAGACGAATGGTCTGACGGTACGTTTTAACAAAACGTTAGCCGACATGCTGTCGATGTACATCGATGTTGAGCAGAAGGATTGGGATACAATTCTGCCAGTCATGACATTTGCTTACAATACCGCAAGACAAGACACCACAGGCTTCACTCTGTTTTTCCTGATCCATGGTCGTGAAGCTGAGACGACAATGGATACGCTGTTCCCGTTCCAACTGGACGACACTCAGGATGACTATGTTAAACAGCTCACCACCAGGGTCGAAGAAGCAAGACAGCTGGCTCGCATACAGACACTGGACACCCAGGAGAAGGACCCTCAGCAGTATAACGACAAGCACCGACCTGTTGTGTACAGCCCGGGAGATCTGGTATGGATTTTTACCACTGTACGGAAGGTTGGACTGTCAGAAAAGTTATTGAAGCGATACTTTGGTCCGTATCGTGTCATACACCGCCTATCAGACGTCACATACGAAGTTGAGGTTTATGAGCCGTCGTCAAAATGTCAAAAACGAAGAGACATTGTTCACGTCCTGCGCATGAAGCCTTACTACGATCCTGAAGAGCAGGTAGTCGACAATGGCTTCTTGTAGAAGGACTTTAAGGGTGGTAATGTTCCTGATGAAGCCACGACAGGCACGTCTGTCATCGATAATTGCGGAGAAGGGAAGGATTCTCCTGAACTGTCATACAGAGGACTTATGACACGGTCAAGATCCAGGACATTGCAGCTGGCTCCACAGGGATCATAACAGCGGGTCGCTGTTTCTCCACGAGAGGGAGCAATGCCGCGAGAGGCCACGATCACCTACTGCTGGCGTGGCGCAGGGGATAGCGTCACGGACTGTAGTGCAGAAGGTCGCCGGTTCAATCCCTCCCACCAGCAAAAATTTATTTCTTTGTAACTAACAATTCCAGAAGGTTCTATATCTTTCTTATGTTCACTTGTAAATTCTACTTGTTTCTTATGTTTACTGTTCTAATTTCTGGTAAATTCTGTCTGTGTATAAATAGCAGAGCACTCTGCCTGAGAGGCAGTCAATGCTGCATGTATGTTGAGTTCGTAATAAACATGGTTTGAGTATAAGTGCTGCGTTCAGTTGCCTTCGAAGTCAAGCCTGCTTCAATTTCAACGCGATAATATTTCACTGTTTGTACAACACCCAAAGAGTCTATGTTTAATGAAGATCTGCCATCAGACATGATTTCGCCCATGAAATTAAATACCTGTTCTACAAATAGGCCATGGAAGCAATTAATGCAAGCTATTGCAAGTTTTTCTAAAGCTGGATACTTCAACTGTCATTACTCTTCAGTGAAAAAACTTGTGCCCACTAAGAATCAACAGTATCCTTAGACATGTTTTCTGTAATGTAATCATCAGTTTGATACTCTAATTTCCCAGTCAATACTTTGTAGTTCTTCATCATTTACTAGAGGTGACAGATTCTTTGACAAATTTAACTGCGCAGTTTATGTTGTATTCTTTCCCCGTAGTGAAATTGATTAATAATGGATTACTTAAGGGCAATTTTTTTCAACATATATGTTCCAGCAACTGAATATCCATTTCTAAGAGATTCATAAAATTCTTTAAATGTATGGTTCTTCTACTGCTGAATCAAGTTGTTAGCATCAGCCCCAACATACAATAATTTATCCGGTAACTGATTATTAATATATACATGTGGCGCTGGTTCCGAAAGAACAGATGTCACTTCTGATCCTGCAGTTGTTATTGTTTCATATTCACAGAATAAATGACATCAACTGCAAATGGGCAAAGCTGAACATGTGTACCCAGCCAGGATTCGAACCTGGGTCTCCTGCTTTCTAGGCAGTTGACGGGAGGTGTACTTAGGTAGTACATGTAGGTGCAGTGATCACTGTGTCCCCAGTGGTGTAGGGGTCAGCGCAACTGCCTCGAAAGCAGGAGACCCAGGTTCGAATCCCGGCTGGGTATACATTTAAAGCTTTGCCCATTCGCATTTGATGTCATATATTCTGTGAATATGATAATTAATATCTGCAATATTTAGATTACATATAGTTTTTTGCAGACATCTCAGTTAGTATTTCCGGCTTCAGGAAAAAACGAAGAAACTCTTTCATGAGGTGATACATATTTACATGTCATAAATGCAACATTGGTTATTTGACTTCCAGAAGTTTAATATATTTGACAAATTATGTCCGTGGTGGAGTAGCCGAGCGGTCTAAGGCACCTCACTGCGGAGCGTGCAGTTGCTCACTGTCGGAGGTTCGAGTCCTGCCTGGGGCATGGGTGTGTGTGTTGTCCTTAGGTTAGTTTACCTTAGTTTAAGTAGTTTGTAAGCTACGGACCGATGACCACGCAGTTTGGTCCAAAAGATTTACAACATTTGAACTTTTTTTTCCTACAAATTATTGCAAAATAGAAGCAAACAAGCACATGTGAAGTTGTGTTTTGATTTCCTGAATAAATAAGCCATTTATAATTCTATTTTTCATGCAGTAGCTTGCTTTATAAGGTTTTGATTCTGCATAACAATGAACAGACTTTTAACATGCTGGCATTTTTCACCAGTTACATTGTTACGCTTATAGACACCCTTAATATCAGCCTTATACAAATCTCTGTCATTCTTGTTCATGTAAGAAAAATAAAATACCAAAAGTGCATCCCACAATAGTTTTATTCTTTCTAAGACATTGAGGATATAGATCCATCAATGATCTGGCATTCTTAAGCCCCGTTTACACCGAAGCAAACACAAGCGAACGAGCAGCAGCGAATGAGAATTCGCTCTGATGTAAACACTTTGTGCGCGCTGTTTGGTCGCATTCACAAGTGTTTGCTTGTGATCTGCTGGGTGTTGGTTTCAGGGCAAACCATCAAAGAAAGTCTGCATCCTCTCCGCTCCAGTGCAAGCGTATGCGACAAACTGCGTATACTCATCTTGTGACAGTGTGCTGTTTTCTCTTCTATTTGCTCTAGTGTGAATGCTTATTCGCTAGTACAAGCCAATGCGTGCGCGCACAGGCGAATTCCTGGTGAATGCGCATTTGCCTATGTTTGCTCGTGTTCACTTCAGTGTAAACGGGGCTTAAGATGTTTCAATTGTTTGATATCTAAAATCGAGCTTTACTTTAAGGAATACTTCTCTTTTACTAGAACTTTTTAGGTCATAGTATATATCATCAGATTTTCTAAATGATGCCGAAATTCAAAAGTGAATTTCTTTGCATAATTGTTGGTAATGTGGCAAGTATCTCCATCAATACCTAGTAAATGTGGTGCCTTGTTATCTCTTAATTCATTTTTCAAAGCCACTTTTCTTTCCTCTCATTACATTACAAAAGTCCGTTAAAATGCTGACTGCATTTCTCCACGGTTTTCATAGTTCTCACTCACATTTACAACTGCATTGTAAAAGAGGAGTTACTTTCCAGCTTACATACTGCAAATGCTGGATTCTTTTGAAAAGTACTGTACTAATATTGCCGCGAGACACCACGTACACCAACTGCCGGCGTAGCGCAGAGGATAGCGTCACCAACCGCGGTGCTAAAGGTCGCCGGTTCAATCCCGCCCATTGGCAAAAATTTATTTCTTTGTAATTAACAATTCCAGAAGGTTCTACATCTTTCTCATGTTCACTTGTAAATTCTACTTGTTTCTTATGTTAACTGTTCTTCTAATTTCTGGTACATTCTGTCTGTGTATAAATAGAAGAGCACTCTGCCCGAGAGTCAGTCAGTGCTGCGTGTATATTGAGTTCGTAATAAACGTGCTTTGAGTGTAAGTGCTGTGTTCAGGTGCCTTCGAAGTCAAGCCTGCTCCCATTTCAACGGGACAATATGGCCAAAATACTTTCATTAGTTGAATTTGTACTTTCATCAATATTTAAAGAGTATGAATTCAATTTCAGGTTGTTTACAATTTCTTCATTAATGGTTTTTGCTAAACCATATTTTAATTTGTAAGCAAGTATAGTGCGGGATAATGAAGTTTGTTTTAATGCACTGTGATCACGGCTTAATTTTGTGGCCAAATCTATTATTTTGGGGGCCATTGAGAACACCAAATTATTTTCCTCTATGGACGACAAAATTAGAACTTCCTGCTGAACTTTTCTAGTGGTGAAATCTACTGGACGATATTGATCAATGATGTCATCAGATGTGTTAGCTTCTACATACCTCTTTAATATCTCTCTAGTCTGTGAAATATCGTAAAACTGTTGTGTGAAGATTAATGCTCGAGTGTCACTTCATTAAATGTCAGTGCACTGAAGTTGGTGGCCCTTGTAAACACAAGAGAATCAACAAGTATTTCTCTGAACTCCACTGAAATGACATGAATGAACTTCGGATTGAGTGGACTTCTCATCCCGAACACACTGTATTACTATCCTTGTTTCTATTATGATAACTATTTTGTACAGAAAACCTTTTCCTCATTCTAAGGTAATGTTATTTTGTTCTGAGATTCTTCTCTTGAGAAGGTTCTCTTTTTTATACCTAACGCCCATTAAGCCGGGTTTACACATGATGTGTGTGCTTACAACATTCACCACCATTCAACAGTGCCGACCACCATCTATTGTGTAAACGGTACTTGTACAAGATTTCGTACATGCGGCTTCTTATTCCTGTCGCTGGATAGAAGCACTATCTTCAAACTGAAACTTACACAGCAAACCTTTGTGACATTCGTCAATTCAATAAGAGTTAAAAATGTTTTTGATTAAATTATAAAAATGAAAGAATGGGAACAACCCGAAACTTTTGGGTCTGTTTTTATTAAAATATCCGGATAAAACCCGGACTTCAAACACCGCTGCTGGACTCTAAATTATTTGTGCCAGGCAATATTTTTGCCTCTCATTGTACATCTCTCATTTTTGTGTGGAAATGTCATATTCAAGATATTCTGTAATGGTAAATAGACATTATAGTAATTTCATTACTACCATTCATGCAATTGTTAGAACTGAATTACATCCAGGTTTCTCTACACGTGTTTAAGAAGCATCATGTCTACATGAACGAATTTAAAAAAAATCTCTTTACACTAATAAAAATTATAACAGCAAGGACGCTTTGGCAGAATCATATTATTATTATTTACAGTTGTAGAGGAATCACTTGGGTGACCTACATTCTTTGCTGTCGTATTACAATACATTGACTTTACCTGAATTTACACACTGAGCCATGGCCTGCTGTTCTCCTAATGATATTGGAATTAAGGAACTCCCATGATTTACTGATTGAACTTCAAAGATTACTATTATTGCACATTTTAACTTTGACACCTGTGAATGCTGGGACCAATTTATACTGCATTTGAATATTAGTACTTGACAATCATCACAAAATCATCTGTTTTTTATTTATGAATCCAGTGAGTGGTAAAATTTGTTCTATTTCTTCAAAAGTTCTTTTTCTCCAAGTAGTTTTCACTGAAGTGGGCTTCAGTCATCTCTCTCTTTTAACTTTATTATTATTATTATTATTATTATTATTATTATTATTATTATCATCATTATCATCATCTACACCATCCATGAAGTCCTTTCGTACTTTTTAGCATTGGAAACATGGAAAGTTCTCCTTATTTTCTGTTTTGTATCATTTCTAAAACATCACAATAAGCTACAGCAAAGATATGGTTTAACATTTGCACAAAAGGCGCTTGTTTTCCCCTCTTTTTCTTGATTTGTACCAACCAGCATTCTTCTGATCACCCTACTTCTTGAAGAGCTCAATCACATTCGCCAGTAGGGCTTCAACTACCTCTCGTTGTGCACAAGATGAGGTGCAAAATAATATTCTGCCATGCAGCTAACCTATAAAATATGCTTGTCCATCCCTATTCCAATCACACTAAAAAATTGTGCAACCTATAGGTCATCCGTTGTGACTAGCCCACATGCAAGACCTGTCACGTACACCCACCTAACAATGCCTACCGTAGCCCAGTTAAGGAATTTCCTCCCATACAGTGCGTCTCAATAGCAGAGTGCCAGACTACAAATCCAAGGGTCGTGGGTTCCAACCTCACCAGGGCCTAGGATTTTCATCTGTCACTTTGCACTTCTTTCATCTCTGGCAGTGTATCTGAGGTGAAAAATCTTGAGTAGCACTGTAGTTCAGAACCCACATTAAACTGAAGGTCCCCATATAACTGGCTGGGTAAGTTGCTTTGAAGGTCAGATGAAGGCAATGGCAAACCACCTCCAGACAGGACCATGCCTTGTAAAGCAATGTGGTGTTCAAACCAATCTTCGGATAACATCAGTTATGCTGCAATTACAGTACAACATTCTCTATTAATTCTAACAAGTAATCAACTTTCTACTAGCATATATGGCCACCGCCAAATTGTGGCAAATTGCAAAATTGACCATTCAGTTGCCAAACATCCAGCACTCCACAACAAATGATTTCAACAACTACATCACTACATGAGCTAATTGGATACTTCCTTTTAGCACAAATTGTCTGAACTACATAGTTGGGAATGGTCTTTCCAACATATCCAACACTCTCACAATCCCCCTTGCCTAAATCTCTACTAACCTGTTCCCATCACTTCACCATTTTTCCTTCAATCTCCTGGCCATGCTGGTCTTTCCCCACCCATATTGTGCATCACCATCTTCTCATGAAATCATTCTCTCCATCTGCACTCCCTCCCCCTCTTCTGCCAATTGCCCATGCTGTTGAAAGGGCATAAAACCTAATCTTCCTTTCCTGTCCCCCGTCACTGTTCAAATGTTAAGCTTATGGGACTTAACTACGGGGTCATCAGTTCCTCCCCCCCCCCCCCCCCCCCGTCACTCTTCAACTTAAAGCCTTTTCAACCCCAATCTGTAGTAATTTATGATTAAACATATTTCTTTGCATATTGCTGTATGCCCTACATAATGATGGGAACAGTGTGTGTTTGGTATAGATTTATTGACGGTATCTTCATGATCTGGACTCACAGTGAAGAACAACTCTAGAATTTCCTCTCCAACTCAACTCCTTTGGTTCCATCAGATTCACCGGGTCCTATTACAAATCCCATGCCACTTTCCTTGATGTCGACTTCCATCTGTCCAATGACCAGCTTCACACATGCACCCATATCAAAAGCACTAACAAACAACAGTACCTCCATTATGACAGCTGCCATCCATTCCCCATCAAATGATCCCTTCCCTACAGCTTAGGTCTTCGTGGCAGTCTGCTCCAGCCCTGAATCCCTGAACCAGTACACCAATAACCTGATGACGGCTTTCACATCCCGCACCTACCCTCCTGATCTGATAGAGAAACAAATTGCTAGGGCCATTCCTCATCACCCCAAACCCCAGAACCTTCCACAGAGGGACCCTAAAGGTGCCCCTCATCACCAGACACTTTCCGGGACTGGAGTGGATGCTGAATGTGGCTCTCCACCAGGGATACAACTTCCTTAAATCTTGCCCCAAAATGAGATCCATCCTTCGTGATATCCTTCCCACTCAACCAAGAGTGTCATTCCGCCACCCTCCTAACCTTTATAATTTCTAAGTTCATCCCTATGAAATACCCATACCACCTACTCTCAGACTCCTACCCATGTAACTGCTCCTGGTGTAAAACCTGCCCTATGCATCATCCCACCACCACTTATTCCAGTTCTGTAACCCGAAAGTTGTAAATGATTAATGGCAGAGCCAATTGCGACAGCACCCACAGGATTTACCAGCTGACACGCCTGCACTGTGAAGCCTTCTATGTGGGAATGACCAGCAACAAACCGTCCATTTGCATGAATGGACACAGGGAGACAGTGTTTGTTGGTAATGAGGATCACCCTGTGGCTCAGCATGCCTTGGTGCATGGCCAGCACATCTTGGCACAGTGTTACACCACTCGGGTTATCTGGATACTTCCCACCAACACCAACCTTTCAGAACTCCGGAGATGGGAACTTGACATTGAGCATATTCTCTCTTTCTGTAGCCCACCAGGTCTCAACCTCCGTTAAATTTCAAATTCCCACCCACCATTCTACAACATCTTTGCCTCCAATCTCTGGACGAGCCTCTGCCTTGATTTGCATCTCTGTCAAACTTCTTTGCATTTTGTATAATAATGGAAAGTCCAGGTTGGAATAAATAATATAATGAGGACAGTTACAACTCACCGCAAAGACGTGGCGACGAGATGCGACAGGCACATACAAAAGACACACACATACAACACATTCAGCTATCGGCCATGGCCTTCTTCAGAAATAGAGCACTCACGCAATCACACAGGCACACAACACAGTCATACAACCATCACCTCCGACTGCCACACTTCGATTCGAAGTGTGGCAGTCGGAGGTGATGGTTGTATGACTGTGTTGTGTGCCTGTGTGATTGCGTGAGTGCTCTATTTCTGAAGAAGGCCATGGCCGATAGCTGAATGTGTTGTATGTGTGTGTCTTTTGTATGTGCCTGTCGCATCTCGTCGCCACGTCTTTGCGGTGAGTTGTAACTGTCCTCATTATATTATTTATTCTTTGCATTTTGCATATTTCTGCCTTGGTGTTTGAGCGTGTATGTGTGTGTGGTTTATTTGTTTGTTTACCTGTCCTTTTTTTTCCCTAGTCCTTCTGCTGCTGGGATAATTAGAATGACTCCTTACCCACTTCCTTAAAACTGAGCAGGATATGTTTCCTTTATCATAATTAGCATCATCTTCTAACTGTTTACCACTGATTTGACAATAATTTATTAATGAAATTTTTAAGTTATGGTACTTTGTTTCCTTTACCATGATATAACTGAAGGATTTGCTGCATGTATTCCAACTTGAACATGAAGCAACAATACGTATTTTGTTAGTGCATTGTAGCCTAATGCACTCCGGTTCCTCGAAGTAATGGTAGTCAACATAGACACAATGAATGTCAGAAAGTTCAGCAGTCTTTTTTACAATCTTTAGATAAAAGGTTGTGCCTAAAGGAACAGAAAAGATTACGTCAAATGGCAACACTGGGAGGGAAAGGGTTAAGCTTTCTCTCCTTTATCCCCTGCCCCTTTCCCTGCACATTTCTTTTCATTCTATCCTCTGTACTCTTTTCTTGTTGTTGTACAGTCATGGAGTTATCTGTCCAAATACCTGGCTCTTTCATACTACTCCATAAGTGGGATAACTGCTTTCAGTAAACATGTGTTGCATGTTTCTGTATTCCCTGCATCATTCTATGTTATGCTGGCTCCAGGATAACCACTATGTGCCGCCATACCGCTTAATTGGTAAGTGTTCCCGACAGCCTACACAAAGACATACCTAGAGCTGCACACATTCCACTACAAAGCCTAGCATACAGTAGCCATTTCTGGGTATTCCAAGGATAACAACAATAATCTAGTGTGCTCTACTCCTTGCAGGTGGATCGGGAAGCACACAGAATGCTCCAGGATAGAGCTGCTTGAAGTATCACTGCTCTCACACCTTACTAGCTGGAGCCAGCCATATGTAGTCACGCAGCCAGCCCTAGAGCCAGTTTGTCTCCTTATGCCAATATTATGGCAAGACACACTTCTGGAAGAAAACTACCCTTGCTACACCTCAGGACTATCTTGAACTTATACTCTGGATCTTTGCTTGGTTTCTCGTGGACTAACTGTAGCACTGCTTTGGACTTTGTCTCCAGACTCTGTTTTGTTGAAATTCTAATATTACTCCACAATGCCTAAAGTAGACCTTGTGGGCTCTTCAACATTTCATGTGCCACTGTTCTGTGATGAATAGAATTTTGCTTTGTTAACAACAGTAGAAACTTAGTTTATATTTTTCTTCCCTATGTCGTCTTGTCAAAATATTATTCTGTGATGGCGTATACATCACTGGGATTGCCGTGTACATTCTGGCTTCATCAGCAGATACACATAAAACTTATACAGTAAAACCCTGTTTTTATGTTGCCGGATTTTACGTTTTCCCACCATTTACACTAATTTTTGTCGGTCCAATCAAATTTCCTGTGTTTACAATGTTAATTTGCCCCCGGTTTTCCATTAACATATTTACACTTTTCCAGGGTTTTACATTTTTGAAACCACGTTCATGAAGAAGAAAATGATGTAATTGACATTAATTGACACTGGAATGGCTTTCGTCTTTATGTATAGTGTTTATAAATATTATGCGGTCAAGTTTCTTTACACTATGCGTTTATTCAAAGGTATATTTCGCATTTCGTTGTTAGCAGTAGAAGCATAATTTTCATCATGCTCCCCTCAGCCACTTGTCCTAGCTTAGCTTTGTTTACAGTTTATGCAATTGGTAGTTTTTCATGATTTGCGTGACGCGTTTCGAGAATTTATTCTTATTGTGAAAATGTATCTAAGTATTTTTGTGAAGTTTTATAAACATTGAGAGTGATGATTTGCTAGTGTGTGTTTTTCTGCACATTGAAGGCTGCACGGTATATTATAACCTCAAAAATGCAATTTTAGTACAAGGTGCCAACCATGTTCAGAAATCACAAAAATACTTATGCATATATTAGCACTCGAAAAATAGAATGAATTCTCGAATATTGTGCAAAACATCGAAAAATACGTAAAGTATGGAACTTGTGCAGTTTCAGTATGTAAATAATGAATGTCAGTTAAAGGCTTGCTGACAAAAGTCAATTATGATGAATGAAATTACATAAAAAATTTCTAATTCCTAAGTAACCAGTTCCAGTACCGCGTGGCACTTAAATTAGAACAATATTCAGATAACCTTTACTACATAATAAACAAACTTTCTTGGGAGTATTTTGATGCCTATTATATACATACATCGCAAATAAACTACGAAAATGCAAGGGTGATCCAGTAAGCATATTTTATCGTTTAAAACATTATTTCTCACATTTAAACCATTTTCATTACATGCCTTGAAAAGTGTAAAAATGGGGTTCTACTGTATATTGATAGTTTGAGATGTAACAATGCAGAAGTTGTATATACATTTTGTAATACATTACGCTCACTTATTCACCAAGGAAGTTCGTTCAGTAATAGAAAAGAGAAACTTACTCAGAATTGCTGACATTTTAACTGATATTTGTCCATAAAGGACATCAAATGTGATTCACGAATGGCAAAAGGAACAAATTTGTAGAAATGAACTACAAAACTCAATATTTAATGTATATATTTCATGGTACGAAATCACAACAGTAACTCAAAGCAACTGTGAACAGATGACACTCCTAGGAATGCTTTTAAAAAAAACTTCCATAACAAATTAATGGAAGCAGTATCTAAGAGCATCAGTAACTGAATATGAAAAATTGAGTTATGCTGCTCAAATATCACTTGCAAGAATCATTTATACATTTACACATATCACATTAAAAGATCTTCCTCTACAAGTTCCTACAAAAAAAAGGAGCCACATACAAGTTTTGTTTAGAAATGGATATTAATTCTCATTGTTTACTGAATACTGTTTGCAGGAACAAGAGAGTAAAATTATATCACAGTACTTTTCAGATATATACATAGCCTTGGCTGTCATGCTTCATGACAATTATATGCCAAAAATAATCCAAACAATAAAAGCTAATACCCCATCCTACATTTATGCAGGCACACTGACTGCAATGAACACAATTAAAAACCAATAAATTTAGTATGTGAGCCTTTTGCAATCAATTCTCCTGTTTTTTTCTTTTTCAGATCTACCTCCAGAAATGCTAACGACTTTCCAGCACGCAGTGTTAGTGCATCTATAATTACTTCATCTCCTGTTGATGCTGGCTTCATGTAACTGAAACAAATATAAATAAAAATGTATGCTGTGTAAAAGATATCACACTGTAGATGTCACATTACTACATACTTGTCTATAAATTATTCAAAGGTTTAAGCAACAAACACTATTCACCAAGAAATTTATATTTTGGGTGATGTCTCATAATAAATACAAACAAAAAATATTCTTGCGGCATTATATGTACTAACACTAATGTATTCATTTTGACGCAACATTAATGCCAAACACACTACACAGAAAATAATTTTTCAGGAAAGAGTACAAATGTAGCTCAGTAAGTAAGTGCTGAACTAAAAATAGGAAGGTTGATGGTTCTATCTATGTTTCTCTTACCACTTCTGCTGGCAATTATTGCTTCTTCCACCTCTGACAAGAATTTGTTAATGTGACATATCACCTTTAGCCAATAAGGCAACCAAAACAATCACAAAAACATCGACACATGCTCATATCAACATGCAGAAATTGCCAGAAAGGCAATAAAATGAAACTAGTGGGACAGCTGTAGGAATTAGGTTTTGGGCAGGGGCATTCTAACTGGGGAAAAAAAAAATTACAAAATGCCAACCAAGAACACACAAAAATATAACAAGAAAACAAAAAATATGCAAAATAAAAACTGAAAATGACCACCAACCAACGAACTATATATGGAATTGAATAGTTTAATTGGCCTATAATATGCCTCACTGAAGACAGTGATACCAAGTAACATCCTTGCACAAAACCAATAGCATAAAAACAAGACTGACACCTAAAGTCAAGAAAACGATATCAATCAACCCCCAGTCAAATGCTATCAACATTAAAATGGCATCAAATACCTAAATTGACCTATAATATGCCTCAACTTAAAACAGTGATACCAATTCAAACCTCCCTCCCTTCGAAGTAACAAACAACAAAGAAATATTCGATAAATGATGGAAATTCTCCTCAGAGATGATAAATTATTTTTAAAAAGAAATAGATTGGCTGGCCAGTACTTACCTTTGTGCTGTACCACCGACCGTGACACAAATGAAGAAAAAAGAAAAAGGACAATCTTTTGGAACACAGTTACTGCTTCAGGTAGGAGAGAAGGGAAGAAAATTGGGATGGGAATGGAAGGAGAAGGTAATTCATGATCTATGTCATGAGGATGGTCATGACCTAGGTCGTGAATTACCTTCCCCTTCCATTCCCATCCCTTTTTTCTTCCCTTCTCTCCTACTTGAAGAAGGAACTGTGTTCCGAAAGCTTGTCCTTTTTCGCCCTTTTTCTTTTTTCTTTGTTTGTTTCACTATCAGCAGTACAGCACAAAGGTAAGTACTGGCTCCAGCAACTCAAAACCAAACTGTGCCCTCCCAACCTAACCAAGACCTCAGGCTATGCTACAGGTAAGTCTGTCACTACAATCAGTTTCAGTTTTCATTCACTGGCTTTGCCGAAAGCAATGATCACACCACAAAACTATCACCAACACCAATAGAAACTACACAACAAAAATTCAACAAATTAAAACTTACTAAAACTATGTCCTACCGTGCAAAAACTAACGCAAAAAATAAAACAACACACACACACACACACACACACACACACACACACACACACACACACACACACACTTACTTTCATATACTTCATTGGTTGCCGACATCTTGTAATAACATCAAACAGCAGAAGAAATTTTATTATGGCTTACAGTCTCTACAGCGTGTCACACAGCGAGAAAGAATTAAACTGAGAGGAAGAAACTTCAAGGGAAAAACACAAAAATGTTGCCAAAAGATGACACTTTAAGTGCTTTTTAACATAAAATGAGGTTCACTACCAATGTAGATGCCGTCTATGGTTTGAGTTCACATTACATATCTTTACTGTTCAGTGTGCATGACTACACAAGTTTGGCAGTCAACAGTTGCTGCACTGTTAGTTATGTACATCCGTCCACCACAGTAAAGATGTACCACATCAGATGGAAAAATTGGGTTTTTAATTATCTTGAGACCAACAACAACATAAAAAGCTAAAACATAAAACTGCATAAAAACCAAACTATCATTGCTTTCTAATCATTGAGAAACTGCAACAAAACATGTTCCACATACTGTCCATTTTCTGCCACAAGATGAAATCGAGAAACAGCACAATTTAACAGTCCGTGAGTGTTCTACCAGTTCATAGTCAAATGCGCACAACATTTCTGCAATCAGTCATGTTGCCACTGTCATGGGTTCTGAGCGCTGAGCAATGTGTGCCATCTTGTATCCTCTCTGCCTGTGGGCCACTCTCTATGCAGCCAGCACCCAAGTATGAACTTCAGTGCCAACAAAGACAGTGGTGTTGGTATCTGAGGTAGTATAATATAGTTATCCTATCTGCCATAACTGATGGATTGTCATGTTTTCTGAATAGCTTCTTGATTAAACTTGGCGCTTGTTCCCACACCTTGCCAATATTGTAGCAGCAGTCACAACTGATCGAAACTCTCCCTGGTGCAGACTCTGACAGCTTTCTTAATGCCACAGTCCTAGTATTTTTACGTCTGAGCCAAAATCCTATTGTATATTCCATGGTACGATTCTCAGACAAACAATACTCTGCAGCTGCTGACTTAGGATGTAGTAGTTGGCTGTGCCATTGGTGTTCCCAACATTGTTCTTCAACAGTGTACACTGTCTGTCCAATGTATGCTTTGCAACATAGACACAGATGTACCCCAATTTTCCACCAACCAAGTCAGATTTGATGCTCCCCGGCAATGCCTGTGTTATAGCAGGAGGGCAAAGGATAGTTTTCATTCAGTGCTTTTTGAGTATGCTTCCATTTTCCCCAAAAGTCATCAGTTTGCAGTATGTACAATATGACGGCAGTGGCTACCTCTTCATCCGTGGATCCTTCCATCTCACAGGTTGTACACTTGGATGGAAACTACACCTAATCTTTTTAAGAATAGTTCTTAGTTGTTCCAGTTCCTGTATAAAATAATGCATGCCATATTTATTAGTGTTCCTAGTACCCAATTTCTCTGTGCAAGTTGGTCTATATGCCCAGACAGGTCCAAGTTTGTTTTCTTTTGGTACACACTGTGAACTGAGGTCCCGTCATCTCATCTCGTGACTATTACTGAAGAGTGTCAAAGATAACTGTTTGTGAAAGGGTAAGGTGTATCATATTTGATTGCAATGGGGAAAAGCATATATTGGAGACACAGTGCACACCTTTAGAATTCAATGTTAAGAACGTCAGCCACTGACGTGACTACTGTAACCCAACTAGTCAGTGGCTGCAGAGCATTGTTTGTTCAAGAATCATGTTATGGAATACAAATGCACATAGATTTTGGCACGGATTTAGTGAAACTGTGTTATTAGGAAGGCCATCAAAATCTGCAGGAGGGTCAATCGTATGGATTGGGTCTGTGGCTATTTTACCTATGTTACCACAGATGCTGATGCCACCATCTCTGTTGCTGCTGATATTCGTGCATGCTCACACAATGGATAGAGAGTAGTTTGTGGGGGGTTTGGGACAGAAGACAGCCACAGTCACCTGGAGCAAGCGTTGTGTACAATCACTATTAGGGTAAGAACCACCTACGACACACACATCAGGAGATATGACATTATAAACAACAACATCTGAGAAAATTGGCCACGTTATGCGATAATATTCTACGTCTGCTCCTAAACTAATGCACCTGTTTCAACCAAATTTGGTACAAATAATCTTGAAGGTCACGAATCATTTACTATGCTGGCAAAAACCACCTACGATATTTAGTTCATACGATGTCACGTCATAAACAATGAAATCTACCCCATTTTGCGGCGCGTAATAGTGTGATTTTATTTGTCAACTATTTGAGAATGGGAGCACTTAGAACTTGCAATAAACTTTACGCCATACGGGAGTAGCCGAGTGCTCTGGAACACCATATTGCGGATAGTGCAGCCTTCCGCGTCAGAGATTAGAATCCTCCCTCGTGCATGGATGTTTGTGCCATCTTTAGTATAAGTGTCTGTTGTCCATGTTATTAGCATTTTGGCAACTTTGTCGCGAGCGACTATGGGAAAACAATAATTTGAGTGTCTCTGAACTGGAGATACTAGAAAAAACTTCTTGTTTATCCTATTCCTAACCTAACTTTCAGTTAAAATGATCACTGTTTCACACAAATCATAAAATAAATAAAACATGCTATATCTGCCCTATGGGTGACTGCTGTGGTGTATACATAGATATTCTGTAGTGTCGCCAACATTTAGAGCATGTGGGCAACAGACTCTGCAGTTTAGGCAAGTTAGTTCATAAGTAATTTGTAAGTTTAGGAACCGATGATCCCGCAGTTAAGTCCCATAAGCTTTACAAACATTTGTACTGTGCAAATGAAATGAATTTTGTAAAATAAATAAGTTTTCAAAAAATAAAATAAACATTAAAAAGTCTATATCTGATTTTTTTATGTTTCACAATTAATCATATAAATTTTCTTACAATGAGACTAAAATTTGATACTATTAAAGTTTTTTATCTTTTATGCATATGTACTTGCTTCCGCCTCTTCTACATTACTATCTTACCTATCTGTGACTGATCAGGCCATAGTGTGAATTATTCGCACAGATCAACTAGTAATGTCACATTATGCTTCAAATTGCATAATTCTTCACGAAAATAATATTTAGATGGTAGCATGCCAATTAAGCTATAATCTGAGATTTGATGCTATAGTTTAGTTTTTATTTTTATGCACACAAAACTCAGATATTTCATATTTATTGCTTCCCATACATACAGGGTGTCCATAATTAAAGTCCCACTTTTAAAATGCTGGACAAAAAAAGGGGGGGGGGCAGAATTACTACATATTTGAACTGAACATACTTCATGAAGGAGAAAATGCAATGGCACACATAAAAAATACAGTAGTGCCTACTTTATTAATAGATGGCATAAGGAAAGTGGATGCCGACGACTGACATCCATGTCATACACAACTTGTGGTACTGTTAGTGGAAAGCCTATCCACCACGGCAAGGTCATACCACATTATTGGGGGAAAATGGATTTTAATTGTCCTTGGGCCAAAACCTGCAGAAAAAGCACGTAATGAAGACCTGTTAATAATCAGAGAACTTGCGTAAGTCATGTTCAATATGCTCTGCTAGAAGTTGAAACCGATAAATAGCATTTTTCACAACAGACTACAGTGCGTCAGGCATCACAGTGTGAATATGTTGCATAATATGTGTTATGACCAAAAACACACCTATGCACATTACGTCAGGTAAGTGTCGCTAGGATCCTGAACCGTCCCATCGAAGTCCAACACAAGATACATCTGTGCACACCCACTCTCGGCCTATCTATTAGTATCGTTCGGAGACACAAACATGTTCATGAGCACAGTAAGCATACAACTGAGGCAAAGTTCATGGCTGGCCCAGTGCCTTTCCCAAAACGCTGCACGGCCGGCAGGGTGCAGCAAGGTAGTGCAGCCAGTGCTGCACAGCGGCCAATCCTGGTAATGGGCGGCACGCCGTTCAAACACATGAGCCGCGCGTTACCACATATGTGTTTTCAATTCATCCAAATTTGCTATATGGCCATGGAACAAATCACTTTTCAAATAACCCCAAAGCCAGAAGTTGATATGGATTGATGGCTGATAATTCTGTCATATGCAGGCATATGATGACAGGCGAAAGTTAGTAGAGATTCGTGCCTCTATAAAAAGATCGATGCGTGAAGCATACAATAATTATCACAGCCATGCCTTAGCAAAAGATCTTTCCGAGAACCCGAAAAAATTCTGGTCCTATGTAAAATCGATAAGCGGGTCAAATCCCACTGTCCAGTCACTAGTTGATCATTCCGGGGCAATAATAGAAGAAAGCAAACGGAAAGCTGAAGTTCTAAATTTAACCCCTACTTAGCTTGCATTTATCGCGAATCTTTAATTCAGCGCAAAGTTCCTAGTGATTGGAAAAAAGCGCAGGTGACTCCCGTGTATAAGAAAGGAAAGAGAACTGACCCATACAATTACAGGCCAATATCGTTGACATCGGTTTCATGTAGAATTTTGGAGCATATTCTCAGTTCGAATATAGTAAATTTCCTTGAAACGGAAAAGCTTCTTTCCATTAATCAGCACGGGTTTAGGAAACATCGTTCATGTGAAACTCAGCTCGCCCTTTTCTCACATGACATCTTGCGAGGCATGGACGAAGGGCAACAGGCGGATTGTGTTTTTCTTGATTTCAAAAAGACGTTCGACACGGTGCCACACTGCAGACTGCTAACGAAGATACGAGCTTATGGAATAGGTTCACAGATTTGTGACTGGCTGGAAGACTTCCTAAGTAATAGAACGCAGTACGTTGTTCTCGACAGTGAGTGTTCATCAGAGACGAGTGTATCGTCAGGCGTGCCCCAGGGGCGTGTGATAGGACCGCTATTATTTTCTATCTATATAAATGATCTGATGGACAGAGTGAGTTGTAATTTGCGGCTGTTTGCTGATGATGCTGTGGTGTATGGGAGGGTGTCGTCTGTAACTGACTGTAATAGCATACAGGTTGACTTAGACAAAATTTCTAGTTGGTGCGTAGAATGGCAGCTAGCTCTCAATGTAGAAAAATATAAGGTGATGCGCATGAGTAGAAAAAACAATCCTATAATGTTCCAATACAGCATCAGTAGTGCGCTTCTTGATGCGGTCGCGTCGTTCAAATATCTAGACGTAACATTGCAGAGCGATATGAAATGGAATGAGCATGTAAGGACAGTTGTGAGTAAGGCAGACAGCCGACTTTGGTTTATTGGGAGAATTTTGGGAAGATGTACTTCACCTGTAAAGGAGACCACGTATAAAACGCTTGTACGACTACGTCTTGAGTATTGCTCAAGTATTTGGGACCCACAGCGGATCGGTTTGAAGGAAGACATAGAGGCGGTTCAGAGGCGAGCGGCTAGATTTGTTACTGGTAGGTTCGACCAATGCGCGAGTGTCACGGAAATGCTCTGGCAACTCAATTGGGGATCGCTGGAAGAAAGACGACGTTCTTTTCGTGAATTTCTGTTAAGTAAATTTAGAGGGCCGGAATTTGAAGCTGAGTGTAGTACGATCTTGCTGCCGCCTACTTACATTTCGCGTAAAGATCACAAAGACAAGATAAGAGAAATTAGGGCTCGTACGGAGGCATATAGGCATTCTTTTTTTCCTCGTTCAATTTGGGAGTGGAATAGGAAAGGAAATGCCTAGTAGTGGTACAGTGTACCCTCCGCCACGCACCTTACGGTGAATTGCGGAGTATGTATGTAGATGTAGATGCAAAATGGCTCTTGAGGAATTACTTCAATGGCTTTGCAATGCGCGGAGTTGTGCTATGGTGTATGAAAATGATACTATCCAGACATCAACGCTATTGAAGGCTTGAAATGACGTAGTAGCATAGAAGTGTTTTTTTTTTTTTTTTTTTTTTTTTTTTTTTTTTTTTTTTTGTGGTTTTAGGGCGTGCAACTTCTATGGTCATTAGCGCCCAGACAAGAACTTAGATTCACTAGATCTCAAAAAAAATTTGGTGACTGTCAGAAAATCAAGAAGAGGCTAAAAACAAAAGATAAAAGACAATTAAAAGGGTTAAATATCCTTCGATAAGTTGGCCAATTTGATAAAACGCAAAACTCTAGCAGCTGCTTGGGTGTCACCAGCTAAAATTTCCTCCAGAGTAGACGGAAATTGAAGGGCTACACGGAGATGATTAAAATTAACACAAGTCAGTAAAACATGTCACACTGTGAGCAGTTCACCTCCAGGGTTGGCGGATAGCAGGTGACGGTGGCTGAAACGGCAGTGGCCGATCCTCAACCGGGCCAGGATGACCTCCTCCCGCCGAGAGGGGCGTGAGGAGGTCCTCCAAGCAGTCGGGATCGGTTTGACAGTTCGCAATTTATTGTTGTACAGTGAAAGCCACGCACTGTGCCATGACGACACGATACTCTGGCGAAGAGTCCGTTGAAAATCGTTCGGTGGGACGCAAAAGGTAGCCATGCGAGGCAAAAGAGCTGCGGCCTTGGCTGCTATGTCGGCGGCCTCATTCCCGGGCACACCCACGTGGCCAGGGACCCACAGGAAAGAAACGTGACAGCTGTCATCTGCTAGCAACTGGAGGGAGCGTTGGATCCGATACACGAGAGGATGGTTCGAGAAAGGGTCCTTAAGACTCTGCAGGGCACTAAGGGAGTCCGAACATATGGCATAGAAAGGTTGGCGGTGGCAGCAGGTATACAAAACGGCCTGGTGGAGAGCAAAAAGCAAGCCTTTAAGTTCGAGCACCGGTCAGGGAGCTTGTATTGGAAACGGTTGTGCCCAACGACGAAGGCAGATCCGACACCGGCAGTGCTCTTGGAACCATCAGTGTAAATAAATATGGCATTATCGAACCGCAAACGGAGTTCGACAAGCCTCGAGCAGTATACCAAATCCGGAGTGCTCTCCTTGGGGAGCAAGCTAAGTTCAAGGTGAGTGTGAACCTGGGCCTGATGCCACGGTGGCAACGGGCTTTCGCTCAACCGAAGGGTGGAAGGAAGGGTAAAATCGAGCCGCTGTAGCAGGCGGCGAAACCGAACTCCAGGGGTAAGCAAGGCTATCGCAGACAACTGATATTGGCGATCGAGTGAGTCGTCAATAAATAATCGGTAAGATGGATGGTTGGGCATCGACCGCAGGCGGCATGCGTACCGACACAAGAGTATGTCACACCAAGTGGTCAAGGGTAATACAGCAGCCTCGGCATACAGACTTTCAACAGGGCTGGTATAAAATGCACCGGGCGTCAGACGTAATCCCCGATGGTGAAAAGAGTTGAGACGGTGGAGAATCGACGGCCGTGCAGAAGAGTATACAGGGCTTCCGTAGTCGAGCTTCGACTCAACAATGGCCTGGTAAAGGTGAAGCAGGACGGTACGATCCGCTCCCCATGATGTGCCACTGAGGACATGGAGAACATTAAGGGATCAGGTGCAACGGGCAGCCAGGAGGGACACGTGTGTGGACCACCAAAGTTGCCGATCCAACATAAGCCCCAAGAATTTTTTTGGCTCCACGAAAGGGAGAGCAACAGGGCAGAGACGTAGAGAACGTGGAAGAAATTCCATGTATCTCCAGAAGTTGATGCACACCATTTTCTCAGTGGAGAATCGGAAGCCATTTGCGATGCTCCAAGAATATAGACGGTCAAGACAGCGTTGAAGAGAACACTCCAAGAGACACGTCCGCTGGACGCTGCAATAAATTGCGAAATCGTCAACAAAAAGAGATCCGAAGACATCGGCTGAAAGGCAATCTACGATTGGATTGATTGCAATGGCAAAGAGCGCCACACTCAAGACGGAGCCCTGTGGTACCCCATTCTCCTGGCAAAAGGTATCTGACAAAACAGAGTCCACCCGTACCCAGAACTTGCGATCCGCCAAAAACGCTTGAATGAAAAGAGGAAGGCGGCCCCGAAGGCCCCACGTGTGCAATGTGCGGAGAATGCCCGCTCTCCAACAGGTATCGTATGCCTTCTCCAAGTCGAAGAACACTGCTACTGTTTGATGCTTCTTTAGAAAGTTGTTCATAACGAAGGTCGACAATGTAACGAGGTGATCAGCAGCAGAGCGGTGTCGACGAAAACCACACTGGATATTAGTCAGGAGGCGGCGAGATACGAGGAGCCAGACCAACCGAGCGTTAACCATGCGTTCCATCACCTTACAGACGCAGCTCATCAGAGAAATGGGGCGATAACTGGAAGGAAGGTGTTTGTCCTTCCCTGGTTTGGGGATGGGGACAACAATGGCTTCACGCCAACTTGTGGGAACATGACCTTCTGTCCATATGCGATTGTAGGTACTAAGAAGAAAGCACTTGCCCGCAGGAGAGAGGTTCTTCAGCATCTCATTATGAATGGAATCGGGCCCGGGAGCAGAAGATCGGGACAGGGCGAGAGCACGGTCTAGCTCCTGCATGGTGAAGGCGACATTATAATGTTCACGATTAAAAGAGTCGAAAGAAGGCAGCCGTGTCTCCTCTATCTGTTTGCGAGGGAGAAAGGCAGGGTGATAATGGGCAGAGCTCGAAACCTCCGCAAAGAAACGGCCCAATGCGTTGGAAACATCACCGGGGTCCACGAGGACTGCGTTCTCCACGGTCAGGCCAGGAATCGGGGAGTGGACCTTGATGCCGGATAAACGACGTAGGCCACCCCAAACAATCTTCGAGGGAGTAAAACGGTTAAAATAACTAGTAAAAGCAGTCCAGCAAGCTTTCTTGCTGTCATTTATGATACGACGACATTGCGCTCTCATACGTTTATAATTGATGCAATTCTCCAAAGTTGGGTGGCGGCGGAAGGTGCGTAAAGCACGGCGCCGGGCACTAAGCGCGTCGCGGCAGGCTGCAGTCCACCAAGGGACCTGGACACGACGTGGAGAAGAGGATGTATGAGGTATGGAACGTTCAGCAGCGGTGTGAATAACCTCTGTGAGGTAGTCGACCTGACTGTCACAGTTGGGAAAATGCTGATCGTGAACAACAGCCATGGAAGAATAAAGCCCCCAGTCGGCTTTAGAAATGTTCCAACTGGTGGGACGAGGAGATGGGGAATGATGTAGGAAGTGGATGATACAAGGGAAATGGTCACTGGAGTACGTTTCAGAAAGTGCATACCACTCAAACCGACCGGCAAGCTGAGGAGTGCATATCGCAAGGTCTATGTGGGAGTAAGTATGGGTTGTGTCTGAAAGGAAGGTCGGTGCACCGGTGTTGAGGCAGACAAGATCGAGGTGTTGGAGAAGGTCCACCAAAAGGGAGCCTCTCGGACAAGGTGCCGGAGAGCCCCATAGGGCGTGGTGGGCATTAAAGTCGAAGGATGAAGGGAGCTGGTCAACAAGGTGTAGCACATCTGCCCTAGTAAGGGCAGAGGACGATGGCAAATAGATATTACAGACGGAAAAGGTGAATGTGGATAAAGTGATGCGGACGGCAACTGCCTGTAGGTGAGTATGCAATGAAATGGGATGGAAATAGACGTCATCTCGAAGGAGCATCAGAACCCCTCCATGGGCTGGGATACCTTCCACGGGTGGCAGGTCGAACCGCACAGAGGTGTAGTGTGGAAAGTCTGCATGGTCACGTGGACGCAACTTACAGTAGTTTCTTGGAGACAGACTAGAAGCGGGCAGTGCAACCGAAGGAGTAGTTTTAACTCCTCCCAATTGGAACGATGCCGCGAATATTCCATTGAAGGAGCGCCATGATAAGAAATTAGATAAGAAATAAGGATAAAAACCAACTAGCAAGCGGGGTCACCTCGACGGCCGCTGAGGACCGGATTTCGAGGGAGCACTGCTATCACTGTCTAGGGGCAAAGGGTCGTGGTCCATAGGTTCGACCGACACGCCTGCCACCTCCGAGTTCAATAGGAGGGGCAGTTTCCACCGCCGGTAAAGAGCCGGGTGCTCAGCAGACGGAGCGTCCCGGTGAAACAGAAGACGGCCGAGGCCGGCAACTGTTGGACGGCGTGACAGATGGGTCACGCCTCGGCGGGGAAGGAGAGGAACTTTTTTTCTTGTCAGCTCTTCTGGAAGAGTGATGGCGAGAAGAGGCAGTCGACGGTTGGGACGCCTGAGAATGCAGAAAATCCTCACGGACGGGTTCCTTTTTCAAAGTCTGGGCATTTTGTTTAGGTGCCAGCGGTTTACCAGAGGTTGACGAAGACTGTACTTTAGGAGCAGCAGGAGGAAGCGGGGATGTGGAATGGGCAATCTTCGGGCTGGCGGATCGCACAACTGTGTCAGCGAAAGTGAAATCACAAGTCTGGGTACTGGAATCCTTAGTAGGTCGAGTTTAGGTGAGGACCTTACTGTATGTGCCCGCTGGGAGGACAGTGGGCTTTCGACTCGCCAACAACTTTCGAGCGGTAGATGTTGATACCTTTTCCGTAACCTGTATTTGCTGGATGACTTTTTCATCCTTATATACAGGGCAGTCACGAGAGGAAGCCGCATGGTCACTGTTGCAGTTAAGGCAGTGAGGGGACGGAGGTGGGCAATCCCCCTCATGGGTGTCCCTACCACAAGTGACACATTTTGCTGCATTTGGGCAAGATTCACGGGGATGGTTGTACCTGTGGTATTGGTAACAGCGTGTTGGGTTTGGAATATAAGGGCGGACAGAGATAACTTCGTACCCTGCTTTGACCTTCGACGGGAGTTCAACCCTGTCGAATGTCAAAAACACAGTACGAGTCGGTGTCAGCTGGTTATTTACCTTTTTCAAAACCCTATGCACGGCTGTTACACCCTGATCTGACATGTAGGTTTGTATGTCTTCATCACACAACCCGTCAAGGGATCTCGTGAAGACTACCCCCCGTAACGAGTTGAGTATGCGATGCGCTTCTACCTTGACAGGAAACGTGCGTAACAGTGTAGTCCGGATTAGTTTCTGAGCTTGGAAGGCACTGTCCACTTCCAGCAGCAATGTGGCATTGCGCTGACGTGAACAGGTTTTAACAGGGCCAGCAATTGCATCTACACCTTTCTGGATGACGAAAGGATTGACAGACGTGAAATCTTTTCCATTGGTGCGAGAGACAACAAGAAATCTCGGTAGATTAGGCAGAGTCTTCTTTGACTGAGGCGAATCTATCTTACGTTTCCGGGTCAATGTCACAGAAGAAGAGAAGGAAGTCATCGCGGAAGTGTCCCCCGTGATTACCGGCGTCTCCGATGGCACGTTCCTTCCTAGTGGGGGCCCTCTCCGAGGGCTTACCCGCCTTACGTGATTGTTCACAAATCAGGTCACACCTCCCGAGAACTGACGGAGGGACCAATCGGCATGTTTGGAAGGTACCAGCTCGGGTAATCACCCCTCCCTGGGCCTGGCCTTTAGCAGGGAGTATGTAAGTGCCCTACTTGTCTACCCGGGGCGGGGAATTACGCGTTACCCCGTCACCTGCTACGCATGATAATGTGTGGTTCGGCCTTCAGACAGGCACAGGGAGGAAAGAAGAAGGATAGAGAAAGTGAAGAGGAAGGAAAGAAGTGTCTCAAACGCCGAGGCGGAGACCAATGAGCAGGAGAAGAAGGCTAGGAGAGTACAAGGAGAGAAAGACAGAAAACAAAGGGTAAGAAAGTAAGGAACCAAGGAATAAGAGAAATGACAACAAGAACCACCGAAACTCACGAAATTCGCCCGTCTCCGGGCGAAGGCAGAAACCGGGAGGGAAAATGAAGCAGCCTGGGGCAGAAGAAAGGCTGCTCCGGCTCAGGGCCCCGTGCGCGCCACACACGTACCCACAAAAGAACTGTGGGTCCCCTGGGGGGGCATAGAAGATGTCTTTTACTCATTACTAGTGTTGGTATAGGTATAGGGATCTGCAGGAATCATCTCCCAGAAAAAAATGGGCCATATGATAAAGGATGCTACAAGCCTGCACCACAGTTATCTTTGCAGACTGAAGTGGCACTACTTCATATGCAATTGGATTTTGTGTTGCCTACAATTTTGTTATTGATGTAGCCTTAATGTTCCGTTCCCAATCATTATCCAATTCCATTTGTGCAAGAAATTGTACAGTGAATGTGTCTCTTGCTCGCTGGCTGGAAGCAACTCCTTCAGGTGCGAAATTTTCTAGGTAGCAATGCAGAATATTGCATAAGATTTTATGTAATGTGCTCAGAGGCATTTCTAATGATCGGGCAATTCGATGTACACTGCAGTCTTGGACATCAGTGCTTGTCTCTGCCTGTAATGTCGTGGCCACATCATCTACAGAGGTCGAAGGGATTGATTTCCTCTCTCTACCATACAACATTTAAATGATCCTGTTTCTTCGAACTTCACCATATTTTTCAGAACCTTCACAGTCATTGGCCCACAGCCTTTTCTCATGTTCTTTAATGACGGGAATTTACTTAATGCCGCAACCACAAAGTCGGCATTCTTGTAAAAAAAAAAAAAAAAAGAAAGAAAGACAGCTCCACAAGCAGAGCTCCATTCTGCATTGAGGAAACCATCACAATATGCAACAGGAGATGAGCAAAATGAAACCCATGTGTTTACGCTGAATACAACATATCATGCGCATTCACATTGTATGCCACTTAAAGCCCCATCTATTGATAAAATTGAGAACTATTTCTTGTGTTTGCCGTTGCATTTTTCCCTTCATCAAGTGTGTTCAGTTCAAATGTGCAGTCATTCTGCCCTGCGGCCCCTCTTTTTTTAACAGCATTTTGGAAGGGGGACTTTAATGATGGATAAGCAGTATACACAATTTAATTTTACTCTTAACCAGACTTCTCCTGTTACATTCCATTGATACAATAGTTATTCTAATAATCTACAAAATTTTGTGTTATATTCAATTTTATTGTATGGGTTGTTGGCTACAGTCTTATGATATAATTCTCTACCTAACACTTCGCTTCAAGAGCTGAAAATATCATCAGAAGCTTAACAACTTATAAAATGGTTACAGTCTCAAAATGAGCTCAGCAAGTGAAACTTAACTGTATCTTCTATGTCCTTACCTTGATAAAAAGAAGAGTCCAATATCACACACACACACACACACACACACACACACACACACACACTATATGTCTGAACAGCTTTACAGATAGATTGTTAATCAAATTTTTACCACTCTATCTGGTATATTACCTCACATTGATGTTTACAGAAACACCTGGCACACCTTTCCCATATGTCATCAAAGCATACGTTGATATCTGATCAACTAATGTTGCTGTGAATCCGCCATGCAATGTGCCACCTGCATTCTGATGTTCTTCTGCAACAGTGAACTCTGCTTGGCATTTTCCCTCACCAGCAGATATTATCCGGACCTGAGAAAGAAAAGTTAATGTTTGTTATTTAAAGTCTAAATACTGTATAATTTCCAGAATAAATATTCCCTCTGTAGCAGAGTGTGACTGATTTGAAACTTTCAGGTAAATTAAAACTGTATTCTGGACTGGAACTTAAACCTGGGGGCCTTGCCTTTTGCAGGATATTACTCCATCAACTCAGATCTTCAAGCATGACACATAAACTGCTCTCAGCTTCTACAAGTAGCTCTTCTCTCATAACAACATTTCAAATCTGTACACATGCAGCATAATGAAAATTCATTCTAGAAACAATGCCCTAAATTGTGATTAAGCCATTAGTCAACAGTTGGTTGGCTGGTGGGAGTAAAGTAACAAACAGCTAGGTTGTCAGTTTCTTTAGCTCAGAATGGGAGAGCAATGAAAGATGTAGTCCAGCTAAGGAAATTCCACTAGTAAAATGGGGGAAACTAAATGTAATTAAAATCAATTATACCAGCACAACTAACACCCAAATAAAATGTGGAATTCTCCTATGCACATCCCTACAGCTCTATAATGATGATTAATTGGTGATTAGCATGTACTGGTCAACAGATTATGTCCCTAAAGCAGGAGCCTAAATATGGAAGAAAGAAACAATGTTAAAATCTTGGTATAAATAGTAACCTGACATCTTGGGAGAGGGGGGGAGGGTCAGCAACAAACTCATCGTCTCACTGTCCAAGTCTCAGAGGTAAAATCTTAGAAACTGAGAACAAAAACCGCTTTCAATCAGATAACTAAGGATTCGGTCAACCATCCATGAATCGTTTGCTAAAACTAGAAGTAACGAGTGCAGAAGTGCATATTTGGCATGGAAGGAGAAGAGCAGGGGACATTCCACTAAGATATGAGCCACCAATTGTGGGGCTCTACAACTGCAAAGTAGGGAAAGCTCATTGCGCAGAAGAAAACTATGGGTCCGCCTGGAGCGTACAATATGGAGCTGATAAAGGACAGTCGATTCCATTCGGGAAGAGAGTAATGAACAACTCCAAACTGCAATGGTCTCCTTTATTGTGTGCAGTTTATTAGAAGGGGCAGTAGCCTGGCAGTTGCTATTCCATTTTCGTATGAGCAAATATCTTATTTGCACCCACAAATACGCACTCATGATTGTCAAAGGAAATGGGTATCGAGTAAATGCTGCTCTAGACAAATGGTCAGCCTGTTCATTCCCTAGGATACCCAAGTGACCAGGGACCCAAAGAAAGGCAACAGAGCAAGCAGGTGGCATGAGGAAGGTCTGTGAGGAGATCTTGGATAGATGTACCAAAGGATGGGAGGAGCCAGCATTGGTCAATGGCCTGCAGGCTGCTCACTGTGTCAGTACAGATAAAACACTATCTAGGGTGGCCTGTTTAGTAAAATTAAGGGCTCTGCTAATGCCCATTACTTCTGCTGTAACACACTACATGATTCTGGCAGAGAATGGCATTCTGTACCGACAGGAGATGTGCAAGCATATCCCATATGATCAATAGTTTTTGAGCCATCAGTGTAGTAGATGGTGGCACACTGAAACACTTTAAGTATTGGGTGCAACAAACACTGGAAGATGTATGGGGCAGACTGAGGCTTTAGGACCTTGAAAGAGATCCATTAGGATATGTGGCCGGGGCACGTCCAAGAGGGGGTCGCATATAGTCAACGGAAGGAAGATAGAAGTCCCAGCAGAGCAAGGCTAGTTACAATCTGACAGGTAATCCCACTCGAGATTCAGTATGAGGAGGTCGACCCCCATTGCCTGGGGGGAAAGAACACCTGAATATCTCCATTCGAGCTCTGATTTCTCATATTTTATTCTGATGATCTATTCTACCTATGTATGTGGCAGTCAACAATATATTTTCGCATTCGTAGGAAAATGTTGGTGATTGGAGTTTTGTAAGTAGCCCACGCCGCAGCAATAAGCACTGCTGTTGTAATGATTCCCATCCTAGGTCCTGTATCATTTCCGTAACGCTGTTTTGTGACAATACAAAATGAGCTACCCTTCTTTGGACTCTTTTGATGTCCTCCACCAAACCCACCTGATAAGGATCCCACACTGGGCAGCAATACTCCAAAAAAGGGCAGACAATTTGAAAATGGAACAGTGGTATTGAATACGGAGTATGATGTAAAGCTTTGTAGGAGTGACATGTTCCTTTCCTAGTGCAGGAGAAAGACAATGTACTTCCATAAGGTCCTTGTTGGAATGCAGAGGCTGACTGAGCACCAAACTATGACAAACAGCCACCACATGGCCTTGTTTATGTTACAAAATGCATCATGTGTGGCAGAGTGGTCAGCTAGGGTTGTCATGTGTGAAAAAAATCAGGGCAAGAGGGAAGAACATTTCACTGGAATTGAACTGGAGCATGCAACTGCTAAAAACAGGAAGGCAACAATGAGGAGGGTGAATAATGGTGCCTGTGCATGCGGCACGTAATGCCGCCACCTCTACCATTTCCCCAAACTGATGTGTTGCCACCTTAGAAACCTCAAATGCCTGCGCAATGGACAGAAACTCGTTGAGGGTGAGATCCTGCAATTGCAAGGCTTCATAATGCACAGCCCTATCCGGAGTAGAACAGACTATGATGTCATGAATTAACGAGTCGGCATATGATTGGTGACAATTTGCACAGACAAAACCCATTTAGACTCAAGCCTCTGAGGACTGCCACTCATGACTGATACAACTGACCCTATTTCTCTTTGCTTTGATGAAAATGCATACAGTAGAACACCAGATGCAACTCATGTTGACGATAGTAAGAGCTAAAAATTCCAACATACAGGTAAAAGACAATTCCATGGGCCCCGACATTGGAGCAAGTTTCCAAAGTAGACTGAAAGTATCAGAATACTTGAAATTCGGGATCTACTACCTTAAATGCTGCTGCAGCCACTGCATGTATGAGTCCCAGTCTTCCTTAAACTCTTGAAAGGTGGAAAAACTAGAGGGTTTTTTTTTTTTTTTTTTTTTTTTGTGGTTTTAGGGCTGCTAAGGTCATTAGCGCCCAGAAAAACTGGAGGCATGGGAGGGAGGGGGGTAAGCCTGGGGCAGTGGAGAAGGCGCCACAGCGGCCCGACAGTACACAACCAATTGCCTAAGCCAACCTAGCTATTGCTGCTGTTTTTGAACTAACTGTACAAACACAGTGGACACAGCCATGGCACGTATTTGTTATGCTTCGGTTGCATAGGCTTCAGCCTGTAGTGACACAATACCAACAAAAGAGGCCAACACTGAAGACGTTATGCAGTCCTATCAGGAAGACGAGAATGTGGGCCAAACAGTGCCATGAGGGGTTTGTGGTCTGTGATAACATGGTAGATGTGCCATAATTTCCAGGTGCTGAATACCCAAGAAGGGTTCTCGATCATGGTGAACTGTAGTATGCTGACAAAAATGCATAACTCTCATTTTAGAAAGGGAGAACTGAAAACCATGGGGAACAAACTCATGTAGAAGCTCACCGAATGGCATCTTGGAGCTGGCATTCAGCTGAGGCTACCGAGTGGGAGCTGTACCATATGCAAAAATCATTGATATACAGCGCAGGAGAGACCAGCAGCCCAACAGAGCTCACCAGCCCATTGATGACACTTATCATGGCGAGCTTAATTAAGAGCCGACCCTTACACAGAACAGGTGGTGGGATATAAACTGACTAACAAAAATCGCTAGGGAGCCTCGTAAGCCCCAACATGGAGGAAACTTAAAATATGATGACACCAAGTGGTATTGTATGCCTTATGTAAACCAAAGAAGACTGCAACAAGATGTTGATGTTTAGAGAAGACCTGTCTAATTACCATTTCCAGTCAAAGTAGATGGTCTATAGTAGATCATCCCTTTAGGAACTCACACTGGAACGGTGACAGAAATCCCAGTGATTCGAGAACACAGCAAATCTGCAGGCAACCATCCTTTCAAGCAGTTTACAGGGTACATTTGTCAGACTAATTGGCTGGCAACTGTCAAGGGAAGATGGATCCTTGCCAAGTATAAGGATAAGAATGGTGCCTCTCCAGTGATGGGGTAAAACCCTTCGGAGCCAAAAACGGTTAAATACCTGGAGGAGATATTATTGTTATGTAGGATTGAGGTGTTGAAGCGATAGGTTATGGATGGTATCAGAACCAGGTGCAGAATCATGGGAAGAAGACCAGGGGTAGTTCCTATTCAGCAAAGGGTTGGTTGTATGATTTCTCCTGGTGAGAAGTAAAACATAAGTTGGGGGCTTCAGCCTGTTGTTTCTCAAGACGAAAAGCCACTGGATAGACAGACAGGTCTTTGAAGACACCATCCAGGAAAGCAAGGCAGGGATGTATCACGACTGCTGGCAACCTTGAATGGAGCGGAGCATAGTCCATGTGACAGGGGAACAAGAAAGCCCCAAGAAGAGACAAAATGCTCCCAACACATCCACTTGCTCCCTTTGATTATGTAACAATCATTAGCAAACACGTGTTTAAAATTGGAAAAGACCAACGAAGGGTGGATGGCACTTAAAATGTTGCAAGGTTCGACAGTGCTCATGAATGGCTGCAGCGATACTAGAAGAGCCTGGTGACCAGGAGACAGCAATGCTAGCGATCCAAGTAATCACGTCAAACATGTCAAGGATGACAGCATCAGTACCTCCTGATAAGGAGCTATACTGAGGCCAATTAGCATGCCACAAAAAACCTCATGAGTTAGTCCATCGGTTATCAGGTGGGAGGGGATGGAAACAATCAACAAGAAGTGGTCACTATCACAGAGGTCTCCATGTAGTGACAAGTGAAAGGAAGGAAACAGAGGATGATAAGTAAGTGAGCTCTACGGCAGTGAAAATGCTGTGAACGGTGAGTGGAGAGTTGTGGAAGGAAAGCAGTTAGGGCACCAGATGTAAGTGACCTGTCAGGAGGGGGGTATAGATCACAAATTGTCAATGGAGTGTCCAAGTGGATTCAGACAGCAACTGCATCAAATGTAGTATGGAGAGAAATCCATGTACTAACAATATTCATACGGACTAGTGTGCAGACTTCACCGTATGCACGCAGGGGGCAACCCCATTCCAACAGACAGCACAGAATCCACAGAGGTTTGATGAATGTACATCAGTAAAATGCAATTCTTGGAGAGAAACACAAGCTGTGCAGTAAAAGGAAATAAGTTGTTTTAACTTCAGAAGGTGACGGTAATAGCTATTACAGTTACATTGGATGGGACCAGCATGACGATCCGGATGGGAGGTGAAAAGATTGAAGCCTGTCACGCCACTGAGTCAACGTCCATCACTGATGAAGAAGGGACAATATCAATGAATAGTGGGTCAGACAAGTTCAGTTGGTTGTGAGGACAAAGTTGGCACCTCAGGCAAACCAGAGAGGCTTTGTCCCATGAATTTTATTCCTCCTCCTCCTCCCTCCCAGGAACAGGAAGACAAGTCCCAAAGAGAGAATTGGTGTCAGTGAGGTCTAGCACCATCGGAGATCTGGTGACCTTGGTGAGTCCAGTGGCTGACTTGAGGTAAAAGATCTCTGATCTGGTGAACACCAGGAAGAGAGACCCTGAGGAAGGGCAGTTTCACTGGCAAGTGCTAGAGAAGTGGAGCACTTCTCCAGCTGGGAGGGAAGAAGGGGACACAGAGGGAAGGGCAAGGGAGTTGTAAGAAAGGGAGAGGGAAGAGTGGGATCAGGACGAGTGGGGAGGGGCAAAGGCAAAGGTAAATAACATTTGCACAGGATGCAGATGCTCGTATTTTCAGTGAACCTCAGGGTATGTTAAGCATTCAAGGAACTTGTACTCTTGTATCTTCTCCTTTTTATACACTGGGCAATCCGGAGAGCATGAACAGTGGACTTAATTACAGTTAACACACACCAGAGGTAGAACAAAGGGTCTTCCCCCATAGAGTGGGCATCCGCATTCACCATATAGAGGGATCGCTATACAATGAGAAGACGTGTGCCCAAACTGTAAACATCAAAAACATCATGTCGGAGGTGGAACATATGGCTTCACATTGCATGTGTAAATCATTACCATTACCTTCTTTGGGATTGTATCCTCCTCTAAGATCAAGATAAAGGTACCAGTATAAGTGTGATTATCCTAAAAAGGGAAAATGAGCATGGAGTGGGAAGGAATTACAACAGGAAGGAGAGGTAATGCCCCCTTGGAAAACAGATGCTGCAATGGCTCAGAGACCACGAGCACACCACACATGTACTCAAAAAAGAGCTGTGAGCTCCGTGGGGGTATTATTCAATAGTAGCCTTTCTCCCAGTAGTCCGCCATGGTATCCAAGAGAACTACTCCCCCCTCCCCTCTCCCCCTCTGCGAGTGTGTGCGTGCGTGTCTGGCCCATTTTTACAGCTAAACTGTCTTGTAAAATAAATGGTGAAAAACTGTGTGCCACAGTTTGCATAGCACATTTAGTTTAATTAAAAATATGGGAAGAATATTCAAAAACTAACAAATTATATCAATTATTCGTTTGTGCTTATAAGTGAATTTATTTTGGCTGTGTAGACTAAAAGAAAATTTTCATGAAAGGATGAAAATGAGTATTCTAATGACCAAGTAAAAACAGAGTTTAGTACAGCTAATTCTTGAAACAAAATACAGTATCAATACTACATACTACAGCAGTAATATGTACATTCAGATGTTTTAACTAAAAACTTGAAGATAAAACTACTACTTGATCTGCTTTCAGCAGTGTAGTTAATGGATGAAGATTACTTAGGAGAGTTGTTTACAGTGCTCACTGTATGAATGAAACATCACACACATTTATTAATATACTACCCTTATGTAAAAACTATTTCTGTTCAAAAAATTACTCATAGTTGATTCTAAGAAGTACTGCAGGTCATTGAACAATGCAATTCAGACATTATAGAAAATGTGGTATGAGATAAAGCTGCTAAATAAAAGCAATATGAAATATATTGAAAGAGGAGACTAGTAGAGCTACAGATGAAGAAGAGCACATAGATGATATTTTTGTAACAGATGTAAATGATTTCATAAAGCTCTTTAACAAGCATTGCAAAAATTAATGACACATTTGTAACAAAACAAATATTGAATATTTAAAGTGAATAGTGATATATGTGGAAGAAAGTATGGGACACAATCACAAACATTAACTCTCATAAACACTAAACCAATCACTTTAATTTTGGCATTATAAATTCATTCCATCTTTTTGCACTTCTCACTGCTTGCATGAAGGTGACATGCTGGTGACTATGCAAAATGGTGTGTTGCCAACCTGTGAGCAATATGGAAACACCACTGATGATGTTTCTGGCCCTATTCTACACCTAGCAAAAGTTTGTTATAAACTGAGCACCATTACTTTTGAACAGCTAAAGGTGCTTTCAACTATGGTCAGCATCTTCTGGCTGCTGCCTCAGAGTAGCAGAAAATCTAGCGAGTTGCACAAGTCACCTCAGGTGTTGCTTGTTTCACTCACAAACTCTACTAACAAGGCATCTTCCCGTGTACCAGACACAATGGATATTCCCTCACTGCAGGATGAGAGGTGGGTGGTAATGTGTTAGTGTAGCTTAAGTTAGATGGTCCTTGCCTGTTCACCCTGTGAGTGGACAAGTGTCAACTGTTCATCAGGAACTGTGTAGACACACAGGGAAGGGGCATCTTCGTTACTGGAAGCTAAATGTTAGGCCAGTTATGGGAGCCCCTTAGCAAAATAGTGTTCAAGGCCAGAAAGAATTTTTATGTACCAGATTATGTCTGATTTTTTTTTTTTTTTTTTTTTGGGGGGGGGGGGGGGCGGAGGAAGAGGAGGGGCCTCATCCAAGTTGTGGAGGTGACTTTACCTGCAACTATTAAGCATGTATGGTACAATCATCTGCAAGTTGTAGTACATGTCAGCACCAATGTCAACTGTCACGGGTTCTAAGGTCATACTTAGTTTATACAGGTACATGAATAACTGACAACGACTGCTAACTTCACACTCAAAGTGAAAGCAAAGTTGATTATTTGCAGCATTGTCCCCTGAGTCGTCAGGTTCTCTGGCGTGGAGCAGAGTGAGGATCTCAACCAGAGGCTTTGGCAACTCTATGACCGTCTTGGTTACAGATGTTTGGACCCACTTTATCAGGTAGAGAAATTTAAGATTCTCCTTGATAGGTCAGGGTTGCACGACAACAAAGGAACCAGCTACATTAAGACATCAATAATCTGGCACTTGATAAACCTTGCAGATTGGATTGTCCAGCATGTGTCAGAAATTGCCCCATATTTTTAGCTAAGGCCTAAGCTGGTCAAAGAAACCAAGAGGGAAAGCGATGTTAATATTGATGAGTCAATACATGAGCACTCTGAAACTGTACAAGCAATAAATTCTGCATCCATCTACTGTGTTTTCAGCAGAAGAAGTTGACGAATGACTCAACATTGACAACAGAAATTTAGCTATCGAAGAACTGATTGAGGATGTGCTATTAAACACACAGAAGGCACCAAAAACTGACAATGATGAAGAAAAAACTGCCTAAAACTGACATCTCTTGGGCTGAGGCTTCAAAAGCCTGAAACACTTTTGTAAAATTCACTGAAAGTAGCCAACAATGCAACACTTCTGAAGTTATGAACCTGAATATCACACAAAATAATGTTTCGTTTAACTTACTCAAAGCACAGGCTCATTGGCAGATACACAAATAAAAACACACACAAACACAAAAATTCAAGTTTTCGTGACCATTTGTTGCTTCATCAAGAAAAGAGGAAGGAAGGAAGGAAGGAGGAGGAGGAGGAGGAGGAGGAGGGAAGGATGTGGGTTTTAAGTTAGCATTTCTACAACTTTTCAGAAGGATCAAGAAAATTTCATATAAACCAACAGTGGGTGATACAAGTACAATATTACCCACATCCTCAAAGTCAGATGTCTGTGCGATGCTAAAGACAGTTGTGCTGTACCAAATTCTTGGTGACAATTACATTTCATTTCATTCCATTCCACGATGGTGGTAGTGGCAGCTGGTGCAGCAACAGTGTTGAATAATTAAATGATTCTCAGTACTTTGTACGTTTACCTTTTTGCAGAGGCCCAATGACAACACAAATTATTAAGCTACCTCTACCACAGCTATAGATAGTTCGGTGGCTCCATCTCCGCCCAAGTAAGTCTGACCTTTCAAAACTTACTCACCTTAGCCACATTAGATTCACTGTGCGCCAGGTACACGGACTGTAACAAAACATTTGTCTTTTTCCAGTCTGACGATGCGCTAACAGCGCGAAACGCGTAATTGGAGAATAAAAATACTGCAACAGAGGCTGAGAATCATTTAATTATTATTAACTAGATGAAAACCTGGTGTAGCCCAAATATTTCTTTATTTATTCCTTAATTGAATTCTTACATTAGAACTCTCTCTCCGTTCACCTGCTCCTTCCCCCGTCTCCTCCTGTCTCTTTCTCTATCCATTTCCTCTTCCCCCTCCATCTGGTCACCATTTTCCCTCTCTCATTCTCCTCCTCTCTCTGTCTGTCTCCTCCCTTCCCCTGTCTATTTCCTCCTCCACCAACTCCTCTACCTCCCATATATGCAAACATACATATTTGCACCAAGTTTCATGGTGACCAGGCAAACTGTGTTAAAGTCACAAGGTACTTGCCTTGCTAAATTCACTGCCTTGCAGATTACAAAAGTCTCCTTCATGAAAACATACATTCATGTGCTGACTTTCATGGTGACCAGTCAAGCAATTTCGATGTTTGTTGTAATGTACCCTCTGCCATACTCCTACGGATACTTACAAAATGTAGCCCAGGTGTTAATTTGGGGTTTAAGCTACCTTCATTCAATTCCATCCAATTGTTACAGCATAAAGAGTAGTAAACGTGTTAACCCACTGTAAGGTACCCTCCGCCATGCACCGTACAGTGACTTCCTAAAGGTAGCTCATACTTTGAGGGTATAAGCTATCTGCATTTCATTCAAATCTGTCCAGCTGTTTCAGAGTGAAGAGAAACAAATGTATTAACTCACTGTAAGGTACCCTCCACCACATACCATATGGTGACTTACGAAAGGTAGACCATTTATTAATCAGGGTATAAGCTGCCTCTGTTCCAAATTTCATTGATATCCATCGAGCCATTTCAGTGTGAAGGCTTGAGAAACAGATTAAATAATTGTAAAGCACTCTCCGCCATGCACCATATGAAGTTAATTTTAGTACCGTATGCCTATAACCTTCTCGTAAATGCAAGCAATGAGTTGACAAAGTTCTATCACAATCCGATGTATGGTATGGCTGTGCATAATATATGAACAAAAAGACAAACAAACATTAATTTTTACTTATTAGATAAGCTTGTTGCTTATCTTTGAAAATCAATGGTGATTATTTTATTGTGTAACTGGCATACAATAAATTATATATGTATATGGAACTTTTCTAAAACTTTGGCCTTAAACTGATTTTACAGAGCTGTAATCAAAATTTAATTGAATTTTGCTTTTACATAAGAATAATACATACTTTAAATATTACTATACTATTATCTTTGCAGTTGAAGCTAATAAACAACTGTGGTGTTGCACACGTCCAAAGTGCGCGCCACCTACTTTCGCTGCGCGCCCCCATGCATGCACGGCGCGGCGTTCTTACGACTTCAGCCACGAGCGCCCTCTGCTACAACTCCGCTCGTGGCCACCACTGAACGACATTGTTCACTTGAGACTGAGATAGGAACCAGTTAACACTTCGGAATCAGATAGGCACCAGTGAAGACTTGGCTATCGGACAGGCACTAGGCAGGCCTCTAGCTCAACTATGTATCAGCATTCTGCAGTACTGAGCTATGTAAAAGTTAAGTATTGTATTAATTCTGTGCAATATATATGTCGTTCATTTACTCTAGTGTTTCTAGTTTCTGCTGTCCCACTGGCTGCTCACCTTCATACCTGCACAAGTGTGCATCCTTTATTCCTGTGTAGGTCTTTTTATTCGGGCACCGACATCTACGACAACGAGACACAAAAGTGGCAACGAGACTGGGACACACAAGCTGCGACGAGACTGGGACACAAAATTGGCCACGAGGAGCGATAGAAGAACCGTGGACCAGCCCGCTTGCAGCAGCCAGACAGCAGCAGTCGGAGCACGCAAAAATTGCTCCCGCCCACCCACCCTTATTATAAGAATTTTGGGGGAGGGGGGGCCATTCTGTTACGTGTTTTGTGGACTTTTTTGTTGCAGAGCGTCCTCTTTCACATTGCATTTGTATTTTGTTATAATTTACTCGTATGCGCGGCACCTAATCGGTCAGCATGGCCACTACCCCGAACCCAAACTTGATGGAAATTATTCAGTTACAGACGACGCAAATCACGCAACTACTTCAAGCACTGGCGCAGTTGACAGCAACTCAACAGCCGTCGCATCAGCAGCCTACACCTGCAGCCACATCGCTTCCTACGTTTCGCCAGTACAACGAACGTGAGGAAGAATGGAGCGACTATTTCGCACAGTTTCAAGAACTCATTGCGGCTCATCAACTTACAGGTCAGACTGTTAAGCATCTTTTATTGTCCGTGGTGGGCCCCAAAACCTTCGTATTACTGCAGAAACTTTTCCCCCACGCATCTCCTCATGATGTAGACTTTGATGCAATAGTAGATGCACTGAATGCTCATTATGAGAGAAACGTTCTCGTAGCTCTGCGCGGTACCGATTTTTCAGACTGAAAAAATCACCAGAACAGACCCAAATGCAATGGATTGAAGGGCTTAACCCGCAAATGTAAATTTACTTGCTCTTGTGGACTTTCTTATAGTGACATTATGTTGCAAGATGCAATTACGCAGAACATTCAGGACCCCAGAATTGGGGCAGCAATTCTGAAACAGTCTGACCCCTCATTAGACAGTGTACTGCAGCTTATTGAAGCATATGATACTTTTGACTTAGCAGATGTTGAAATGCAAAGCCACAGTGTAAATTCAGTGCACCGCAATGGATGCTTTCCTAGCCATAGTTCTCAGTATAGCACTAGTGATTCTTACAATTGTACAGGCCATGCTGAACAGACAGTGAACAGTAGCCAGTGTAAAAGTGCGACACAAAGGTCGCCCCGTCGTGTTAGACGAAGTACTTTGAATAACGGGCGCCAATGCTCTTATCAGAAAAATGTTTGTAAGTCTTGCCCACAGTATCTCGCCACAAACATGCGCAATGCCCTAGTCGCAAAGCAACCTGTTATCAATGTGGCAAATCGGGACATGTTCAAACAGTGTGTATGCAAAACAAAAATTCAAAGTACCGTGCTGTTAGGAACAGTGCTTCGCAGAGTGCGAGACCCGTTCATACAATAAATGTCATACATGCTGTGGACTTGAACAGTGCTTCTCCTGATTCTAAACTGCCAGGTAGTTGTTCTGCGCCTATTGCAAAACTATGTAGTGAGCCACGTAGCAAGCGCCGACGAGTGCGTAAAACAGTGCAACGGAAAAGGGTTCGGGACAAGCAAAATGACTATGCACAGTGCAATCCTGTAGTGAAACTAGTGCCTTCTGCAACTTCTCCTTGTAAAAGTGCCAATTACTGTGTAGATAGTGACAGTAGACTTGATGTAGCTACTCAAAAATTTAGTGCAGTAGTTAGTGAATCTGCAGTAGCCTCACACTGCGCGGATGCCGATCCGGCAGTAGTGCCATCTAGGGACAGTGCTATTAATCCGCTGTGTGCCGAGTCTGCGCCGCTTACTCCACTATGCGGCCCGCGCATGCGCAGCAAACAAGCTGTAGCAGACGTTGCCCACATTTGCGCACCTGTCGACCGCCGCAGGCAAAAACTTTTTGTGATTCTTTACATAGACAATAAGATTGTGCAATTTCAGCTTGATACTGGTTCCGTTGTTACATTAATTAATAAAGATACTTATGAACTTCTGGGTTCGCCAAAATTGTCGCCGTCTTAACAAGTGCTAACAGCATATACAGGTCAAAATATTCCCGTGCTAGGAACGTGTAGCCTGCCCGCCTCTTTTCAAGGTGTAACAAAAACAGTTTCTTTTGAAGTTCTTCTGGCCAAATCTACACAGAACATTTTTGGACTAGATGCATTTGACTTGTTTGGTTTATCAATTCAAAGAGATGTGCTTCAAATTTCGTCGGTAGTACTTCAGGACAAACTCAATGCATTGTGTGTAAAATATAGTGACTTATTTTCGCCGGAACTAGGTTGTGCAAAAGACTTTGTGGCACATGTAACTTTGAAAGACTCTGCTGTACCAAAATTTCGTAATGCTAGACCAGTGCCTATCGCAATTCGTGATAAGGTTGCCGAAGAACTTAAACGTTGGCAAGATAGTGGGGTGATTTCTCCTGTTTCTGCGAGTCAGTGGGCCTCGCCTATAGTAATTATACACAAGCCATCAGGAAAACTTCGTCTCTGTGTGGACTTCAAATCAACAGTGAACAGTCAAACAATTGTAGACACATATCCCCTGCCCAGACCTGACGAACTTATGGACAAATTAGGACAGCCTCGTTTCTTTTCTAAAATTGATTTAGCAGAGGCATACTTACAACTTCCGCTTGATGACGAGTCAAAAAAGTTTTTCGTCATTAATACTCACATGGGCCTTTTTCAATTTCAACGCTACCCTTTGGCATTTCTTCTGCCCCTGCTATTTTTCAGCACTTTTTGGAACAGCTGACAGTTTCTGTACCGTGCTGCTCCAACTATTTAGATGATATTGTGGTATCCAGACGTACAGTTGAAGAACATTTAGCAAACCTGGAGTGCCTTTTCAAAGTGTTGACTGCAGCAAGTCTACGTTGCAATAAAGCAAAGTGTTCGTTTTTTCAAACTGAAATAGAGTACCTAGGCCATGTGATTAATGCCCAAGGAATCCATCCCTTACAGTCACATCTTCGAGCAATCAAAGACTTGCCTCCTCCTAAGAATGTGCATGAATTGCAAGCAGTAATGGGAAAGCTTAACTATTATTTCAGGTTTATTCCCAATGCCTATCAGATTGCAGCTCCAATGCATCACTTACGTAGGAAGAATGATCCTTTTGTATGGTCTAACGATTACCAGGTTGCTTTTGACAAATTAAAGTCTGCACTACTCAGTGATGCATGTTTGATTCCCTTTGACCCGCAGAAGCCTGTAGTGTTAGCAGTTGATGCCTCGTCGTACGTTCTGGGTGCAATATTGTCACTTCATTTTGGTTCTCACGATCGTCCTATTGCCTTTGCGTCCAAGCTACTGACGCCAACGCAACAGAATTACAGTCAGATAGAAAAGGAGGCCTTAGCAATCATTTACGGCGTCACAAAGTTTCATCATTATCTCTATGGCAGAAAATTCTATTTGTTGACAACCCACAAGCCTCTCATGTCGTTGTTCTCACCCACAAAGCCAATTCCGCCACGAACGGCACAAAAGCTTCAGAGGTGGTCCTTAATACTGTCTAATTATCAGTATGAGATTTTGTACCGACCTACCACTAAACATGCCAACACGGACACACTTTCCCGACTTCCGGTTGGCCAGGATGTGTCATTTGATTCTTCGGAAATGGCATGTTGTCAGATAGACTCCAGAGATGCTTCCGCTGTCGCAGATTTCCCTTTGAACTCTCGTCAGGTTGCACAGGAAACAGCTGCGGATGCAGACCTAAGTGTGGTAGCAAGTTTTGTTCACTTTGGTTGGCCTGCCAGAGCCAAAGACATTGATCGGCCTCTGGTTAGACGTTATTTTGCACAACATCATGCATTATCCTTAAGTCAGGGTGTTCTGTTGTTACATACCGACAACGACCAAACAAGAGTGATTGTTCCTCGTTCCCTGCAACGAGAAGTGTTACGCCTCCTGCATCAAGGACATTGGGGTATTGTTAGGACAAAGCAATTGGGCAGACGTCATTGTACCTGGGTTGGTTCAAAAAAAATGTTTGTAAATCTATCGGACCAAACTGCGTGGTCATCAGTCCGTAGCTTACAAACTACTTAAACCTAGGTAAACTAACCTACGGACAAACACACACACCCATGCCCCAGGGAGGACTCGAACCTCCACGGCGAGCAACCGCGCGCTCCGCAGCGAGACGCTTTAGACCGCTCGGCTACTCCACCGCGGCCCTGGGTTGGTATGGACGCTCAAATAGAGCGCATGACGTCACAGTGTACAGTTTGTGCGGAGCATCAGGCGGCTCCTCCGCAATGTTTCTCAGACTGGCCACACCCCAAGTGACCATGGCAACGTTTGCACATTGACTTTGCCGGACCTTTCTGGCATACGCGCTGGTTAATTGTTGTAGACGCTTTCAGCAAGTTTTCTTTTGTGATTGCCATGAACTCAACAACGGCGTCTAGTACAATCAGTGCCTTAACATCAGTGTTTTGCATCGAAGGTTTGCCTGAAACTATCGTCAGTGACAATGGACCTCAGTTTGTTAGTGCGGAATTTCAACAGTTTTGTCGTGTGAATAGCATTCAGCATATCACCACCGCACCTTTTCACCCTCAGTCCAATGGTGAAGCAAAACGTTTCATTCTAACATTCAAGTCTCACATGGAGAAGATGAAAGGTCAGCACTCCAGGCAGCAAGCTCTTCAAATTTTCCTGTCTACGTATCGGTGCATGCCACGTGACGGCCCATCTCCTGCCGAGCTGCTACATGGTGCCATCACCGCACTCTCCTTCACCTGCTGCAGCCTCCCACGCACAGAGTCGGTTCGTATGGCGCTACGCATTTTCAGGTTTCTACGCCGGTGCTGTACACGGTGCTTGCTGGCAACAAGAAGACATGGTTGCCGGGCACCATTCAACGCGTGCTTGGTCGCAATATGTTGTACGTTCTTCCACAGGGTCGGAGCTGAGGCGCCACGCAAACCAATTGCGCCTGCACAGGCCGCGCGATCCTGTCTCCGGTTTCTTGATTCCAGACCCAGTTCACCACCAGGGAGCACAGCCACATCGTTTGCCGACGGGTCCAGCATCCTCGGACTACGAGATCGTCCCGATGGAGATTGACGCGACTCCGCCGCTGTCACCGCTGCAGATGACAGCGTCACCAAGAGGAACTCCGGGACCCTGCGTGGCCCAGCTGCCTGGGCCACGCACCTCAGAAGAAGATGACCTGCTCCCTCCGTGCGGAGGCAGGCGCCCTTCCGCTGGTGTTGGTGGGTTTCTCGGCAGATCGCAAGGTGTATACCGGGGCGCAGACGGCGTCTCGATCCCAGCCTCAGCTAAGTAACGCCCCCACCCAGGCCCTCCTCCCAGTGCCGTCGCCGTGGCCCTCAGCCCTACGCCACGACGGCGAGGCGGTTTGGGGGGGAGGGGTGTGGTGTCGCACAAGTCCAAAGTGCGCACCACCTACTTTCGCCGCGCGCCACCATGCGTGCGTGGCGCGGCGTTCTTACGACTTCAGCCATGAGCGCCCTATGCTACAACTCCGCTCGTGGCCACCACTGAACGACATTGTTCACTTGGGACTGAGATAGGAACCAGTTAACACTTCGGAATCAGATAGGCACAGGTGAAGACTTGGCTATCGGACAGGCACTAGGCAGGCCTCTAGCTCAACTATGTATCAGCATTCTGCAGTACTGAGCTATGTAAAAGTTAAGTATTGTATAAATTCTGTGCAATATATATGTCGTTCTAATTTACTCTAGTGTTTCTAGTTTCTGCTGTCCCACTGGCTGCTCACCTTCGTACCTGCACAAGCGTGCATCCTTTATTCCTGTGTCGGTCTTTTTACTCGGCCACCACACAAAAGTGGCAATGAGACTGGGACACACAAGCTACGACGAGGCTGGGACACAAAAACAACAGCTACTTGTATTTGTACAATAAAACTGTAGATCTTGCTTACATTCCTTTTAAAAGCAGGTTTTACAACATGACCTTGATAATCCACCATATTCCATAATCCGGCAATGACAGATACTTGAGCACACTGGATAATCAAGCTCTAATTGTACTTGGATAGAGAAGTACTTTTGAAGGATACATGTTTTTCTTTACTAGGTGGTAGCATGAGGAACAGTTGACATAAAGATAGCAAAATCAGGCTACAGTCAGAAGAAAGACAATATGACTGTCAAAATATGAGTAATAAATTTTCTAAGTATTTAACATTGTTCCCAAATTTATTGTGTTGTGGAAATTCTTCGCACTCAGATTATTCTCAGGATTGAAAGCTGCCTGAATCTGAAGATTGAAAGCTCTGAAATATTTGGTGAGGCACAGTATGTATATCACCAAGAAACATTGGGCACCATAAAATGAGGTGTGTTCACTGCAATCAACAAAAATATTGTCACTGCTGATTTAGAAGTTGAATGTGAGTTATCTGGAAGCTTACTACAGTTTTATATAGAACTTGCTGATACCACAAAAAATTTGGTCCAAAGCAAAATCAATAAGCAGTCTAAGCAGTTACTTGATCAATCTAGTGTGGCAATAGAAGACAGTAAAAGGAAATCCAAAGTTTTACATTTCACATTTCAGACTCAATCAGGTAGGAGGTTCATACAAACATACCATCATTTGAGCATCTGACAGACTCCCAAATGGTGAACACAGTAATAGGAATACCTAGTGTGGAGAAGCTATTGATAGAGATTACAAGGAAATCACCAATCCACATTAGATTTCACAAAGGGTAGGTACTCTACGGCACTGGCTTTAAGTTTGCATTTATTATGAATCTCCAGGCCCAGTGCAAGACCCAAGTGATTGGAAGAAGGCACAGGTGAGCCCCATATAAACAAAAGGTGAAAGAATAACCTCACAAAATCACAGACCAACATCAGTTCACTGCAGAATTCCTTAACATATTCTCAGTTCCAATACAATGAACTTCCTTGAAAAGAAAATCTTCTGTCCATACATCAACACAGTTTTAGAAAGCATCACTCATGTGAAACTCAGACTGACCTTATCTCACACTACATTGTGGGCCATGGATGACAGGCAACCAGTTAACTCTATATTTCTGGAACTCTGAAAGGCATATTGACAAAATGCCCTACTAAAGTCTGCTAATGAAAGTAGGAGCATGAGGTTCCCAGGTAGATGAGTGGCTCAAATAATTCTTAAGTATTAGGATCCAGAATGTTGTGCTCAATACAAATGTTCATCAGAGAGCAGGGTACTGTGAGGAGTGCCCCAGAGAAATGTTATAGGACTTCTATTATTTTTTTGACTATATGGAAAAAGCAAGTAGCAATTTTCAGCTGTTTGCTGATAACATTGTGGTGTACAGAAAGGCAATACCATCAAGTGATGATAGAAGGATACAAGATGACTTGGACAAAATTTCTAGTTAGTGTGATGAATGGCAGCAAGATTTAAATATAGAAAATTGTCATTTAATGCAGATGATTTTTTTTTTTTTTTTTTTTTTTTGTGGTTTTAGGGCGCACAACTTCTATGGTCATTAGCGCCCAGCCAAGAACATTGATTCGCTATGATCTCAAAAAAATGGTGACTGTCAGAACATCAACAAGAGGTTAAAAACGAAAGATAAAAGACAATTAAAAGGGTTAAATATCCTTGGATAGGTTGGCCAAGTTCATAAAACACAAAACCCGAGCAGCTGCTCGTGTGTCATCAGCTAAAATTTCCTCCAGAGTAGACGGAAAGTGAAGGGCTACACGGAGATGATTAAAATTAACACAAGTCAGTAAAACATGTCGCACTGTCAGCAGTTCACCGCAGGAGCATAGCGGTGCAGGTTCGGCGGATAGCAAGTGACGGTGGCTGAAACGGCAATGACCGATCCGCAACCGAGCCAGGATGACCTCCTCCCGCCGAGAGGGGCGTGAGGATGTCCTCCAAGCGGTCGGGATCGGTTTGACAGTTCGCAATTTATTGTTGTACAGTGAAAGCCACACACTGTGCCATTGTGACACGATACTCCGGCGAAGAGCCTGTTGAACATCGTCCGATGGGACGCAAAAGGTAGCCATGCGAGGCAAAAGAGCTGCTGCCTTGGCTGCTGTGTCGGCGGCCTCATTCCCGGGCACACCCACATGGCCAGGGACCCACAGGAAAGATACGTGACAGCTGTCATCCGCCAGCAACTGGAGGGAGCGTTGGATCCGATACACGAGAGGATGGTTCGAGAAAGGGTCCTTAAGACTCTGCAGGGCACTAAGGGAGTCAGAACATATGGCATAGAAAGGTTGGTGGTGGCGGCAGGTATACAAGACGGCCTGGTGGAGGGCGAAAAGCTCAGCCGTGAAGGTCGAGCACCGGTCAGGGAGCTTGTATTGGAACCGGTTGTCCCCGACGACGAAGGCAGATCCGACACCGGCAGTGCTCTTGGAACCATCAGTGTAAATAAATACGGCATTATCGAACCGCGAACGGAGTTCGACAAGCCTCGAGCGGAATACCAAATCCGGAGTGCTCTCCTTGGGGAGCGAACTAAGTTCGAGGTGTGTGTGAACCTGGGCCTGATGCCACGGTGGCAATGGGCTTTCGCCCAACCGAAGGGTGGAAGGAAGGGTAAAATCGAGCCGTTGTAGCAGGCGGCGAAACCGAACTCCCGGTGGAAGCAAGACAATCGCAGACAACTGATATTGGCGATCGAGTGAGTCGTCAAAAAATAATCTGTAAGAGGGATGGTTGGGCATCGACCGTAGGCGGCATGCATACCGACACAAGAGTATGTCACGTCGAGTGGTCAAGGGTAATACAGCAGCCTCGGCATACAGACTTCCAACAGGGCTGGTATAAAATGCACCGGTCGCCAGACGTAATCCACAATGGTGGATAGAGTTGAGACGGCGGAGAATCGACGGCCGTGCTGAAGAGTACACAAGGCTTCCATAGTCGAGCTTCGACTGAACAATGGCCTGGTAAAGGTGAAGCAGGACGGTACGATCCGCTCCCCATGACGTGCCACTGAGGACACGAAGAACGTTAAGGGATCGGGCACAACGGGCAGCCAGGTAGGACACGTGTGTGGACCAGCAAAGTTTCCGATCCAACATGAGTCCCAAGAATTTCGTAGTCTCCACGAAAGTAGTGATGGGACAACCGACTATTTTTAACAACCGATTGGTCAATCGGTTGTTTTTTCGTTCAGTCGGTTTTTTCAGTCGAATGAAACAACCGAATGAAAATAGTCTCTGTGGCTGTATGAATGTTTTCACTCACTGGTGGGGTTTGAGTGGTTGCAGTCGATGCGAAACAATCGAATGAAACCAGTCTCTGTCGGTTGCAGCCCCTATATGAATGTTTTCACTCATTCAGTGGGTTTGAGTGGTTTCAGTCAATGTGGGAGCACCAAATGAAACAAGTCTCTGTCATTTATATGAATTGTAAAAAGATATAAAATAGCCAAGATCGCTTATCATCAGTTTTTATTAATGACGACCGGTTTCACTGAACTATGTCAGCATCATCAGGTCAAATAAAATATTTTACAAGGCCATAATCTTGTAATGTCAAATAGTTGTTATATAAAACGATTTACAGTGCATAAGTGCACTAAGTCATTATAATAAAACGTAATTAACACAGTGAGTGACAAGTTTGAGTTTGCTTTTGTCACTCACTGTGTTAATTACGTTTTATTATAATGACTTAGTGCACTTATGCACTGTAAATCGTTTTATATAACAACTATTTGACATTACAAGATTATGGCCTTGTAAAATATTTTATTTGACCTGATAATGCTGACATAGTTCAGTGAAACCGGTCGTCATTAATAAAAACTGATGATAAGCGATCTTGGCTATTTTATATCTTTTTACAATAATATAAATAGATCGCCTCCTATAACGTAAACCAACTCATTTATATGAATGTTCTCGGCATTGAGTGGTTTCACTTGATGCGATACAACCGACTGGAAAAAGTCTTTGTCGGTCTCTGCAGTTATATGGATGTTTTTATTAACTCATCGACTTTGTGTGATTTTATTTGCATACTCCTTCAGCCTTTTCGGGTATAAAATGAACCGTGATTCAGCATGAAACATTCTTAAAGAATTTTAAGAATATAGCAGTGTGTCCGTGTGTCTGTTTTATTGCATGCAAATCTGCAGTTTTGTTCCAATCTTGATGAAATTTTGCACACTTGGCCTTCAAAGCAAGAGAAACGTCACTCCCTGCATCAAATTTATTTCGGTGCATGGCGGAAGGTACTTTACATACTAACTTCGACAAAAACCACAATTTGGCTGCGATCTTGATGAAATTTTGCACACTAGACCTTTAAAACAAGGCGATGGTAACTGTGTACAATAAATTTCGTAGGTGCATGGCGGAGGGTACTTTACCTACTAACTTCAACAAATTCCGTTTGTATTCGAATTTTAATGATATATTTCACTTTTCACCTTCAAAGAAAGAGAATGGTCACCGTCTACATCTACTTTAGTTCGATGCATGAGAGAAGGTATTCCATAATTCGACGCCAATGCAGAGTATATTCCGATCCTGATGAAATTTAGCACACTTGACTTTCAAAACAAGTGGCATCTAAGATTTTGTATGGTACATGGCGCAGGGATGGAATAAACCTCCACACCGTTTCACCGATAACCACAGAAATATCTGTGACAAGAGTGAATAATGATGAAACTTGAGATGAATGTTTTCATACACCGTTGACGAATACAGGCGCGCTGAAGGAAATTTACAGCACTGATAAGTGTTGTATGTCTTCTCGTACTCCTTCAAATTAGATGGAATTAACAAAAATATCTTTATAAGAAACATTTTTATACCAAATACTTTAATAAACTTTTTTTTTACAATATCTAATGTTTTAGTGATCTTCGAATTTGGATCTAGCAAATATGCTCAATGTTAAAATACTTAACTCTGTCCTACTAGTACCTTAGATATGTATGAACAATAAGCCGCAAACCGCACATTTCTACCTGTTCCCACTTCGGAGATACAGTATGCGAGATTAAACTTGTAGCGATCATTTTGGAACACCCTGTAGTTTCGACGCTTCTTTATTGAGACAGTAAGTAACCAACAACAATCGGGGATGGCACGCCCTGCGACGCCGCCAGGCACTGTTGTGTGGAGTTTGGCGCGCGCCTGCTGGCTCTGTCAGCAGTGAAAACGCAAGCGAGGCAGCACCCCCTCTCGAGTCCCCGCTCCCCGCGAAAAACGTACTGCCTCTTTTCACTTTAAAAGAAAGAATGATAATTCAGTCAATGTACAAAACTGCAAAAGTGTCGCATGTTTTCATTCGGTTGTTCCCACAGACTACTTTCATTCGAAAAAAAAAAAAATAAAGTAAAACTATGACCGACTGACTCTTTCATTCGGTTGGCCCCATCGACTGATTTAACTCAGAAGAAAAGGAATGAGTGGTCCAACCGACTGCGTCGATTTTTTCATTCGGTTGATACCACCGACTGGTTTAACTCAAAAGAAAAGGAATGAGTGGTCCAACCGACTGCGTCGATTTTTTCATTCGGTTGATACCACCGACTGGTTTAACTCAAAAGAAAAGGAATGAGTGGTCCAACCGACTGCGTCGATTTTTTCATTCGGTTGATACCACCGACTGGTTTAACTCAAAAGAAAAGGAATGAGTGGTCCAACTGACTGCGTCGATTTTTTCATTCGGTTGATACCACCGACTGGTTTAACTCAAAAGAACGAATGAATAGTCCAACCGACTGAATCGGTTGTTTCATTCGGTTGGTCCCACCGACTGGTTTCACTCAGAAGAACGAATGAATAGTCCAACCGACTGAATCGGTTGTTTCATTCGGTTGGTCCCACCGACTGGTTTCACTCAGAAGAACGAATGAATAATTCAACCAATACGAGAAACTACAACCGAATGATCGATTTTTTTCCAACAACCGAATGAATCGATTGTTTTCATTCGATTGTTCCCATCACTACACGAAAGGGAGAGCAACAGGACCGAGACGTAGAGAAGGTGGAAGAAATTCCTTGTATCTCCAAAAATTGATACACACAGTTTTCTCAGTGGAGAATCGGAAGCCGTTTGTGATGCTCCAGGAATATAGACGGTCAAGACAGCGTTGGAGAGAACGCTCCAAGAGACACGTCCGCTGGGCGCTACAATAAATTGCGAAATCGTCAACAAAAAGAGATCCGGAGACGTCGGCTGAAAGGCAGTCCACGATCGGATTGATTGCAATGGCAAAGAGCGCCACACTCAAGACGGAGCCCTGTGGTACCCCATTCTCCTGGCAAAAGGTATCTGACAAAACAGAGCCCACCCGTACCCGGAACTTGCGATCCGCCAAAAACGCTTGAATGAAAAGAGGAAGGCGACCCCGAAAGCCCCATGTGTGCAATGTGCGGAGTATGCCCGCTCTCCAACAGGTATCGTATGCCTTCTCCAAGTCGAAGAACACGGCTACTGTTTGACGCTTCTTTAGAAAGTTGTTCATAATGAAGGTCGACAACGTAACGAGGTGGTCAGCAGCAGAGCGGTGTCGACGAAAACCGCATTGGATATTAGTCAGGAGACGGCGAGATTCGAAGAGCCAGACCAACCGAGCGTTAACCATGTGTTCCATCACCTTACAGACGCAGCTCGTCAGAGAAATGGGACGATAACTGGAAGGAAGGTGTTTGTCCTTCCCTGGTTTGGGGATGGGGACAACAATGGCTTCACGCCAACTTGTGGGAACATGACCTTCAGTCCATATGCAATTGTAGGTACTAAGAAGAAAGCACTTGCCCGCAGGAGAGAGGTTCTTCAGCATCTCAATATGAATGGAATCGGGCCCGGAAGCAGAAGACCGGGACAGGGCGAGAGCACGATCTAGCTCCTGCATGGTGAAGGCGACGTTATAATTTTCACGATTAAAAGAGCGGAAAGAAGGCGGCCGTGCCTCCTCTACCTGTTTGCGAGGGAGAAAGGCAGGGTGGTAATGGGCAGAGCTCGAAACCTCCGCAAAGAAACGACCCAATGCATTTGAAACATCAGCTGGGTCCACGAGGACCGCGTTCTCCACGGTCAGGCCAGGAATCGGGGAGTGGACCTTGATGCCGGACAAACGGCGTAGGCCACCCCAGACAACCGTGGAGGGAGTAAAACAGTTAAAAGAACTAGTAAAAGCTGTCCAGCAAGCTTTCTTGCTGTCGTTTATGATACGACGGCACTGCGCTCTCATACGTTTGTAATTGATGCAATTCTCCAAAGTTGGGTGGCGGCGGAAGGTGCGTAAGGCACGGCGTCGGGCTCGATGCGCGTCGCGGCAGGCTGCAGTCCACCAAGGGACCTGGACACGACGTGGAGAAGAGGATGTACGAGGTATGGAACGTTCAGCAGCAGTGAGAATAACCTCTGTGAGGTATTCGACCTGACTGTCACAGTTGGGAAAATGCTGATTGTGAAAAACAGCCATGGAAGAATAAAGCCCCCAGTCGGCTTTAGAAATGTTCCAACTGGTGGGACGTGGAGATGGGGAATGATGTAGGAAGTGGATGATACAAGGGAAATGGTCACTCGAGTACATGTCAGAAAGTGCATACCACTTAAACCGACCGGCAAGCTGAGGAGTGCATATTGCAAGGTCTATATGGGAATAAGTGTGTGTTGTGTCAGAAAGGAAGGTCGGTGCACCTGTGTTGAGGCAGACAAGATCGAGGAGGTGGAGAAGGTCCACCAAAAGGGAGCCTCTCGGACAAGGTGCCGGAGAGCCCCATAGGGGGTGGTGGGCATTAAAGTCACCTACCAACACGAAAGGTGAAGGGAGCTGGTCAACACGGTTTAGCACATCTGCCCTAGTAAGGGCAGATGACGATGGCGAATATATATTACAGAGGGAGAAGGTAAGGTGACGCGGACGGCAACTGCCTGTAGGTGAGTGTGCAAGGAAATGGGATGGAAATAGACGTCGTCTCGAAGGAGCATCAGAACCCCTCCATGGGCTGGGACACCTTCCACGGGTGGCAGGTCGAACCGCACAGAGGTGTAGTGTGGAAAGTCTGCACGATCACGTGGATGCAACTTAGTTTCCTGGAGGCAGACTAGAAGCGGGCAGTGCAATCGAAGGAGTAGTTTCAACTCCTCCCGATTAGAACGAATGCCGCGAATGTTCCATTGAAGGAGCGCCATGATAAAAATGAGAGAAGAAATAAGGATAAAAACCAAGTAGCGAGCGGGGTCACCTCGACGGCCGCTGAGGACCGGATTTCGAGGGAGCACTGCTATCGCTGTCTGGGGGCAAAGGGTCATGTTCCATTGGTTCAACCGATGCGCCTGCCACCTCCCTGAGTTGATCAGGAGGGGCAGTTTCCACCGCCGGTAAAGGGCCGGGCGACGGCAAACGGAGCGTCCCGGTGAAACAGAAGACGGCCGAGGCCGGCAACTGTTGGACGGCGCGACAGATGGGTCACGCCTCGGCGGGGAAGGAGAGGAACTCTTTTTCTTGTCAGCTCTTCTGGAAGAGTGACGGCGGGAAGAGGCAACTGTCGGTTGGGAAGCGTGAGAACGCAGAAAATCCTCACGGACGGGTTCCTTTTTCAAGGTCCGGGCATCTTGTTTAGGTGCCCGCGGTTTACTAGAGGTTGACGAAGACTGTACCTTAGAAGCAGCAGGAGGAAGCGGGGACGTGGAATGGGCAATCTTCGGGCTGGCGGATCGCACAACTGTGTCAGCGAAAGTGAAATCACAAGTCTGGGTACTGGAATCCTTAGTAGGTCGAGTTGAGGTGAGGACCTTACTGTATGTACCCGCTGGGAGGACAGTGGGCTTTTGACTCGCCAACAACTTTCGAGCGGCACATGTTGATACCTTCTCCGTGACCCGAATTTGCTGAATGATTTTTTTCATCTTTATATACAGGGCAGTCGCGAGAGGAAGCCGCATGGTCGCCGTTGCAGTTAAGGCAGTGAGGGGACGGAGGTGGGCAATCCCCCTCATGGGCGTCCCTACCACAAGTGACACATTTTGCTGCATGTGGGCAATGTTCACGGGTATGGTTGTACCTGTGGCATTGGTAGCAGCGCGTTGGGTTTGGAATATAAGGGCGGACTGAGATAACTTCGTACCCTGCTTTGACCTTCGACGGGAGGTCAACTCTGTTGAATGTCAAAAACACAGTACGAGTCGGTGTCAGCTGGTTATCTACCTTTTTCATCACCCTGTGGACGGCTGTCACACCCTGATCGGACATGTAGGACCGGATGTCGTCATCAGACAACCCGTCAAGGGATCTCGTAAAAACTACCCCATGTGACGAGTTGAGTGTGCAGTGCGCTTCTACTTTGACTGGAAACGTGTGTAATAACGTAGTCCGGATAAGTTTCTGGGCTTGGAAAGCACTGTCCACTTCCAGCAACAATGAGCCATTGCGCTGACGCGAACAGGTTTTAACAGGGCCAGCAATTGCATCAACACCTTTCTGTATAACGAAAGGATTGACAGAAGTGAAATCTTTTCCGTCGGTGCGCGACACAACAAGAAATTTCGGCAAATTAGGCAGAGTCTTCTTTTGCTGAGGCGAATCTATGTTACGTTTCTGGGTCAATGTCAGTGAAAAAGAGAAGGAAGTCATTGCGGAAGTGTCCCCCGTGATTACCGGCGTCTCCGATGGCGCGCTCCTTCCTAGTGGGGGCCCTCTCCGAGGGCTTACCCGCCTTAGGTGATTGTTCACACCTCAGGTCACACCTCCCGAGAACTGACAGAGGGACCAATTGGCATGTTCGGAAGGTACCAGCTCGGGTAATCACCCCTCCCTGGGCCTGGCCTTTACCAGGGGGTACGTACGTGCCCTACTTGTCTACCCGGGGCGGGGAATTTCGCGTTACCCCGTCACCTGCTACGCATGATAATGCGTGGGTCGGCCTTCAGACACGCACAGGGAGGAAAGAAGAAGAATAGAGGAAGTGAAGAGAAAGAAGGAAAGGTGTCTCAAACGCCGAGGCGGAGACTAATGAGCAGGAGAAGAAGGCGAGGAGAGGACAAGGAGAGAGAGACAGAAACAAAGGGTAAGAAAGGAAGGAACCAAGGAATAACAGAAACGACAACAAGAAAACACCTGAACTCGTGAAATACGCCCGTCTCTGGGCGAAGTCATAAACCGGGAGGGAAAGTGAAGCAGCCTGGGGCAGAAGAAAGGCTGCTCCGGCTCGGGGCCCCGTGCGCGCCTCACACGTACCCACAAAAGAACTGTGGGCCCCCTGGGGGGTTAATGCAGATGAGTAGGAAAAACAATCCAGTAATGTTCAGGTAAAGCATTAGTAGTGTGCTACTTGGCACAGTAATGTCAATTAAATATCTAGATGTGGCATTTCAGAGCAATAAGAAATGGAATGATCATGTAAGAACAGTTGTGAGGGAAGGCAGATGATTGACTTTGGTTTATTGGGGGAACTTTTAGATTGGTTTATATATTTTCCACACTTGATCTTCAAAACAAGAGGAAGATCACTATCTACATAAACTTTCAAGGAGAAGAATCTTATATTCTGGAAGCCACATATGGTGTATGGCAGAGGATACCTTTAAATAAATTGTGACATGGTTTCACTGTGACAAATACGCAAGGAAACTATGAACATTATCAAACAGTGTGAGACAGGACTTTCCCACTTGATCAAGGTGATGCGGCAAGTTGCAGGGTGCGCGACCTGCCACTCGCACCAGACATGTCCTGTCTGCTAGTCACTACTGCCAGTCTAATGGGGCAGCACTGTGCCTACAAGACAGGTGCAGCACAACCGGATCGCATTGCACGGTACACACCAAGGCTGCTTTAATTGTGTGATGCTCTCTGTACCCAACAGAATGAGAAACGATAGTAACTAAGTTCATAATTCATTTCTCTTAATCTAGTGGATAAATATGCCTGTATTTTAAATCACAATGGTGTTGAGTACCGCAAAGGAAAATTTTTAAAAAGTTGAAAGTTTTTGTAATTAAGGGGCCTAACTGCTAGGGTCATTGGTTCCTAGACTTACAGACTACTTAAACTAACTCATACTAAGGACAACAACACACACACACACACACACACACACACACACACACACACACACACACACACACACACACACCAATGCCTGAGTAAGGACTCGAACCTCCAGGAGGTGTGGCCATGCAATCCTTGATATGACACCTCATATTGCATTGCCATCCCTACTCGGGCCTCTCAGAATTAATTTGTTTGTCAAAAGAATGAAGACATACAATAAACTAATGTTACACAGTGTTTCAGTAGTTATAAGGTACGATAACCCTGTTTTGTATTCTGTCAAAAAACGAATTCATTTCGTAGCTTATGCATTCCCCACTACAGATCAGCTGTGTGTTTTAATTTTTTAGAGCTATTGAGTTAGCATTGCTAAGAATTAAGACAACAGATGTTTTCATAATGAGTTTGATGAGAAACAACAGACAGACAATTAACTGAAAATTAAAAAAACACACAAATTTTGGGATTTCAGTTTTTTATTTGATTTTTTACTTTTATACTGAAGGATCAGTGCATTCCTCACACTAACACTCATCACAAATCACTGAAAGTTAAAAGTAGTTGCACCATGAACAACCTGCAAAGGCAAATATGACGCCATAAAAATCTGAGTGTGAATAGCAATAAGATATTACTAAATACCTCATGATCTGCTGATAACATCACATCAAACCACCATGTGTATCGAGAGCTGCAGGCTAGAAATGTAACGGATTGAGGTGTCTGTTTTATTTGTATTCCTTCCACTTGTCATTTCACTTTATTAAGTGGTGAGAAAAAGACCCTTCTATAAACACGTATGACTCGTTGAAAGTATACTTGGTATAACATTAGTGTAGTTACTTGTAAGAACTGTTAATTGCTACATCTCCCTCGACATGCTTTACAAAATTATGTTTGTGCGGTAGTGGACACTTTGGAGTCTTTATCAGTTGCAGGCACACAAATATCCAAGACGCCCAGCCGAGATGCGGACACACTTTTTCCACACAGCACAGCACACAACGAATGCATGCAAGACTTAAGTTTATTGAGGTGACTCTTGAAGAAGTTTGCAGTCATCCATGCCTCTTTGTTTAATTTATACTCAGTAGGATATGATTTCATGCCCTCGAAACATTGAGGCTTCGCTGACTTCCCAATCACTAGTGGGCGGAGTTTATCAGAGCCATCTGCATTTATGATAAAGAGTACCATCACTCTTAGCGTGCTTCTCTTTCCCCCAAAGCAGGGATAGCCCTTAAATGCTAATTTTTGTGAAGAAACATGTTTGAAAAGAGAGTCCTGTTTCATCTGTGTTGTAAGTGTCTTTCAGACTGTATTTTGAAATTATAGGTGCGAGGTTATTGTCTTTCCAACATTCTATGGTGACGTTATCCACACTGTTAGCTTCCCCACAAACCCTGTGGCCAGTAATACTTCTTACTTTGAAGCAGTGTAGCCAATGAGAAGAAGCATCAAAGTTTTCAACATTTAACTTTTTTGAGAATTCTAAAGCCTTTTCTTTCAGTATTGTGCCTTAAATAGGTACATTAGCTGCACACTGTTGCGGAAACCAAGTTTCTAAGCAGTTTTCCATGTCTCCAAACTTCCCATCCTGGATACGCATGCATTTCTCACCACCTGGGCCAGCTTTTGAAGCACTAGACCTTGTCTGCGTTTCATTGGCCAGTATGGTAGTTAAGGTTGAATATGGGATTTTGATATACTTCGTGATGTTCACTTTAGGTTCATTAGGACTACTTTATACTTCTTCAATTATGTTTAGTTTCTCCTGCATGGAAAGACTTCTTTTACTTTGCGATGAACTCGTCATTCTCACATACATGACAATTGAAAACCGATGTACACAAAAATTTGGATTTCACTCTTTGCAGAAACACTCCTGCTTACAACGCCATCAGGTGCCACGGGTGTGAATTTTTGACCGAGGGCAGAATTCCCACTGTTTAATGTCCCATTACATGATGCCATTGAGAAGCGCTGTTCTGCAGTGCTCATGCTTTCCCATGGAATGGAGCATCAATCTACTACTAAGAGCAGGTGCACCTGTTGCTGTGAAAAAACATTGGTGCTGCCATTATTGCTGCTATTTTTGAAGATGTCTCATGCCACTGCTTGGTCGACTTGTGGAGACCACTATTGGGAGCAATGTTCCATCTAGTTAATATCTCAAGCCACCCTGAAAATGTCAACAACATTGTCACCATGTGTGCTGTAGCTAAGGTCTGCATTAATAACCACAACATTTCATACAGACAGCAAATGAACAGTCACTGACCATGCCATATACCAAACGTTTTGAGACAATTTCTTGGTCTTTACAATGTATAAATGCAATTAAATGTTTGTGGAGGAGTAAAAATAATTGCATAATAGTGTGAAAATATATAAATTAAAAACATGAATGTGGGTCAATTTTGCATATGAAATCAAAAAAGTGGACAATGAGGTTTTACTGTAATGGAAACTAGATGACACGGCAAACTTTTTTCTGTCATATGTAGTATTTCTAGTGCATTTTTACCGTTAATTGAAAAATAATAAATGCATTGCAAGTGTGAGGGGATTGGATCTAAGACAGAAAGAGGAATGGAGCACAGTAGATAATGATAGCCAATAAAAAGAAAAACCATATATTCATCTTTTCAATACAATGATTTCATTAACATAAATTAAACATATTCATTGTTTACTCTGTAAAAAGTTAAACATAAATTAAAAATAGGAATTTATTTCTTATCCTAAACTACTGAAACTGAAATAAAGAAAAGCAATATTAATTTCAAAGAACAAATGAGTGTACCTGTTTTTTCAGTCTATCTTTGGCCAACAGATATAAGCTCAATGGTTTGCCAATGCAAGACCATGTCACACTCCGTGTGAAGAACATGGTGTATCCAAGTCTAAGATGCAGACAGACATTGTTTGGCCTTGCAACTTATTGATTGCTATTGTGAATGCCAATCTAATAGGCAATTGACCGTATTTGATTTCAATTGGCATGTCTGTGGCAATCATTGGAATTCTTGGCATCAAAATCTTGTCGGCTCGGAATTTGTCACTGAGAATCATAATAATTTTAATCAATTCTTTAATCACCAATCACATGCTATTGCAGTCATGGTGGGTTCAAATTCCAAAGTAAAATAACCAGAGATACAACTTTAAGTCATAGATGGTCAGCACTTCCACATGAGCAGAATATTCTAAATCTGGTTCGTACACAAATGCGAGACAAAGGAATGAAGCAGATGGAAATACTCAATGTACTTCTTGTCATCATCAGTTATTTTCTCTCTGTCTCTTAACCGATGCACTTGTCCCCATTCTGACTGTCATTGTTGCTTTGATTCAGCTTGTGCCACTTGTGATTGAGATGCACGCAATTGCCACATGCATACTTCCATATTTTCATTATGTTGTGAGATTTGTTTGGCTGTTCTTTCTGCTCTACTACTTCGTATGTTTCTTGCATTCTATGTATGATGGCTCAAATGTGGCTCCTTGCATCTTGCTGGCATTATTCACTGGAATAAGCACACACAAACAAACAAAAATTTTGTCCTTACTGGTGGAAAACAATATACCAATAATGTATTTGTTTTTACAATCTTAACACACTTGCAAATTCACTGTGTTGTGATACAAAGCAAATGTAGAATGAAATGTCAAATAACTTCCTCTGTTGCCAATCAACCTCCCTGATGAGCTATCTGTGGCCCCATGTGCACACGCACAGAGCAAAAGGTCAAAAGGATACAGCGAGCGTCGAATGTTATACAGCAAAAATATTAGAAGTAGTTAATTTTATGAGCCTGTGTTCCCAAAATTTGGTGGAACAAAATTTCTTTATAAGAATGCAGAGCCTCTTGGCAATAACGTTCAATAAAATGCTCTCAGATTTCCAACTGCTTTAAGTATGAAAAATAGTAAATAATTCTGGATAGGGGCAAAATAACCACTGACTGGTATTAAATATACTTTATGACCTATTCTCACACCTACCACACACACACACACACACACACACACACACACACACACACACACACACACACACATTTCATAAAAAATGGTTGAGCCAAGAATACAACAGGAAAGCAACTAGTACAGGGTAAATCCCCCACAGTCCAGCACCAAGTGATGACTTGCAGAGTATTTATACAGCTAAAGAAACCAGTGTGCAATGCAAGCCTTATATGGATAATATTTTCAACAGGGCCTTTATACAATAGTGTCTGTTGCAACATGAAGAAGACAAACTACATAAGCAAATGTCGTCTCAATCCCAAAGCTATGTAGGATCCAACTACGGCAAAAAGTAAAAGAACTTAAACAGTAAATGTCACCACCTGCTGAACCAAACAGTGTTCCACACTCTGATCAATGCCAAGTCAAAACACATGGCAGCAAGCCAACAGTTACATGAGAGAGATCCCTCACTGAGCCTGATGTAATAAGAGGAAGACATCCAACCAAAGAGTAAAACCATCTTCAGTAATGGAATAATGCTGTCCAAGATGGAGATACAATGGTACAGTGCATTAAAATTCTACAACAGGTCCACACCTTGCCTAGCAGACAGGCCGTCCAAGTTCTATAATGCACAAAACCTGCCAGAAAATGATCTGCCACCACAGCAGAGGCAATACGGGAACTGTGAATTCTCCTGACACAATGAATATTCTAAGAACTTACAAGTATACATTGGCGTAACATCATCAACAAGCAACAATATTTCATTAGGACAATGCCCTACCATTTTCAAGGAACCGCTGCAAAGAGAAAGCACTGTACTTACAATTTATGTACCTAAGTTAGCAAATGAAAACAAGAAAGATTACACAAAACTATTACAAAATCAGTGGCACCACACAACTAAAGATGACAAATGTTGGAAATATAGATGGTAAATTTCTGTAATCAATGGTTGTGGCACTATTAATTTAGTCCCAATAGGTGTTTTTTAAGGCAAAGGAGAGGAGGATTCTATACCAAATTTAATTAAAAAAACAGTACTATTTCTGTAAGCGTGTAATCAGAATAATTGCTGGAGCCCACCCAAGAGAATCCTGCAGACATTTATTTAGGGACCTAGGGATCTTCACTGTAGCTTCACAATACATATATTCACTCATGAAATTTGTTATTAACAATCCGAGCCAATTCAAAAGTAATAGCAGCATGCATAGCTACAACACCAGGAGAAAGGATGATATTCACTATTCAAGGTTAAATCTAACTTTGACTCAGAAAGGGGTGAATTATGCTGCCACAAAAGTCTTTGGTCACTTACCAAGTAGCATCAAAAGTCTGACAGATAGCCAACTAGTATTTAAAGATAAATTAAAGGAATTTCTGAATGGCAACTCCTTCTACAATGTAGATGAATTTTTAGATAAAACTTAAAAAATATATAAATAAACAAATAAAAATGCAATAAAAATCCTTAAAATCTTGATTGTCAAGTGTAGACAACATTTACTAGACTGACATTCCACATCATTACAAAATGTCGTATATATGATCTATGGAACAAGTATTAATCTAATCTAACCACATTGCAAACTGCAAGTGGTCCAGAATTTGAAGCCTGGTCATGAATAGAGCACAACACTTTACACTTAGAACAAGTTTATTGCTAACACAAGTGTACATTCAGTACAGACTGCCTCCTGCTTGGAGTGCCCCACTATTTATATATAGAAAGAATTTTCTGGAACCTACAAGTACATCAAAAATAAGAAACATGTAAAACATTCTAGAAACAGTAAATACAAAGAAATAAAAATTTTTTTCTTCCCGTGGTAGGATTAAAACTGGGGACCGCAAGCACAGCGATCTGTGATGCTAACCACTGCACCACACGTTCCGGCGGAAGACTTGCGGCATTGTTTATCTTCCTGAAAGAACAGTTACCTTTTGTTAGGTACCCTTTGGAACCAGTTGCTGCTGCCTGCACATGTTCCTTATGGTGACAATAACAGGTGCCAGACCCTCCTGTTGTGGCTTCATCATTATTGCAACGGTCTTCAGAGTCCTTGAAGAATAGGCTGTTTCTGTCTATCTGTTCTTTGGGATCATGGTAAGGTTTCATACGGAGGATGAGCACAATCTCTCTTTGTTTCTGTCGTTTTGAGGACGGCTCATAATTCTCGATTTTGTATGTGATGTCTTGTCCGTATGCAAGCCAGCTGTCTTGCTTCTTTGACCCTGGTGATGAGCTGTTTCACACAGTCATCCTGACTGTTGTGTGGTTGGAACAGGAACAGTGTATCCAGGAAAAATGGCATGAAGCCTGTGGTGCCTTGCCTTGCTGTATTTTAAGCAAATATCATGACTGGCAGTATTGTATCCCAATCCTTCTGTTCAACATTGACAGCATATCTGATAATGTCTTGTTAAAACATTCTGTACAACCACTTGTCTGAGGATGGTAGACAGTTGTTAGTCTGTGGTCAATGTCGCAACATAACATTACCTCTGATACTAGTTTTGACATGAATACTTTTCCTCAATCAGATATAATCACATGTGGTACATGATGCTTCAAAATAATGTCTTCTACTAGGAATTTTGCGATCACTGGAGCTTCTGCAGTTGGCACACGTTTGGTGACAGCGTAGCAGGTTAGGTAGTCAGTGCAGATTATTATCCATGGGTTACTGGTTGTAGATGTCGGGAACCTACCTAAAAGGTCGATTCCAATCTGGTGGAATGGAGCTGCTGCAGGTGGAAATGGTGCCAGACAAGCTGGAGGTAATTTCAACATATGCTTCTGTCTCTGGCACTCCTTACTGTGACTCACATATTGCTTGACAGATCAGTAGACTTTGCCAGTAATACCTGTGATTCAGTCTAGGGTCATCAGGAATCCCAGATGACCGGATATTGGAGAATCATGGAAATACTTGAGCATAGCTGGCCGGAGATGAACTGGAACAACCAGTAGCCATTTGAGGCCCAGTGGATGTTAGTTGCTCTTATACAATGTCCCATTTACAAGTTAAAACTCTTCTCTGGTTGTGCCTCCTTTCTCCAAGGCCTCTATGGTTTGTAATAATGCTGGATCTTCCCTCTGTTCAGATGTAATGTCACTTAACTCAGTGAGGGCTGGAATGTCACCCATGCTCTTGTGTTAGGCTAATGGATTCCTTGAAAAGCAGTCAGCCTTCTTGTGTTTATGCCTATTTTTGAATACCACTCTGACATCGTACTCTTGGAATCCTAGTGCCCATCTTGCTAGTCGACCAGATGGATACTTCATATTGGTGAGCCAACATAAAGAATGGTGGTCTGTCACAATGGTGAATGGTTTACCAAATAAATATGACCTGAACTCGTTGATAGCACAGATAAAGGCCAGACACTCCTCCACAGTTGTAGCGTAGTTTACCTTGGACTTAGAGAGAAATCTTGACACATAAGCTATCTCCTTTTCAGCACCTTCCTGAATTTGTACGAGCACTGCACCACTCCCATAACCGCTAGCGTCTGTGTTAGTATCAGTTTCTGCATTCTCGTCATATAAAGCTACAATTGGTACGGAAGTTGGAGCCTCCTTAAGCGCCCAGAAAGCTCTTTCTTTCATCTCATCCCAGTAAAACTTGGCATCTCCCTGCATAAATTCTTACAATGGATGTGCCTTGCTACAAAAACCTTCTATGAAACGGCAGTAGTATGAGCACAGCCCAAGGAAACTTCTCACATCAAGGATGTGCTGAGGAGTTGGAAATTCTATGACTGCCCTTACTTAATCTGGATCAGGACAGACACCACCTCTGTTCACTAGGTGCTCCAGGATTTTTATCTCTTTGGCGACAAAGAGGCAATTCTTTGAGTTGAGGCAGAGTCCTGCTGCCTGAACACACTTCAACACAGTTGACAGGCGGCTTCCATGTTCCACAAATGTCGTTGAGAAAACAACAATGTCATCTAGATAACAAACATATGTTGTCAATTTAATGTGTCAAAGCAAGTTGCCTATCATGCATTCAAATGTGGCTGGGGCATTGCATAATCCAAACAGCATGACATTGAATTCATAAAGGCCGTCAGGTGTAATAAAAGCAGTCCTCTACAACCTCAATTTGCCAGTAACCTGTCTGCACATTCATGGTTGAGAAGTATGTAGCTCCTTTCAAGCAGTCTAAGGTGTCATCAATACGTGGCAATGAGTAGACATCTTTCTTTGTGATTCTGTTCAGGCGCCGATAGTCAACACAGAAATGCCACATGCCATCCTCCTTCTTCGCAAGGACCTCTGGAGACGACCAGGGACTCTCTGAAAGTTGAATAATGTCATTGTGCAACATCTTCTCCACTTCTTCCCAAATTATCCGTCTTTCAATGGCGACACTCTGTATGAATGATGGCTAATTGGTGGATGATCACCAGTATTGATACGGTGTTTCATCGTGGGCCGTTTCATTCGGCTCTTCTCTGGTCTGGCCCGGAATACACATGAAGATTAGTGATCCACAGTTCCCCTCGACCACCTGTAATACTTATGACAGCTGCTGGCGTGTAGATTTCTTTCGTTATACTGATTAGCTTTTTGCGATTGACAAGCACTTCACAGTTCAGCTGGTCATCTTGGCTGCTGAGTGGAATTCATCTCATAGTTAACTAACTGCGGGACCTCAACATTCTCGACAGCTAACAACCTCCCAGGAGAGGTCTTGTTGTGTGTACTTGACGGAATGGATTCTATAATTTGTAGATCACATCTTACACCGTCAATGACAACCCGGGATGTCTGAAGGATGGCATTATGGCTACATTCTGTTAAAATGACAAATTCAAATGGCTGTGTGCTGTTGTTGATAGTTATTCTTGCGACACGTTGCTGCCAGCTGGACATATTTTCCATTTCCGACCTTCAGCTATGTTGTTCTTGCATCACAGAAACATGATCATCTTTAGTATGCAGTGGTAGTCTTTCAACAATATAGAGAAGGAATCTCTTTAATCGAGTAGTGCTTGAACAGGTTGGCCATCAATGATGATGTCAATGAGATTTCAAGACATCTTAGCGACTATCATCCATGAAGGATTTTCATCTGCAGCGGCCTCACCTCCATAGATCGTCACCTCACTTAGTTTTCCTAAACACAGCATCTAGGCAAGTGGCTGGTATATCTATAAGACAACGGCGAATGGTGGCAGTGTGTTTGAGAGCGACCACGTCCAGGATACAGTGATGGGCTTCGACCCATAGGTCAACATTAATCGTCTGCAGTTGACTGCCATTGAAAGGACTGCTCCAATGGTTGGCATCTCGTGGCATAATAATTGTCAAATTCTCTTCTTCTCTCCCTACAGTATTGTACGACAAGTCCAGAAAGCTCACAGTGAAAACACAATGGTGTGTTGTCTTCTGTCCTGCAAGGCGTCATAATTGCCGGAGGATTTGGTTGTGGCTGCATCAGTCAGTTCCTAGGCTCGGTGGTTTGGCGTCTGCGGCGTAAGTCATAGTAGGGTGAGGCCATTCTTCACATTGGGTGCAACTAGCGGAGCTGACAGGCAATAACGTTTGAAATACCTTCTTCAGCAGCGTCAACTCCCTCTTAACATACAGGCCAACATCCATGGCCATAATCTGGAGCTCACTTTGTCCAACAGTACTGGCTGCCATAAACTGTTGTAATTCTTCTATCTCAATTTATCGTAAGAGAAGCAAAATAAAGCTCGTTTTCCACAATAGACATAGGGACTACATTTGGGAGTCTGCTATATTTCTTTCGTCCAATCCTCCTCTGTTGCATCTCTTCAATTTCCTGACACCATTGGATACTCTTGTGTCGTTGAAACATCTTTTAACAGAAGAGCTCGATACATGTATTTTTCAATGTCCTCCATAAGGTGAAAAATTTTATCAGCCTCAGTCATATCCAGGTTACCTACATGACATAGGGCCAAAATACTCTGCATATATAACTGTGTTGACTCACCATGTGATTGGGCCCTGTTCTTCAATTGCTCTTCCAATAAACGGACTTGTTGCTGGTGGTCTCCAATCATCATCTTAAGTTCAGTCTGGAATTTTTCCCAAGCTATCAAACTTATCCTCATTATTTTCAAACCACTGCTGGGCTGTCCCATCCAGGTAGAAATAAATGTTTGCCAAGCACATAATGTGGTCCCACCTATTATACTTGGCGAGGGACTGGTGACCTAGATGTTTAGTCTCCTTAAAACAACAACAATAATAATACTTAGCCACTCAGTCGAATCCTTTCAACCATTTATTTGGATCCTGCCCAGCATCTCCTGAGAATGCCGATGGGTGTCTGATGTGCTGCTGGCTAACCACTGTTTTTGAATCCATGGGCCTTTTGATGACATTGATCTTTGGACAGAAGTAGTCAGTATATTCTTTGTATTCCAGTTCTTGTCCATGTAGTCGATGGCTCTTACACTGCCTAATTGGAGCCATGATGATGCAGATGTATTGCAAGATACTCAGCACCTCCACCAGAAAGTGTCACTTTGCAAACTGCATGTGGACCGGAATTCGAAAGCTGGTTGTTAATAGAGCACAATTAGAACACATATATTGGTAACACAAGTACACTGAGTAAAGACTGCTTGCTGCTTGGAGTGCTCCACTATTTATATGTAGAAAGAATGTTCTGGAACCTACAAGTATATCACACAGAAGAAACATGTAGAACATTCTAGAAACAGTAAAAAAAAGAATTTTTTTCTGCCCTTGGCGGGATTTGAACTGGGGACCACAAGCACATCACTCTGCAATGCTAACTACTGCACCTCGTACAGATGCGTACAAGCAACTAGTAGTGGTACCAAAGATCCTCTGCCACGCGCCTTTGTGGAGTATGTAAGTAGATGTATTCCGTGGGGTGGGGGGTACCTGCCTTTAGGAAATGTACAACAGCAGATTCGCTTGGCTGTTGTAAATGTGTGTGGTGCCCATGTTCAGTACAACAGTTCTCCACAGTCCTGATAGACTCACCAATGTAGGATATGCCACAACTGCATATGATACAATAGACACCTGCGTTACACAAATGAACCCAAACAGTGTCACAATCTTAGATGGTAGTTGAAAAAGCCGTTTCACATCATGTTTCCCCAAAATACAGCCTTCATGAGGCAAAAGGTCACCAACTTAGGTGTCACCTTGATGCTATCATCACTCACCTATTGCACAGTTAATAAGATCCTGCAATGCTTCTTTGAACTATCTTTCACTAAAGCCATTCTGACAAAAGGTGAATTCAAAATGGAATAACTCATCTGCCAAATTTTCAGAGTCTGAACTGATGGTGTGGGCCCTGTGAACTAAAGTATTGAGTGCCCCTTCACACTGAGCCGCCTCTTCAATACAATTAAAAAATCAACTATGGGTGAACACTTAGATGCTATTGCAAAATTCAAACCCGTCCCCAGCAGGGATAAAGTGCCTTGTGAACAGTTTTCTCCATGAAATGAAACATGGAATACTGGTTAGAGAATTAGACTGAGGTACAGAAATATTCAAACTTCACCAAATGCTGAGCAGTTATGAATTGAAATTCTGAGGCAGACTCTTACCAAGAAGAGCACACAACCAATAATTCCTTGGAAACAAAAGTTAACTATTGACGAGTATAGTGGCTCCAATCCTGAACATGAGCTAAGCCAGCACATTGTTTGAAGAGACTGGCAACAGGAAAACTTCTATCTATAACTGCTCAGCAATCGGAAAGTCGGAAGGTAGGTAGTGATCAACACACATACATGATGTGGCTTTTCTTTTCCTGACATGTCTGGCAAGATGCCCACTACTTTAAGTAGGTGGTTTGCTTGTTCTCTATGAGACAAGAGGGGCACAAAGAATTTGGTGTCTGCTGTGCCTCCTGCCAATGGCATTTTTGTCCATACTAGCCCATCAGCTCAGTGGCACCAGCACACAACCTCCTCTTCCTCCAGCATGCTAGGCTACTTGCACTGGGGCAGCACGCTGTCAACAATGGCAACATCATTCTAAGCCTCTGAATGGTTGGCCACGGTGTGCGAGACTTGGACTGTGCAATATTCAAAACCTCTTCTAAAGAAGGGTTCTCAAACTGTACACTGACTCAGACCCACATTTTGGGCCAAATGATTGACTTTGACGCTGATCATGGCATCCACAGAAGACTCCCAAGGATTATCTGCGACAAACCCACACTTATAACTAAGGCTACAAAGCTCAGTCGCCCAAGGTCAATAAAATAATGTGGCTGTTTTCGAAATTGGTAGAATTAGTACTCAACCCTCAAAATGAGCACATGCATATGCTTGAGATAAGCCAGCAACCTACACACAGTGACAAAGTAAGACATGCTTTTTCTGCAAGGGAGCTAGTTGGCTCAGTAAATGAAACATACAAGAGAGGTGACCATAATAAGAAGAGTGCCTTACAGATCTCTATATCAGTTACCTTGAACACCATGACACATCACTGGAGCTATTACTTGTATGTGCCACAGTCTTTAGCCGATTCATCATAGGGAGGTGAAGGCAGTGGGGGAACGACCGGCACCAAAGTTGTATACATCATGCCCAAGTGCTCCTGCTGCCACAGTACAAGAGACTGAAGTAAAGTGTCCACAAAAGAGCCAACTGGAAGAAAAGCCACAAAATAGGGAACACACAAAAATACAACCCTTGACATCACCACTTATCTTTTACCTCTGGATTCAAGGAAAGACAGGGCTGCAAGATAAACACAGTAAATTAAGTCACAGAGTGACATCTAAAACAATATAGTAGTAGCAAGTGACCCATTTAGAGCACAATGGACAACTATGACATTAAATAGATGCAATCTGTTGGGTGGCATACTGAACACACGATGATGAACAGAGCTGTCCCTAGCAGTTGTCTTATATAGTTGCCGGAACACAGCTGTAGTAGCCCAACATATTTTCGATATGATTGGCAGAGATAGGCAATGGAGGTTGATTTAAATATCTCACGTCAATCCAATTAACATTTTTATGGTACATAGTGTTAAACTATGTTTCCCCAACATGTAAACTTCCCATCACATTAGTTATATTTGTATTATCCATTGCACCATTCTCCCTCAATGTTTTTTCATGCTACTCACTGAGATCATTGGGTATTTCAGTGAACTATGGTACTTCAATTTTAACACATCTCAACTTTTTCATAACTCGCTTGCTGTATCCATGGCTATGAAGGATTACTGTCCTTCCTCTAGAAACTCTACAATAATCGACACCCCACAATATGTATTTCTAACAGAAATATTATACTTGAAGTTGCAATGCTTTTCGTAATGAATAACTAGTGCTTTGGTAATGCCAAAGTCAATCTGGACTTCAAAATACTGCAGTTTGAGAATTTTATTTACATGTGAGTGGATAGACAAACAAGTGATCAACTGAAGCACGCAATACCACCTGTTGGCGTTGACCTGATGTCGGCATGTTGTGTTGCATGATTTGAAACATTGATCATTTTACTTTTGTTACAAATGTGTAATTACATTCACATTAAAACTGATCAATTTATATTCACCCATACATCTACACGAGCTCAATGTTTAAATTTAAAAACACTAATTACTTCAAATGTTGATTGTTCATAAATTGCAACTGCTTCACAGAACACAATTACAAAGGAAAGTTTCTTTGTGCATAATGGAAAGTTTTATTTGATAAGTATTGTTTTTTTATTCGGAATGCTGTTTTACCTTTTTTCCTATTCAGTATGTCCACGCCAATGACGTCACGGGTGAAAGCAGATGAGTGGTATTGGGTCTTTCAGTACTGTAGGAGGTAATGAGAAAACACACATTGAAAAGTGTTTCGGAGAGCAAGAAGTATTAGAGAAAAAAAGACCTGAGCAGTACTATGGTATCCTCAGAAATCATGATGAGATCAAAGTATCACAAATTTACTGTGTGTGTGTGTGTGTGTGTGTGTGTGTACATACAGAGCGAGTCAAGAGAAAAGGTGCAGGCTTTGAAGGGCGATGCTATAGGTGATTCTGAACAAAAACCTTCTAATCTACCTATGACAATTTTTAACTGTTTCCAGGTAAACCAATGGAAACAGCTAGGAAAGGGAAAAGCTATTATGTTATGGTTTGTTTAACTGTGTAAGTTTCCTTACAGAAGATTTTCAAACAGTCTGTCAATGCATTTTGTTGCTCTTGTAGACAGGTGTTGCAGATCGGAGCTCAGATCTGCATTCTTTTACTTGAGCAGAAACATTTAAAATATGACTGAGAAGTTCCTCTCTTGCGTCCACTCTGTGCTTGTAACATTTTGGTCTTCAGTCACTACCCACAGACAGCAATCCAGTGACGTAAGACAGGGTGATCTCGGTGGCAAAGCAATTTCTCCATGACAACTGATCCAATGTCTAGGATATGTTTATGTTGAGATACTGTGTCACTGACCATACGGAATATGTAGGAGCTTCATACTGCTGACAGTACATACATGCTCGTGTTGCTAAAGGGATATCATCATGTATTAAAAAAATCAAGATACTATGTTCCATTAAGACAGTTATTTAAAACAACTGGACCAATGAGTTTGTCATGAATAATACTGCATCACACGGTCACTGAGAAGCACAACTAAAAATTCGTTTCCACATTTGTGCACATATTTTTGTCTGTCCATGTGTGATAGTTCCAAGTATTGTTAATTCCATGTACTGTGCATATCACTCGTGTTTTTGAAACACCAAGTTGGGCACCAGTTCTTTTTGAGCTCGTAGTCAGGCTGCATTCCACTACTTTAAGAATGTTCTCAACTTAAGTTTGTTGTACGGGATATTCAGTGACAACATTTACGCTGAGTAGCACACCACACTCAAACAACCTGTGAAAGACGCTGCTAACCAGCACTCTACAAAAACTGCAGAAAGTAAGTTCTGCTACATCAGATTTGGGGCAGAAAGCAAGTTATGGGGCATAATTTTATGATGTGATTCCATCTGTCTGCTTTGACCCATGGTGTCATCCACATGGAGAAATCTTATTTCAGTCAAAGCCAACAGCAAATAAGCAATGTTTCAGCTGATTAGTGTTTGTAATTACATCATGAGACTCGTTATAATTTTACTGGTAATTTTGAAGAAGCATTACATATTGTGGTTGCAGCCTACAATCGATACATTTAGAAATAGGCGAGCATTGCAGTGTCAGCATTGCTTGTTCACTCCCAACAATACCTGGATTTCTTATTAATAATGTGACAAATTTGAATGGCACCCATTCTCTTGTATATATCTTGTATTCTTACATTTGTGTCAGGTGTACTTTTTACTATACTTGGCGACACTAAATTGGCTAGAAACAATGAAAATATGAATAAAACTTTATATTTTGTAACTTATTTAACAAAATGTTCATAACAACTCGTAAAAACATTCTCTGAGCTGCAGATAGTCACATAAAACAATCACATCCACACAAATAAAATTTTCAGCATTATTTGTAATGTTTTATCTTCTTATTTTATTTCACATGTTGTAACAAAATGTAAAAAAATATAACGTCCATGTAAAGTATAGATGGCACCACATGCCCAACCAACCTTTCCTACGTCCTGCCCAGTTTTACTAAACTGTGATAAATTATAAGTGTACTATACAGCGTTTATGGGGGTTAAAGATTGCACATACATAACATATATAAAAGCAATATGGTATGTACAATAAACAATCTATGTGGTTCTCATCTAATTTGTCAATGTTACATATTATGTAATGTATTTATACAGACAGTGAACTACTTAATATTAGCATCAAGAAGGGCAAGTTACATGCTGAAATCTAGAACTTACAAAATAAAGCACTAAAAAAATGACATTGCCACAAATCACCCATTTGGAGGTGTAAAGATGTGTGGAAAAGGGAGGGGGGGAACTGTAAATGGTTGAAAATAGGTAATTAACAAAGGGATATTGAAATATTAAAGAAAAATAAATAAATAAAATATTTAAAAAAGGGTTACTCTCAGATGGAAGATGTGATGGATTGGAGGAACTTACAGGATACTGATTAGGGAAAGAGGGGGCTGTTAGGCATGGATAACAATTTTTCTTAGGTAGAGGCCTGGGTGGTTGCAGGACCATAGGATGTGTTGTAGGGACCACTCTCACGTGTGCAGTTCAGAAGAGCTGGTAGTAGAGATGAGCCTTTGAAACCAAGTGTGTTGTAATCAGCTGCACACTATGCCACAGGGTGATCCATCTTGCTTCTTGCCACCGTGATGGTGGCCATTCATCCTGATGGACAGGTGATTTGTTATCGTGCCAATGTAAAAAAAAAAGTGTGCAATGATTGCAGCAGAGTTGGTAAATCACATGACTGCTTTCACAGGTAGCCTGATCTCTGTTGAGAGCAGGACTGGAATAAAAAGAGCTGGGCAGTGGCCTGAATGGGTTTTGCATTGGTGTCTGGTGTGGTATTAGGGGGCACGAAGAAAAGTCCTTTGTGGCTGGTTATTGAGGCAGCGCCACCTAGATATAAAGTCTGCACACTGCCTGCCAAGAGTAGTTGCAACACAAGCTAACTATTTGTCTTGTGTTGCATTTTGATGAGTTTGGGAATATGTACACATTGCACACTGTGTTTCAGAATATTATTTATTTATTTATTTTGGGTGTTTGTGTGTGTGTGCGCGTTATTTATGTGATTCTCCGTCTACATTTCTATTGGTATGAGACAAAATGCCTAACATGAATCATCAGATTCCAATATTGGTAAGATACCTTACTAATAGTTCATAAATATATTATACCAAAACAAATAAAATAACATTCTGAAACAAACTGTGCAACTTGTGTGTATTCCCAAACTCAGCACAACACCACATAAGACAAATCGTTTGTTGTGACTACTCTTGCATTGATAGAGGGAGGATTTGTGATGTTTGGGGATATGACACAGGAAATTGTCTGTGAACTAAGTCAGGAGCATAATGTGTGTATATGAAGGCCTCTGTGAGGACTTCAGGATATTTGGTAAAGGCCTTCTCGTCACCACAAATTCATTGTCCATGGGTGACAACGCTTTATGGAAGGGATTTTTTTGATGTCGAATGGATGGTAGCTATTATAGTCCACATACTGTGGTAATTAGTAGGTTTAATGTGGCTAGAGGTGTGCATGGAGCTATAAGTGAGGTGGCATGCTGAGTTCAGAAGGACCACATTGACTTATGTGAGAGGAGTTGAATATGTGAAGCTGACCCTGACTCCAAATTGTGAAAATATCATTAACGAACCTGAACCAGACCAGGGTTTTGAGGTTTTAGGATGCTAGTAAGGTTTCCTCTAGTTATCTCAAACAATCTGGATTTTCCATTGTTAGACTAACAAAATGTTTGCGCTATTTGCAAACAAAAAATGGTCTTCAATCTGATGTTACTGATACATTGTCTTTTTATAATATCCAATAACACTGTAATATCACTAATAAATTGAATGCTGGCTACTTACGCAGGGTCCAAATCAACACATCCCTGTGCCAAAACCAGTGGTTTCAATATTTAATTTAAGCTTTCTATCCAGCTTCCCAAAAATGAAAAAAAAAACAAACAATAGGTCAAAACCATTGGAAATCTTTAAAGTCATATTTGTACCATCACTGTGTTTAGCCTATTACATTGAATGACATTAAATAAACCACACCACAGAAATCTGAAACATACTATATTGTATTGTGTGTGGAAAGCAGTTTCAGATGCTTACATATGCAGTAGTGAGACTGCAGGTATTTTATGTATAACCTTTTTAGAGACAACAGGGCCAATAAAATAATTCATAGAATATGCAAGAATCTTTTAATTTATCATGTAATTCATCATTGGTCTTCGCAGCACTGGAATCTATTAACTCTGATGAAATACCGTACTACGAGGTGTGTTTTGTTAGCTCTAATAGCACTAACATATTTACTTTTTAAGTGCAACATCGAGATGGTGAATTAAGCCTCCGACCCCCTCCTCACTACTTACACCCATAAAAGTTCTCATAGCACAAGCGGTCACAGACAACTTTTTCTTAGATCCTACTAAAGTGGTGTTGCATTGAACAGTAAGGGTTCGTCATAGCATGTGTTGACAGTGATACAGGTTCAATCATAGGAATATTATACATCATACACAATGACTGCCAGTAAATTTACTGAGACCTTACACGAATAACAGTAACACGAAAATAAGACAGTACAGGCGAAATAGGTGCAAAGCTGACGAGAGCACTAAATAATATCGCCGTTTTTGTTATGCAACTGCCAGCTTTCTGAAATTGCTCCAGAAAAATACACGAGACATTACAATGTGTACCTTTATGGAACGTACATTTAGCTACATGGAATAGGTACTACATGAATAAATAAGTGTAACAGTACACTCACATAAATGCTGAATCACGTCCGCACAGTGAGATTTCAAGTGTGCTTTGTTTTCCATTTCATCACGCTGTACGCCTTAATCTTTTTAACTGAGTACTGTTCCGATATTCTCATTACAGCTGTATGAACGACTTGAATACTTTAGTAAAAGTAATGACCTTTACTGCTTGCGACACATCGCGCGATAATTTACGGATAATGCTCGTACAAGGTTTTATTATAACTCACCTTGCTTAGCAGTCTTTCAAACCCATTTGCCTCAACACATCTTTTGGCTATAGCTGCAATAAAGTTCGCTCCTTGTCCAGCCATTCTCAATCAAATAAACGCAAATGCTCGACGATTACGAGATAGCTAATAATACCAATAACAAGCTGCAGTTGAATGTCATTGCAAGTTTCTTTGCAAGAAAGAAGATAAATCTGAATAATAACAAGCAGGATGTTTAACATTAACCCAGCAATTAAATTACAGCGACGTTTGTAAATCTTTATTCCAGCGAGCGAATACTGTGTTAATCGTAATTTCGCGTTCTGTTTTCAGCAAAAGCTTCAAACGTAAACACCACTATTTCCTGTAAGGAAATTGGAATGATGATACATTATTAAACGCACTGTACAGCCTCATGTAAACACCGGTACCGGTCACAACCATACATGTTTTTATACGGAGAAAGGACTTTGTTTTTTAACGATTGACGGATTACGAAAATATAGAGCAAATAACAGTTACGTGGTTTTTGCGTGTCCTTAAAGAACCTATTTTCACAACCCCCAAAATGTCGTGTGTTCGGAGGGAATTAATTTCGATTAGGCCTATAGAAGCAAAGGCATCAACAGCACATCAATTCAACCTAAGATTAAAGAGCTTGGAGAAGAGTGGCCACAGGGCAGGTGCTTGATTGGAAAGTTGCATAAATTAGGCATGATAGAATATTCTGCTTTAAGTTTGCTCCACAATTCGTTTGAACCAAATTTCAATTTTACAACCGATTCTGTTAGTCATCACAAAAGGTGATTTCGATAAATTAATATTCACACTGAATGAAATGTCAAAATATTCTAGTGTATATCTATTTGTGGAATATTCGGGCTGAAACGACGTTGACGTTAAGCGGGACGGCGCTGTCGTCTGCTAACAATGTAAATCCAACAAATTCCCACAGCATTGATAAAGGATACAGAAGTGATTTTGAGGTTTCGTAATAATTAATGAGCCGTTTATTCTAGTGGCACACTGCAAATGTTATTTAACGACTGGGAGACCGATATTTTTTCTCAATATAGTTCTTTTTTTTATTTAGGTTATTTGTGTATTCATACATCACGTCATTTTTGGATGCAACGGATGTAATGAAAATAATAATGAATGTGATAACTTGTTCATTGGAGGATGAAATGGAGAAATCTTGGTTATTAGTGCTGCTTCCTTTGAAATAAAGAAATGCGTAGGCTATGCATAAATAAAAGAATGTCGTACAAGAATACGTAATTGTTCGAAAGATGGCATAATATTCTTACTGATTAATTGATCATCTTTTGCATCATTTTCAAGTGTGTTTTCCACAAAAGAGAACACACCCGAAAGCAAAAAAAAAAAAAAAAAAAAAAAAAAAAAAAAAAAAAAAAAAAAAAAAAAAAATGTATTTTGCAATATCTGGACACTGAACAGTCTTAAGCTGTGCATAAGAACATAAAGTGAAGGAACAACTTTATTAAATATAGTAAATGTAGTATTTGGTCGTATTTTATTTGTTGACACTATACTGGAATGTTCAAAAAATCCATGTTACATTCAGCTAACATGGCATATGATACACTTAGTTGATATTACGATGACTGGTGCATTGAAGATGATCATTATATGATCGAAATCGATCTGCTGAACCAATAAAACTATGACCAAAGCTGCGTGCTACATTTATAATATTCATTAGTTGTGATCGTTGAGCACATCATTCCAAAAAATGGAATCGAACTTTATTAAACGTAACCTCTTACTACAGCAAAAACAGCCCGTCCACTTAACTTTCATATGGCATAATATTCTTACTGATTAATTGATCATCTTTTGCATCATTTTCAAGTGTGTTTTCCACAAAAGAGAACACACCTGAAAGCAAAAAAAAAAAAAAAAAAAAAAAAAAAAAAAAAAAAAAAAAAAAAAGAAATGTATTTTGCAATATCTGGACACTGAACAGTCCTAAGCTGTGCATAAGAACATAAAGTGAAGGAACAACTTTATTAAATATAGTAAATGTAGTATTTGGTCGTATTTTATTTGTTGACACTACACTGGAATGTTCAAAAAATCCATGTTACATTCAGCTAACATGGCATATGATACACTTAGTTGATATTACGATGACTGGTGCATTGAAGATGATCATTATATGATCGAAATCGATCTGCTGAACCAATAAAACTATGACCAAAGCTGCGTGCTACATTTATAATATTCATTAGTTGTGATCGTTGAGCACATCATTCCAAAAAATGGAATCGAACTTTATTAAACGTAACCTCTTACTACAGCAAAAACAGCCCGTCCTCTTAACTTTCATATGCAGAGAATAGCATCCAAAAACATTAATTTGCTTAATCCTACAATATCTCTGCTAATTACAGTTAAACAAGGCATCGTTTTGGGCTAGTTGAGGTTCCCATTCATTTTCTGCAGAACAACCATACTGTAAACTTATTTTGGTTTCATTACAGTTATGTATATTTCTTTGTCATTTAAGTCTTAATAACATGATAAAGGCAAAATAATATTTGTTGCATTGACGATATCGTATAAATCTTATCTTTACATATTAACACTCTATGTGAATGCTACGGAGTTTTTGTTCCTATTAGCATCAGTAAATGATGCCTGTTCTGTATAGCAGTCAAAAGGTTGGTGACAGTCTAACAGTCTTTAACCTCTATAGGTATAAGGGGAAAAGCGCAGCTGAGGCGATGTTAGCGATCCAAGCGACCAGTAGATAGTAACAGACGATTCGTATCATAGACCATAAATAAACATTTCGTATGATACAAGCTGAGAAGTTGCTATTTTCAATGCTGTTACTTCAATATTTGCTAGTCGCCAAACATGATGGTGAATTTTCTAATATGTGAAAACGTTGTTAAAATAACACAACTACTTCGATTAATCACAATTTACAATAACCTAGTGTCAGGGTTAAATTTCACGACTTTGCTCATCGCTTCTGGGAGATATGTTGGCACCAACGGTCAATGGCGGGAACTCAGATGACCAATCGCGAGGCAAATGTGGGCAGTCAATGGCAGAGCAGCAGTAGCAGAAATTACCCACGAGGTTCGTGACTCTGTATGTTAGACTCTGGTTTGGTAATAATACGAGGGTGTTTTGTTAAGTCTGGCAAATTTGTAAGAAAGAGCGGAAAATTTTCGGAACCTGCACTGTTGTTGGCAAGCCTGATATTTCTACGGATACTGCAGAAAGTTTCGAATGGCAGCTGTTATTGGTTGACTGTTGGCTGCCAAGTGGTAACTTCGTAGTTAGTTACTTAGGATGGAGTAAAACGAATTTCGTGCGATCATTAAACATTTTCATTTGAAGGGTCAATGATTTAGAACGTGGTCGGAGAAGCACACTCCGGTCAGCACACTGAAGTCACCACACAGGAAACCATCGATACGATGCATGATATGGTAATCGAAGATTAAAAGTTCACAAGATAGCTAACATTGCATGCATCTCAACTAAACGAGTGTAATTACATCGTACATGACAAACTGGCCATGAAGAAGGTCTGTGCACAATGGACGCCACACCTGCTCACTTTGGACCAAAAATGGGCACGGAAGAACATTTCTGCTCAGAATCTCACACTCGTCAGACGCAATCCAGTGGACGCTAAAAACCAAAAAGTGCCGCTGGAAGTTGACTACCGGAAGTCACCTACACTTCCTACCATATCTATGGTCACGTAAAACCGCGAACGTCATTCGAAAATGGAAATTGGAGACTATGCGATGTGCACCTAAAGAATGTCGGAAATTGTGGATTATATTGTGTAATGAGCATAACGAGTATAAAACATAGTGTTTTTTCAAGAGTAACTCCGAATTGTGCTGAAAATCTTGAACCAACGAGTTCGTAGTTTTGCCTGCTTGTTGTTTCAAAATCAGTTCTGTAATTGAGGTTTGCATCTCCTAGAGAAGAAACCAGTTGAATCGAATAACATCGCCTGTACATAGCACAGAATCTATCAAGTTTGTTGAAATTTTAGAAATTTCACGCCTATGTTTATGAACAAAGCATTACACCTTTTCTTGAAACTTGCTATTTAGGAAAATGATGCAGGTTTCATTGTAAACAAGTGGGAGCAATGCTTGTGGTTGTGCTTTCTTGGACACTTAATACTACAAATATTTAGGTGGAGTAAAACGTCAAACGAAATAGAAGTAATAGGTGTATCTTGTATGATAAATAAATTAGTCTGTGCTATATAGAATTGACACCACAAAGTTCGTTGTGTATGTCTGTTTTCAGTGTGCAGAGCTTGAGATATTGCTTTTACCCCATTCATGTGCATTACCAAAAAAAACATTTCCCATTATTTGCTACATGTATCTGGGTAAAGGTTTCATATACGTAGTCATAATTTCTCAGTACTTAATTACAACATACCTTACTTTAAAATACGCGTTTTGCAAATGTCTTTCAAGCGCTGTTACATTTAGGCTGCCAGCTTTTGTAATATTGAAGTATGAATAAAAAATCCACCAAATACGGCACATTTGCTTCCGATCGCCTGAATTGGAGGCTGCGCAATGCGATGTTCATTTGTTGTAGACCACGTGATTATGTGGCTAGCGAATCACAGCACAAAGAAGAGATCGTCGTCGGCCAATGGTAACCAAACCTCACCGCCGCACAACATACAAATAAGAATTTTTGACGTTGGAAATAAAATTTGCGATAATGTTTTTATATACGAAAACGCACAATGGTTACAGGATGTGAAAATTAACGTAAATATTCTGCTATGGCAGTCACTGAAGGCTTCACCCACTATTCTCTGGACAGACAAGTACGTTTCATTTAGCATATCACCACCAGTAGCTGTACTGTCAGTTTTTTTTTTTTTTTTTTTTTTTTTTTTTTTTTTTTTTTTTTTTTTTTTTTACATCTGTTATGTAGTAGTATCTGCCTCCTCAGAAGTTTCATTACAGTGGCTGTACACAATGGAGGGCCCCTCACTCCATTAACTGTTCTTCTAGGAACACACCCATCAGGCACATTTTTACAAACATGTGCCATAACACATCAATATGCTCTACTCTAATAAATTTATTAATGACACCACTTCCTCTTTATCTAATTTGCTGAAGATATAAATCAAACTACTTGCTCTAATTTCTCATTGTACTTTTGTAGTCACTAAAGAGGTCTGGTCTATTTGTTGACATTAGGAAGCCTTTTCTTAGCAATTTATCAGGAGTGCAGTCTTGTATGTAAGTGAAACATGGATGATTAACATTTCAAACGTGAGTGTAGAAGCTTTAGAAATGTGATACTGAAGAATGGATGGGTAGTTCACATAATTAATGAGCAGCTATTGAAATCACTTAGAGAAGAAATTTATCCTCACCTCTGTTAAAATGTATGTTAGAAGGGCACATACTGTGTCATCAAATATTTCCCAGTTCTGGATTTGAAAAGAAGTGTGGTGGGAGAGTAAAGAGAGGGGGTGGGGGGGCGCAGAGAGGAAGGAATACAGTAAATAGCTTACAGTGGTAGTGGGCTGTGCCAGAGTATTTTTGAAATGAAGATGTTTGCATAGAAGAAACTGATGTTGAGGAAAGCACCAAACGTCTTCAGACTTTTTATTATGACAGCAGCATATTTCCATCATAAGTGGGATTCCAATCAATATGTTCTGGGTACCTGAAGTTAATAGACCTAATGTTTTGCAATAAGTCCCGTCACTCCAATCACTTGCAAATCTGTAGTTTACCCAACTTAAAGTTGTATATTGAAAATCACCTCCAATTGTGACAATACGGTTAGGGAACGTACGAACTAACGAACTTTGGAAAGTCTGAAGTTTCCAGGTGAGTCGATAGTAAGATGCAATTATAACTTTGCGGCCACACATAGTATTATGTAGTGCTCAGCTAGCCTCACAAACAGTTAAAATTTCTATTACTGTGGATATGATTTTATTGTCGGCTGTGGCAAACACACCTCGTCAATGATTTCTGCACAAATTGCTGAACATATTAAGGAAGTCCACAATGTATTACAAACACATGCGTCAATATTGACATTGATGGCTAAACTACAGAGTCTGTTGCCCAAGCTCTGCAAATGTTGGCAACACCACAGCAGTGAACCATAGAGCAGATATTTGTTTTATTTATTTTGTGATCTGTACTAAACAGTAATCATTTTAAGTGAAAGTTAATTTAGGTATAGGTTAAACAAGAAGTTTTTTTCCAATATGTGAGGGCGCGTAGCGCCCGAATCTCTGATCCAGAAACGATTTATTCACTGTTGCCAACATACGCGCCATACTAAAAACACGAGTAACAGACACTACAGTTAACGCCCAATTGTACACTCCAATCATCCAATGACTCCATCTCATAACGCCACAACATAAACTAATACAAACATGGCGTTGAATGACATTAATCGACTGCGAGGTTCGATAGCAGCCGCTATCGACTTAAATTCACCCTCTGGTTACTTCCGGCGGTACTTTTCGGTTTTTAGGGCCGAGTACGCAATCCACGGGACTTTTGCACAGATTCATAACTGTGGATCAAACTTGGATCCACCCACAGACATACATTACTAGACTGGCAAACGTACCTCTGTGATTGAAGCCTAATGCCGCCATCTTGCATCACCTCACATCAAAAATTTTCCATACAAAACTACCATGATGTGATACAATATGAAGTTGTAATCTTTGCTAGTTGAATTGAAAATGATTTGCATTTGAAATAATACTTCCACAATAACTAAATTACACATACGCGTACATTGTCGAATCGTGTTATGAGCAGAACGTATTATGTACTTAGCGTCTTGACCGCTTCGCGTCATTATGTTTTCAATCATGTGACGTTGGCATTAGCCGATCACGTGACAGCGTAAATATTTTGTCACGAAGTCTTTGTTTACGAGGGCAATAACTTTTCCTGAGTGAATGAGTGTACATACAAGAATGTGTCAACCATAGAGCAGGTACAGCATTATTAATTTACTTCATCGTCTGTATGAAACACTAATCAGGTCACTTTGTGTGGATTTCTAAGAATATATTATCTTGGCGAGAGCTTTCTATCGTTTTGTTGATGTTGCCAACATAATCATGTGAGGCTGCCGGAATGGTAACTAAAATTTTACCTTATTGAAAGATCTGAAGCATTGAATTAAAATTTGTGGTGCGGTCGGGAATCGAACCCGGATCTCCATGCATACTAGGCAGACGACTTAACCGTTAGACTACCACACCACTAAGTAAGCATGGAGGTCCGAGTTCGATTCCCGGCCGCACCACAAATTTTAATTCAATGCTACAGATCTATCAATAATGTCTTTGACATATTTGAGACGTAAATCCGTCTCTGGGATTATTTATTCGAATTAATTAAAATTTTACCATTACGTACGTTAAAGTAGACTGTAGTAATCTGAAAAATACACTCATAAATAGATGTGTTATCTACGACAAGTAGCACATTTATGCCGTTCAAACTATTAAAAGAAAAGCCGACATTGATTGAAACTGGTAACAGATTAACAAAAACAGGAAACGCTACTCGTTAGTGTATGTGTCAAAGCAGACTGTAGATTTCATAAGAACTCTCAAAAGAAGGAGAATACGTGTTATACATTGATAAACTACACTTCTATGATGATCATATTACTGCTACAAAATCCGAAGTTGAATGAAATTGGAACATTAATAATAACAGGAAATCAGTGCAACTCATTACTATACGTCTCAAAGCTTAATACAGCTGAAAAAATTACAGCCATATACATCACACAAATTTCTCCTATGTCAAAAGTCTAAAGAGAGCGTAGTTACGTCAGTTCTTCAGTATTTTTACGACTGTTTTCTGTAATAACGCAAATGACTGCTTTCACGTTATAGTATAGAAATATGGCGGCGAGACTTCACTGATAACAATGATACTGTATGTGGTCTAGTAATATATGTCTGTGGATCCACCATTACATTCCAGAGATAAAACAACAATCCAAAGAATGGGCGAAGAGTGGGGAAAATGCACCAAAGAAGGCAAAGACTGTTTTGTCATCTGAAAAGGTGTTGGCCACTGTCTTTTGCGATTCCCAGGTTATAATCCTGATAGATTAATTGAAAAAAGGCAGAGCCATAACTGGACCCTATTATACTGCTCTGCTGGATTGTTTTAAACAGGAGCTAATTGAAAAACGTCCAAGATTTGCACAGAAGAAAGTGCTGTTTCATCAGGACAGCGCCCCAACCCGCACAGCAGTATCGGAATAGCAAAAGTGGACCACTTGGGATTTGAATTGGTTCTTCACTCACCCTATTCACCAGATGTGGCTCCGATTGACTTCTTATTCCCAGACTTGAAAATTTGGCTTGCTAGGAAGAAATTTTCATCCAATGAGGAAGTGTCCACCACTGTTACAGACTATTTTTCTAGCAGTTTGGTTGGATGCCATGTAGTACATAATATCTGAGATATCTCGCAATGCTATAAGCCAGAAAGTTGGATATTCAATGGATGGATTATCAGCTTGGCAGAAAAGGCCATCAGGTAAGCCTGCATTGCTGGAGTAAGCAACCATGTATCATGTAGGAATATTTTAAAGAGTTAAAAATACTGTCAGTGGCATTCAGGTTATTCTATGCTGGTTGGTGCATGTAAGTTGCAAGAGTTTACATATAAGGATGGGACATGTCAAATACAGATCCTATGTATGTTAGAGTATACGTTAACGGCAGAAAAATACCACTTCCGTTTTGGACCAGTGAATATACACAGCTCGGGTAGAATCTTTGGTTTCATGTGAAAGGCGCCATTTTATTTTCAGCATATTCAGAAACGGTGATGTTTAAAGTTGCAGTATGTCATTATGATTGACTTTAAGAGGAATCACGAAAATGTTTACCTTACAAATAAATAGTAGTTTGTAATAAATTAATAGCATAACTACTCAAGATTGGGTATATGTGGTTTAAAATAAGATTCAGACGTCTGTGATTGCAGCATAGTGGATAGTGTCCTGGATTCATATCTCCAATTAGTGTGTATTTGCAGGTTCAGATCGCCTCATCTCATAAATTTCTTATTTCTACTTTTCATTGTAATTGAATTTCTCAGATTGTATTGAAAGTTAGTTCTACTTTTCTGTCTTTTATTTACATTTACAACTGATTAAAAAATCAAGGACGAAAAAGTTATTTCGATAGTAATTTCCGAAATGTGACGATTTCCAAGTGTCTGTTAGGGGAATACTGTCCAAATAACAAACCATTGTAAATGTAATGATCTTTTTGGATGGGTAACGTCACTTAACAAATTCGTATGTAAAGGACAGTAAACATTATTCATTGGTCGGATCATTAATAAAGAAAACGTTGATAGCCTAACTCAGGTTTGTCTGAGTAATGTGGTAATACAAATATTTTAGAAGCAGCTTCTTCTCCATCTGCAGAAAAAGGGCCCTAAATGAACTAATGACACACTGTGCAGCGCAGGGCCGGCGCAAGCCCAAGTGCCGCCCCGTGCGAGCTGCTGAATTGCCGCCCCCTACCCCCGCCTTTTTTTTTTTTTTTTTTTAACATTACGTTTGTGGAATTTTAGCCACACTGTGCACTGTGCTCGAAATCTATGTAGCTCTGGAAAATTAAAAAAAAAAAAATAATAATAAAAATTGCGACTGGTTGTTGACATTCTCTACAGATTTGTACAAAACAGTCGCTGGGCACCAGCTTAAAAATAGAGTCAAAACTGATTGAAGAAATCTAGCTAATTCTAATAAGCCTTGCTAATTTACAAAAATGTTCAAATGTGTGTGAAATCTTACGGGACTTAACTGCTAAGGTCATCAGTCCCTAAGCTTACACACTACTCAACCTAAATTATCCTAAGGACACACACACACACACACACACACACACACACACACACACACACAAACAAACAATGCCCGAGGGAGGACTCGAACCTCCACCAGGGCCAGCCGCACAGTCCATGACTGCAGCGCCTGAGACCGCTCGATAATCCCACGCAACATGGACTTACAGTTGACGTAAATAAACATTTTGCAATGGTTGTGAACAGAAAATGTATTCAACGAAAACATTATACAGTCATTAAATGTTGGCAAAGTGATAGTGTGTGTCAAACGAAAGTGCCGGTCAGAGTTTAATTGTTGTTCATGCAGGGGGAGACAGGTGTTTGTTTCATGGTTCAAAATCAAAACGTCTGATTATAACTCAGTAACGGATAGAAAAAAATTTGAAAAATACATCAAAACACAACTTATGCCAGGCTTACTACCAATGTCTTTATCCCTTGTAGTTACCCCCAGCGTATTTACCCATTCGGAATACTTCTAGCCATTGCAGATGTTCGACATGTTTGACTGTAGTAATGTTCAACGATTGTTTTCCATAATGCACGAAGAATAAAACACTCGGAAAGTGCCATTGAAGGGCTTAGCAAAATTGCTTCAGTTTTAACACATAATCGCAGTATCGAACATGGCATTCGAATTTCCAAATTAGATTTCGTTGTTTGTGAAATCAGCTGTGAGCAAACGCACGGCACGTAACAGGCTGGAAGCGCTCCACTCATAAGAATACTGCCGTTTACACCAGACTGCTCCCCTCCTCTGTTCCTCTGGCGTAAACACGACGGTGCTGCCGCAGTGGCAAGCAAGAAGTCAGTCCTCCTCCCTCCCCTTGTTCAACAGGGGCGGCAGGCAGATAGTCCAGGTGCCATGCCACAGTTCTCGAAGCCGCTCCCTCCGAGGTTTGGTTTCGAATACCCTCTTGGGCATGAATGTTTGTACTATATTTTTTTTTTTTTTTTTTTTTTTTTTTTTTTAAGGGGGGCCGGCAGATTTGCCGCCCTCCGAAAGTGCCGCCCCGTGCGACCGCACGTTTCGCACGTGCCTTGCGCCGGCCCATAAATAAATAAATAGAGAAAATGCCTTGGTGCAGCGGTGGTTGTTGTTATTGTTTGGATATTTTAGGGAGACAAAACTGCAACACAGTGTGCAATAAAATTTTTTATTGTGGGTACAAGGTAGTTTCCAAACAATCTATTGGTATTGGCAATGATAAGATTGTAAATACAGCTGTTGTAAAGACGTGTCCCAAATTCTTATCTACTGTACTTTTTAAGCTTTTATGACCATTCGTTGACATGTTGACCGCTGGCATCTGTCTCGAGATTTTATGTCGAAGTTTGAGATTTGTCAGACGTTTTGCCCAGTATGAGCTGCTGACATTGCCCAAGTTTTACCCTTCGAGAGCAATGAAGTTTGAAACTTTAAAAGCGCTGGCAAATCTCAATTTGAATTAGTGGTAACGAAATGTCAGTTACAAAATGAAAAAAATGTGGTCTGAAAACTCCGAGACAGAAGCCAGCAGGCTCTGTATACAACATAGATTGTAGCTGGATGCAGGATTTAAAGAACGTAATTATTGAATATACAATAAAAAAAAGTATTTGAATAGTCACCGAAAGATCCATACTGTCTGTGGAACAGTTAATTTTCACTCGGACAGTAAAGAAAACTAAGCAATAAGTAAAGAAACAACAAGTTATTTCGTGAGTAATCAACAGACTGAGATAAACACGAACGGAGTGTCAACCAAAATAGTATGATCGCCTGCTTTGTTTAAATTCGAAGCTGTCATTTTGCGTTGAGTACCCTACTCAAAGATCTTGACGACACAGATACTATACTTCTTATTGCCAAATTACAGGCATTTCCAGTTGGTATTTTTCCGCCGCTAACATCAGGTGTTATATTAGGCTAAAAAAATGTAAAATAGAATTATTTAGTATGATACCAACTATAGAATAAAGTGTATCAGTGAATGTATTGATAATAATTATGAAAAATTAGCTAGAAGAGAAGCCTTCTATACATTAGAATAATTTTAAATACCGTATGTAAAATATAAAAACTTTATTGACTTACAGAATTCATTTCATTTAAGTAATATAGTAGGAAAACGAAGGGAATCAGCTGAGAAATGTTGCTATCAGAGCTAAAAAGAGGTGAAAATATTCCACTATAAGCAGCTCCGAACAAAAAAGTGAGAAACCAACTGTCTAAGTCTGCAATTTACTTGCCAAATCAGCATGTGTTGAGTATTTTTCATGCAATTAGTGGGAAAAACTTCGTTAAATATGTTTTATTAAATGATTAGTTAATGCATAACACATACACATATTTATGTAAAACCTTATTTAAACAAGTACAGAGTACTACTAACGATAAATAGTAAACAACTGGTGAGATCATATCCCAATATGTCTCCTTAAATTGATATTGTGTAGAGGCATCTCATCACTTAATTCACAAGGCCACAGCTTCTTATACATCTTTCATGTCTACAAGTACTTAGGAATTTCATAAAAGCATCAGCTAACATATGTTCAGAAGGTAGATGTTCAGTACTAATAATACCTGATCCCACATGATTTTGTGTAGTATGATATTTTATATCTTTACGCTTTGATCCAGAATTTGCCATAACTTTCTTGTCTAACTGAATGGCTCGTTTGTTGTCACAACATACTTTAAGTGCCTTTTTGATACTACTTGACTCTATCTCAGCCATTAGTTCTCTGAACCACAATAAATCTTGAACAGTTGATGCTAATGCCTCTTATCTGCCTCACAAGTAGAGAGTGTAACAGATTTCTGCTTCTTACTAGACCACAAATTTAAAGAGTTTTGCTTTTTTCTGTACAAACCAGTTTGATAGCTACAAGGCAGGATAAATACCGTAAATATAACATTTAACATAGGGGTGGAAGTGCTGGGGAGAAAGACCTAACAACTTTGTCATTTTGAAATGTACACAATTCCATTTTTTTAAATATCACCTTATACAATAAGATTTTCTTGAATTACAATAACTTCATAAGGCAGTTATTTCATTTATAAGAGAATAAGTAAGGAGTATCACTTTAGAATAATTCATTTAAGGAGTTTCTGTTGAAATAGAATAATGTAGGGTTGCAAGTTTTGACTGCCGGCCACGGTGCCGAGGGGACTGAGGTGCTCCAGTCATGGTCTGCACGGCCACTACGGTCGGAGGTGTGAATCCCTCCTCAGTCATGGATATTTGTGCCGTCCTTAGTATTAGCTAGTTTGTAAGTAGTTTGTAAGTTTAGGGACTGATGACCCCGTAGTTAAGTCCCATAAGCTATACAAACATTTGAACATTTTTTGCAAGTTTTGACTGGTAACTGACCACACACTGCTTCAGTTCTTGTTCCACACTACCTAACCCATAACTAGTCACACAGCACAGAAGTTGCAAAGTTGCAACGTTGACCATTGAACCTTACAATTTGTTTCCTGTTACTGAGATATGGTTTAAAGAGGAAAATTCCTAGTTCCTAATGCCATAAGACCATGATTTTTCCAGTAATATTATGTGCATATCGGAATCAAATGCATTGCTCAATTCTTTTAGTGTGTCTTCTAATTCAGCACACACTCCATTGCAGAGTGAAAATTAAATTTTTATAGCGACTATTATTTGAAGACAGTTCAAATCGATCATAGGTGTGACCCTTACATTTGGTGATCGGTTGATGTAATGAAAAACTCGAATTTGACAAAGTTTGCCAGAATTTTCTACCAGAACTTTGCAGCAGTGTATGTAATGAACGGCTCTTTTCTGGAGTTTGTATTATTTACAAAGACAAGCATAATCAATTCTTATCATTTAATGCAGAGCAATTGATGTTCATTCTCCACATTTGCCTCTAATTTATTCAATGACCAAAAAGACAGATCATATTTTTATGAAAAACAAATTTTACTACCCATTGTTCAATATTGTGAGTTTGCTTTTCGGTTTTTACTGTTCGAGAGACGTTCTTTGAGTTTGCATGCTTCAGCCCTCTTCTGCTTTTGGTGGACTATCCACTGCAACATATTAGCACTAAATCTGCTGGGGGGGGGGGATGTGATAGTAAGTTTCCCTTGTGCGGATTTCTGCAAGACCTACAGGACAGAGTTCCACGAAAGGTGAAAGTATGGTGCACATGCAGTAAAACACAGACACACACCTGTTGTTGTTATGCCCTTCAGCATACACATTGTTTTGATACAGCTCTCCACGGTACCCTATACTGTGTAAGCCTCTTCACCTCTGAATAAGAATAGCAACCTACATCCCTTTGAATGAGCAAATTGTATTCTTCTCCCGGATTCCTTCTATGATATTTAACCCAGACACTTCCGTATAGTGCTAAATTAGCGGTTCCTTTATGTCTAATAATGTGTTCTTCCAATAGGGGTGCTGACATGATAGAGTGGGGTAAGATACTTTTTGCCTACCCCTAATATTATTAAGTAGTGCGCTTCCTCAACCTCCCATGTTCAAACACAATATTGCTTGGCCCACCATTTGGTAGCACTGTTATCGTGTTTACGTGAAACTGACTGGTTAGAGCTTTCAGAACAACAAAACGTTGTCCACAAATACAAAACGCAAATTTGTATGTCAAATATAGTACCTTTTTACAATGATTTTCCTCCACCCCTAACAATATTTTGATGTCGACACCTGTGCCTACCTGACCCCTTCTTTTAGTCACGAAACACCAGAAATTTCATTACTACCCAATTCTGTTCAGTACCACCTCATTAGTTACGCGATCTACCCATCTAATCTTCAGCATTCTCTTGTAGCACAAAATTTCAAAATCTTGATTATTTTTATGTCTGAACTCCTGATCGTTTATGTTTCACTCCCAAATGTTTCAAACATTTGAAAATCTCTGGGACTTAACTACACTGGTTATAAGTCCCTAGGCTTGGAAACTACTTAAACTAACCTAGGGACAAACACACACACACACACACACACACACACATTCCCAATGGAGGACTGGAACGTCCTCCGGTGAGCAACTGCACGCTCTGTAGCAAGCACTTGGCCACTCCACTACAGCTCGTGTCACGTGCATGCAAGGCAACATTACAGACAAATAACTTCAAAGTAGACTTTTTAATATCTAAATTAATATTTTATGTCAACAAATTTTTCTCGTCTTCGTATTCTATTTTGGTTATTATAAGTTATCCTGGCTGGGTACACTTTTTCAACTTTAGCCATTTCGGAGTTAATGTCATACATTCCGTGAATACATATAGTTATTTTCTTTGTTGACATCCAATATTAATTTAAATGTCAGGAAAGCCTTTATGAAAGCATTTGTCTTAGAGTATATAGGAGTGAAATGTCGACAATTAGGATTTGGCAAGAAAGACGACAGGAGCATTTAAAATGTGTTGCTACAGATGAATTCTGAAGATTAGATTGGTAGATCACATAGCTGCATATCTTCAGTAAGAGAAAGGATCGATTGGTGAGACACATTCTGAAACATCAGGCAATCGTCAATTCAGCTATGAAGGGAACTAGAGAAGTGTTAGCAGGAAAAATGACATAGGGAGACCGAGAGGCGAATACAGTAAGTAGGTTCAAAAGGATGGAAGTTGATGCTCTTATTAAGAGATGAAAAGGCTTTCACATGACAGGATACTGTAGAGAGCTGCTTAAAACAAGTCTTTAAACTGAAGACTACAACAACATCAAGTTATTTTGTTGCCCAAACAATATATATATATTTCACGAAAGCCGCCTGCCAGACGTCCGTTGATCGCCCGGTACGGCTCCCGGCTGCCGCCACCGCATCCGCCGGCCACGGCAGCGTCCGATTCTCGGACTCTATTATGGCTCGAGTGCATACACTGAGTTAAAGTCTAAAAAACATTGCCATCTGAGTAACCTAAGCTTACCTTTATTTACAGTAGATGTTCAAAATGATATCCCTCTATGGAAAGAGCGGCCAGACATCTCTTGAAACATTTGCGAACACTCAACGAATTTTAGCTGCCGAAATCTGGGAAATGACTAGTCGAATCATGTCTTCCAACTCTTCGAGTGTATGGGGATTGTTTACATACACCTTGTCTTTTAACAAAAGTCACAGGGATTTAGATCTGGAGAACGAGGAGCCCAATCAACTATCTTATCATCAAAAGCACTTTGTATAGTTGCCATAGAAGAATTGGCAATGTGTGGTCTTGCATTGTCCTGCATTAAATAACCGTACAGCTTTTCGTTGGGTGAAAGTTCTTGACAAAATGGATGCAGGACATTGTTCACATACTTGTCAGAATTTATTGTTTCGTGAAAAAAGATTGGCCCAATCATTCGCCTAGCACTAATTGCACACCACACTCCAGTTTTGACGTCATGAAGAGGTTGTTGATGTAACCTATTGAGGATTTTCTGAGCTCCAACGTCTATTGTTCTGCGAATTTACGACAGCAAACTCAAAACAAAACACCTGAAGACTCTGTCAGTGCAGAATACAAGAGCGCCATGTTTGTACTTGATGACAATAGGGATAGACTCGGCGCTGTTGCCAAGTGTCCCAGAAAATGGATAGCGGCGACCGGCAGGCGGAGCGGCAGCAGCCGGCAAACGCGCCATGCAGCTCGTGGACCTCTCCTAGGCGTCTTTCGTGAGACACCCTGTATATATCAGTAAGTTTCAAGTTACATGGTTTATCAATATTTTCTGTTGAATCTACGAATAGCAAAGGGACTGAAGCCAGTTGAGGCTATTGCACTTGAGTGAGCTGTGCAACAGCTTGTAGCAGTTGAGCAAGTTCTCGCCCTGTTACTGAATAACTTAAATTATTGATGCATTCTGTGCTGTAGAAGACATGCTATAAAGAAAGCTCTGATTAGGTCCAATATGTTTCAAGGTATAAAAAAGCAAACAGTTGTCTCCATGCCACAATATAAAACGTTGTACACAAATACGAAATACAAGGACAAACAAACAGTAAGCACGAAAGCAGCCTCATGAGTGTGGCGAGACACTTTTTTCTGGCTTTTGTATCTTTACTCGACTGAATAGGCACTTAAAAATAGCTCTTCACTATCCACTACTTTTTACATGCTAAGAGGAACATGTGGAGGAAAACGGATGAGGCAGACCACTGAAACTGTGACACTAATTAGAGTAACACAGATAACAAGATTTGCATTATGATACTTCACTTTTCATGAAGTCCGTAAGGTTGCTTTCAAGTAGTGATTTACAGCCACCATTTGTGTAGAAAAAATCATCATTGTGCCAAAATCGTTAGAGGCTAAATAAATAAAAATTTGATACAGCTGTTGGCACAAGGATGATATTTTATAATTACACGAAGTTCGGTTCGACAGTTCAGACAGCTTTCATCTGACATATCCCTAATAGCTGTTTTAACCCTCTGTAAAATCAGTTGGGGGTATCACAGGAGTAGGACTGATAATAAATAAGATAATAGGAATGCGGGTAAACTACTATGAGCAGCACAGTGATCGCATTGTCATTGTAAAGATAGATACGAAGCCAACACCGACAACAGTAGTACAGGTTTATATGCCAACTAGCTCTGCCGATGATGAGGAGATCGAAGAAATATATGAGGAGCTAAAGGAAATTATTCAGACAATTAAGGGAGAGGAAAACTTAATTGTGATGGGAGACTGGAATTCGGTAGTAGGGAAAGGAAGAGAAGGAAAAACAGTAGGTGAATATGGACTGGGCAGGAGGAATGAAAGAGGAAGTCGCCTGGTAGAATTTTGCACGGAACATGATTTAATCGTAACAAACACCTGGTTTAAGAATCACAAAAGAAGGTTGTATACATGGAAGAGACCAGGAGACACCGGAAGGTATCAGATAGATTTTATAATGGTAAGACATAGGTACCGGAACCAGGTTATAAACTGCAGGACGTACCCAGGGGCAGATATAGACTCTGACCATAACTTGTTAGTCATAAACTGTAGGCTGAAACTGAAAAAACTGCAGAAAGGTAGGAAAATAAGGAGATGGGACTTAGATAAATTGAAGGAAAGTGAAGTTCTGGAGAATTTCAGAGGGAGATTTAGGCAACAATTGACAGAAACAGGGGGAAATAAAACAGTAGAAGAGGAATGGGTAGCATTGAGAGATGAAATAGTGAAGGCAGCAGAGGACAAAATAGGTAGGAAGGAAAGACCTACAAAAAATCCTTGGGTATCACAGGAAATACTAAATTTAATTGATGAAAGGAGAAAATATAAAAATGCAGTAAATGAAACAGGCAAAATGAAGTACAGACGACTAAAAATGAGATTGACAGGAGGTGCAAAATGGCTAAGCAGGAGTGGCTAGAAGCCAAATGCAAATCTGTAGAAGAATGTATAAGAAGGGGAAAAGTAGATACCGTCTACAGGAAAATAAAAGAGACATTTGGGGACAAGAAAAGCAACTCTACGAATATCAAGAACTCAGATGGGAAACCAGTTCTCACCAAAGAAGGGAAAGCTGAAAGGTGGAAAGAGTACATAGAGCAGCTCTACAAAGGAAATGAACTTAGAGACGATGTTGTAGGAAGGGAAGAGGAAGTAGACAAAGATGAAATAGGAGATACTATACTGAGAGATGAATTTGACAGAGCCCTGAAAGACCTAGGTCAGAACAAGGCCCCAGGAGTAGATGACATACCCTCAGAGCTACTAAAGTCTCTGGGAGAGCCAGCCATGACAAAACTATTTGAACTGGTGTGTAGGATGTATGAGATAGGCGAAGTGCCCTCAGACTTTAAGAAAAATGTAATAATCCCCATTCCAAAGAAATCAGGCGCAGACAGGTGTGAAAATTACAGAACCATCAGTTTGATAAGTCGTGGTTGCAAAATTTTAACACGCATTATCTACAGGAGAATTGAAAAGCTGGTAGAAGCTGACCTCGGGGAAGATCAGTTTGGATTCAGGAGGAACATAGGAACCCGGGAGGCAATACTCACTTTACGTCTTATCTTAGAAGATAGATTAAGGAAAGGCAAACCTACATTTTTAGCCTTTGTAGATTTGGAAAAAGCATTTGACAATGTTGACTGGAATACACTCTTTAAAATTCTGAAGTCAGCAGGGGTAAAATACAGGGAAAGAGAGTTATTTATAACTTGTACAAAAGCCAGACCGCAGTTATTAGACTCGAAGGGCATGAAAGGGAAGCATCAGTTGGGAAGGGAGTAAGACAGGGTTGTAGCTTTTCTCCGATGTTATTCAATTTGTACATCGAGTAGGCGGTGAAGGAAAGCAAGGAAAAATTTGGAATAGGGATTAAAGTACAGGGGGAAGAAATAAAAACTTTGCGTTTTGCTGATGACATCGTAATTCTGTCAGAGACAGCAAAGGACCTGGAAGAGCAGTTGAATGGAATGGACAGTGTGTTGAAGAAAGCGTATAAAATGAACATTAACAAGAGCAAAACAAAAATAATGGAATGCAGTCTTAGAAAATCAGGCGATGTTGAAGGAATTACATTAAGCAACGAAACAATGAAGGTGGTAGATGAGTTTTGTTACTTGGGTGGTAAAATAACATGTGATGGTCGCAGTACAGAGGATATAAAATGCAGAATGGCAATGGGAAGAAAAGCATTTTTGAAAAAGAGAAATTTGCTAACATCGAATATTAATTTAAGAGTAAGGAAGTCTTTTCTGAAGGCATTTGTGTGGAGTGTTGCCTTGTATGGGAGTGAAACATGGACGATAAGCAGTGCGGAGAGGATGAGAATAGAGGCTTTTGAAATGTGGTGTTACAGAAGAATGCTGAAGATTAGGTGGGTAGATCGCATAACCAATGAAGAAGTATTGAACAGAATTGGTGAGAAAAGGAATTTTTGGCATACCCTGACAAAAAGAAGGGATCGCTTGGTAGGTCACATTGTTAGACATCGGGGAATCGTAAATTTAGCATTGGAGGGAAGTTTGTGGGGTAAAAATCGCAGAGGGAGACCAAGAGACGCGTATAGTAAGCAGATTCAAGTGGATGTGGGTTGCCGTTCTTATGAGGAGATGAAAAGGCTTGCTCAGGATAGAGTAGGGTGGAGAGCTGCATCAAACCAGTCTCCGGACTGAAGACCATAACAACAACAACAGTTCAGTGGACAGCATTACTACCACATAAAAAGATCTGGGCTCGATTCCCACTGTGGACGTGGTACTATGGGTTGTGCTCATTTACAAGCAAGTCATCCATGTGTCATCAAATAGAAAGACAATCAACAAGTTGGCCAAAGAACCTCAGATGGGATCACCTGGTCAACAAAGCCATAAAATATTTCATTTCATACTAACACCTCTGCTACTTACTTAGTTTAGTTTCAAATGTTTGTATAGCTTATGGGACTTAACTATGGGGTCATCAGTCCCTAAACTTACAAACTACTTATCAACTAGCTTATCCTAAGGACGGCACAAATATCCATGCCCGAGGGGGGATTCGAACCCCCGACCGTAGTGGCCGTGCAGACTGGGACTGGAGCGCCTCAGTCCCCTCGTCCACCGCGGCCGGCACTTAGTTTAGTGTCGCTGTTAAAAACTGAAACTGTTCTAACTCTGTCTAAAGTTACTGTACTGTTAAATTACTTCACGGCGAGTCTGTAAGTTAAGATTAATTTGCTCTTTTGAAATTGGTTGGGGGGGATTGGAAGTGGCAGTTCGCGAACTACCAGTTTGCCACCCTCTGTATACAGGGTGTTACAAAAAGGTACAGCCAAACTTTCAGGAAACATTCCTCACACACAAAGAAAGAAAATATGTTATGTGGACATGTGTCCGGAAACGCTTAATTTCCATTTTAGAGCTCTTTTTATTACTTCTCTTCAAATCACATTAATCATGGAATGTAAACACATAGCAACAGAACATACCAGCGTGACTTCAAACACTTTGTTACAGAAAATGTTCAAATGACCTTCGTTAGCGAGGATATATGCATCCACCCTCCGTCACATGGAATACCTGATGCGCTGATGCAGCCGTGGAGAATGGCACATTGTATCACAGCCGTCCAAAATACGAGCAAGAAGAGTCTCTACATTTGGTACCGGGGTTGCGTAGACAGGAGCTTTCAAATGCCCCCATAAATTAAAGTCAAGAGGGTTGAGGTCAAGAGAGCGTGGAGGCCATGGAATTGGTCCGCCTCTTCCAATCCATCGGTCACCGAATCTGTTGTTGAGAAGCGTACGAACACGTCGACTGAAATGTGCAGGAGCTCCATTATACGTGAACCACATGTTGTATCATACTTGTAAAGGCACATGTTCTAGCAACACAGGTAGAGTATCCCGTATGAAACATGATAACTTGCTCCAGCGAGCGTAGATGGAAGAACATGAGGCCCAATCAAGACATCACCAACAATTCCTGCCCAAATGTTCACAGAAAATCTGTGTTGTTGACGTGATTGCACAATTGCGTGCGGATTCTCGTCAGCCCATAAATGTTGATTGTGAAAATTTACAAGAATTATTTCAATTTACATTTTAAGGGACATACTAAAATGAGCTCTAACATGGAAATTAAGCGTTTCCGGACACATGTCCACGTAACATATTTTCTTTCTTTGTATGCGATGAATGTTTCCTGAAAGTTTAGCCGTACCTTTTTGTAACACGCTGTATAATTCGACTCTCATGTCCACTATACCACAAGGAATTGTGCAATTGCTGACTTTTGTGCTATAACTTAGATGTCATGTAACCTTAAATAGAGGATAATTCATTAAATGCCGTTTGAATACATTAATTAGCAGTTTTCGCAATTTCTTGTGATATCGAAATTGATGGTTCGCCAGGAAAGCGACAGATAGCGGGTCACAATAGCGAACCGCAACGATGCATCACCGCACGCATAACGTTCACGCCAGGGCGAATTGTCGTTCACTGTTGGGCCTTCACTTCGATGTAAACGGCGCTTTACAAGCTGCACGCACTTGCCTATGTATTTTTCACGTGGTTCGTTACGATGATGAAATTGTTGGAGAAAGGTTGCATTCGTAGTCGACGTATACGATCTCTCATTTAAAGATATTGTAATTTGTCTAGCAGTTACTCGATTTCTCCATGCTCTGAAACATAAGCTTGTCGTTAACGTCTGATTTGAAGTATGTCGTATGATCAGTTAGGCAAGTGTGACAGTATGAAAAGGCAATGTAAGTTCTCAGACAAAGTAAGACGAAAGTAAAACTAAATGGGCAATGTCTGATAGTTGCATTAAAATGCGATATACATCTAGATATACATACATACTCCGCAATCCAGACTCTTTCAATCTGTGAAGGTAGCAGGGGTAAAATACATGGAGCAAAAACTTATATTCAACTTGTATAAAAACCAGACAGCAGTTATTAGAGTCGAAGGGCATGAAAGAGCCGCAATGGTTGGGAAGGGAGTGAAACAGGGTCGTAGCCTTTCCCCAGTGTTTTTCTATCTTTACATTGAGCAAACTGTGAAGGAATGCAAGGAGAAGTTTGGACAGGGGATTAAAGTTCAGGGAGAGGGAATAGAAACCTTGCGGTTTGCTGAATAACACAGTAATTCTGTCAGAGACAGAAAAGGATCTGCAAGAGCAATTAATGGAATGGGCAATGTCTAGAAAGGAAGATATAAGATGAACATTAACAAGAGTATATTGAGTGTAATGCAATATAGTATCAGAAAATTAGGAGAAAAAATGTTCAAATGTTTGTAATTCTATCGGACCAAACTGCGTGGTCATCAGTCCGTAGCTTACAAACTACTTAAACCTAGGTAAACTGACCTAAGAACAAACACACACACCCATGCCCCAGGGAGGACTCGAACCTCCACGGCGAGCAACCGCGCGCTCCACAGCGAGACGCTTTAGACCGCTCGGCTACTTCACCGCGGCGAAATTAGGAGATGCTGAAGGAATTACGTTAGGTTAATAGACGATAAAAGTAGTAGATGAGTTTTGTTATTTGGCTAGCAAGATAACTTATGATGGCCAAAGTAAAGAAGATATAACATGGACTATGGCTGTGGGAAGGAAAGCTTTTCTGAAAAACCGAAATTTGTTGACATCCAAGATTACTTTAAATGTTAGGAAGTCCTTTCTAAAGTATTTGTCTGGAGTGTAGCATTGTATGGGAGTGAAACGTGAACAATAAGGAGTTCAGACAAAAAGATGATAGTAGCTTTCGAAATGTGGTACTATAGACAAATGACGAAGATTAGATGGGTAGATCACGTAACTAATGAGGAGGTGCTCAACAGAATTAGGGAGAAAAGGAGTATCTGGCATATCACGACTAAGGGAAAAGATACGTTGGTGGGACACATTCTGAGACATCAAGGAATCGTCAAGTTAGTATTATAAGGAAGTAGGAATGAAGGAAGAAGATTAGTGTTTAATGCCCCGTAGACATCATGGTCATTAGAGGCTGAGCGTACGCTTAGGTTGTTTGGGTAACGATGGGGAAGGAAATCAGCCGTGCCCTTTGAAAGGAACCATCCAGGCATTTGCCTGGAATCATTCAGGGAAATCACGGAAAACCTAAATCTGGATGGCCAGAAGTGGATTTGAACCATCATCCTCCCAGTCCAGTGTGTTACCACTGCGCCACCTCGCTCGCTTTAGAAGTAAGTGTTTCGGGTAAAAATCGTAGAGGGAGACCGAGGGACGAATACAGTAAGCAGATTCAAAATGATGTAGGTTGCCGTTCGATCCTTCGATGAAGAGGCCTGCACAGGATAAGGTAGCATGGAGAGCTGCATCAAATCAGTCTCTGGACTGAGGACCACAACAACAACAACCAATATTCAAGACGATATCGGGAAAAGGTTTTATCATGATCTCCGATATAGATGAACCACACATTGTAGCAAAATTCCCCGAATAAAACGAAGTCAAACATCTGCCTTCCCCTCAACTATTATTTCATGCTCGTATCATTTCATATTGCTCTGGAAAATTGCGCCTAGATATTGAATCGATGCGGCCGTGTCAAACAGCACACTGCTTATGTTGTATTATGAGATTTTTTTCTACTCATCTGCTTCGCCTTTCATTTCCTACATTCAGAGCTATCTGCGATTCCTCATGCCAACTGCACGACAATTATGGGATCAGGTAAGATATCATACACAATACACATATGGTAACGTATTTTATTCAGATGTTAGCTACAATTATAATTTATGCGTGATATAGTACGATATTTTGCTGTGTTAACTCTTTATTTGAGATTTACATGACCTTTACTTATAACGAGGCCTATGGGGCTGCCATAATAGTGAAACAGTCATTGTCATTGCCCTCTACTATGGTGTGAGATAGACGACCAGTACAGTTCACCTGTCTGTCATGGACAGTATGAGGTTAGCAATCAGATCTTGATGGATATTTGTCCATTCTTCCATGAGTGCAATATCCAGCTCTGTAACCATTGTGGGAGATACTGGTCTGGCTGCAAGTGCCAAGTGCATCCCAGAAATGCTCAGTTGGGTTTAAGTCCGATGAACACGCTGGCCACTACATTTGTTCAATTCCCTCATCTTCAGTCATGTTGTCCACAACTGTAGCTCTGTGGGAACGAACATTATCGTCCACCAGAAGGAGCCCATCTCCTATGGAACCCGCGTAGTAGGACGCAACAAAAGGTCGAAGGATCTCGTCTCTATACTTCTTAGCATTCAAAGCGCCATTCTGAACGACATAGAGGCCCGTACGTCCGCCAATACTGACTCCTGCCCACACTATTCGTCCACCACCTTGATATGGTGATGTTTTCTGTACATAAGCAGGATTGTTCCGTTTTTCACGTTCTGTCCAGACAAGGGGACTACTATTGTCTGACTAAACACAAAATTCTGACTCTTCTCTGAACAGAACCCAGCACCATTCGTTCCGACTCCAATCCTGATGTTCCTCCACACAGTTTCTGTGGGCTTAACGGTGTCGTTGTTGTAATGGGATGTACACCATAACATCCGTGCATATAGGTCACATTACGACGGCTATTTCTGTTGATACTGCGCGTCCTGTTTCTGTTTTGAGTTTGCATTCAGCCTTCTGTCTCGCTGGGCTGTTAACCAGAGCTAACAGTCATCTCTTGCTGATATTACCCGTGGATGACGTTGGCCTTGCCTTCTTTTAACGGTTCCTGTTGTCTGAAACCGCGTCCAGGTCTTGGAAATTACACTTTGGAGCAGTACAATAGCTGCAGCCACCTCCCTCTGTATCTCTCCCGCTTCCAAACTTCCTATGGCTCTCCATGCCATGTTGCTATTGCATTGCTCTACCTGCTCATTACACTATCTGAACCAACTGCTTGGGTAATTCATTTGGTAGAGTAAACGCAAATTGAAGTTAGTTTAAGTAGTTTGTAAGTCTAGAGACTGATGACCATAGCAGTTTAGTCCAATAGGTTTACGAACATTTGAACAATTCTCCATCTAATCATTTATGTAGATACAAAATATTAAAGGCCCTATCATTTACCACTTGGGTACGCCTGAAGAAACCCATGCCTGGTAAACATTCACTGTCGAAGACAATATACTGGATACTATTACTTAGGAGATCTTTGAGTCACTCGCAAATATGCAAACGTATTCCATATGATTACACCTTCGTTAGTAGCCTGCGGTGCGGCACCGAGTCAAATATCTTTCAGAAATCATGAATATGCAGTCTGTCTGTTGCCCTTTATCCACGGCTTGCAATAAGTCATGTGATAAAAGGACATCATGAGTTTCACACAATCGTGCTGATGTGTGGACAAAATCTTTTCTGTCTCATGGAAAGTTATTATAATACAACTGAGAATGTGTTCAAGAATTCTGCAGCAAAATTACGTTAATGATATTGATCTGTAATTATTAGGGGCTGTTTTCTTAGGTTTCTTATAAAAGCAAGTCATCTACTCTTCTGTCCGGTAGTGATAATTGCAAAATAAGTAAGATGCCAATATTATAGACTAAAAATCGTTTCATAATCCGAAGATTGGTTTGAATACCACAGTGCTTTACTAAACATGTCCTGTTTGGAGGTGGTATGCCGTTGACCTTCAAACTGACTTAACAGTCAGTTTTAGGGGGACTTAAAGTTTAACATGGATTCTGAATCACGTTGCAACTCGAAATTTTTCACATCAGCAACATTGTCAGAGATTAAAAAAGTGAAAAGTTATAGATAAAAATCATAAGAATTAGTAGGGATCGAACCCGTGAGTTTTGGATTCATTCACTGACCTGTACCACACTCCAATGAACTGGAAATCCATCTGCACTGGGCAAATCATTTGTTTTCAGCTCTCTCAGCTACTTCTCTATAATGGAGATGCCTATTACTATGTCCTACATTTAGGAGTTTGTGCAATGGTAAAATGACAGTATGATCATATGATCCTCCTGCATGAATGATTTCTTAAATATTAAATTTAAAACTTCATCTTTCCTTTTTCTATCTTGTATCACCACCCCAGATTGATCAATTGACTGTAGAGAGGCCTATGACCAGCTCACAGATTTTATAAAGGACCAGAATTTTTAACGGTTCTTGGCAAGAACTTTTGCTAAATTATGACGGTGGTAGTTACTGTATACATCAAGCATCGCATTTATATAGTCACCTGAATCTCTGCTAACGTTTGTCTGTCTTGATTTGACTTTTCTGTTTTGAACCGGTAGTGCTTTCTCATCGTTTTCCGAATGTCATTATTAAACCCTAGGAGACGTTATCCTTCTTTAATCTGTTTTGTCGGTATAGATTTCTCGAATGCAAATCCATTGTGTTACAGTCTTTATTCGGTTGGTTGAAGTCGCTCACAACTAATAATGAGTACCTTCATGCTACTTGTGATGGTAGATGAGGCAGGAGATATATGGATAAAAGGAGAATGGGAGAGGTGGATATTTTTTTAATTTGAGAAAGAAATTCATAATTAATTAACTAATTAATTTACGACGTATTTATTGTCAATTAATAAACCACAGATAATTCATGAAATGACGTAAGTTGTCTTTTAAACTTAGAAAACAAAAAAGAGTGCTTCTATCTTATGTTTTAAAACATAAAAGTAGAGTTAATCTTGTTTAGTTATCTGAAGTGGTGTGAGCAAGATAACAGATAATGTAACATTCTGTAAATTTCTTCACCAAAAATGCACTAAAGTATATATGACTGTGAAAGTCTAACTTATGTGTCCGAAGTCTTATAATTAATTCCCGAAGAATTTATTCTGAGTTGGCCAAAATAGAACCTACACGCCCCGAGAGTTGTCAAAGTAAAACAGTCTATAATTTACGTACTTTAAAGTTAATTATTGATTACCTACAAAACATTTTTAATCCAAATAGTATTAACCTCACACAATAATAATAATAACAATATATCAATTCATTTAATTTTCATTATGTACCAATATATACTGGGAGTACACCTCGTTTGAATGACTCCAGAAACTGTGTAAGTGGAACTGGGGTGCAAAATCACGCATCCATTATGTTGTTTTCTCCCAGACCTGTTACAGTCACGGTCTGCACGGCCACTACGGTCGGGAGTTCGAATCCCCCCTCGGGCATGGATATTTGTGCCGTCCTTAGTATAAGGTAGTAGATAAGTAGTTTGTAAGTTTAGGGACTGATGACCCCGTAGTTAAGTCCCATAAGCTTAACAAACATTTGAACCTGTTACAGTCATGATAACCACACAGTCACTCATGACTTCAACCTTGGCAGAGACAATATTTTTTTCGACTGCATTACACATTTAACTTTGTAACTACCTCCCTTCTTCAGTTAATGTCCACAAATAATTTATACAATATGCTTCATAGACGATAGACCATGTTTTGCGTATATTAATGTTTCGAAAGTGAAGTCAGCTACAATTTCCACTTACCTTGAATTATCGGAGTTGCTGCCTTTGTTGTCATAGATGTTATGACGAAAGCGTACTAGGGTTTTTTAATGTTAAGATCAGTTTAAAATAATTATCTTTTGGTTCAGATTGCCAAAAATGCACTTATTTTCTGTAGACAAATGCATTATAAGTCATGGCATCCATCTTCGCTTGCCATTTTAACACATCTCCAAAGAACACAGATATAACAACAGTGGTAGAGACACATCAAGTGCGTGTTATCTAGACCTGCTAAAACCCGCACCTACTAGCTTTTAGAATGTTTCATTTACTTTTATAAAACACGCAAAATTACCAGTACAATCATTGATGTTAAGTCGAAATAATTACATTCAAAACAATACCTTTACGAATGCACGTTGACATAAGAGGAAAAAAGTATATGGTAGACTTTTTGAAAACCAATGTGCATATTAAAAACAAAAAACAAAAAAATATTAATCTGGCAAAATGGACATTATTATAGGTTGTGATACAGAATTGGTTTGCATACTACATTTAGTGGAATTTACAAAGTATTACATCGAAATAAATGGTGTTTGAGTGTCAGTGTCTGTAAACATTTATTAATATACTTATTTTTACGTGTATGTCACTTATTAAACATTGTATTGTACATTTCTATAATTGTTTCCCTTGTTTTGTGTCGTTATACCTTCTGTCTCTCAGATAAACATTACATGCTTCACTAAATACTTCAGCTTTCTACGTGGGCAGCTCTCAATGTCGAAGATTATCTGGGAACAACAAATTTCTATCAATGCAGTAAATTCAGGAACTGCGTTTCTTCAAAAACAAGGTCAAATGTTTGTAATTTTATGGGACCAAACTATTGGGTCATCAGTCCCTTAGATTTACAAACTACTTAAACTAAGTTAAACTAACCTAAGGATAAATCACACACATCCATGCCCGAGGGAGGACTCGAACCTCGACACGGGAGGCCGCTCGTTCCGTAATCTGGCGCTCCAGACCACGCGGCTACTTCCACACGGCGCTGTGTTTCTAATACCTTGAAAATTTACTGTTAATATTTTTAAAGTGCTAGTGTCTTTCCTCTGGAAGCGTTCTGATTTCACTGTCTGCATGTGCTCTCTAGAGGCACTCTGCTACTTCCTGCTACTCTGGTACTCTGCTGCTTACCTTGTGATGTGCACCCCCGACCTATCAAGGGGAGTTATAATTCCTCATCCAATAATGTAGGTCCATAAATCTGCAGTTGTGACCATCACAGATACGACAAAGCCTTTGCGTGAGACTCCCCAATATGCTGCAAACCAAAGGACCCGGAGTAACTGTGGGAACAATGCTCAGAACTGTGCATTCTGCTTGCACCCTGCCCTTATGGCCAGCAGCCTTCACCAGCTCTGCCAGTCACCTGTACGATGAGATATGGTACGTGTAGCCAAGTGACGAGCATCATTGGTGCCAGTGTGTGCCATAACTTGCAGACAATTGCACCTTGTAGTTACAAACGTCCTATGAAATTGGAAAGACAGTTTAGCGCAGAAATGATAAGGATGCCACCAACCGGCTCATCTTCTGGTTCAGTGTTTGATTTCGTGAGTAAAAAGTAAACTGCTGCAGTTCTAAACGTTCATGACACAGTTTCCTCTCAGAGGTGCTTAGTAGACTAAAGAGAGGAAAATATTCAAATGTTTGTAGAGCTTATGGGACTTAGCTATGGGCTCATCAGTCCCTAAATTTACAAACTACTTATGAACTAGCTAATACTAAGGACGGCACAAATATCCATCCCCGAGGGGGGGATTCAAACCCCGACCGTAGTGGTCCTGTAGACCGTGACTGGCGCACCGCGGCCGGCCTAAAGAAAGGAACTGTTTCTTGATAGATTCTGCCTATGTAATTTTACTGGTCAAGTGTAATTTCAAGGATTTATATCGTGGCTAATTTTATAGCTACATACTTCAACAGAAAAATTTAGCTCTACTCTCAGCTTTACGTTTTTTCGTGGTCGTTACCGCCCGCCGCGGCGGAGTGCCCGAGCGGATTTGAGGCGCTATGCTCCAATCCGATGCGTGAGGGCTTTCCCCATCGTGGGATCGAATCCACCCTCAGGTATGGATGTTTGTCTTTGGTATAAATTAGTTCATAAGTAGTTTGTAAGTTTAGGGACTGATCATCCCGCAGTTAAATCCCAATAGCACATTTGAACATTTTTGAACAACACTACCGCCGGAGGTTGGAGTCTTCCCTCAGGCATAGATGTATTTGTTATCTTTAGTATAAGTTCGTTTAAAGTAATGTGTAAGTCTAGGGACCAATGACCCACACAATTTGGCTCCTTAATTACACAAACGACAAGCGCTGAACTATGATACGCCAAGGAAAAATGCTGTAATTCACTTTCAGGGGATTTTATAGTATTTAATACTGTCACTACTTTCACTTCAGAGTCAGTCACCCACCTAGGTAGCTCATTCTGTAGAGCACGTTTACACGTTAGAAGTCTAGAGGTACCGGGTGATCAAAAAGTTAGTATAAATTTGAAAAGTTAATAGATCACGGGATAATGTTGTTCGAGAGATAAAAATTGACACAAATGCTTGTAATGTCATGGGATTTTATTAGGAAAAAAAAAGAAGAGGAAAAGAGAGAAAAAGAAAAAACATATTGCTAGACGCTTGAAAGATCTCTTGCGCGAGTCGTTTGGTGATGATCGTGTGATCAGCCACCACATTCGTCATGCTTGGCCGCCCAGGTCCCCAGACCTCAGTCCGTGCGATTATTGGCTTTCGGGTTACCTAAAGTCGCAAGTGTACCGTGTTCGACGTACATCTCTAGGGATGCTGAAAGACAACATCCGATGACGCCAATGCCTCGCCATAACTCCGGACATGCTTTACAGTGCTGTTCACGACATTATTCCTCGACTACAGCTATTGTTGAGGAATGATGGTGAACATATTGAGCATTTCCTGTAAAGAACATCATCTTTGCATTGTCTTAATTTGTTATGCTAATTATTGCTTTTCTGACCAGATGAAGCGCCTTTTGTCGGATTTTTTTTTTCTAATAAAACCCCATATTGTTCCAAGCAGGTCTGTCTATTTTTACTTCTCTATCTACATCATTCCGTGATTTATCAAGTTTTCAAATTTATACTGACTTTTTGATCACCCGGTAGATTGGCCAACCACAGTAGTTGGCTACCCAAGGTTAAAAGATTTATTGGTCTATAAATTATTCATCAGTCAGTACAACTTCACCTGTTAAAAGTCATCAGGAAGCTATACGACAAGCGCTTCCCACGCTATATGGTAAATGAGCGCCTGAATTTCGCTTTACAAAACTACACTCTACAATAGGGTGACCAGATTTCCAAAATCAAAATATGGGACACAAATTAGAAGTTGATATGAAGCCACATTTTGTGAAACGTTTCATATATACTGTATCAGTAAAATAGGTTTGACTTCAAACTTTTGGTCCATACTAAGGCTACATATACCAACATACGTTTTTTTATTATGTCTCGCACTTAAAAAACCGTAACAATACGTTGCCTTACTAATGGCGTAAATATTTTATTGTTGGCATATGCAAACACATTATGTAAATTTTATATAACGACAACTTTCATTACGACTGAAAGCTATTATTATGTTCATGGGTTACTTATTTTGCACTCTCTGCACTATATTTGTCTGAACATTCCATGTTATTTTGGAGTATGATAATTTGAAATACAATTTTGTTAAAATTAAGAGGTTTAGTATCGAAAGTGTTAAGGATAAAATTATAACTAAGACTCATGTTTAGGATGCTTCATGTGTTGTTCTCATGTCTATAAGGCAAAGGCGTCAGACACTGTACAAAGGTAATTCTGAGCTACAAATTTTGAAGCAATTATCACGACATGAAATAAGTTGAAAGAGATGTTTCTCTTTTTATAAATGTTTCTCTATTTAAAAATTCATACTTTACCGCTTTGGAAACATTTTTAACATTGGTCACTTAGTGCATTCCATTGACTTGAGGGAATAATTATATTTCGTTGCATCTTAACATTACAAGACTTCCTCAGGAGGAAAACACTTACTTGATCGTATAATATGACACCACTTTCACGTTTTGCAACAAAAGATATCGTACTTAATGTAGAAGTTTTGCCTTAATTAGCTAGGCCGTGTGTGTTGGACAACGTGAAGCCGACCTCCACTGTCGATCGAAAAAATACTTCTATTTAATGTAAAAATTTCTCGCTTTGTAGTTGTAATTTCTGAAATGAAAACTCGCCTTGTTTCCTATTGATATTGATTGGAAAAGTAACGCAGCTTGTGACTCTTAATTGGTTTAAAACGACAGATGTAAATGATATGTATATTAGCAATGACCAGTGCACAACTGCTCGCCATGTGAAAGCATTATCTAGTACCAAACAAAGAACTTTATAAATACTTCCTCGTGCACTTTGCTTCAATCAAAAAGTGTACTTTTATTTATCCTTTGGCTAAAACACAACGTATCGAGGATACAAGGCAGTTAACGAAAAACGGGACAAAATACGTGCCGTATATGTTTTGTCCGGACAACGGGACACTTGCGCTAAATAAGGGGCGATCCCGTAAAATAAGATATGTCTGGTCACCTTACACTACAACCCAGCTGGCCGCGGTGGCCGAGGGGACTGCGGCGCGACAGTCACGGTCTGCACGGCCACTACGGTCGGGGGTTCGAATCCCCCCTCGGGCATGGATATTTGTGCCGTCCTTAGGATTAGCTAGTTCATAAGTAGTTTGTAAGTTTAGGGACTGATGACTCCGTAGTTAAGTCCCATAAGCTCTCCAAACATTTGAACACTACAACCCACCTAGTTCAGAAGCACACTGAAACGGAAGCGGAGGGAAGTAAATATTGGAATATTTTGGAACGTTCTGTTTAGTATCTTGTGCAAATCACGATCTGTAAGGAGAGAAGGCCACTTGTGCAAATTGTGTGGCTCTGGAAGACCTATAGCAATAGGATTATCCTCTATGCTAGAGAGCGCCTGTCTTCGGAATGATGAATCCTAAGTAGAGTCGCACAAAGTGTGATGCTTTCTCCTTTTCTGTATGGTCAGCACATTTGACAACTTGTCCAGGCGTCCAGCTCACAGTGAAACCTAAATTTCACACGAACATTACGAAGAACTGAGGTATTGTTGCCGCAGCTCCGTCTCACAGCTTAACTCAGTGTCGACACTCCCATAGGACATGGGGATATACTGAACAAGCTGATACTGTTCAGTGGTCTTGGATATGTAGGAATAGATTAGCAAAACGGTTTTGATTAGCGACTTAGATCGCCAACATAGTGTAATATTGATTTGAAGCTACCACAGAATTTCTCAGCTGAGGAATTTCGTCTGATACTGAACACATTGCCTCTGCGAGAGTTCAGTTAGTAGCATCTGTAATAAATGCAGAACGTCAAAGAAATGACACTCCTCAACCTCAACACACGTCGCCTGTGGTCCCATTGGCAGCATTTTCTGTCGTTCAAAAGTCGTCCTTGCTGTCATCACTTCTCTTTTGTGACATCGCCTCACATACCACCCATAAGTGAGCGCCGATAACGTATTATTAACATGGCAAGTATACACACCTCTGTCATTATTATAAACCTCAATAAACGTCTCACACGGTACATTCATTGGGGCATTGACCCCATGTTAGTTGGGTCGGCGTAAGTTGAACCCCGACAGCTTGTTTTGCCGTCTAAAGTTTTCGAAATGTAACCAGCTTCCGACGAAACCTATTGTGTGGACTTACCACAGGCAATTTACAAAATCGTATATACAATTGGTGACGGCAGACGCATGAAGTCAGTGTCGGATACAGAATTTTTTTCTAGAGGGTGGGGGGGGGGCAGAAGCCTGAGGAGGGTGAATATATCCTTAAAGGATTTTAATGAAATAACAGGTTTTCGCTTGGTAGGCGATGTGAGATGTTTCTTTTATTTAACTTCAAAACATATCGACTTCGTCCCTATGATGGGACATCATGACTTGCAATTCTGCACTGATGATGTCCCATCATAGGGACGAAGTCGATATGTTTTGAAGTTAAATAAAAGAAACATCTCACATCTCCTACCAAGCGAAAACCTGTTATTTCATTATAATTCTGTGGTGGGCTGGCACACAAAATGGAATCTAGTTACTTAAAGGATTTTGTGAGACTAATTTTAAAACACACACACAAACATACATATTACAGTTATTGTCACATATAACTGCTATAGGAAACACACAAAATATGTTCCAAAGCCACAGTCGCTTCTTAGGAAATAATAATAATAATAATAATTTACTTTAATCTGCGCACTATGGGGTCATTTTGAAATGCCTATGATCACAAAAATATTACCATTATTCGATCACATTAAACAATGTAAATTTTCTAAATTTACCACAAAAAAGCAGAATTTAGAGCATGAATGCCCCGTGTTCAGCTGTGGTCACACTTGAAACACTTGCCAACAGCTGAACACTCGGCATTCAGGCTCTGAACTTAATTCAATATGTAATTGATTCTGAGCTTCGCCAGGTTTCTATATGGGAATCCCTATACAGAGGAAGCAATGTGGAATTGGCATAGGTTTTTCGACATATTTACAACTTTGGAATAATTGGAGTATAAGACCGAATAAGACTGAGCACTTGAAAATTCAAACAGGGATCGAATGAAGGGTAGAGCCACGGGTCGTTACACATCTGAAATGTAACGGACACTGTTCAAAGTGCCGTCGATGCGAACAAGAGGTGACCGAGACGTGTAACCAATGGCACCTCATACCATCACGCCGGGTGATAACGCCAGTATGGCGATGACGAATACATGCTTCCACCCGTGCGTTCACCGCGATGTCGACAAACACGGATGCAACCATCATGATACTGTAAACAGAACCTGGATTCATCCGAAAAAATGACGTTATGCTGTTCGTGCACCCAGGTTCGTCGTTGCGTACACCATCGCAAGCGCTCCATGATGCAGCGTCAAGGGTAACCGGAGCCATGGCCTCCGAGCTGATAGTCCATGCTATTGGAAACGTCGTCAAACTGTTCGTGCAGATGGTTGTTGTCTTGCATACATCACCATCTGTTGACTCAGGGATCCAGACGTGGTTGCACGATCCGTTACAGCCATGCGAATAAGCTGCCAGTCATCTAGACTGCCATTGGGATTCAGCTCAGCGTTGCGTATTGCCCTCCTGAAGCCAGCGATTCCATATTCTTCTAAAGGTCATTGGATCGCGACCAACGCGAGCAGCAATGTCGCGATACGATAAACCGCAATCGCGATAGGCTACAATCCGACCTTCATCGAAGTCGGAAACGTGGTGGTACGCATTTCTCCACTTCACACGTGACATCACAACATCGTTTCACCAGGCAACGCCGGTCAACTGCTGTTTGTGTATGAGAAATCGGTTGGAAACTTTCCTCGTGTCAGCACGTTGTAGATGTCGCCACTGGCGTCAACCTTCTGTGAATGCTCTGAAAAGCTCATTATTTGCATATCACAGCATCTTCTTCCTGTCGATTAAATTTCGTGTCTGTAGCACGTCATCTTCTTGGTGTAGCAATTTTAATGGGCAGGAGTGTATTACTGCACACATTGTTACGGGTAACTTTCCCAACACTGCGACGCTGCCTTCTGCTCGCTGCTCCTCGTCCCCCGTTAGCCATTGTACACGCTTCCTGCTGCTGCCAACAGCCAGCACACGAATCGTCAACGTATCGTGGATGAACTGTACAGTAACCGGAGTAGCTGTGTCATTAGCAAACAATGCAAAAATTGTTAAAAATCACTGTATCCTAAAAGGTCGCCAAATTACGGGTCAGAAACAAACAGCCAGTAAATACGAGTATGTATTTGATATTCCCTCAAAACCTAAAATCAGATTTCCTTTGTTTGCGTTATACAGAATCAATTTCTTCTTCATTCTTTGTAAAGTAGCTATGTAAAACGAGATAAGTTTTCAAAAAAGCTTTCACGATCAACAAAATTACACTTGACACTTCCTGGCAGATTAAAATTGTGGGCCAGAAACGGGATCGAAGTTGGGACCTTTGCCTTTCGCTGGGAAGCGCTCTACTATCTGAGCTATCCTGGCACGCTTCACAGTTCGTCGACAAAACTTTACATCTGCCAGTACCTCGCCTCCTACTTTCCAAACTTCACAGAAGTTCTCCTATGAACCTTTCAGGACTAGCACTCCTCATTCTGGAAACATTCCTTAGGCTGTGGCTAAGCCATGTTCAACAAATGTTTGTATAGTCTATGGGACTTAACTACGGGGTTATCAGTCCCTAAACTTACAAACTACTTATGAACTACTTACGAACTAGGACGGCACAAATATCCATGCCCGAGGGGGGATTCGAACCCCCGACCGTAGTGGCCATGCAGACCGTGACTGAAGCGCCTCAGTCCCCGCGGCCACCGCGGCCGGCGCTAAGCCATGTCTCCACCACATCCTTTTTTCCAGGATTGCTTGTCCTGCAAGGTTCGCAGAAAGACTTCTGTGAAGTTTAGAAAGTAGGAGGTGAGGAAAAGTCAGAAATAAAGTTGTGACGACAGATTGTGAAGCGTGTCGGGATAGTTCAGACGGTAGAGCGCTTGCCCACGAAATTCAAAGATCGCAGGTTCGAATCCCAGGTACAGCACACAATTTTAATTTGCCAGATAGTTACATATCAGCGCACACTCCGCTGCAGTGTGGAAATTTGATTCTATAAATGACACTTCACTGTATTTCAAGAAGAATTTCTGCTACCATTAAAATCATTTGTAACTGATGTGGAAAAATGCCGGTGAAATTTCTAATTTGCTCCAATAACTGGAAAATCGAAACGTGTTGCTTCGAATAAAACTGTTTATAATGGGTGGGAGTAACATTTCTTAGTGTCTAGGAAAAGAATCAGATAAACCGTTTACCGAAAAAATCTGAATGCGCCAGCCTGAACGCAGACATTGAAATTCACAGTGTTTTTTTTTTTTTTTTTTTTTTTTTTTTACATAGTCGAAACCTTTAACTTTATTTACGTATGAGTAAAACATACACAATAGCTCCTTTATCTCGCAAGCAATCACGAAACAATAAACAAATTTTATTTATTTTTATCTTAAATACTGACAAAAAAGAGCAAGAAGCAATTAGATAGAAGCAAAAGGTCAAATTACGTTATATTAATTACAGCGATTTTGCATTTTTTAACTCACAATTACATGCTGTCCATAAGTAAAAGTCAATTATTCGATTATTCTAAGGCTAAAATTCGTTCTCTCCCTCCCTTTGTCTCTCTCTCTTTCTCTCTCCCCCCTTCTCTCTCTCTCTCTCTCTCACACACACTTTTCGTCGTGCTGCCTGGAAGGGGCGGAGGGGGCCACGTGCCCCTGTGCCCCACCCCCTTCCTGAATCCGCCCTTGCATGAAGCCATCATGGCCGAAATACCACCACTGTCAGGGATCAACTTACAGCGACTCAACTATAGTATGTAGGCATAAGCGATCCACTAGGCTAGGTGGCAGTAACCCACGTTTTAGCTGCCCAAGCTGACTGGTGAATGAGAGACCGTCAATTACAGGTAATTTCAGTATTGGCCAGACACTTTGCCAGACTAAGGCGAAGTGCTCACATTCACTAAAATGTAATGAAATTACTTATCAATGGCCTATTATCACACAAGAGCTGCCTATATGACGGACTGACAAGATGCAGTAGACTCTGCAATGGGAGTACTTCGCCTTAGCATCTATGTCGGCGCGTCTACATTCAAGGTCGAGGCGCAGCTGCGTTAACGTTAAGGTGTAAAGTCGTTCTCATAAATTAACGACATTACGTAACAGTACAAAGCCTCTGTTATAGGCGGGTGTGGTATACACATGAGGAACAAACCAGCTTAGACTAAGAAAATTTGAGCGTAGAGTATGCTTGGAAATATTTCTAATGGGAGACAGTGATCTGCAAAACAAAGAGGGAGGAAGGAAAATTATTCAATTACTAGCTTTAAACCCGGCTTTGCCCGGGTATTTATTTATTTATTTCTGCCATTTTTCAGGTATATATTCATTTGTATAAGGGCTGTATGTCTGTAAAATCTCTTGGGATTACAATTAGTAGTGAAGACGTAATAGATTAAAACTTAGTGCGTGATGGGGCGGTTTTCCACGAGCGTTACTGTTTATGTGGTCATATCTCATGAACTACGTGTCACATTGTGATACAATTTAGAAGGTACATTCAAATTATATGTCTGTATACTGTCTGTAAAAATTTCCTGCAGCTACAATTAAAACAGTACAAATTACAAATTGTAACGTCATACCGAATGCCGGAGTTTTAGTCCATTAACAGCGGAACGTTACTGTTTACGTGCTCATATCTCATGAACTACGTCTCGGAATATGATACAATTTAGAAGCTAGATTCAACTATATATGTGTATACTGTCTGTAAAATTTCCTGTCACTATAATTTGTAGTGTTCAAATTATAAATTGTAACGTCATACCGGGAGCCGTAGTTTTACTCCATAAACAGCGGGAAAGTAGTAAGCGAGAAACTTTTTTCCTTTCGTCATTCTACTATGGTTGCCAGCGAGAAAAAGTTTAATAAAGGTTTGAAATTATGTTTAAAGTTTGTTGCAAGTCGCTAAGTACTGTCATTCTCATACAGTGTATTTCGATAGTCTCGCCGCATTATATGACATTTTTTGCGATTTCTATTGGTTATGGCGTAATATCTTTTGAACCATTTGTCGTATATGATTCTTAACCCTGCAGCAATTGTATCTCACGGCAAGGAATGTGTGACCAAATTTAGTTGAAATCGGTCCACTGTTTTAGGAGAAAATGAACAGTATTGTCGCTAAATGCATCAGTTTTCCGCGCATCTCATTGTTTATGACGTCATATCTCGTGAATTATGTATCGTACGTGATTCTTACACTTACGACGACCTCATGGATTGAAGCTTACGTGTGCAAAATTTCATAAAGCTTGGAACCAAAATTGTAGATTTGTATGCAACACGTACAAATATACGGACACACTGACTTATATATTAGATCGTTTAAAGTCCCGTCAACAAGGAGGTCATTAGAGATTTAGAGATGGGTTGGATTACATTTCCAACCTGCTCCTGCTCTATGTCATTCACTTACGTCGTAGTTAGCGATTCGATTAGAATTTCTTACTGTTAGCGCCTTTTTATTATTATCATTATTACACGTCAGTAATTTTTCGACTTCGTTAAGGAAATGTCTGAAAGTACCGTATGTGTAAAGTATGTTGGAAGCTACGAAGTAATCTCATTTTGAAGCACTGAATGAATAAAGTCTGGATAATTTGCGCTTCATTTTTTCTATCGAATCTGCTCGGGCGGCCGAGTATGTGAAAATTCCGCTGCCGGTATAGCGAGGCGCGGCGACCCTGGTTCGAATCCCCAGAGGATTAACAACGAAGGCCAGAGTGCTGGAAAGCCTGCATATGGTTTTTAGGCGGTTTCCAAGATCCCACTTGGTGAATTCTGGGCCAGTACCCAAGTCTCGTCTCAGTTACACGACCTGCAAATTTTAAATAATTACACACACTTTACAGTGTAGAACAATATACGGAGATAGTTGATAACAAATATTTTCTCTGGGGAAGGGGGAGGGGAAATGGGCGGCCATCCAGCATCCCTTAAAGTAACCAGGCAATATAACATCCCGACTCCATGTCAATGCGGGATCCAAGGTAAAGATAAGTTACAAACAATTTACGCTACATTTTAATTTAGTTTTTCACGAATCCCAATGTTTAGGGCGTCGTTCCCTCTCATCTATGTGCCATATAATAACTTTGCTCTCACTTATCTCTCTTTTTTTTTTTTTTTTTTTTTTTTTTTTTTTCATTCTGAACAATGTGCTGATACTGGTAGATTCATCTACATCTACATACATACTCCGCAATTCACCGTAAGGTGCGTGGTGGAGAGTACACTGTACCACTACTAGGCATTTCCTTTCCTATTCCACTCCCAAATTGAACGAGAAAAAAAAGAATGCCTATATGCCTCCGTACGAGCCCTAATTTCTCTAATCTTGTCTTTGTGATCTTTACGCGCAATGTAAGTAGGCGGCAGCAAGATCGTATTACAATCAGCTTCAAATACCGGCCCTCTAAATTTACTTAACAGAAATTCACGAAAAGAACGTCGTCTTTCTTCCAGCGATCCCCAATTGAGTTGCCGGAGCATTTCCGTGCACTCGCGCATTGGTCGAACCTGCCGGTAACAAATCTAGCTGCTCGTCTCTGAACCGCCTCTATGTCTTCCTTTAAACTGATCTGCTGCCGGTCCCATACACTTGAGCAATACTCAAGACGTGGTCGTACAAGCGTTTTGTACGCGGTCTCCTTTACAGATAAAGTACATCTTCCCAAAATTCTCCCAATAAACCGAAGTCGGCTTTCCGCCTTACTCACAACTGTCACATGCTCGTTCCATTTCATATCGCTCTGCAATGTTACACCTAGATATTTGAACGACGCGACAGCATCAAGAAGCTCACTACTAATGCTGTATTCGAACATTATGGGATTGTTTTTTCTACTCATGCGCATCACCTTACATTTTTCTACATTGATAGCTAGCTGCCATTCTTCGCACCAACTAGAAATGTTGTCTAAGTCATCCGTATGCTATTACAGTCAATTACAGACGACACTCTCCCATACACCACAGCATCATCAGCAAACAGCCGCAAATTACAACTTACTCTGTCCATCAGATCATTTATATAGATAGAAAATAACAGCGGTCCTATCACACTCCCCTGGGGCACGCCTGACGATACACTCGTCTCTGATGAACACTCGCCGTCGAGAACAACGTATTGCGTTCTATTACTTAGGAAGTCTTCCAGCCAGTCACAAATATGTGAACCTATTCCATAACCTCATATCTTCGTTAGCAGTCTGCAGTGAGGCATCGTGTAGAACGCCTTTTTGAAGTCGACAAAAACACAATCCGCCTGTGGCCCTTCATCCATGGCTCGCAAGATATCATGTGAGAAAAGGGCAAGCTGAGTTTCACATGAACGATGTTTCCTAAACCCGTGCTGATTCATGGAAAGAAGCTTTTCCGTTTCAAGGAAATTTACTATATTCGAACTGAGAATATGCTCCAAAATTCTACATGAAACCGATGTCACCGATATTGGCCTGTAATTGTGTGGGTCAGTTCTCTTTCCTTTCTTATAAACGGGACTCACCTGCGCTTTTTTCCAATCACTAGGAACTTTGCGCTGAATTAAAGATTCGCGATAAATGCAAGCTAAGTAGGGGGCCAACGCCGCAGAATAGTCTTTGTAAAACCGAACTGGTATTCCATCCGGACCAGCAGACTTTTTCGTATTTAGCTCTCTCAGCTGTTTCTCTACACCGGAAATACTTATTGCTATGTCCCCCATTTCGCAATTAGTACGTTGATTAAATGATGGTACATTTGTGCGGTCCTCCTGCGTGAAAGATTTCTTAAAGGTTAAATTTAGAACTTCAGCTTTCCGTTTGCTTTCTTCTATTACTGCCCCGGAATGATCAACTAGTGACTGGACAGTGGGCTTTGACCCGCTTATCGATTTTACATAGGACCAGAATTTTTTTGGGTTCTTGGAAAGATCTTTTGGTAAGGTATGGCTGTGATAATTATTGTATGATTCGCGCATCGATCGTTTTATATACGCACGAATGTCTACTAACTTTTGTCTGTCATCATTTGCGTGTTCTTTTTTTAATCGAGAGTGCAACAGCCTTTGCTTTCTCAGCAGCTTTCTAACATTATTATTATACCACGGTCGATTTTTTCCATCCTTAATCGTCCATACTGGCACATATTTCTCTAACCCTTTATTAACAATGCACTTAAATTTAGTCCACAATTCCTCTACACTCATAGTCCCGGAATTAAACGATGCCCATTCATTTTCTAAGTGAGATCGTAACATTTGCTTATCGGCTCTTCCCAACAAAAACACGCTCCTAGCCTTCTTGATTGGTTTATGAACTTTGGTCATCATCGACACTATGACGATATCATGATCACTAATTCCTGTCTCTACACAGACATCGTTAATAAGGTCAGACCTGTTTGTGCCTATAAGGTCTAGAATATTTCCATTGCGCGTGGGTTGCCGGTTTAACTGCTCAAGACAGTTTTCGGAGAATGTGTCGAAAAGTAGCTCGCAAGACTGCTTGTCTGTACCGCCTGAAATGTAACTAGCGAGGTCCCAATCTATACTCTTAAGGTTGAAGTCTCCTCCGACTAACATTACATGGCCCGAATACCTATGTACTAAACGATGTAGAATTTCTTTGAATGATTCTAAAACTGCTACAGCAGCAGTGGGGGGCCAGCTATTAACTTTACTTTTTTTAGGCCTGTTATACGTGCCCAGTTAACTTCACAGTTACTTTCAACATAGATCTCAGTAGAAACACTATCTTTATCCACAGCGATGAACACTCCTCCTCCAGTTGTATCCGATCTATCTTTCCGATATACATTCCACGCTTCGCTAAATATTTCTGAACTTACCACATCATGATTTAGCCAACTTTCGGTGCCTAAAACTATCTGAGCGCAATAACTTCCATGCAGTGCGACAAATTCGGGAACTTTGTTTCTAATACTCTCGCGGCTAATATTTTGATACTCGAATTTTTGAGCCGAACGTGGCCTGAATTCGCTGTTTGAATGCTGACAGGCGAGTGCTCATCAGAGTTAGCGCCTAGCCTAAAAAAAACCATGTGCACTCCACAAGTACTCTGCTACCCAAGTAGCCGCTTCCTTAGTGTAATGCACCCCTGATCTATCTAGGGGCACCCTACAATTCCCCACCCGATAACGCAGATCTAGAAATCTGCAGCCATGACTGTCACAGAGTCGGCGAAGCCTCTGGTTCAGACCCTCCACTCGGCTCCAAACCAAAGGACCCCTATCAACCCTGGAAACAATGCTACAAATCGACAGCTCTGCTTGCACCCCGCGTGCGAAGGCAGCAGCCTTCCACCAATTCCGCCAGCCGCTCGTAGGACCTGAGGATGTCCTCAATATAAATGCAGTCCCAGATTTCTGTGGCAAACGTCGTTCCTTGCTGCAACGGAAAGGAAGTAGATACATTACTACAAATTACCTTGTCCTTTTTTTTAAGCAGTTATTCACTCTTTACGGTATATGTTGAAAGTCATTTATTAGAATAAATTGGTGTACTAAAACGTTCATCTTTTGCATGGTTGCTATGGACGATTTTAATGTAGATTCCATTACCTTTTCTGTAGTTCAGATATGACTTTCTTCACGTTACTTTGTTCTGCGCTAAAATAAAGAACAAATATTTTGTTTTAAACCGTGACTACGTTTTCTTTTACTGCTAAAATAGCAACGGAATAGGTGTGATAATTCTGAATTCCACATAACCCACGTACTTAACCTATATAGAAAGTTACTACCATCATTACATCATTTACAATACTCATTGTAACAGTACTTCCCCAGTATATGTACACTTGACAGCAAAAAAGTGGATCACTGCTGAATGCAACCCAACTAACGTAGCTGTGTTGCGGGTACTCCACATTCAAAACCCATGTAGAGTACAGTCCTTCGACTATTCACAATGGGTACGAAAGAAGCAGTAGAGAACATTGCTCCTTATGGCAGTCGGTCCACATGTAATTCAATACCGTCATACAAAAAACATTAGAATACAAGTTATTAGAGTCGAGAGAGCAATGTAAATTCAATTTAATTACAATAAGTGACAAATCGGGTACCTTATCAAACTCATTCAATGACACAATGAGTTTTTGTTCATGCTCTGAATTTGAACGCACTGTTGACCAAAAATAGCTTGCGTTTCTGATCGAGACAAGATTAGGCATGAAGAGACGTAAGATATTGACGTTTTCATTGGTATCGGTTTACAAGGCTAATGTCAGAATCCGGTTAACTTTAGCATTGCACCAGGAATGGCATGAAGTTCAAATTGTTTCTGAGAGGTAACTACTAAAGGTATATATAAAGTGCAAATCACAGGTGTCAAATAAAATTGTGGAATAGATCCCAGTACCTATATGAATTGTTAACGAAGCACGATCACACGTCAGATATTAAATAAATTCACAGATAGCGCTATATTTGAACTTGAAATGACGATACAATGGACTTCTTTCCCGGGAGTGAGCCAACCCCGACTCTAATATATACGCGAAAAGATGAAATAGTTACTGTTACTCACCATTAGCGGGATGTGCATATATTCGGCTAGAAGTAGCGCAAGGAGCCCCGTGCTGCGGTGCCCGTGGCTGTTCGTCGTCGGGGGTTCGACTCCCCCCTACGGGCATGGGTGTTTGTGTTGTCCTTAGGTTAGTTTACCTTAGTTTAAGTAGTTTGTAAGCTACGGACTAATAACCAAGCAGTTGAGTCCGATAGATTTACAAACATTTTGAAGTAGCGCAATAAATAATGTTTTGCTGCCTGGGACTCCAACACCGCGCCTATCGTCAGCGTTGACCTCAGATGACTAGGTAACAACTCTCCCAATCTTGTTTACTAGTAATTAGGATCGCGCCGTTCGTATAGACCTGGAGGGGGTTTGGCATTTTGAAGAAACAACGAAAACTAATCCAACTTTGTTCTAGTCAGTAGCGAATGGACATGTGTAATGTGATTTGAAAGACGCCCAGCAGGAATCAAACCATATCTTAGCCATTACAAGATGGCATCAGCCCGATCAACTACCGATTTTCAGATGTGGTAGTATAATGTTTTTCGTCAAAATGGAGTGCAGAACACATGGTACGAGAAGTACAATAGTTCGACGGTATCTGTCGACGTGACAGTAATTTCTTGGCCTCACGGTCTGAGGCGTCTTGTCGCGGAGTTGCGGTCGCTCTAGCTCCTTCCTCGGGCATGTGTAGTTTGTGTGTGTGTGTGTGTGTGTGTGTGTGTGTGTGTGTGTGTGTGTGTGTGTGTCTGCGTGTATTCCTTAGCGTAAATTAATTAAAGTAGCATGTAACGCTAGGTAGGGACTAATGACAGGTGATTTGTCCATTAGGACTATAACAAAAAAGTTATATACAGTATGTAAATTATGTAGCATTGCGTATGATAATATACTACGTTTTAGCATGCTCTGTAGTGATTCTGTATGACATGTTGCTTTATGCTTATTTAACTATAGTCTCGTTTCGCTCAAGTTTGTATGAAAAATGTGGGTGAAATCTAATTGGACTTAACTGCTAACGTCATCAGTCTGCACACTACTTAAACTATCTTAACATAAGGACAACACAGACACCCAAGACCGAGGAAGGACTCGAACCACCGACGCGAGCAGAAACCCAATTCAAGATATGATCCTTAAACCGCGCAGCTACTCTGCGCGGCGCTGAAGAATGTAACATAGCTCTTACCATAATAAATGAAATATTACTCATCTTAAAAGTAGCAAGGAGCGTCGTTTACCCATTAGAAAACGGTTTCTAAAACGGGAAATATATACAATGTGTAACGATATAGTCTGTTGGGATGAAAGCAGAGGAGGTCAATCGAAACACCAGAGCTCTGTATTTCACAGATCGAAGAATTTATTATAGGTAAGTGGGTATGAAAGGACACGGTCTCATAGAGAGGACTGATACACAGTAACGAAAGCATAAATTAAAAGAGAGTGCATGCTGTCAACGGAAACCAATAGGTTTTATCACTGTATTGTGAGGGAACCAACCAGAAGGGTAACTGAGGTTATGATCGAAGAGCGGCGACAGCGAGTGAGAGAGAAAGAAGAGAAATTAACTATTAATAAATGCAAGACCGTTTGTGTATTTTGTGAAGGACAGAGGGTGTATTAATGGATGGAGGGAAGGAGAGAGACGTATCTTAAATAACAAAATTTACTTTGACAGCGTCCATCTAAACGGATTACTCTGTTTGCATGAAGGCTGGGTATGTATGTAATAAAAAATAGGAAATTGAGTGAAAGGAGAAGCATTGAATTAAAATTTGTACCACAGAGAGGAATCGAACCCAGAACTCCATACTTACTTTACTTCAATGCTTGTCCCTTCACTCAATGTCTTTGACATATTGATACGGAAAACTGTTGAAATAAAAATTGTGCCATGGGCGGGAATCGAACCCAGACTTCCACTTCCTTTAATTCAATACTTTTCTCTTCACTCAATGTCTTTGACATATTGACACTGAAAACTGTCACTAGGTATATAAATTTATAATAAAAATAGGATGAAAAGGAACTGTATATTAAAAAATACTTCAATTTAAAGGTAGCTCAAAGGAAAAAGAAACACATATTTTATTTCTGTTGCCAAGAAATCTTCCACAGTCTCTCACTTATGAAATATGAAAATAGAGATGAGATTAAAAAAAACATTTGAAGGACTAATAATTTATTCAGAATCCCTCATTATTTGTTTCTTCCGTTATGCATCTCAGCATATAATCTATAACGCTATCGGACCAGCTTCTCTTCAGTAAATTCGACGACTCTATCTCGAGTTGATTGCACACAGTGAGACGGCCTGATTTGTATTTCTGCTTTCCGCTCTCACTACGAAGCCAAGAAGTAAACATTATGTATTTACGTCAGAGCCCCGCTTTGTGCCGTGCTGGGGGCTGTTGCCTGCCACCACGACCACCAGCTGGCTGGTTTCCGCCAAGCCTCGCCTCGGCACCAGCTGTGGTTGACTGGCCTGCCCGTAGCTTGCAAGCCACGGCTAATACAACGAGACTCAACCCTTGAAGTATGAAAAATTTCTGCAAACCTAACCTAACGTGTATTATAAACTACCACACCTAGAGCTATTTTGCTATAAAATGAGCAGCCACGTTATCTTTTGACACTTCATTCAAATATTTAACGAATTGAAAGAATAGAATCATGATAAACGTAGTAACACATAATGCTTCACATGGATAGCAATCATATAACACAGAAAATTATTATCTCTTTTCAGCACTCTGCATAAGATCTAGACTTAATGAAATATGTAGTTATCTTAGCAATGTAAGCATGTTGTAAAATTAAACAGTTCTGGTGGCAACAACATAAATCTATACATGTAGTATATCATTCACGTTTTGTGTACTTATAAAGTGTTTTCGATGTGTCTGCAAACAATAAGTGCTAAACAACGGAAATTACCTTCTGCTGGGGCTCTTCATTTACACGATTGTTCTGTTATTCACAGTGAAGTGTTTCGTAATGCGTTCATATAATCGCTTCAATTTCTCGACTGTTCCACGCTTATACTAAGCTCGAAATACTACTACTACTGCTAATAATAATAATAAATGTTTCAAATGTTTGTTAAGCTTATGGGACTTAACTACGGGGTCATCAGTCCCTAAACTTACAAACTACTTATGAACTACTTACGAACTAGGACGGCACAAATATCCATGCCCGAGGGGGGATTCGAACCCCCGACCGTAGTGGCCGTGCTGACCATGACTGCAGCGCCTCAGTCACCTCGGCCACCGCGGCCGGCGCTAATAATAATAATAATAATAATAATAAATACAAGTGCCAAATAGCGTATGTGCGAGTTATAATCTGATATATTCTTTCAACTTTCTCGACGTCCTCCCTCTATTCCATCAGGTAATAATCGCACGCTACTCCGCAGTACTGCATAAGAGGGGGAACAATTTTATGGTTGGCAGTCTCCTTAGGAGACGTGTAAATCTCCTAATCGTAGTGTCAATAACATACCGTTTGTTTCACCTTCGCCAAAACATGTGTTATTCACAGTTAACATTGTTTTTAATTGCACCCCCAGGAATTTCGTTATACGTATAACCTTAAAATTTGTTTTGCTTATCGATATCTAGAATGCTGATGAAACTCTGAGTACTTATATTCAGAGCCTAATGCATATTGATGTTTAAGGTCAATTGTCGCCATCTGCGCCGTGAAGATACAAATTCAAATTAATTTTGCAATTGACTTTGCTTTTCTGAGTTTAGTAGTGGGCAGCATTAACTGCCTCAAATCTAAGAGCAATATTCTGATTGTTCATTAAATATTTCGAATATATATTCGAATCAGGAGAAGTCTACTTCTCGCCATGTCCTTTTCACTAGATGACTCCTCGTCTGTTACTGCAAACTATTACCTTGCAGATAGGACATCACGAGTCCAGTCGCACAACTTAGGAAAGCGATATGGTTCGAAGTTGATTATGCCTGAAGATAGTTTTTTTTTTTTTTTTCCATGCCCGAGGGGGGGGACTAGAACCCCCGATGAAGAGTGGCCTCGCGCATCGGAGCGTAGCGCCTCAATGCGCTTGGCCACTCCACTGCGGCGTTTAAGATACCAAAAATCGTTTTGGCACTCTATAAATATGAAATTAGTTTGAGAGTACTCAGTAGATCATGAAAATATAGTATCGCCAAAGTCTCACAAGAGTAAATATTTAGAAACCTTTGCCGATCGGATGTTAATTTTTCTAGATATTTGATATTTCATAACGCTGGAAAAAGTATATGTTCAAACATCCTGCTACATGTCGATATCAATAAAATGGACCTGTAACTCAGTGGATTACTTTTAGTTTCTTTATATATCTGTGCAACATTCCATTCGTCTCCCTCACTGTAAATACATCAATGCTCGACGTCACGTCGTAGGAAAAGTAATTAAGCCATGTTCTTTCTACTTCTTTCCCCTCTGGCAGTATTGCTCATGTGAAAAATACCGAGTAGCACCGTGGTTCGGAACCTACGTTAAACTGTAGGTCCCCCTATAACTGGCTGGGTAAGTCAGTTCGAAGGTCGGAAGAAGGCAACGGCATACCACCTCCAAACAGGACCATGCCTAGTAAAGCACTGTGGTGTTCAAACCAATCTTCGGATTGCTGACTGCTTTTTTTAATGTGTGCAAAGATGTTCTCCTAAGGTGTTGGACCACTAGAGAAAGACATTGCCTTTAGACAAATGATCTTCCTGGTAAGACTATGGGAGTCAAATGACAACACGATGGATCATGTCTGGTGATAGTTGTACTGCTTCCTGGAATTACAGAGAAGGATCTAGATTTAAAAAAATAATCCGACTCAAGCTGCTTGTTGACACTGAGTGCACGCATTGGGGAAGTTGAACAGTTGTGCCCAGCCGGAATTCGGGTCCAGTTCCTACTGCTATCTGAGCAGTTACGGTAACCACTGCACGAGCGGGAAAGCAACGATCATCGCAGGTGCGCGGGCTACCACTCCTCTCCCCCCTCGTCGCCCACAAGACTCAAACTTCCTCACACTGTTCAAGTAGTTGCCGTTTCAAATTTGCACTCACTACTCGTGGTACTTTGCCGATTACCTCGAGAGTTCAGGCGTAGTGTGCATTTGCGCTGAAGGCTGGAGTTGTTCTCGTCTTATCCTTAATTATGTATATTTATGTGGTGTCTGTTCTTTCGAAAGAACAGTCACGACACATATATGTATATAGAAGAATCTTTCAAGATTCACTTATTGGTGGTATTCCAATTAAAATGTCTGAAAATTGAACTTCGGTGTGTCATTTACTTATCACATATATGATTACTGACAAGTGTGATGAATTTCACGTAGCAACTACAACTATTCTCGATCCCTACTTTCTGAATTATCTGCATCGGCCTTCACAAGGGAAATGAGGAGGCGATTCACGCTGCAGCTGTTCGCTTCCTTCATGAAAATGTCGAATCTCTTTAAAGATTAAGAGGCAGTAGCTCTCAGTTACAAATTGGAGCGAGAGTAACATTTTACCCACTCTCTGACAGAGCTGCAAACTGCTATATCGAATTGAGAAATATTTGTGGCAAATTATGCTGCTGTCTAGAAAGCACCTCAGAAAAGCAGAGTCAATTTTAAAATGATATTGAAGTTATATCTTCACGATTCAAATTCGACAATTGACCCTAAACATAAATATGCGTATAGTTGACCATATGATTACCAGAAAAGTTTCGTCAATCCTTGAGAAATCGATAAACAAAACAAATTTTAGGATTATACACCTAACAAAATTTCTGGTGGATCCAATTGAAAACAACGTTAACTACGAAATATATATATATATATATATATATATATATATATATATATATATATATATATATATATATAAGGATGGGGAGGGGGCGGAGCCGGCAAGAGGATAAGGCGGAAGCAAAATATTAAAACAAAAGACTTTTCAGTGTAGCACGCTTCTTCTATGAAATTACAATCACCAACCTTCTCCTACAAATGCAAAGAGCTTTTGTACTCATTACCGTACAAAGTATGTTACAATTTTAAGAAGGCCGCGCAGAGTATCCGCGCGGTCTAAGGTGCCATGTCATGGATCGGGCTGCTGCTAGCGTAGGAGGTTCCAGTCCTACCTCGGGCATGGGTGTGTGTGTGTTGTCCTTAGAATAAGTTAGTTTAAGTAGTGTGTAAGTTTAGGGACTGTTGGACTTAGCATACCACACACATTCGAACATTTGATTTGAATTTTAAGAATAATATAATGGTAATTAGAACTCGCATATATCCTTTTTGGCACTTGTTTTTCTCGATCTTCGTATAAGCGTGGAACAGTAGAGAAACTAAAGCGATCCTATGAACCCATTACGAAACACTTCACTATGAATAACAGAGCATTCGTGTAAATGAAGGGCCTCAGCAGAAGGTATTTCTATTTCGTAGCATTTATTGTTTCAGAGACAATGAGAACACTTTATAAGTGCACAAAACGTGAATGATATACTATATATATATATATATATATATATATATATATATATATATATATATATATATTTGTGTTGTTCCCACCAGAATTGTTTAATTTTAAAACATACATCGTTTTCTAGGTTGAATACATATTTTCTTGTGTCTAAATCTAATGCAGAGCGCTGAAAAGATAGTTTCCTGTGTCGTCTGATTGCTATCTAGGTGAAACATTATGTGGTAGCTGCGTTTATTATGATTCTATTCTTTAACTTCGTTAAATATTTGAATGAAATGTCAAAAGATAAAGTGGCTGCTCATTTTATAGCAAAATAACTCTAGCTGTGGTAGTTAATACTACACACATGGGTAGGTTGGCAGAAACGTTTGAGCCTGGTTTTGCGGTCTGTGCCTGTGTTAGCCGTGGCGCGAGAGCTATGGGCTGGCCGGTCAACCACAGCTCGTTCCAAGGCGAGGCTTGGTGGCAGCCAGCAAGCCGGCGGTCGCGGTGATGCCCAACAGCCCCCAGCACAGCGCAGAGTGGGGCTCTGGCGTAAATACAGAATGTTTACTTCCTGGCATCATAGTAAAAGCAGACAGCCGAAATACAAATCAGGCCGTCTCACTGCGAGCAATCAAATCGAGATAGAGTCGTCGCTTATACTGAAGAGAAGCTGGTCTGACGGCGTTATAGATTCTACGCTGAGATGTATTATGAAAGAAACAAATAATGATTCTGAATAAATTACTAGTACTTTAAAATGCTTTTTTTTTTTTAAATCTCCTTAGTGAGACTATAGAAGAAATAAAATATGAGTGTTTTTCCTTTGTGCTGCCTTTAAATTAATTTTTTTAAAGTATACAGTTCCTTTATTCTCCTATTTTATTATAAATTTATATACCTAGCGACAGTTTTCCGCGTCAGTTTGTCAAAGAAATTAAGTGAAAGGAAAAGCATTGAATTAAAGAAAGTAAGGATGTCTGGGTTCGATTCCCGCCTGTGGCACAAATATTAATTCAATGCATCTCATTTCACTCAATATCCTATTTTTATTCATTTATACCTAGATTCCATGCATACAGAGTAATCAGTTTTGTTATTTCAAATACGTCTCTCTCCTCCACTCCATCCATTAATACGCTCTCCGTCCTTAACAAAATATGCAAACGATTTGTCTTGTATTTATTAGTTGTTAATTTTTCCTCCTTTCTCTCTGTCAAATCCCTTACATTATAACCTCAGTTGCCCTTTTGGTCTATTCCCCCAAAAAACTGTAAAAAATTGTGGTTTCCGTTAAAACAATGCTGTCTCTTTTAATGTCTGCTTTCTTTACTGTCCGTGGGTCCTCTCTATGAAGCAGTGTTCTTTCATATCTCCGATAATCCATCCTTCGTTCTGTAAAACATTCCTTCCTTTTTCTCTCGGCCCTAAAACAAACTGTGATATATAAGTAAGGAGTACTTTGCAAGCATTTCTCTTTTAAATGTTCAAATTTTTGTTAAGCTTAAGGGACTTAACTGCGGGGTTATCAGTCCCTAAACTTACAAACTACTTATGAACTACTTACAAACTAGGACGGCACAAATATCCATGCCCGAGGGGGGATTCGAACCCCCGACCGTAGTGGCCGTGCAGACCGTGACTGGAGCGCCTCAGTCCCCTCGGCCACCGCGGCCGGCTTTCTCTTTTATTTTCCAGTTCTGCACTCCTGTTCATTCCTAGATCCCGCCCTCCCTCCTGCTACCCCTCCCTTGAAATATTTATCTGCATCTCCGTGCTTCTTTTCACAATTTTGTGCTTGGCGGATTTGTTTTTTTAAATCACTTTCATTATTTCTCTGTGGTTGACTCTCGAAAAGCACGTGGATATAATGGACAACTGAACCTTACCGTACAAGCACTATTGTCGCCATTAAAATAGACATCTATTCCGACAAATACCAGTATCCAAGCTTTGAAATGGCAGAGACTGATGTTCTCCCCCGTCCTTCCCAGTTGGATATTATGCTTCGCATGTAATCGCATTTTCGATGCAACATTGTATCAGAATCCAAATTGCTGTTTTGTAACCTCAGTATGACTATTGAAGGCAACCACACCGTGGAGAATAATTGTTCGACACACTTGCCAGTTATCGGATACCTTGTCACTGACCATACTAGTAAATCACAGAAACCTCCTTCATCGAAGTCTGTATGTGTTCCTGAACGTGGTGAATAAATGTCAAAAAGAAGTTACTTTCCGAATTTCAAATTTTTTAACGCATAATTCACGTTCCTCATAACTATAAAAATGCCTAATATTCAAGTTATCGTGGCAACGGCTACCCAACAATCTTTATTATAATGAGCTCATAGTTAAATAAGCTTATTACAGAATCCACACCAAATCGTAATGTAGCATACTAAAACGTAGTATAATATCATGCAAAATCCGCGATAAGGCGCCTCACACTACGTGGCCATCCCGTGCGGCCAAGAATGTCTTACCTAGCCAGACACCTCTGAGCTCTTTGAATGGTCGTACTGTCTAATGAGTACTCCATTATGACAAAACATTAGGCCAACGCATCTCTAATTCGCTGGAGGCCGGGATGAGGTTAACTGGTAATAGCGAAGGTATGGGTCCGATTCCCGCTGGGGGTAACAGTTTTTAACGGCCACAAAAATAGCATCTACACCTCCAGTAACTCCAATAAAGAACGCAGGACTCTGCCTTGTTTCAAATCAAAATTGCACATGTCCATGCGCTACTAAATTAAACAAAGTTTTCGCAAAATACCAAACCCCTTCCTCGTCTCTACGAACGGTGCGATCCTAACTACTAGTGAACGACAGATAGTTGACGCTTCATGGTGTCAGGTCAAGAGTGACGGTATATGCAGCGTTGGCGTGTTCGGAAGAAACAATAAATATATCAGCAGTATTCCTTCCTATTATACAATAGCAAATGGTGCTGGGTTCGAGTCGCTGCCGGGGAAAATTAATTGTATCGTCGTTTCAGGTACCAGTATGACGCTATTTGTGAACGTATTTGATATGTGACATCTGATTGTGCTTAGTTAACAAATCATCAATACACTGTATTCTATTCCACAACTTTATGATGTATGACATCTGTGAATTGCACTATATTACGTATCTTCAGCGGTTACCTCTCAGCAACAATAAGAGCTTCATGCAACTCCTGGTGCAGTACTAAGATTATCATTTAATTATTGGTTCAGACATCGGTCTAAGAAACTAATGAAAACGTCAGTGTTTTCCGTCTATTTATGCCTAGAAATCACGCGCACTTAAACGTGGCACCTGAGCGGAGAATGTTGGGAGCTGAAGCTTGCATTCAGCTCATAGCGGATTGGCTGTTAGAACAAGCCCCGCCTCTTTCCCCCAGTGCCGGCAGCTTACGGCGTATAGATTACTGGTTTTAAAAGAAACATGTAACGGGTTAAGGCGCTACAGATGGAACACGAAATTAAGTATCACTTTAATGTTTGACTAATATAAAAGTGGAACGCATATCTACGAAATGTTAATATTTGAAAGGGACTTATTAAGCGGGTGTAACAACGCTCTCTGCCTCTTTTTATTGTCGTAACAGAATAAAAATCAGAATTAACATTCTTCACACCACTTTCAAGGACAGCCTTCTTTCTTATAAAAGAAGTCGTCGGGGTATGTGGACTTATTTTAGCAAATAACAAAGTGGAAGACAATAATCAATACGAAGCACAAATCAACAATACATTGACGAGGTCCACGGTGTACAATGCTGTTACGAGGTAAGATTGGTAGAGAGCATAAACATTCCGTTGACACACGAGCTCAGCCGACTTCCGCCGATCAGAGAGGGACCACGAAAACGTGCGTACAACTGTTTTTTGCTTAACAGTGCGTTCAGACTGAGATCGTGAACAAAAACATATCATGTCACTAAACAAGTGTGATAAGGTATCTGACTTTTCACTTATTGCAACTAAATTTAATTTACAAGTGTTACTGTCTCATCTCTAATGACATTTATTCTAATATTTGTTGTACGAAAGTATTGGTTTGTACCTTGCCTGAATACCATAAGGAGAAATAGGAGACTTACTTAGTACCTATTGTGGGTAGGTAATAACTGTACTGTACAATGATTTGTCGACCTGCGACGCAGCTGTGCAATGGTGGTTGCATACCGTCAAGTGCGGTCTCCACTTAGAAATTCAGGGGTGATCCACCTTTTTTTCTGTAAAGTGTACATGTGATAAAGAAACCTATATTTGCAATGCTTTGGTGTGGCATGTTCACAAAATAGAGGAAATGCACTTTTCAGAGAAAGAGCTGTTACCACTGAACAACTCAGAATCTTGGAGAATATAGTTGTGTTCACTTCACAACATTAATTAACAGTATTGATGGGGGTCGAAGATGGATGTTGAAGAGCTGGTTATTTGTCAGGCCAGACTCCTAACCGCCACGGTATACCCTGCAGGAAGATCTAGGGGCCGTTCTGTTGCCGCCGTTGGCGTAATTAAAGAATATTGTTCAGTAAAACATTTATTCTGAAATGGTACTCATGGCTGCGTATTCCAGGCGACTGGGTCGATGACGTCGGCGGCCTTCCGACGTACTGTGCGCTGACAGTGCGGCTGCGTCCGCGCTAGCTCAGCGGGCGGAGGTAGGCGACCTGCTGCCACGCTGTTTGTTGTGGAACCGTACGGAAGACGGTGGAACGTGTGAATGATAGATTCACACGTCTGGACTGGTGGTTCCCGGTCCGCATTCTAATTGCTGTCTCGCATCATCTTCATACCGGTCCGCGTTGACGGTTGTTGTGTGGTCATGATGTGCGCTGACTCCTGGCCTACCGGCAAGTAGGAGTCTCCCCTAGGAACGCTGGAGTTCCAGTGTACAGGACATGGACGTCCTCCTAGATACTTCCTCTGCGTCCGTAGTTGGTTGTAGCGCAGGAGTCGAACTCGGAGCTACGCAAGAGTCGCCATCTCGCCGGTTGACAGCTAATATAGAAGAGTTCTATAACATACTTGTACTGACGTTAGAACATTCCAAGGAAACGAGTGCTACGAAATGTAAGCCATCGATTCATCTGACTGACTCCTTATGAACTCATGTGCCGGAGTATACATGGTGTTTCACTAAGTGTGTTTGCCTCTGTAACGTATAAAATAATAGGTGACGGGAAATTTTAATACGGTAGGTCAACACAAGAAATGCTACACTTTCTGCGGAGCTATGAACATAGTTTATTGTATCATTTTCCAAAGAGTTACAGCACAAAGATATAATTTTTTAAATGGAACAATAGTTTTTTTTCTATCGTGCATTGGAATCGTTGAAACCAGCTGCGTCCAAATCAATTTAAACTAAATTCCTATCACTGTTAGTCTGGGATCTACAACCCTTCAAAGTTTCAGGGGCAGATACCACAAACGCTGTGCATAATGCAATGCGCTTTCTAAATGTGCGGCCGAGTTGTTACGTCGCCGGAGCGAGAAGCTTCCTCGATGCGCTGTTAGACTGCCGACTGTCGCCGCACACGGCCGTATACCCGACAGTTGGAGCCACACAAACAACCGGGGCTCAATACACCACAGTTACTGGTATCGGATGACGTTGGCATACACAAACAACGAGGTGAGTTATATCGCGCTTTTGTAGCCGACAGTTTGGGTGGTCTCCTTGAACATGTGTGTCTACACACGAGAGTCCATATGTGGATGCAGCACGATGGTCACCCAGCCCATCCTGCGCGTGCTGTTGTGGAAGAACTAAACAACAGGTTTGCAGGAAGATGGTTGGGGCGCAAGTGTCCTCATTCAGGGCCCGCAAGGTCGCCCGATTTAACACCGGTAGATTTCTTTTTGTGGGGATATCTAAAGGATCGTGTTTATGTCACTGAGCCCACTTCCCCAGATGATCTAAAACGGCGCATCGAGGACGCATGTCGCTCCGTCTCACCGGCGATGTTACATCGCGTCCGCAGATACTTTCGACGGCGCATTGCATTATGCATTGAGGAACATGGACACACATTTGAACATCTCATGTAAATCAACTTCCCACCGCCATAACATCCATCACCCACCACACAGCCATGTATTATGTACAGCGTGTGGTATCTGTCCCTGAAACTTTGGAGGGTTGTAGCTCCCAAACTAACAGTGATAGGAATGTAGTTTAAATTGATTTGGACGCAGCTGGTTTCAACGATTCCAATGCACGATAGAAAAAACTATTGTTCCATTTAAAAAATTATATCTTTGTGCTTTACCTCTTTGGAAAATGATACAATAAACTATGTTCATAGCTCCGCAGAAAGTGTAACACTTCTTGTGTTGACCTACCACATTAAAATTTCCCGACACCTATTATTTTATAAGTTACAGAGGCAAACACACTTAGTGAAACACCCTGTATATAGCGTGTGTGGAGCAGCTGATAGTTCCCCTACGCACTAGTCATGACCACATCTGCCCTGTCATACGAACGTGTAGGCGTTTTTTTTTATCTTGCTGTGTTCACGTAACAGGTTAGCTGGTGGTTCCAGAAGGCTCCGGATACGCGTTGTTGCGTTAGACATCAGCATTGTTTCCTCACCCAATGAAGTGACGTGATACTGCAAACTCGTACTGTTCCATTTGACTTCCGCTGATGCGTGCTATCCAGTCCGGCGCGTGTGCGTCCATTGCTGTCAGCTTGACCGAGTAAATATGATGCAAAGTAGTTGCTTTTCCCCTTCCCCGTTCTGTTGACACTCCGCAATGTTTCTACAACAGTGATTTCCAAACTTTCCCTAATGGCGACACCCTTTTATAGCTTACAGTTTTGCGCGACACCCTTCCACTAATATAAATACATATGGTAGAATTTAGATGGTTCTAGCGGGGGGAGGGGGGCAGAAATAAAGTATCGCTTAAGTGTAGTCTGTAAACGAAACTGAAATCCTCGTACGCATTGACATGTTTAATGTTGATCCTGACTGCAGCAATTACGTACACTCATCGCAAGAAATGGAAACATTAGGAACTACGGAGATATACAACAGAAAACACCGCAGACAACAATGCCTAACTCACACAGTAATACTTGTTCTTCTACATGTGACCCAACTTCCGAAACACGAAAACTGAATTTCGGAAACTGTTTATCGCTGTCGTGTGTACACGTCAGGGCCAAATCGATTGGAAACGGCATCCGGAAATTAGCTACTCGGATTTCTGATTTAGACAGCACAGTGGCTGTTCCCTTTCAGTTCAATATTATCACATTATTTTCAGAAATAAAGAGGATGTATTTGTGGCAAGTGATGAATTATTATTTAAGTTCTATTGTTAGGTTCTTGCTTCGCCACGACCTCGGAAGTCCCGACATATTCGGAAAAAATGGATAAATATTTGTTACAAGTAAGAATGTTGTTGTTGTGGTCTTCAGTCCGGAGACTGGTTTGATGCAGCTCTCCACAATACCCTATCCTGAGCAAGCCTCTTCATCTCCACATAAGAACGGCAACCTACATCTGTCTGAGTCTGCTTACTGTATCCATTTCTTGGTCTTCCTCTGCGATTTTTACCCCACACACTTCCCTCTAATGCTAAATTCACAATTCCTTGATGTCTAAGAATGTGTCCCACCAATCTATCCCTTCTTTTAGTCAAGGTATGCCAGAAATTTCTTTTCTCCCCAATTCTGTTCAGTACCTCCTCATTAGTTACGCGATCCACCCACCTAATCTTCAGCATTCTTCTGTAGCACCATATTTCAAAAGCCTCGATCCTCTTCCTGTCCGCACTGTTTATCGCCCATGTCTCACTCTCACTCCCATACAAGGCAGCACTCCATAAAAATGCTGTCAGAAAGGACTTCCTTAGGCTTAAATCAATATTCGATGTTAACAAATTTCTCTTTTTCAAAAACGCTTTTCTACCCTTTGCCATTCTGCATTTTATATCCTCTGTACTGCGACCATCATTTGTTATTTTACTGCCCAAGTAACAAAACTCATCTACCTCCTTTATTGCTTCGTTTCCCAATCTAATTCCTTCAGCATCACCTGATTTTCTTACACTGCACTCCATTACCCTAGTTTTGCTCTTGTTAATGTTCATCTTATATGCACCTTTCAGCACACTGTCCATTCCGTTCAATTGCTCTTTCAGGTCCCTTGCTGTATCTGACAGAATTACTATGTCGTCGGCAAAACGCAATGTTTTTAATTCTTCCCCCTGAACTTTTATTCCTTCACCAAATTTCTCCTTGCTTTCCTTTATAGCTTGTTCAATGTACAAATTGAATAACATTGGAGAAAGGCTACAACCCTGTCTCACTCCCTTCCCAACCACTGCATTCCTTTCATGCCCTTCAACTCTGACAACCGCTGTCTGGTTTTTGTACAAGTTGTAAATAACATTACGCTCCCTATATTTTGCTCCTGCTTGCTTCAGAACTTGAAAGAGATTATTCCAATCAACATTGTCAAAAGCCTTCTCCAAATCTACAAAAGCTAGAAATGTAGGTTTGCCTTTTCTTAATCTATCTTCTAGGATAAGCCGTAAAGTGAGTATTGCCTCCCGAGTTCCTACATTTCTCCTGAACCCAAACTGATCTTCCCCGAGGTCGGCTTCTACCAGTTTTTCCATCCTTCTGTATATAATTCGTGTTAATATTTTGCAACCATGACTTATTAAACTGATGGTTCTGTAGTTTTCACACCTGTCTGTACCTGCTTTCTTTGGAATGAGGATTATAACATTTTTCTTAAAGTCTGAGGGTACTTCGCCTGTCTCATACATCTTACACACCAGGTGAAACAGGTTTGTCATGGCTGGTTCTCCCAGAGACTTCAGTAGCTCTGAGGGAATATCATCTACTCCAGGGGCCTTGTTTCGTCTTAGGTCTTTCAGGGCTCTGTCAAATTCTTCTCTCAGTACAGTATCTCCTATTTCATCTTCATCTACATCCTCTTCCCTTCCTACAATATTGTCTCGAAGGTCATTTCCTTTGTAGAGCCCCTCTATATACTCTTTCCACCTTTCAGTTTTCCCTTCTTTGCTGAGAACTGGTTTTCCATCCGTGTCCTTGATATTCATAGAGCTATTTTTCTTATCTCCAAATGTTTCTTTTATTTTCCTGTAGGCTGTATCTATTTTTCCGATATTTACACATTCTTCTACATCCTTGCATTTGCCTTCTAGCCACTCCTGCGTAGCCATTTTGCACTTCCTGTCAATTTCATTTCTTAGTCGTATGTACTCCATTTTGCCTGTTTCATTTACTGCATTTTTTTATTTTCTCCTTTCATCGATTAAATTTAGTATCTCCTGTGATATCCAAGGATTTTTTGTAGGTATTGCCTTCCTACCTATTTTGTCCTCTGCTACTTTCACTATTTCATCTCTCAATTTTACCCATTCCTCCTCTACTGTTTTATTTTCCCTTGTTTCTGTCAATTGTTGCCTAAAGCTCCCTCTGAAATTCTTAAGAACCTCAGGTTCCTTCAATTTATCTAGGTCCCATCTCCTTATTTTCCTACCTTTTTGTAGTTTCTTCAGTTTCAGCCTACAGTTCATAACCAACAAGTTATGGTCAGAGTCTATATCTGCCCCTGGGTATGTCTTACACTGTAAAACCTGGTTCCGAAATCTATGTCTCACCATTATAAAATCTATCTGGTATCTCCCAGTGTCTCCTGGTCTCTTCCACGTATACAACCTTCTTTTGTGATTCTTGAACCAGGTGTTTGTTATAACTAAATTATGTTCCGTGCAAAATTCTACCAGGCGGCTTCCTCTTTCACTCCTTTTGCCCAGACCATATTCACCTACTATCTTTCCTTCCCTTCCTTGTCCTACTACCGAATTCCAGTCTCCCATAACAATTAAGTTTCCCTCTCCCTTAATAGTCTGAATAATTTCTTTTAGCTCCTCATATATTTCTTCGATTTCCTCATCATCGGCAGAGCTAGTTGGCATATAAACCTGTACTACTGTTGTCGGTGTTGGCTTCGTATCTATCTTGACAATGATAATGCTATTACTGTGCTGCTCATAGTAGTTTACCCGCATTCCTATTTTCTTATTCATTATCAATCCTACTCCTGTGATACCCCCAATTGATTTTGTATTTATAATCCTATAGTCACCTGACCAGAAATCCTGTTCATCCTGCCACCGAACTTCACTAATCCCCACTATATCTAACTTCAACCTATCCATTTCCCTTTTTAAATTTTCTAATTTTCCTACTCTATTAAGGGATCTAACATTCCACGCTGCGCCCCGTAGAATGCCAGTATTGTCTTTCTTGATGATCACACCCTCCTGAGTAGTCCCCGCCCGGAGATCCGAATGGGGGACTATTTTACCTCCGGAATATTTTACCCGAGAGGATGCCATCATCATATGTTCATACAGTAGAGCTGCATGTCCTCGGGAAAGGTAACGGCTGTAGTTTCCCCTTGCTTTCAGCCGTTCGCAGTAGCTGTGTGGCAAAGCCACATTAGCTGATGTTACAAGGCCAGCTCAGTCAATCATCCAGACTGTTGCCCCTGTAACTACTGAAAAGGCTGCTTCCCCTCTTCAGGAACCACACGTTTGTCTGGCCTCTCCGCTGTGGTTGCACCTACTTTACGGCTATCTGTATCGTTGAGGCATGCAAGCCACCCCACCTCGGCAATGTCTGTGGTTCATGGGAGTGGACAAGTAAGAATATGAATGTCATTTCTGGTCCCAGAATCTGTTAATTACAGGAAACTGGGGTAAAAATATTAACGCATACCAGGGTTCGAACCAACGATCACTGCCTTTAAAATAGTACTCTCCGTTAATCACCCAGGCATACTCCATATTAAACATCACTACTGAATAGCTTTAGTCAAAAAATGTTCAAATGTTTGTAATTCTTACGGGACCAAACTACGTTGGTCGTCGGTCCCTAAACTTACAAACTACTTAAACTAAGTTAAGGACAACACACATACATCCATGCCCGAGGGAGGATTCGAACCTCCGACGCGCGAGGCCGCACGGTCCGTAACGTGGCGCTCCAGACCGCTCAGCTGCTCCCGCGCGCCTAGCTTTGGTCAGTGGACAATTGTGACCGCTTTTACAATCTGTGACAGCTTTTAGAGCCACTATGTCATTGATTGACATTGAATTGTAAGAAAAGCTACCGAGGGTGACGTGGCTTTGATAAATCCATCAAAAACACTCAGGTGCAGCTTTTTGAGAAGGAAAGCAGACTACAGTGAAGATTCGTTCAAGCAGCTGCCAGTTCCAGCAAACTGCGCATGGGAAAAGCTGTTATCGAGTATCAGCATTCGCAGTTTGCTGGAATCTGGCAACTGGCAGCTGCTTGATTAGTATCTACTGATGCTGAAGGAGAGCTGCCGCCTAGCGGCTGAGCACGCAATTAATGTACACCGATCATTCTTTTAATACGTGATCTGTGGTGCACTGAATGAAGAGAAGGATGGTTAACTACAGGCGAGTCTTCAGGGCAGTATGACGAGAAGGATATTTTGTGTTATTTTATGACAAGTTTTTTTTTAGGGTCTAAATATGATAGTCTCGCGGCACCCTTGATACTACTATGCGACACCCCAGGGTGTCGCGACATCCAGTGTGGAAAGCTCTGTACTACAGCAACCAAGACTTGGAAAAATTTACCGCTACAGAGCTGGTGTGCAAGGGTATGAAAAAAATGCCAGTGGTGGTTATTTTATTCTTTTATATTCTGTTTGTTCTTCAGGTAGATCGATGCTTTGAGGTCATTTGTTCATGTTCGTTGAGAATTTGGCTCATTTTTTTAATAACACATGGTGTTCAGCAATCTTTTTTTTTTTCACTCTTTTCACTGGTTTTTCTGTTTGATCGGCCCTTGGAGGGCGTCGGTTTATTTTGATTGTTTCGTCGTTGACTCGAGTCCTCTGACCGAGCACGCTGAGTCAACACTCCAGCAACTCTGTGACCGAGCGCGCTGAGCCACCATTCCGCGCAAGTTTCGAATCTCCATCTAACATGTTCGTACATCACAAAAAAATGTTCAAATGTTTGTATAGCTTATGGGACTTAACTACGGGGTCATCAGTCCCTAAACTTACAAACTACTTACGAACTAGCTAACACTAAGGACGGCACAAATATCCATGCCCGAGGGGGGATTCGAACCCCCGACCATAGTGGCCGTGCAGACCGTGACTGAAGCGCCGCAATGCCCTCGGCTACCGCGGCCGGCCGTACATCACAAATTAATGCTCAGCCCATTACGCTAAGGCGAACAGCTGCAAGAGTAATCCACAAATTTCGTATCGTCGATGGCAGGTGTTAACTGCTAACATGGCATTTTTAGACATTAGATTATAATTCACTGTACTAACAACAACGTGTTTTTGATAATTTTCAGTGGCCCATTGGTTGGAAGTGACAACGCTTGATTTATAATAAGAAAATCATCTAATAAAGAAGGCAAGAGGGCGTATGCAAATGAGAGTTTCAGATGGGGGATGTCATGTGATTGATTTCTGAACGCCAACTGTACGCTGTGTTCTTTCACTCATCCGAATGCCAAATGTACGCTATGTTCCTTCCTGGCAATAGTCATTCGTAATCAGTATAGGCAAAGAAAATGAGCTTAGAACAAACTACCAACGCAGGACAAGCGATAATATTTTCATGTAAAAATATAATGAAAATGTGGGAGAGATGTTAAAATAATAGTTCAAAGAGGTAAACAACAAAAAAGTATGTTTCTCAAAGCTAAACTCAAATATCAAATAATTTTGGCTGTTTGTTAAAATACAGTGAGAGAGAATATTACAAGTTGGGCACACAATAGAAGAGTCTTAATGGTATCGTCGATAATTATTTATGTTCTTATTAGTTTGGCCCGAGAAGTTCGCAAGAAAATCGTAAAACTACAGGCAAATCTAAAGTGGGCCATAAAACACGCTATTGCGATTTTTATTTATTTATTTATTTTGCTTCAAAACGTCTTCATGATAATTAACTTTCAAATCACACATCTATCCTTGACTCAAACTAGATTTAATTAGTCTTAATTTCAATCCTATGTTTTCTGTAATCTGGAAATCATAACAGAAAGTGAATAACTTTCTATTGAAAATGACATTATATTTTGTATTGTTTGAAAGTATTCGATACAGACACATGAAATGACTTATGTACACCAATAATATCTACGTAATATCTACGCAGTAATATTCGCCGCAGTAAAGTAGCGAGCGGTCTAAAGCGCCTCGCTGCGGAGCGCGCGGTTGCTCGCCGTCGGAGGTTCGAGTCCTCCACGCGCCGGCCGCGGTGGCCGAGGAGACTGAGGCGCTCCACTCACGGTCTCACGGCCACTGCGGTCGGGGGTTCGAATCCCCCCTCGGGCATGGATATTTGTGCCGTCTTAGTTCGTAAGTAGTTCATAAGTAGTTTGTAAGTTTAAGGACTTATGACCCCTTAGTTAAGTCCCGTAAACTATACAAACATTGAAAACATTGAATTTGATGACCACGCAGTTTGGTCCGTTAGATTTACAAACATTTGATTTGATTCCCACTTTTCAGTAGCGAGAATGCTGAAACGAAATATTCTTGCAGCTTAAAGTGAGATTACGTTGCCAAGAAGTTTTATTAATACTACTAGTATTATCCGTACTTGCTTATTTCGCCTCAGTAGGAAGGTGTTATTGGGCATTAGCCTCACACAGAGGAGATAAAAAAAATGCATCTGTAGTTGACCTGCAGAGCTTTCTGCAGATTCTGCATAGTGATCGGAATGTTTACATTCAGTCATCCAAATTTTTACGATTAGTGTGCGAAGAACGCTCTGCTGATCAACTGCATGTGCATTTTTCTGGGGTATTTGATATCTCCTCTGTTTTCTGCTAATGCCCAAAAATCTCATCTTTGTTCCTTCCTTCCGAGGAAAAACAAGCATGTACGAATTACACCAATGTTATTGATCAAGTTTCCTGGCAGATAAACTCAATTCATTCTGCAAGAAAACTTTTTTTAGCATGTAGGCTATCCATTGAAGAGCGTAGATTCGCATCTGTTCATTATAATTTCCAGTTCACAGAAAATATAGTAATGAAGTTGCCAGTCTGCAGTTTTATACACGGTATCGATTTATTGCAAATCAAGTCTCGTCGTTTAGCCACCAGTAAAAGCCATGGTTTTGAGAAACTAGATACGTTCATAAGTTGATTCCATGCGATAAACGCTTATATTTAAGTTTATTAAAGAAAATGTAATTCAGCGTACTGTCTGACCCAACAGCAAACACATACCGAGTGTGTAAACAAATCCGACAACAGCTCAAATCGCACTTATTTTCACATTATGAAAAGGAGAACGCGTTGCGCCTGACATATAGTGGCAGCACTACGTACGTGGTGACTCCGCTCTCTTCAAATCTCCGCCAATTTGAAAAACGGATGTGGAATGTTTTTTTAACTCAATTTTGCAACCTAGTCTGGATGGACGCCATATTTATACCAGCATTGGATGTGACACCATCTTGGATGACATCATTGGGACATTTCCACATCCCCCATTAGAGTGGGGGGGGGGGGAGGTGGAACTTTGGCAATATTGCTCTCTGCACCCAGTAGCGACATTACCCCTATTCTAAGGCCCTTATTACACTCGGCCACCAGGCCCGAAAAGACGCCTCCTGAGCCACAACAAGGTAGCTGTAGACAGAAAGCAACAGGAAATGATAAGAGCAATGTAGTAATAGTTAACTGCAGGAGCTTCTATAGAAAGGTCCCAGAACTGCTCTCATTAATAAACGGTCACAATGCCCACATACTACTAGGGACGGAAAGTTGGCTGAAACCAGATGTAAACAGTAATGAAATTCTAAAAGCGGATTGGAATATATACCGCAGAGACAGGCTGGACAGTGAAGGGGGAAGCTTGTTTATAGCAATGAAAAGTGCAATAGTATCGAAGGAAATTGACGGAAACCCGAAATGTGAAATAATTTGGGTGAAGGTTACGGTTTAAAGCAGGCTCGAACACAGTGGCAGACTAATGCTGTTGGAGGCCCGGGGCGGCGGCAAAGCCGGCCGCGGTGGCCGGGGGGACTGAGGCGCTTCAGTCACGGTCTGCACGGCCACAACGGTCGGGGGTTCGAATCCCCCCTCGGGCATGGATATTTGTGCCGTCCTTAGTTGTAGGTAGTTCATAAGTAGTTTGTAAGTTTAGGGACTGATGACCCCGTAGTTAAGTCCCTTAAGCTTAACAAACATTTGATTTGCGGCGGCAAAACAAAATGAGGCCTCCCGTCCACTTGGAAATAAATCTATTACTATAAAAAGTAACTTTTGAGATTTGAAGAAAAAAAAAGACGTACTTTCGAAATATTTGAAGGCCCCTCCAAGAAGTGAGGCCCGTCCGCCATGATAATTTGATGTTTTTATAGGCCTCCTGGCTCATCAGCTGTTGTGGCAGAACACCTGAAGGGCAATTTGGAAAATAGTTCTAGTAGATTTCCCAATCATGTTATAGTTTTGGAGGAGATTTTAGTTCACCTGATATAGACTGGAAGACTCAAACGTTTATAACGGATGGCAGGGACAAAGAACCCAGTGAAATTGTTTTTACGTATATTATCTGAAAACGACCTTGAGCAATTAACAGAGGCCGCGGTGTAGTAGCCGAGCGGTCTAAAGCGTCTCGCTGCGGAGCGCGCGGTTGCTCGCCGTAGAGATTCGAGTCCTCCCTGGGGCATGGGTGTGTGTGTGTTTGTCCTTTGGTTAGTTTACCTAGGTTTAAGTAGTTTGTAAGCTACGGACTGATGACCACGCAGTTTGGTCCGATAAATTTACAAACATTTGAACATTTTAGTTAACAGAGAACCCACTTGTGGCGATAACATATTAAACCTTCTGGTGACAAACAGACCCGAACTATTCGAAACCGTTAACGCAGAACAGGGAATCAGCGATCATAAATTACAGCATCGTTGATTTCAGCTGTAAATAGAAATATTAAAAATCTAGGAAGATTTTTCTATTTGTCAAAAGTGGTAAAAAGCAGATTTCTGAGTACTTAGTGGTTCAACACAGATGTTTTATCTCAAGTACAGATAGTGTTGAGGTACAGTGGGCTAAGTTCAAAGCCATTGTACAATATGCATTAGATGAATATGTGCTAAGCAAGATCGTAGGATATGGAAAGGAGCCACCGTGGTACAAGAACCGAGTTAGAAAGTTGCTACAGAAGCGAAGGGAACTTCACTGCAAACATAAACATAGGCAAAGCCTTGTACACAAACAAAAATTACTCGATGCGAAATGTAGCGTAAGGAGGACTACGCGAGAAGCATTCAGTGAATTCGAAAGTAAAGTTCTATGTACTGACTTGGCTGAAAATCATAAGAAATTTTGGTCTTATGTCAAAGCGGTAGGTGGATCAAAACAACATGTCAAGACACTCTATGACGAAAATGGTACTGAAATAGAGGATGACACTCTAAAGGTTGAAATACTAAATGTCTTTTTCCAAAGCTTTTTCACAGAGGAAGTCTGCACTGTAGATCCTTCTCTAGATGGTCGCACAGATGACAAAATGTCAGATATCGAAATAAATGACAGAGGGATAGAAAAACAATGGAAATCACTCAAAATATTTGAAGGCCCCTCCAAGACGAGAGGCCCTTAGTCCGCCATGATAATTGGACGTTTCTATAGGCCTCCTGGCTCATCGCTGTTGTGGCAGAACACCTGAAGGACAATTTAGAAAATATTTCTAGTAGATTTCCCAATCATGTTATAGTTTTGGAGCAGATTTTCATTCACCTGATATAGACTGGGAGACTCAAACATTTATAACGGATGGCAGGGACAAAGAACCCAGTGAAATTGTTTTAAGTGTATTATCTGAAAACGACCTTGAGCAGTGAACAGAGAACCCACTTGTGGCGATAACATATTAAACTTTCTGGTGACAAACAGACCCGAATCGATGGGATGCTATTTCGATTTTACACAGAGTACGAGAAGGAACTTGCATCTCTTCCAGTGGTGTGCCGTAGGTCTCTAGAAGAGCGTAGCGCTCCAAAAGATTGGAAAATGGCGCAGGTCATCCCTGTCTTCAAGAAGAGACATTGAACAGATGTGCAGAACTATAGGCCTATATCTCTAACGTCAGTCAGTTGTAGAATTTTGGAACATGTATTATGTTCGAGTATAATGACTTTTCTGGAGACTAGAAATCTGCTCTGTAGGAATCAGCATGGGTTTCGAAAAAGGCGATCGTGAGAGACCCACCTCGCGCTATTCGTCCACGAGACTCAGAGGGCCATAGACACGGGTTCTCAGGTAGATGCTATGTTCCTTGACTGCCGCAAGGCATTTGATTCAGTTCCCCACAGACGTTTAATGAACAAAGTAAGAGCGTGTGGTCTATCAAACCAATTGTGTAATTGGATTGAGAAGTTCCTAGATAACAGTACACAGCATGTCATTCTCAATGGAGAGAAGTCTTTTGAAATAAGAGTGACGTCAGATGTGTCACAGGGAGTGTTGGACCGTTGCTATTCACAATATATATAAATGACCTTGTTGATAACATCGGATGTTCACTGAGGCTTTCTGCGGATGATGCTGTAGTATATAGAGAGGTTGTAACAATGGAAAATTGTACTGAAATGCAGGAGGATCTGCATCAAATTGACGCATGGTGCAGGGAATGGAAATTGAATCTCAATGTAGACTAGTGTAAAGTGCTACGAATACATATAAAGAAAGAGCCTTTATCATTTAGCTACACTGTAGCAGATGAGCAACGTGAAGCAGTTAATTTCATAAATTATCTGGTAGTATGCATTAGGAGTGATTTAAAATGGAACAACAATATAATGAGATTCATTGGAAGAATCCTAAGGAAATGCAGTCCGAAAACAAAGGAAGTAAGTTACAGTAAACTTGTTCGTCCACTGCTTGAATACTGCCAACCAGTGTAGGTCGTTAGAGGAGATCCAATGGAGAGCAGCGCGATACGTTTAGTAATCATGAAAGCATTACAGAGATGATTGATAAACCCCAGCGAAACACTCTGTAAGAGAGACGCTCTGTACCTCGGTACGGGCTTTTGACAAAGTTTCGAGAACATAACTTTACCGATGAGTCTAGCAGTGTACTGCTCCATCCTACGTATATCTCGCGAAGAGATCATGAGGATAAAATCAGAGAGATTAGAGCCCACACAGAGGCATATGGACAATCTTTCTTTCCGCGAACAATACGAGACTGGAACAGGATGGAGAACCGATAGTGGTACTCAAGGTACCCTGAGCCATACACCGTCAGGTGACTTGCGGAGTATGGATGTAGATGTAGATGAAAATGAGTATGAGGGTTTCTTTTTCTGGTGAGAGACACTCACTTTCTCATTTTCGAATCTTTACCCGTCATATCTCCTGTTATTAACACAATAGTTCAAAGAAAGACGATTTATACATTTATAAGTAATTGAAAAACTTGTTCTCGTCTGAACACAGTTCTTCAAAAAGAGTACACTACAACCCTTTATATTCCCTTAACGATAGCATAGTATATACTGGGTGATCAAAGAGTCAGTATAAATTTGAAAACTTAATAAATCACGAAATTAGTAGGTAGAGAGGTAAAAATTGACACACATGCTTGGAATGACATGGGGTTTTATTAACACAAAGGGAAAAAACCTATTGCTAGACGCGTGAGAAATCTCCTGTGCGCGTCGTTTGGTGAAGATCGTGTGCTCAGCCGCCACTTCCGTTATGCTTGGCCCCCCTGGTCCCCAGACCTCAGTCCGTGCGATTATTGGCTTTGGGGGTATCTGAAGTCGCAAGTGCATCGTGATCGACCGACACCTCTAGGGATGCAGAAAGACAATATCCGACTCCAATGCCTCACCATAACTCCGGACATGCGTTACAGTGCTCTTCAAGACATTATTCCTCTTAACTACAACTACGAAAAAGAAAAAAAAAAGACTTCGAAAATGTCCGACAGATGGCGCTTCATCTGATCAGAAAACCAATCATTAGCATGACAAATTAAGACAAAGCAAAGACGATGTTCTTTACAGGAAATGCTCAATATGTTCACCATCATTCCTCAACAATAGCTAAAACTACGAAAAAGAAAAATCAAGAGTTCAAAAAATGTCCGACAGATGGCGCTCCATCTGATCAGAAAAGCAATAATTAGCATAACAAATTAAGACAAAGCAAAGACGATGTTCGTTACAGGAAATGTTCAATATGTTCACCATCATTCCTCAACAATAGCTGTAGTCGAGGTATAATGTTGTGAACAGCACTGTAAAGCAGGTCCGGAGTTATGGTGAGGTATTGGCGTCGGATGTTGTCTTTCAGCATCCCTAGAGATGTCGGTCGATCACGATACCCTTGCGACTTCAGGTAATCCCAAAGCCAATAATTACACGGCCTGAGATCTGGGGACCTGGGAGGCCAAGCATGACTTCACCAAACGACGCGCACAGGAGATTTTTCACGCATCTAGCAATAGGCTTTTTCTTTTGTTCTAATAAAACCCCATGTCATTACAAGCATGTGTGTCAATTTTTACCTCTCTATCTACATTATTCTGTGATTCATTAAGTTTTCAAATTTATACTGACCTTTTTATCAACCGGTATTTCTTCGCCTTTTCATTACAAGTACAAGGAGGAGCATATATGAATACTCGTTGCAGAGCATGTTTCCTCATTAGTAGTGCACACTGCACGTTAGACTGGCCGTGCGGTGGCCAAAACGAGTGATGGTGGAGGTACTGACTAGGCTTCCTGGCGGCCCAGTGTAATAGTCTCTGTATGACTCAACGCCCCGCCACGGCTCTCTGGCTGCCAGATGCTGCCGCTTTGGTCGCGGGGCACGGCACCAGTCGGTAGCCAGTTTATGGCGGCGCCACCGGTTGTCCTAATGTAATAAGCTCCGTAACAGGCAATGCCCAATGACGAGCGCCGCCACTGGCAGCGCGGCTGGCTGCGCCGCCTGGCGGCCTAGTGTAAAGGCCAATTGATACTGTCCGTCACGTCACGTCACGTCACGTCACCGTCCGTCAGAACATTCCGAAATGTATTGCGACGTTATTGCTGAATCGTCACATTGCTTTCTCAGTCAATAGCCACTCAGTTTTCATTATGCTTGCACTTTAAGTAATTTGAAATCTTTGTGAATTCAAGTAATGTTGAGTCCTGGTTCATGTAGGCACTATTCTTCTGAATTACAATTTAATTTTTCTATGTGGTATGACATGGAAGGGAAGATGGTACAGGTGTGTTGATTTATTTCATCTTACAATACAAGAGTTCATGTCACACGCTTTTCCTTTTCCTTCCTCTGAGTGTGAGAATGGATGAGTGCCAGTAGTAACAGCTTACAGGTAGTCCAAAGTAAGGTTTGCACGTTTCTAGCAGTAGTATAGAGATCGTCTGCTTCTGCTGGCAAAGATGAGGTAGTTAGCCAGTGGGAGGTTCAAAGATGTTCAGTTTGTGGGTGGCTGATCGATATCGGACGAGTAGGGAGTGCGGAACCGAGCAAAGGAATTCGCCCTCTGGGGCCACCGCGTTTCGCCAATCAGAGCGCGAGTTCAGTGGGAAGTTGGGACGTTGGCGGTTGGCGAGGGAGTAAGAGGTCGTCGTTGCCTGCCTACCACGAGGTCCAGACGCGTTTCTGAGGGTGCTGTTCAGCTTTGCAGTTAAGTGGTAAGAAACTGCGCAAAAATGGTATATTTGTAGGGACAAATGTTAATAAAAATGTCATGTGTATCGGGGTTAACCAAACTGCAACAGCAGGAATTTTATCTATTGGCAAATTTCGCTAGGAATTGGGTGGTGACAGACTTTGAAGATTTACGTTAGTCAAATTAGTTCATCTTGCTCTTTCAGTGGGTAACTACAGCGATAATTCATAGATCATCAAGAGCGTTTTCCAATGTCTTTCTGTTTCATGTATAGTTTGTGGAAAAAATCTTAAATTTGGTAAAATTCCTTTTGCTGGTGGACTTAGATTTTGGCGTGCCGTTGGCCACACAATAGCACCTCCTCGAAATTAAGCCCTCACGCTCTTGATGTTGCTATGATTTCATTCTAAATTACATTTGCGTCAGTTTAATGTATGATCCGCCAACGAACTTTATGTAGATTTTAAATGGGGTTTGTAACGGTTTTGGACTTAGTTTCTGGCGTGGCTGAGGCCACACAATGGACTGTGATAGATAAAGGGGCCCTGAGCCTCTTCTATTACCTGCAACTGCTGTAGGATAAGAAATGCTTTAATTTTATGTGTATTTTTGTTTAGGAATATCTTCACGCTTCACGATTTTTCTTGTACCATTGTGAACATAGTTTCAGAGTGAGCAGTAATTATCATTCCACACTGTGTATGGGGCCTTCTGCCTCGCTTCAGTTAGTAAATTTAAGAAGTAAAGTTTGTTTGTTGTAGCTTAGGAAATGCTTGTGCACTGCATGCTTAATTTTGTCTCACTGCCATTTGTGGGAAGTAATATTTCCAGTGTGAAAGAAACCTGTCCTTCCCGTGCTTCTAAGTGTGGCAATGAACTCGCACAGAACAGTTAATAATGAGACCAAGACCTAATTTTTACTAAATATTTAATTAGTTGTCAAGAAGAGATAATTGGTAGTGTGTTGATCAGCTGTTCTAAGTAATGTTTAAATGAACAACTTGTTTTAGCTAAATAAATATATATAGATGATAAATTTTGCTCATTTTTTAACTGCCCTTAAGACTCCCTTTTGGATGGGGAAAGTAAAAATCTACTTGCTCTGGAACTAAAAATGCAGTAATGCAGTTAACCTTTCCTTCTTGTTAGTTGGCCATACTGGTTCCATTGCTTCAATATTGTCAGATGTGTTATCCGTTGCTTTAAATTAATCATCAGTGGCTATATAGTTCGGTTTATTAATCAAGTGGTTAATACCTATATTTTCGGAACCAATATGAGCAGTTAGACAACATAAAGCCTACGTGTAAGCCAACCATTCCACAGTATTCTATTAATTTTTGGGGTTTGTGGGAGCCCGCTGTTTAGACAGCCTTGGTGTAGGCGTTCCAGGGGCAAGAAAAAATCGAAAGATATACTGCCAATGGTTCTGCAAAAGCAAGAAACAAAAAGAATTATTATGGGGAAGGTTATAGTATTTCTAATGGCGGCATTCACACTGGCCATCACCGGAACGTCACGTCACGTCAAGCTTTCTCAAGAAGAATGTTTTGACGGAACGGCCGTCTGCTAACATTGGAAGTTAACCAATTTTCGTCACGCGAATTACATGTTGCAGTCGACGATTGCACTGTTTACATGCAAATGTGTCTTATTCATCTTTATTTTGTTGTTATACTTCGTTTTAGGGGTAAATCTCAAATGTTTCATGACGACTTAAATATTTTAGTCAATTGAGTGTCCCCATAAAATGGACGTCGGATATCTGAAACCAAAAAATCGTTTATGTTACGTAACATTATAACAGAAAAGACTGAATCAAACTGTTTATTTGAATAAGATTGTAATCTGATTACGCATTTTTCATTAAATAACATATTAAAGGAAAAAGTCAGTTCTAATGAAAGACCAAAATTCAGTTGTTTATGACAGTATTAACAACGTCAGCAGGTAAATCGTAATGAATAAAGTAAACAGGCGCTATTTATGGTCTTATAAGTATTGTTTGAGGTTTTCGTATGTTTATTTTTTCGCTTGAAAATAGATGTCGATGTTTTGAAATATCGTTTCAGTTCCCACTAAATCGGCCAAAAACATACATTGCAAAGTTTTCTTTGGCCGTCAATAACATTTAGCATTGTTGTTCCCTCAATTCTAGTATTAAACTATGACTATCTACATAACAGATCGCCACTCATAACCCCACTTTCAACATCGCGTATTGAGATGGGCGAATCGATGTGACGGACACTGACGGACAGTGTGATTACAACTTGATGTGACGGTGCCATGACGTGACGGACAATGTGAATTGGCCTTAATAAAGCCCTAAGGGTCATAGTTCTATGCAGAAGAAATTACTCGCCTCATTTGGAGAAACTAAAATGCCCTCATTATAGCAGGGCACTGATTTTTGCTTATATTTGGGAGATGTTGCATACTGACCATCCTAGTTTTGGTTGTGACCAACCACGCAGCCAATAATCGCAATTGCATATGCATCTCCTCTGACATTCCAACAGCGATTGTGTAGGCAGAAGGCTGGCCCACCGCCTTCTCAGACAATAGAGTATACAAATGCACAGTACACCTCTGCAGACAAAGGCTACGGCACCACGTGCTTTTTTTTTTCAGTACAATTTTCTCTGGAAAAACGCGGCAGAAATATAACTGCAGCGTCTATATGATGGCGGCCACACAGCGCTGGAATTCATTTAGCTGCAGCTCGGGCACACAGCGTTTTCTCGGTCGTATGCAGCAAAATTCGCCGTGGTCTATTTCTATGTTGGAATTTCAGCTGTCAGATTGGCCTCACGACCAGTTTTTCGCGCAGCACTCTGCGGTATTTCTGACCAGAAAGCAGTTGGCATTCAGTCCAATGGCGGATCCATTGGGGAGGGGGCAAGAGGTACGTCCCCTCCCCAGATGTCCCGACGAAAAATCTCAGCATTAGAATAATTAACATTTACTTACAGGCAGCATGCAAGTGTGAGTTTAAAAATGCAAAATCCCTGTAATTAACGTAACGTAGTACAACTTTTTGTGTTATGCTTCAATTTATTTGCTCTTTTTTGTAGTAATTTACGATAAAAATAAATAAAACTTGTTTATTCTTTCATGATTGCTTGGGAGATAAATGAGCTATTGTGTATGTTTTACTCATACCTAAATTAAGGATTTAACTATGTGAAAAACTGTGAATTTCAAGGGCTGCGTTCAAGTTGGCGCATTCAGGTGTGTTCGGTAAATGGTTTATCTCTCTGGAGTCTTCTCCTAGACACTAAGAGACAGTACTGCCACCCATTATAAACAATTTTATTTGAAGCTACTCGTTTCGATTTTCCAGTTATTGGACCAAATTAGAAATTTCGACGGCATTTTTCCACACATCAGACACAAAAGATTTTCATGGTAATAGAAACTCTTCTTGAAACACAAATATAATTTTTAGAATAAAATTTTGACTCGAACGTGGAGTGTGCGTTGATATGTAACTTCCTGGTAGTTTAAAATTATGTGCTGGAACGGGACTTCAAACCTGCGACCTTTGCCTTTTGTGGTTAGCACTCTACCGTCTGAGCTATCCTGGCACACTTTACAGTCGTCCTCACAACTTTACATCTGCCACAGTGGCGTAGCATGGGGTTGCCGGGTGGCCCATGGCCCCGGGCGGCACATATTTGGGGGCGGCAGGTTCAAATGTGAAATGTTTGTCAAGCTTATGGAACTTACCTGCGACGTCAAAGTCCCTAAACTTCCAAACTACTTATAAACTAACTTATACTAATGAAAGCAGAAACATCCATTCCTGTGGGAGGATTCGAGCCCCTGACGGGAAACGGCCTCGCGTTTCGCAGCATAGCGCCTCAATGCACTCGGCCACTATGCCGCGGCGGGGCAGCAGGAAGCGGCGAGCTGGGTCTCAGCGTCTTTCTCAGCGGTATCAAGTATACTCTCTATAAATAAGAGTACAAAGACAGATTTGTCAGGAAAATGAAAGGTGTGTTAATTATGTTGCATTCAGACATATGTTTTTAACCTCCCCTACTATTTTCGTTGCGCTACGAAAAATATTTCCTACTTCTAAATAAGTCAACTCACTGTAATATTCAGTTCTGGGCGAAAATAATCTGTAAAAAGGAATATATTTTCAGGGATTTTTCACTGAGGTCATATCTGTAATTTACTCAGTTTGCTTAAGAAACAAGTAAGAGGTTTCCAGAATTTTATTTCGCAAATACAGATTGTAAAAAATTGAATGACACACTTTCTGTCAATTTAAAATGTATTATATTATGTAAGATAGCCTAGTTCTGAATAAAAGCATTCCAAAACATGTTAAGTGAATTTCTTTCCATGTTTTGCACACATTATTGAACAACATACGCTATTCAGTGAAATCAATCCTAAACAAAGCAATTCGTGACCCAGTGACGTTCGGAATAATAATTGCAATTGCTTTCAAAATCGCTCGTGTGTAGTATGGTCAAAGGGGAGGACCGATTACAGGTATGAGGCAATAACGGTGAAGTGTTTCGGCGGCCGCAACAAATTGTATATATAAAGCAAAAGGAGATTACAAATAATTAATGTTATTTGATACTTATAGAATAAATTGTTGTAGCTGTCATTTGCTGGTGTATGCCAACGATATTTTATGGTTACAATAGCTTGTTTATATTTATAGCAACGATATATTAAACAGGTCAAAGTGTGTATTAAATTTTGTCTCTGATTATGATAGGCAGCGATATTGCATGCCTCCAATTTATTATAACTAGCTACAGCAATTTATTATAACTGTACCATATTGGTGGCATGACAACGATCTTATATGGAAAACCACAATACAGGAAGTATGTCTAGTCAAAATTTATGTAAATATCGTACCCTGTGAATTTTATATTAACTCACGAATTTTGTATTACACGATTGCAGTTAACCTAATGATGGCTTTGTAGGTGAAATGGCCATTGTTAAATATAAAATATTATGCAGCGAGTTGGAATCATTGAAAATTATATTATGTCTTTAAGTGACACATTTAACGCTACAGGACCCAAATATTACAAACTATCTTACATGCATTAAGTTTTTGTTTGCTGTTACAGACACCTCAGACAAATAAGTCGTAAAAATAATCTTCAAATAGGATTTGTTCAGCATAACGTAAAAAATAGAAGAAACTAAACAAATATTCGGGATAAATAAATTGCAGCGTTCCTATTTCATTGTGATAAATATTGAAGCAATATTGGTGCATATTGACAAAGTCTTAATTTTTGTTGTTGCTCAATTACGAAAATATAAATATGGTGGGAGGGGGGGGGGCAAAAGGGGGCCGACTCCGGGTGGCAGGAGTCCGCGCTACACCACTGTTCTGCCAGTACCTCACCTCCTACTTTCCAAGCTTCAAAGAAGTCCTTCTGCGAACCTTGTAGGACTAACACTCCTGGAAGAACGGATGTGGTGGAGGCATGACTTAGCCACAGCCTAAGGAATGTTTGAAGAATGAAGAGTGTTAGTCCAGAAAAGTTCACTGAAGAACTTCTGTGAAGTCTGGAAAGTAGGAGGCAGGGTACTGACAGAAGTAAAGTTGTGTGGATGGACTGTGCAGTGTGCCGGGATAGCTCAGATGGTAGAGCGCTTGCCTGTGAAAGGCCAAGGTCCCAGGTTCGAATCCCGTTTCTGTTACACAATATTTACTGGCTGTTTGTTTCTGACTCGTAATTGAGCGACGTTTTCGGATATGCTGTTTTCACAATGTCTGTATTGTTTGGTAATGACACAGCTAATGCGGACTATTCGTCCACGGTAAGTTGACAATTGGTGCAGTGGCTGTTGATAGCAGCAGGAGGCATGATGTACCACGGCTGCCGGGTGGCGAGCATCAGCGACCAGAAGGCAGCGTCACAGTGTTTAAAACGTTACCCATAACAATGTGTACAGTAATATTTCGCATCTAGGGCAGTGTAATGTTGGCAGTGCTCCAAAATAAATGGATATCCTTCAACTACAGTACTGCAGTTGTTTTTTTTCTGCTATCATCACCAGGTAAAATCGTCATCTAATTACCAATGCACTATTAGTTTCGGGGCACTATGGGGTCATTCTCAAGTTCCTATGATTACAAAAAATATTGCAAGATTCAACCACATTGAACAGTGAAAAGTATAATAATTTACCACAAATCATAAATAGTAGCGGAACACTATATTTACCAAAATGACAATCAAACAATGTGCTCCACACAGGAATGGCCATCTGATCTGGGGCACAATGTCGAGGAGTACACAGGCACTCCCACCAGAGGTTGGTGTCCTCCCTTGGTCGTGGGTATGTGTGTCGTCCTTAGAATAAATTAGTGTAAGTAGTTTGTAAGACTATGGACCAATGACCTTAACAGGTTGGTCGCTTCAGATTGCAAACGTTTTTAATCTTTTTTTTACTTATGCTCTAGGTATTTTTAATATCACCATCAAGTCATTTGGCTCATTTAATATCATAACCCTGTGGGCATCATTGTACAAAACTGTTATTTTTCGAACATATTGTACAACTATTTCAATTTTCAAGGGATCAATTATTTCAGTTTTATAGTCAAATTATTCGAAAGTTGCAAATATGTAGAAAAACTCATGAAAATTTTGCATGGCTTCCTCTGTATAGGGATTCGTATATATCCATCTGGCGAAGTTCAGAAACAGTTACATATCAAATTAAATTCAGAACCTGAATGCCCCATGTTCAGCTGTGGGCAAGTGCTTTATGATGTTGAAGGATGAAACAAGTGTGCCCACAGCTGAACAAGGTGGATTAAGACTCTAAATTGCCTGGTTGTTTTTATTTTGTGGTAAATTTAGAAAATTTGCGCTGTTTAATGTGATTGAATAATTGTATTTTTTTGTGATCATGACTCCATAGTGTGCAGAAACTAATAGTGCAATGATAGTTAGATGGAAATATATTAAAACGTTTTTCTTAGAAGCGTCTGTGGCTTTGAAACATATTTTGTGTGTTTCCTATAGCAGTTATATGTGACAATGACTGTGATACAATTATATTTTTATTACGTTTTTCTTAGAAGCGTCTGTGGCTTTGAAACATATTTTGTGTGTTTCCTATAGCAGTTATATGTGACAATGACTGTGATACAATTATATATATATATATATATATACAAGGCGCGTCCAGAAAGTAAGTTCCGTTTGGTAATACAATGAAATTATACACAGATACAGAAGAAATTTTTATTGCACAAAATTCTACAACCCTTAAACTACTTTTCCACATAACTGCCGAAATTTTACAGGCATTTGTCATAGTGTGGCACCAGGCTTTGTATACCTTCTTCATAGAAATCTGCCGCCTGTGTCTTCAACTAGTTGGAAACAGTTTCTTTCAGCTCGTCGTCATTGGTGAAGTGGTGACCGCCAAGGAAAGGCTCGAGATGTAAGAACAGATGGAAGTCGCTAGGAGCGGGGTCAGGGCTGTACGGAGGATGGTCAAACACTTCGTTCTTCATTGTGCACATCACTACGACCGCCATTGAACTGTCGGACCCATCTTCTCACCATCAAATCAGTCATCGCATTTGGTACGTAAACATCGCAAATTTGCCGATAAATTTCACTTGGTTTCACTTTCCTCGCATTCAGAAACCGAATCACCGACATGATTACACAGGCGGCGGAATTTTCTATCAACGCCAACATTTCAAACAAGCACAACAAAGCTTATGTAACTGACAGCGATCCCCAAATGGCGCATGTTCTTCTCCTTGATACACATCGTCTACAGCGCTGCAGCGGAGATAAATTGAAACGGAACTTACTTTCTGGATGCGCCTCGTATATATGTGGGGTGGGAGGCATGTTTTAAAATTAGGCTCACAAAGCCCTTAAGAACATGTTCACCCTCGTCAGTCGAGTGGTCAGCCTCGTGCCCCCCCCCCTCCCCAAAGGAAAAAATTCTGTATCCGCCACTGATTCAGTCTGTTTAGCTCCCGATCACAATACCTTTTATGTTATGATGTTCAGTGTGAAGTATATAGACACTGAGATCTCATTTCCAGAAGTTAAAATATATCCATTTATTTATGGTATAAGGTGGCCACGTTGTTGATACAGAAGTAACTGTTTGTCTTTCTCCTGCAGTAACACAATTCGCCATGACTGTATTAGTTTTAGAAACGCCACTTTTCTGCGAAGATGAAAGATTTTCAAATGAATTAACTGACATTTGATAATATGCGAACATTTTTCTGGATATTCCTTTAGTTCTTTATGTAGCAGAACGAACTTTTTCCGTTGTTCTTCTGTCAGTATAAGGTGGATCGACCATTCCCTCTGCTGTCTTCGACGACTACGACGATAATGACAATGAACGAGTAATAAACACGAGGCGAAAACAATTGTTGCCACTACGGTCGGGGGTTCGAATCCCCCCTCAGGCATGGGTATTTGTGCCGTCCTTAGTGTTAGCTAGTTCATAAGTAGTTTGTAAGTTTAGGGACTGATGAACCCGTGGTTAAGTCCCATAATTTAAAAAAATAAAATAAAATTGTTGACAGCGCGGAATGGCTGTGTGGTCTAAGGCTCATGTTATGGACTGGGCGGCCGTTCCCTCCGGAAGTTCGAGTCTTCTCTTGGGCATGGGTGTGTGTGTTGTCCTTATTGTAATTCAGTTTAAGTAGTCATTTCAACTGATTCCTTATAACCCAAAACTTAGGTTGTGCAGTACCTATAAAGTTTGTGAACAAGGTTAAAAAGTGTGTCTTTTAATGTAATTCAATGTTTCACCAAGAACGAAGAGCTGAATCAAATAAAATGATTATGAATGCAAGCCAAGCAACGTTAACTGTGTTTTAAAGACGATTCCTAACAAAGAAACCGAACACAAGTCAACACATCTGGTTTAACAAGCAGTGTCTAAATTACAAAATAACTCCAAAAATGCCACCATCAAGATTAAGAAAAACTCAGTTTCAGTAAGACATGTAAAGAAGACGACAGAAAAACTATGGATAAAACAGGAAATGTCGAGATGGTGCTGGGCACATGATAATGTTAGCATATACTTGAAATTAGTACATATGCAACTTGTTCACATGCTTCATGCATGTGAATTTACCTGCTTGGACATCACAGCTAGAAAACCGGTGTCATACATCATTTACGATATATTTTTCTGTCAAAAGAGGAAGTTAAAACATTTGTGTCATTAAAAGAGAGTACTCTAACCGCAAAAAAAGGCAGCCCAATTTTCAAAATGGATTGTGAACCTGTCAACATCGATTCTGTCAAAACCAGAAGAAAATTTACTCTTAAAAGGCCACAAATATGCTCCAGTCATGATACAAAAACCCCAAGTGTTTGACCATTTAAGAGTAGATCTAGAATTATCCCTACAGAAAGAAATAAGTACGAAAGTACAGTGTGCACAAGAAATAAAGAAGGCACAACAACAACAACCACTACAATATAGGGAGAAAGAAGAACGAGTTTTTAGTAGTGAAAAAGCTTAAAACCAGAATTGAAAATAGCAATTTGATGGTGACAAAACCAGATAAAGGTGGGACAATAATTTTCTTAAATAAAACAGATTATACAAGCGAGATTGAAATTTTTTCCAGTTAGTGTAGTTACAAAAACTACAGAAAGATCCAACAGCAAAATTCAATGATCAGGTCAAGAAGTTAGTAAACAAGTGCTCCAAAATTTTTCCTGAATATGTGTCGAAGTGTATCCCACAAATGAATCCCAGGACTCCACAGCTGTACGGCTTACCCAAGCTCCACAAACTAGAAGCGCCAATTCGTCCAGTTGTATTGGCAATGCAAGCTCTAGTGCATAATATTGCCAGGAAGATCAACACTATCTTAGGGAAAAATCTGCACTTTAAAGGAAATATAGCATTAAGAACAGTTTATACTTAGTAAACAAATTAACAGATGTTAAGATTCCAACAAATGCTAAACTAGTCTCTTTTGATGTACAAAGCTTGTTCTCAAGCATCCCAATGAAAGATTGTAATGATAGTGTGTCACAGTCACAATATTTACAGAACCTTGACCCAGAGGAACAGCTGAGCATAATTAGAACAGTTGGATGCTGTGTAAATCAAAATTATTTATGCTTCTAAGGGAGTTATTATAAGCAAGTAGATGGTCTGGCAATGGGTTCACCCTTATCCCCATTGCTAACAGAAATGTTTATGGACAGGTGTAAGACTGAGTTTCTTATGAATGAACAAATGGCAAAACATGTGGTGTGTTGGTATAGATATGTGGATGACATCCTGTGTATGTGGAAAGGTTCAACTAGACAACTCCACAAGTTCTTAGAAAAGGTGAATCAATGACATACTAATATAAAAGTCAGTATGGAGTTAGGAGATTCCACCATTAATGTCCTTGACATTTGTGTACAGACAGAAAATAGCAACCACAAATTTAAAATTTACCGAAAATATTCCTTCACAGACACATTCATTCCAGCTTCCTCACAACATCCTACAGCATTCCACCATATGACCCACCATCTCCTCTCTATCCCCATGTCCTGAGAAGACTGTGTCCAGGAACTTATGACAATTAAAACAATAGCCACAAATAATAAATTTGATTTCAATATCAATGACCAAATTCTGAACAAAAAACGGAGGAAGCAAGCCAGAGTCCTACTGTACCCAGTGATCAACACAGAGAGACTGGAAGGGAAATGGTGTAGTTTACGTTTTATAGGTAAAACTCCAAACAGGATAAGCAACATACTAAAGGAAAAGGGCTTTACTGTGTTTTACCATGTCCCATGGACATTAGGTATATGTCTCTTTATTTCTAAACAACCAGCCCTCACGAAAAGTGGAGTGTATAAGATAATATGTATAGTCAGTCATGCTACATTGGGGAGACTGGGAGGTCAATCTGCACTAGACTAAAAGAACACCACAGAAGCTGGAGATTGAGGACACCATACTGATCTTTTGTGAAACACTGCTTAAATGCAAACTACAAATACATTATAGATGTAGAAATACTACATACACAAGACAAGGGTGCAAAGCTTACTCAGTTAGAAATTAATAGAAATATGTATGTATCCCCAAAGCTTTTATTGAATGAGCAGACTCAATTCAGTTATTCCCCCCTTTAGGATTATGGGTGATATGACTTCAAATTTTACTCTTAGGCATAATTTCATTTCCAGGGTATATTTATCTATGTGGTTGGAAGTTCTGTGCTGTTGTATTTGGTAATCAATTGTAACTTTGTTGAAATTGTCGCAAAGAGAATCTGTATGTTTAAGTCAAGAATCGATAGTTGGACATGTTTACCTTTGGGTTGTTTACCATCTTTGGGATCAGTAATGAGTTAAGTACTTGAAAATGAGCTTATAAACCGAAACCTAGGTCGTACAGTACCAATAAAGTTTGTGAAACAAGGTTAAAAAGTGTTTCTCTTCGTGTCAGTTTAAGTAGTTTATTAGTGTATGAACTGATAACTATAGCAGTTTGGTTCAATAGGTTTACAAACATTTGAACATTCGAACTGAATCATTATCTAATGTAACACCATCCATTAATGTTGTTGTGACGTCGCTTGCCAACACATGTGTTCGGTATCCTGACTGTGACTCCTCAGCAGTTTTTCTTGCTTCGTGTTGAATTCTTGCCACCATTGTTTAAAGTTTAAATCCAGCTGAAAAAAAAAAACGCACTTGGGGCATGGAGAAGTCAGTGATCATAGAAACCAAATGTGGCAATTCTATGAGATCAGAAATGTCGGCAACTAATAGAGACGAACTGAGTGAAATGTGGAGGTCGGCCGCCCGCGGTGGCCAAGGGGACTGCGGCGCGCCAGTCACAGTGTGCACGGCCACTACGGTCGGGGGTTCGAATCCCCCCTCGGGCATGGGTATTTGGGCCGTCCTTAGTGGTAGCTAGTTCATAAGTAGTTTGTAAGTTTAGGGACTGATGACCACGTAGTTAAGTCACATAAGCTATACAAACGTTTGAAATTTTTTTGTTGTGGAGATCGTTTACTGAGGTACCCATGAACGATCACATGCTAACACGACTGCGTCGAACCGGCCATAAGACGCTCGTCAATTCGTTGTGGTAGAGAAAGATAGCTCTGGCAGTGACAAACAACAGAGTGCTACAACGAGCTTCTTCGTGAAGTTTCAATGATCCTACCATCCCCAGATGACCAAGCAATGATCTGTCATGTCAAAGAGCAGATTTTCATCCTAATGAACCACAAACCTGAAGGCATTGTAGTGCAAATGAGGTGCCAAAATAGGCTCATTGGAGAACCGCCCTCTGTGCAGCACAATATTTCTGGTCGACGATAAAAACGATGAACACTGATACACCCTCTGTACCTCCCAGATGGTTCTGGAGTGACAAAACAGGTAGCCATAGCACTTCCTTTTATCAACCACTATCAAAAATTATAGGAGGACGTGTATCACAATGAGGAGGCTTTGGTGGAAGTCACCCATACCATCACCACACATTTGATGCTGCAGTGTATCAGTTTTAGAAGATAACATGAATGATGATGTTTCAGATGCCCTTGACAAAGACGCAGTTAATTAATTACCAGCGCCTGTTGGCTTTCTATTGGACTTTCAAAGATCTGATGAACTCACCATGAAAAAACAGGTATAAATAACTGCTACCATTAACGGTCCCCGTACCACCGGCTTTCGTCGAAGGTGACATTCCTGTACAGAAACCATCTATTTTTACCTGAACTGAACATTATCACCCAATCACCTTTCTCGACAGCAATTTCAAGATTTGTACCAGAATCTTGGTGATGCAACTTAAGCGCATAATACACCAAGTTATTCAATATGATCATATATCTTTGGGAGAAGACAATAATAAACAGGTGAGCCTTAGTGACTTTCGTGCTGTGATTGCTATTGCCTTGTCCTGTCAGCTGTGTGGGGCCCTTGTCTCTGTTGACTCCCATCGCGTATTTGATAAAATTACTCATTATTTCCTGGAAGTCGTAATGAACGGGATGGCTTTCCTGGTTGTCTTCACCAAAGTGATTATGCTAAATCTCCATGGTGCCAGTTCATAGGTGATTGTCAATGTAATAATGTAAGGGCACATTCAGACTGACAGAGCTCTCTCCTCTGAATGATCCTTTATGCAATAACAATGAAGCCTGTTTTATGTGATTTGAACAATATCTTTTGCGTATTACATTGAGAGATACAGTAGTGTCCCAAAAACTCGACACTCGGTAATCCAGCAGTCCGGATAACTCTTGTGCACCCCAGCACACACCCTGAAATTATTCCGTGTTTGCAGAATGCAGGATAGAACTGAAATCAAAGCGTGTAGCTGTTACGAGCTATGCTATGTATGTGCCATAAAACAACATCTTTTATTGTACCATCTACACTGTTGGGAACAAATGTGTTATTTTTTATCTTGTGCTGACAGAACCACTGTGTGACAGTTTTTTATTCTGAGTTGATTTATATCTTTGGATTTTTAATTCTTTTGTAAAGCTTCCATGAATGAATAGTTTATTGTCTGTGTTCCTCGTAATATGGTGTACACGTTTTTAATTTCGTAATAAGTTACTTTAAATCTCTTGAGACGACTAATTGGAGTCAATATCCAATAGGTTATGGGTCCAGGAACAATTTACAAGAGATTTGTGAAGTTTTTATACCAGTAAAGTGTTGCAAAAAATCACGATCGGCAGTAGTGCGTCGAGAAAGTTTTGCGTTGCTACTATCGTTCTTTTTTTTTTGCGTATGTTCAGTGTGGCGTATTTTTTCTGTTCAAGAAAACTGCAGTAAATATTACCTGAACGTATCTAAAATGGCTTTGACTGGACAATCACTTTTTAATTTTGAAAAAGTTGACTGGAATGTCGAATTATAATGATTGGAAATTTACAATCGAAATGTATCTGAAACATGAAGAACTGTGGAATACAGTTGACGGTACTGATACTGATTCCAATAATGTACAGAAAGCATTGTCCAAAATATGTTTATCTGTAAGTTCACCTATTTACCCAAAAGTTCGTGGAGCTACGACTGCTAAAGAAGCATGGGAGAATTTACAGTCGGCATTCGAAGATAAAAGTTTATCTAGTTATATCGGACTGCTACAGTGTCTGATGAATGTGCGACTCAATTCTGAAAAAGATATGGAAACATATTTGTCAAAAATTATGTCGCTTGCTCAACAAATTCGAAGTATTGGCAAGAAAATAGATGATGATTTTGTAGCAGCAATTATGCTCAGTGGACTACCTTCAGATTTCCAGCCTTTAATTATGGCGATTGAAAATTCAGGTGTTAGTATTACCAGCGATTTTGTAAGTCAGCGACTTATTCAAGAATCAACAAAACGTCAATTTGCTTCGACGAATGGAAATCAAGATTCGGCGCTAGCAGCTGGAAAACAGAGATGTACACAACAAAAATCAAACAGCAATCGTGATACTAAAAATATGAAAGCTATAAATGTCAGAGAATTGGACATAAGGCGAATGAGTGTCAAACTAGTAAGAAATCAAATATTTCAAAAAGTTCTGCAAACTCTGTGAAATCAGAAGACGAAAATGTTTTGATGGCCCTTACTACATCTTCGTCATACAGTGACGGTTGGTATGTTGATTCAGGATGTACAAGGGACATGACGAATAAAGAAGACTGGCTTAATAATTTCGAATCGACCACAGCTACAAATGTTACAGGAGCAGATAACAGCAATCTTCAGGCGATTGCAGAAGGCAGTGTTCGTCTTGAGCTCGCTAGTGATGAAGCAAATAAATCAGTAACGATTAAAGATGTTGCATATGTTCCAGGCCTTGCATACAATTTACTGTCAGTGAGTCAAACGACAAGACATGGTTTGTGTGTGTTATTTAATGACGTGCAGTGTGGGATATATAACAAGAAAGATGTACTCATCTCTGGAACACCTGTAGCGACTGCAGGTTCGTTTGAAGAGCTGCATTCATGCTGCAGCGCATGCGCAGTACGAAAAGTCGTGTTTGAAGAGCTGCAGGCGCCGCTCCTGCAGCCTGCCTGCAGTATGCCGGCTGTTCGAAGAGCTGCAGGCCTGCAGCTCATGCAGGTAGTAGCTGCAGGAGGAAATTATCCCTGCAGCTCATACAGCCAGACTCGCGCATGCGCATAACTCTCAGATGTGTAGTGGGGGTATAAGAAGCGCCTTTATTCAAAGTTTTCGGAAGTCCACAGCGTTGTAGTATATAAGTGTACTACATGTTACTTCTGTCGTTCTGCGTTTCTTCTACTGTTTGTGAAGGAAGTTCGTTATTTGTTTGTGTATACTGATGTATTAGTATTTTATTTTATAAGTATTATTTTTGTTTGTATGAAATCACCTCTAAAAATTAGAAGAGCAAAATTGTCTATAATAGGTAATTCGTCTTATGCAGACTGAAATTAAAGACATTTGTTTTACACCAGACGTGTTTCGCTTTTTATTTTAAAAAGTTGTACAGTTTGTTTTGTATGCATAGATTAAAAACAGTTTTAAAAAACAACTTTGTACGCGTTAGTCCTATTCGTTTTTAAATTGATATTCGATCTACTCAAGGTGTTGTCTCTTCTTTACATCTCACTACTTTTTTCCGACTTGTTGTCTGACGTTTGGTTCCTGATGTGCATATTTAGGTAGTGTACTGAACTTTTCGACTGTTTGAACTGAAGTGATAATAAATGAAACTGAAGAAACGCCACAAAAACAGGCGAAAAGTGCTGTACAAACCGAAAACACACGTCAGGAACCAATCAACCCAGCCAACAACTCGGAAAAACAGCAGTGACATGTGAAGAAGAGACAACACCGTCAGTAAACCGTAAATAAATTTAACAACACATAGGCCTAAGTTTTTAAAAAAATGTTTTCAATCTATGAATATAAAACAAACCTTCACATTATTTACAGATCACAGAAGATGCTTTTAAAGTAAAAAGCGAAACGCTTTAATTGCAGTCAGCATAAGCTGGATTACGTAATATACTCGATTTTAATAGCTGCTGCGGAAGATGGCCACAGAACCAAATATAGTTACAAGAGCATTTTTTAATTCCATTCGTTCCAAATGTTGAGCGATTCAGATTTTGTGTCCAGTGATGACGATTTCGATGAAATTTTGCGCCGAAATAAAAGGCAGAAAAGCGAATATGTGGTTCTGCAGTATTCGGAAGATGAATTTGTAGAACATTTTCAGGTGTTTCTTTATTATTCTCGGAAAACTCTATTAACGCTAATGTGGCGTCCGTGCTCCACACCGATTCCTGTGTAGGTGGTTCCTATTCTTTTGCAGGTAACTATACAGGTACAAGAGTAGGTGTGGATGCGGGAGTGTGGAACTTTAAAAATTCCGCGCCTGCAAATAAAGGAAGACTAAATATGGAAATTTTCAAACTGGATTACACGAACACTTCAATTCCTTAAACGTAAGAAAGTAATCTACTTTTAGACGCTGGCACAATAAATCGCTCTCTTATGCTACACAGAACAAGTGAGCACACACGTGATACGCAAACTGCAGGCTGCAGGTTAGTATTCGAAGAGCTCCGGCAGCATGCACGGCACGTGACGTCATCTTCGCACCGCATGCGCAGTAGTGCCTGCATTGCTGCTGCAGGATCTGCATCCATGCAGCTCTTCGAACGAACCTTGCAACTCAGGTAGGTGGCATGTATCGATTGAATGAAATTCGACATTGTGCAAATGCTGCAGACACTGACAGTTATGATTTGTGGCACCGAAGAATGGGACATTTGAATCGTGTAAGCATGCGTTTACTAAAGGAAAAAATGGCTGATGGACTTAATTGGACTAACATAAATTTAGATCCATGTATTTCTTGCATCAAAGGCAAACAATCTCGCCAATCTTTTCCATAAACATCAAGTAGGGGAGCTGAAGGTCTGTTTGATATTGTATATTCGGATGTATGTGGACCCATGAGTATGACTTCATGGGGAGGAGCACGTTATCTTCTCACGTTTACAGATGATATGTCACGAAAGTCATTTGGTTATATGTTAAAATCAACAAAAGAAATTTATGATATTTTTATTGAATTCAAAACAAGAGTTGAAAATGAAACTGGTCGAAAAATTCGAATACTTCGCACAGACAATGGAAAGGAATATATAAATGAGCGTATGAAGACATTCTTAAAAGCAAATGGTATTTGACATGAAACAACAGTTCCTTATACACCGCAACAAAATGGTGTTGCTGAGCGTCTGAATCGGACAATCATTGAGAAGGCAAGATCGATGTTGACAGATGCAGGGCTAAGCAAACAATATTGGGCTGAAGCTCTTAATACTGCAATTTATCTGAAAATTCGATCTCCTACGAAAGCTGTCAAGAATGTTTCTCCTGAAGAATTGTGGAGTGGTCGTCGAATAAATCTCAGTCACTTGCGAATCTTTGGGTGTTGAGCATTTGTCCATGTTCCAAAAGAAAAGCGAACAAAATTAGAAGATAAGTCGAAGGAATTTATTTTTGTTGGACATTGTGAAGACAGTAAAGCATTCACCAACAAAAACTGTGAAAGCTCGTGATATGCAGTTAATTGAAAACTCAAAATGTAAATGTGGCAATGACTGTCTGAAGAACATTAAGTGACAAGCATATAAATAATGGCCCTTTGGACTTCATTTATGATAATTGTACAGATACCATACAGCCGGCAGCTGTACCTAATATTGTTGATATGACAGTTGAACCAACACAACTGACTGATGATAAACATTTAGTTCAGTTTGAAATTACGCAAAGTGATGAAGAGCAGGCAGTTAACTGTAACTTCGATCAAGATACTGATCAACAAGAAACAATTCCCATGCAACCAGAAATTAGAAAATCAACACGCCAAAAATGTTTAAACCCCATATACTTCGATGATGATTTTGTTTGTGTTGCTAGAATTCCTGAGCCAAAATCGTTTATGGAAGCAATGACATGTGACGATTGGGAAAAGTGGAAAGAAGTATTAGATGAAGAATATAAGTAAAGTTGAAAATGAGACGTGGACTTTAACTGATTTACCAACAGGTAGAAAGACAATCAATTCTAATGGGTTTTCAAAGTAAAAGAAACAGCAAACGGTGACATTGAGCGTTATAAAGCTCGTTTTGTAGCAAAAGGCTATTCCAGGAGTATATTTTGATGAGACATTTTCGCCTGTTGTTCGTCATTCTTCACTTCGCACACTGTTGGCTTTAGCAGCTAAACTTGATCTCGACATTGAAAATATGGATGTTCGAACTGCATTCTTATATGAAGATCTAAATGAAGAAATTTACATTCGTCAACCTGAAGGCTACGTGAAGAAGGGGGAGGAGGCGAAGGTTTGCAAACTAAAAAAAGCATCTATGGTCTCAAACAGGCTCCATTCGTTTGGTATCAGAAGTTAGATACAACACTATGTACAATGAACTTAAAAAAGTCTGAATATGAGCAGTGCATCTACTACAGAATTGAGAAAGAAAATGTACTCATTGTAGCTGTTTATGTAGATGATCTCATCATTTTTTCAAACAGAAGTAATAAATACAAACAAGAACTGAAGACAGAACTGATGAATCACTTTAAGATGAGAGATCTTGGCGAGCTAAGTTGGTGTCTTGGCATGAGAGTAAAACGAGACAGGGCACAATTACCATTGATCAAAGTAAATATGCAGCAAATATACTCAAGAAATTTAGAATGGAAGATTGTAATACAGTTGCATATCCAATCGAACCTGGTTTGAAGCTACAAAAATGTGAAGAAAAATTGACAGAATAAGAAGAATTGGCATTAAAACGCATTCCACATCAGCAAGCTGTTGGTTCTCTTCTGTATTTGTCTCAAGGCACAAGACCAGACATTGCTTATGCTGTGGGGGTTGTAAGCAGATTTAACTCCAGTTATAGAAAAATCCACTGGGAAGCTGTAAAATGCATTCTGAGATATATTAAAGGTACAATCAATACAGGACTGATTTTTCAAAAGAACTGGATCAACAAGAGTTGAAGCGTTCTGTGATGCAGATTATGCTTCAGAGCTCGATCAAAGGCGATTGACGACGGGCTACATTTTTAAGCTAGCAGGAGCAGCAGTATCGTGGAACACAAAGTTGCAACAAAAAGTGGCTCTGTCAACAACAGAGGCTGAGTATATGGCTCTGTCAACTGCAGCACAAGAAGCAATGTACCTTCAAGGATTACTCAGTGAATTATGTGTTAAGCACAGTGAGAAGACAGTGAGTGTATTCTGTGATAATAGAGGCACTATTGCACTCAGTCACAATGGTGTGTATCATGCTTGCACAAAACATATCGATGTAAGACACCACTACATTCGTGAGTTGATTAATGCAGATAAGCTCACTGTAAAGTCAATTAGCACTGACAAGCAAGAAGCTGATTTTTTGACAAAAGCACTCCCTAAAGTCAAACATCAGTGTTGTAGCCAAGCTGTGGGACTTTCTGAGTTCACAAATTGGCATCTTGCGGACTTCTGGGGTGTTGGTAACAAATGTGTTATTTTTTATCTTGTGCTGACAGAAACACTGTGTGACAGTTTTTTATTCTGAGTTGATTTATATCTTTGGATTTTTAATTCTTTTGTAAAGCTTCCATGAATAAATAGTTTATTGTCTGTGTTCCTGGTAATATGGTGTACACGTTTTTAATTTCGTAATAAGTTACTTTAAATCTCTTGAGACGACTAATTGGAGTCAATATCCAATATACACTCTGTTTAAAAATCCTATAAGTTTCATTAATGCAGTATGTACATGCTTTTTCATGCAAAAACAGTCATGATCAAAACTATGGCAGTGTATTTTTTTTACAATGTTGTTTAAAATCAGCTAGGCATGATGGACAAACAATGACACACATGTGACGTGGCCTCTGCTGCTCAGTCTGCCTACAGCCTTTGTCTTTTATTAATCGCGTTTTGTGAAGTCCATATGATTGTGATTAATTAATATCATTTATAAGATACTGACTTAAATTTATTTCATGGTACTGTCTTGCATCATAGCTATTGTATTCTAAAGTACTAATAGAAAGTATTTTATAACAAAACAACCTCACACCTTTTTAACATCGTTTTCGATAAGCTGGCATTTTCAGAAACTCGGCCAGACTGCAGTCCACATTATGCCGAGTTTTCTGGACTCTACTATACTCCCTTTAAATCAGCTCTACTCAATCTTCTCCCTTCTCGGACCAAATTCTCGAAAGTTTTATTTCAAGTAGATCATAACATTGTCACAGGACAAAATAACGCTGAGAAATAACTGTATCCATTTGTTTTATCATCAAAATCTATTTTAATATATAACTGTTAATAGAAGAGTACATTCCTTTTTTAAATATAACTGAATGTATTGTTAATTAATATTTTCTTAGTTTTTTAGAATTTGTGCACATGTTCTTTAGACAAATCATAATAAATTTCAAAGAAAGATATGTAAGAATTTAAAAACTTTGAGTGGCCATCTGAAACTCTGCTGCAACCCTTAGACACTCATTTCCAAGCAGTTACGTTTTGTTAAATATCTTTGTTCGTAACGTATGCTAATCAATGAAATATGACATTTAACGATTTTTTTTTCAAGGCACATAGGGCAAGTGATTACTGTGAACTGCCACTATGGTACAGGCCAGAGATGAACGGCGTTAACCAAAAAGATAACTTCATTAATCATTAACCTGTTACTAAAAACGTCAACTTGGTTAAACTTTAAAGCGTCACTTTGCGGAAAATTTAACGGAAGTTAGCCTCAGTGGAGTGGCCGAGCCCATTGAGGCGCTATGCTGCGATGCGCGAGGCCGTTCCCCCTTGGGTTCTAATCCCCCTCAGGCATGAATGTTTGTGCTGTCTTTAGTATAAGTAGTTTGTACGTTTAGGGTAGGGACTGATGACCCCGCAGTTAAGTCCCATAAGCTTAACAAACATTTGAACATTTTTTAACGGAAGTTAATGTTAATCGTTAACTCAGAACTATATTGTGCAAACATGAAATCTCACCTTCAGTCTCTGAATTTATATTGGTGTCTTGTCGTAACATTTAAATAGAGCCAATTAAGTAAAACATCTTACGGTGGATGTTTTATTGTGAAATGGCGATCAATATTTCTTTAATATAACACTTTCTCGACAAAATAAACAAGTTGCTGATCCATGTTTATTTTGCACAACAAAATAGTAATTTCTCACTGATCTTGAAACATTCAACAGATAGTTTTCGTTTGTTTTTAGAAGCCGCTCGTGACATGGTGGAATAATTATTTTCTCGCTCTTCACTTTTCACTCTCCCAGCACCTACACGACACAAGCAAAACAATGCACTGACTTGCCTACACATGAGCGTAAATCCTGTGAAAATCATCCGCTTAGTCCCCATGTACCGTACTTAAGCTCCGCCCATCAGCGGAAATGGATTCAAGCCAATGCCATGTAGGTAACACTGGTTCAACCAAACCACATGGAACTCTGAACTTCAGAGACATTTACAGAAATACAGCAGTTCATAATGGATGGTTTAAGTTTTGAAGTATAGCATTTTTACAGATACTCTCTTCATAAAATGAAATCAAATCTCCAATGTAATGGTAATAGCAGATTGTCACAACTAAATCGCACGGTATTATTGTCAACTCAAATTGGACTCTTGATGGGCCATCCTGTGGGCGCACCGAAGAAGGCGTCATAAAAACTCTGAGTGAAGGTTTACTAGTTTTACTTTTTTAACCCATATTCAAATTCTTTCTGCAGTGTACGTAAATTACATAAATTCAAGGATTCTAGAGAGGAAAAATTGTCCAAATTCCTTGATTGATGCTATTTTTTAAAAAGCAAAAGCTAGAATTTGAAACTTTCACCACAGTCACGCATAGTGCCAATTAATTTATTTTTACCTTGCCCCTTTTTATGGAGTATTTATTTTCGTAGTGACAGTGGACTGGTGGTGCTTTGCATATTAAGCACAGTGATTTTGCAACACACTTTACAAACAAATAAGAATCTTCTCAGTAAGCATACAAAACCTTTTTTACTCATGCTGAGCACTCGCAAGGCTGATTAACAGTGTCACACTTGATAGGATTTAGAATGGATCTTCAGCGCACCGAAAAGGACGCGATTGTGAGCGCTGTCCTAGCTGCCACAGCGGCCACCCGGGGAGGAAAGGGAGGAGGAAAGCACTGCGGCAGCACGGGGCTCCAGTCAGATGGGCCTGCTTCACAACGAACGACATGTGCTGCGGAGAACGTGCTGCTTAAATTCAGGGCACTGGCTTCGTCGCTTTCACTGTACGCTTCTCGCCCATTTTTATCAGTCAGCCATTAGAGATTTTTATTGCAGAATTTTGAATACTGGACGACTAGCTTGCCGGGCCGCGCAGAAAAGCCACAAGTGGCCCACGGGCCGCAGGTTGAGTACCGCTGCTTTAAAACCTGAGCATAGATTGAGGCCTGATTTCAGTTCACAGACAAACTACGGTCTTTGGGCATCATCTTCACAAAAAAAAAAAATGACCATCGTACATCAATGCTCACCTATAGATGCCTTCTTCAAGTTCTCAGTACAAGCGTCTAAGGCCACCTCCTTATGGCGTTACATATGGTCCATAAGGTCACCTACATCAGTAACCATATGGTGTCCCAAATACCTCATTTGGCGCCAATTCTACTGATGGCCCAAGTGATGGCACAACGAGTACAAGTGGCCTTTGGATACTTTGTTATTCATAGAATTCTCTTGAAGATATACTATGAAACACTCACCGTCTCTCCTTATGGTGGAGGTCTGGTTTTATCAGTTTTCACGCATATGTATTGGCCCTTTGTATCAAGACCATGCTCAAGATGTGGAGCCATCATCAGTACAGTTTCACTAGTCTCCTAATTGACGAATTAATGCATCCATACTGCATGCCACCTGTTACTCATGCCTGTTCTGGCCCATATATAGCTATGTGCACATGAATCTTTTCAGTACCAGGACCAATAGCGTGTGATGTGTACAACATGTTGAAGAAGAATTACCAATGGAACAGGATTCCCACTGCTCTCTGTGCAGCTCCTCCTCATTCCTCTGTCTCTCTCCATCTCCTCCTCCCTCTGTCTACCTATCTCTGCCTCATTGTTCTCCTCCTTCACCTATCCATCCATCTACCTCTGTCATTCCTTCCTAAGTCCCTGCCAATCTCCTTGTGTCTCTTCTCTCTGTTCATCTCTTCCCTCCATCGTATATGAAAAATTAAAACAAGTGCCAAATTCATGGTGATCAGTCAATGTGGTAAAAGTCTGAATTTCATCAAGATAGGAATTGGGGGTCGAAGTCTGATATAAAGTACTCTCCACCGTACAAATTATTAAGTTTATAGTGACATTCCTCTTCTTTAAAAGGTCAAGTGTGCAAACTTTTATTGGAGTCAAATGAACAGTAAGGCAATGCATAGAATACAATACCCTATTACCCAATTACCAATTTCGATTTTTATTTATTTTCCAGCTGTTCTTTTTGGTTTTCCCAGTTTTTACCTTAAAAAAGCCCTGTATTAAAGTGAAAAAACTATTTCAAATTAGTGAAGTCATTTCTGAGTTTTGCAAGAATAATGGATTAATGATTTTCATATATTATTTATAGATAATACACAGTAAAATTAGAATAAAATGAAATACGCAAAAAGTACGGTTATTCCTTATGTAAATTTGCAAAAAAGTGTAATGTGAAATAAACTGTAGCAGTTATGAATCGTCCTGAATCGAACAGAATCTGAACAGAATAATAACTGTGCAAGTCTTTGGACTGGAGCCACTTCAGCGCCTAATATACACTAGTGTTCAAACAGGGAAAAGCGGGCCTACAGTTTAATTTGTTATCAGAACCACATGTAATTTATGCCCACTCATCAAATCGTTGAGGGATGTAGGCTAGGTTAAAACTCAAGGTGAAAAATCCTGGTTCCAGTGAGTCTCGAACCTGCAAGCATTCGCTCTAAACCGAAAGCTTTAGTGCTAACCCAGACTAAAAGATAAATGACAGTGCCAATTGATAAAATAATATTATAATATTGAGGTTATTAATCGAGATAAAAACTATCCTATCTTTTAAGTTGGACCAAATTAAACACACTGAGCACAAGTTCATTGGCCAATTCACACTGTCTGTCACGTCACGTCACCATCCATCAGAACATTCCGCAATGTATTTCTAATGGCGGCATTCACACTGTCCGACACTGGACCGTCACATCAAGCTTTCTCGAGAAGAATGTTTTGATGGAACGGCTGTCTGCTAACATCGGAAGTTAACCTATTTTCGTCACGCGAATTACATGTTGCAGTCGACGACTGCACTGTTTATATGCAAAAAGAGTCTTATTCATCTTTGTGTTGTTGTTGTACCTAGTTTTAGGGGGAAAATCTCAAATGTTTCATGACGACTTAAATATTTTTGTCAATTGAGTGTCCCCCTAAAATCAAGGTCGGATATCTGAAACGAAAAAATGGTTTATGTTACGTAACATTGTATCAGAAAAGACTGAAGAAAACTGTTTATTTGAATATGATTGTAATTTGATTACGCATTTTTCATTAAATAACATTTTAAATGAAAAGTAGTTCTAATGAAAGACAAAAATTCGGTTTTATGATTTCATGCTTTCCTGGCGAAATGTTGACATTCTGGAGTAGTCGGGTGTTCTGCCGGATGTTTGTGTCAAACTTGCACAATATTTCGACAGTGTGCCTCACTGTCTTCCTCAGGTGCTTCCTGTGACTTGTCCCTGTTTGGAATGCGTCCAGTATTTATGCCTAGGCGTTAGGCGTTCCATATGCGGTCCGCGCCGAGTCAGGTGCTCTGTGATTGGTCCATTCCCGAGAGGGGGTGTCTGGTTGCTGCCAGGCGCTCCCTGCGCCATCCGCGCCGCGCCGGGCGCTCCCTGAGCCGTCCGCGCCGCGCCAGGCGCTCCCTGCGCCGTCCGCGCCCTGCCAGGCGCTCTATTTATGGAGAAATTCGAGGAAGAGGCACTAACATCAGCCACACATCAACCAAAATGTTTCTACAGATATGTTGATGACACCTTTATCATCTGGCCCCATGGTAAGGAGGAGCTGGACAACTTCCTGGAGCACCTAAACTCACGCCACCCCAATATAAAATTCACCATGGAACTGGAGAAGGATGGACTACTCCCCTTCCTGGATGTGCTGGTTAAGAGGAAGGCAGATGGCACCTTTGGGCACAGTGTTTACCGCAAGCCCACACATACAGATTTGTATCTACAAGCCAACAGTTGTCACCATCCAGCACAAAAGAATGGTGTGATCAAAACTCTTATCCATCGGGCGCAGGTGCCCTCTGATGCTGACAGTCTGATAACAGAGATGGCACACTTGTGGTCAGTATTCGACAGGAATGGATATTCTGCCAGAGAGGGCCTTTCACTCAGTAAGTGCAGTGAAGGAACCGGGAGAGGAACAGGAAGAGGCCAAGAGGGTGACATACCTACCATATGCAGGGCCAGTATATGCCAAAATCAGCAGAATTTTGTCCAAACACAACATCAAGAGCATATTCTGCCCACCCACGAAGATTGGTGCTTTATTGGGCAACACCAAGGACGACCTGGGACTACAGAGGCCAGGAATTTACAGCATACCATGCCAGTGTGGGTTGGCATACATAGGCCAGACAACCAGGACGGTTCAAATCAGGTGCAAGGAACACCAAAGGCACACTAGACTGGGACAAGCCACGAAATCAGCGGTGGCTGAACACTGCCTAGAACTTGGCCACTCCATGGACTACAACAATACCAGAATAGTAACACAGACGCCGAGAATCTGGGACAGTGTCATAAAAGAATCCATTGAGATTAAAATCAGTGAAAACCTCATCAACCGTGACACGGGATACCAACTCAGTGCAGCATGGAACCCAGCACTGGAACTTCTAAAATCGCAACGAAAAACGACTAGGAGAGCACCTGGCACGTTGCAGACAGCAGAGGGAACCCCCAGCGCGGTGCAGACGGTGGAGGGAGCACCTGCAGCGGCGCGGACGGCAGAGGAAGCGCCTACAACAGCGCGGACGGCACAGGGAGCGCATGGCGCGGCGCGGACGGCGCAGGGAGCGCCTGGCGCGGCGCGGACGGCGCAGGGAGCGCCTGGCAGCAACCAGACACCCCCTCTCGGGAATGGACCAATCACAGAGCACCTGACTCGGCGCGGACCGCATATGGAACGCCTAACGCCTAGGCATAAATACTGGACGCATTCCAAACAGGGACAAGTCCCAGGAAGCACCTGAGGAAGTCAGTGAGGCACACTGTCGAAATATTGTGCAAGTTTGACACAAACATCCGGCAGAACACCCGACTACTCCAGAATGTCAAAAATTCGGTTGTTTACAATGGTATTAACAATGTCAGCGGGCAAATCATAATGGATAAAGTAAACAGGCTCTATTTATGCTCTTATAAGTAATGTTTGATATTTTCATATGTTTATTTTTTTCGCTTGAAAAGAGATGTCGACGTTTTGAAATGTTGTTTCAATGCCCAGTAAAAACATACACTGTAAAGTTTTCTTTGGCCCTCAATAACATTTAGCGTTGTTGTTCCCTCAATTCTAGTATTAAACTACGACTTTCTACATTACAGATGGCCACTCATAACCTCACTTTTATCATCGCATATTGAGATGGGTGAACTGATGTGATGGACAGTGTGAATACAACTTGACGTGACAGTGCCGTGACGTAACGTTGTCGTGAGGGACAGTGTGAATTGGCCTTAGATTTGGTAAGCAGTTTCCAAGTTCATCGCAGACAGACATAGTGGCAATATATGTAGTCCAGGTTGTAATTCAGCGTTATAATGAGGATAGTTACAACTAAGTACAAAACGCAGATCAAGATGTCACAAGCGATGTCATCAATATAGATATTAGGTATAGAAATAGTACAGTAACTAATTTACTTGATACATTAAGATCATTAAATTTTTATTGTATAAATGACAAACCCACAAGAAAGAATGCTTGTCTGGATAACATTAGCTTCGTTCGAGTGGCATTGCTGACGGTCAGGAACAGTTTGAGGCTTTCGAGTGGCACTTTTGACTCTTTCTGACGATATCTGACTGGCCAATCTGGTGTTCGAGTGGTGGAGCTGATAGTTAGCGACCGTAAGTTTAAGTCAGCGGATTTTCGTCAAACTGTTTTCTGACTGAATCCAAAGCGTTTAACAAGCCTCCTCCAAAAGACAAGCCCGCATATTTACGAAGAGGTTTGCGTTCTAAGTCTTCCATTTCCTCTTGATTGAGGCTGAGTTTGTGTATTAGACAGGCATTCTTTCAACTTATGTGGCCTTCTAATACAGTACGACCCCTTTTTATTACACCCATACATACTATAAATGAAAGGTGTGGAAATTTTCATAACACGAATTTAAAGATGAATGCGTATGTTTTTACAGTTTTGATTGTGATATATTCGCCTGAAAATTAAGTCAAAATAGTCCTACTGAGATTTTCTGTGCCATCTGTAAATGAAGTGATTGACACATAAGAATAATATAGTTCACAACAGGCATTAGTAGTGATAGATTTTTATAACCGACATATGTGCCACTATAGCGACTCACAATTACTGTTCCGTGTTTCTCCTTGTGGTTATATATTATAGAAATCTATTAGTGCCAATGTGGGCGTTTCTACACTAAATGTTTAACTTCTGGGAAAATCATGTACGATGATAATTCTTGCACAAAACCTGCAAATTTTTGTATATTAATTTGTATGTTTCATTTTTAAAATTGTATTGTAACTCATAATAATGGGACAAAATGCATATGAAGTTGTATGTTACCAAATATTCCTTTCACACACAACTATCCTAATTTACCTCATTTTTGTATGAGGTTTTGTCAGGTTAAATTGGCTACATTAATTATAAATGGAGGGACATGTTTACATATATTTTGCGTTTTGTCGAAGTTTATGATCAGAATTAAATCCACAATGTATTTCTAATGGCGGAATGCACACTGTCCGTCGCCGGTCCGCCACCTCATGTCAACGTGAACTTTCTCAAGAAGAATGTTTTGATGGTCGTCTGGTAACATCGCGACTCGCAAGTTAACCTAGTTTCGTCACACGAATTTTATACTCGACAGATACACGGTTTGCAGGCAAATGTGTCTTGTTAATCTTTATTAGTATACTTTGGTTTAACGGCAAATTGCAAATGTTTCATGACGACTTAAATAGTTTTCTCAATTGAGAAATGCATAACATATCGCCAGTCATAACCTCACTTTCAACATCGGTAGAGAGAAAAGATGCCAACTAGCGCTATGGGTGGCCAATATGCGAAACAGGTGAAATAAACGTTCGAGTTGGCTTCGGAGTTGCAACTGTCAAAAAGCGTGCATGCGCAGTAGAGGCCTTCCAAATCGTCAGCAACTGTCAGGAACTATCAGCGTTTGGGCCACTCGTACGAACCTATTATCTGTAATTCTCATATAGGTAGAGACCAATTTAACACAGTAAAACTAGCAATCTCTGACCATGATGGGCTGTGGCTTAGACTTCCTCTGAACCACAAAACTGACACATCTCAGCAAAGAATAATCAGACCTATAAATGAACAGAAATTAAACACCCTAAAATCAAAATTAACATTAGTAAACTGGAATGAATTACTCACACGAGATATGAAGCTAATGAATCAACTAAACGATTTTTGGAAGTGGTAACTAAAATCTTTGAAGAAACATGCCCTGCTTACGATAAAAAAAACACTCAAAGAATAGATCTCAATCTAAACCAGGGACCTTAAAACAATAATACACAGCAGAAGTAAATAACTTAAGAATATTGATGCTCATGTATTATGATAGATCACAACACAGCAACATAGACAGGCTTAGATATAAGAACATAAAAAAGTACTATAGATCTGCAATTAAAGAAGCTAAATGCAAGTCCAATGATGACTACATCCTTAACTCTGTAAATAAATGTAAAACAGCATGGGAAGTCATAAAAACTGAAATAAACCATCAAAAGAAAGATCAGAACATACCAATTTCTCCTGACACACTAAATAAATACTTTGCCAATCCTTTAATGGAAAACAATACTGAGGAAGATGTGAACAAGGCAGAAGAACTACTGCCACAATTACACAATAAAGCGACGGGAGGTTTTGAATGGAATCATGTAACTTGCCGACAAGTTAGTGTAGCAATAAGTAAACTCAGCAACTCCTGAACTGAAGACTACTACGGTCTTTCCAATTTTATTATTAAACAAATAAGTCAAGAGATTTTAACACCCATAACAAACATAATAAACAAAATATTAACAGAGGGGGTCTATCCTGACAGCCTGAAAATATCAGTAATAAAGCCGGTCCATAAGGTAGGTAGCACTTTATCACCTGACAACTGTAGGCCTATTTCACTTGTACCAATAATCTCTAAAATAACAGAGTACTGTATGCACCAGCAGTTGAACAATTATTTTGAACATAATAATTTAGTCTGCTCTGAACAATTTGGCTTTAGACCTATCCTATCCACTGTGAAAGCAGTTGATAATATCATAACTGAAGTATATGACTGCTTTGAGAAAAAGACATTAAGTTGTGCCACACTACTGGACTTAAGGAAAGCCTTTGACACGGTTTCCCACAATATCCTGATACGAAAGCTGCAGTACTATAGGATTGGGGAGAATGCCCTCCGCCTACTACAGTCTTACCTAAGTGATAGGCTACAGTTAGTGAATGTAAATAATAAAAAATCAGATCCTTTACCTGTTAAAAAAGGAGTGCCCCAGGGGTCTGTTCTTGGTCCCTTCCTTTTCATTGTATACATTAATGATTTGCCTTCCATATTACCCTGTGAGGGTGTACTATATGCTGACGACACTACATTAATTGCTCAAAATTCAGATATGGATGAACTACTACTGAATGTAGCTGCAGCAGTAGAAAATTGTAACAACTGGTTTCAGGCTAATGCACTACACATAAACAGCAGCAAAACAGAGAATATTATATTTGACCTAAATCCCCATAAACATGAAAATAAATCAGTAAAACTTCTTGGTTTCCATATTGATCAAAGTTTAAGCTGGGAGACACATACAGATAAGTTATGTTCGAAACTCGCTCGTGTGATCTATCTGTTGCATAGATTGAGAGGTTGTGTAAGCAAAACTTTACTGTTGTATGCATACTTTGCTTTCTTCAGTTCTCATCTTACATATGGAATTTTACTATGGGAAAATTCACCTGGTTCTAAGGCTGTATTTAAATGGCAAAAATAGGCCATCAGGTGTATAGCAGGACTGGTACCACAGGAATCATGCAGACATTTCTTCAAAGAAATGAAAATCATGACAGTACCCAGTTTATACATTAATAGCTGCTTAGTATATGTTAAAGAAAACCTCCATAAGTATGATCTTAGGATATCAGTACACAATCATAACACAAGACACAGACATGCAATTGATAAGCCACATGTCAGACTTGGAAAGGTCCACAGTAGCTACAAGTATCTTGGACCCACATTTTTTAATAAACTGCCTAATGAAGCTCACTCAGTGCCTCTAAATAAATTTAAAAATATAATATCAAAATGGCTAAAAAGTAAAACTTTCTATACCATTAAGGAATTTGAAGAATCTACAATAGATGACTTAGAGTTTTGATGTAGACGTACACAGAATTTTAAATTGTAACATTACTATTGTGATATATTGAGTCACTGTTCTATATTGTACTGTACAACAATGAGATAGAGGACTTTGGCCATTGATAAGATTTATACAGAATTTTAATTGTATTTTTTCTAACAAATTTACTATTGTTACTAGTTTATTCATTGTGTTGTGTTGTATTAGGAAAATCTAAAACTAAGTATATGATAATTGTAGGCCTACCTATAATAAACACTGCAAATTACTAGCTGTTTAGATATGTATATAAATGTATATGACGACACCAATTACATGTAAACATGTATAAAGGTGAATAAAATATTCTATTCTATTCTAAAAAATATTCAATTCTAAAATATTCTATTCTACGTGTTTGCGGTCAGTTATAAACTTTACGCTCTTTTTGTATCGCTGATCCAATGATAATCGAACATGTATGTCGACCATCATATCGATCAAGGATGTTGTGTCGATTTTATCGTTAGTGCATATAATGAAAGATGGGGACAAGGAGGAAATATTCAAACAAATGTTTTCTTGATACTGTTGATGGATGAAAATAGTCAGTGACAGCGCAAAATACAAGAATATTTTGTTGGTTTGAGATTATTCGAATTTTAAATGCTTAGATCTGATCACTCAAGATGATTTATTTCAATTATATTGGCAGGAGTCTTATGTCAAGTTGTAGCGTAACTCGGCATTGTATTCGAAGGTACGATTTATTTGTATAGGATACATCATTAACTTATGATAGCGCGTAGATGATCGAATAGGCATTTCAGTTAACGTTGTGTGAGCTGTTTGTGAACAGTTGTCACGTATTACATCGAAATAAACATTGTTTTCGCAGATGCAGTCAGAAAACGGCGACTACATCACAGAAAGAAATAAATAAAATACGGCGATATGCACTTTCACGCCTTATGCAATTTGTTAAAGGCTACGAGAGCCTTTTGGAGAAGAAGTTCCCCGCGGCTCTACATACGTACAGGATATTTACCGTCGGAATTAAGGATTTCTACAGAGACTTGAAGTCGTTTTTTAGGATCTCAATGCAGATACATACCGCTCTGAAAGATCGCTCACATTTAAGTCGAAGTGAGCTTGAATTGTATCACAAGATGAAAAAAGACATGGTGAAAGTCTCTCCAATCCTCTTTCTATCAGTTTTGCCCTTTACAAATTATGTTATTTTGCCTTTGGTGTAAGTATATCTTTTCACTCAAATTTTGTGTTCATTGAGTATATTCTGTGTGACGTGTGCTTCTTTATTACCGGATTTTTAGAGGTTTAATTTGACTATGAATAGAATTTTTCAGTCAGTGTGTGAGTGGATCATTACGTGTTTATTGTTGTTTGAATAAGTATGAATGTACTTAGTTCCAGCATTGGTACTCCAGTTCTATGACACTTAGCTTTTAAAGTGTAAAATGCCACCTCTAAATAATGCCCATTTCCATATGCGATGGTACAGATAGACAATTAATTATACAAGGCTTCTCGCCGGGTTCCCGTGGTTATGTTGGCACCAATGGTTATTGGCGGCAATACACTTCAATAAATGTTTTGTCTTGACAACTTCAATTAAAAAGAAAATTATTTTTTTCTGAACGGACAAGGGTACATACAAGAACCTGTTAACCATAGAACAGGTACAATACTAATTTTGCTGCGAGTAAAACGAGCAACAATTACACTTATACTGCAGCTCATAAACATTAACGCAATTCTACATATCATTGTTCATCTGTTGCCAACATAAGCAGTGGAGCCTAGTGACAAGCGTCGTAAAGTTTTATCCTGGAAAAGGTTTTACAGGACATTCTCAGGCATGATCTTGCTGGCTAGCCTACATATTAAAAATACATTTTAAATGTGGAATTACCTGATATGTGAAGATGGAATGAAGTGTTGGATTGAATGTTAATGTCTGCCTGGCACATTATTGTAGCCACATATCATGCAGTACTCTCTGGGAGTACTGTAGTGTCACACTTTTCTTCCTGTTTTAGCTGCCGTCTGTTTCATTCCTTGGCTGCCCTGATAGTTACATCAGCTATAAACCACCCATATCTGTTCTTGATAGTGAATACTATAATGATAATATACATCTCTAGAAATAGTTTACCAGTATGCCGGTAAAGCCTTACTTAGTCAAAATCAGTCTTGGGGTTACACAAAAAGTTGATAGACTGTGAAGCTCCTGAACATCATGTATTATTTTTAATCTCTGGATACTTTTAACCTGGTTTTCTGTCATGTGATTAGCAGTAAAAAGGTAATTTCAAAATCTGTAGGAGATCAAAGGTCAGTGATAAAAACTTTCAATACAACAAAGCTGCATTTTACTAGCATTTCATTTTTCAGTCCAGTTCTATGGTGAATGTTCATAGATACAGGCTCCTGCCAATGCACTAGAAACTCCATCACTTACGTTACTCTATGTAGGACTATGGGGTCAGTATAACACACTATAAATCAGAGCTTCTAATAGCCCCAAAAACTGAAGAAGTAAAAGTAAAAGAAAGGGCCTAACATAGGCTACTCAATATCAACAACATTACAAATGAACTGATACACAGAAACTAAAAGGAGGTCGGAGATTCATGTCCATATCATCGTAATGATATTGGTGAATCTGAAGGTGACTCATCGCAGAAGCATTAAACTTTGAAACGTCTCAGAAGGCTCAAACAGGCTCTACCCTAAGCCATCAACTGTTGTAAACGTTTACAGTGTTGGCAACGTAGATCCGAGGTAGAGCCATTATTTATATGTTGGCATTACTTACCTTGTCCGCGTTCGTAGTCCAGTGGACAGTGTGGTGGGTTCCCATGCAGGGGGTCTGAGTATGATTCGTGATCGGGTCAGGGATTTTCTCTGCTTGGGGACTGGTTGTTGTCGTCCTCATCATCATTGACGCGCAAGTCGTTGAAGTGGCGTCACCTAAAGACAGCATTACTGTAGACTGGAATACCACCCGTCTGCTTTGACCTGCGACGTCATCAACATGTCGTAAAACCAGTATATGGGATATCTTAATTCTTCTGTATTGTAGATATGTATAATCTGTATTTACTGTAGATAACAGAAGGTATCATCAATCACAGGGCTTAGCCCAAATATTCGCGCCTTTGGCGCTCACACGCGGGGGGGGGGGGGGAATCTCGGTTAACCTACACGTAACCATCAGAGAGAAGCTACAGATCACTTTTTAAACTCAAAATATCAATCTGTTTTGTTTGTAAACAAACCATCGTCTTTAACTCAACCACCACAGAATGACAAACATGCAAGCACCTCAAAACTACCACGCTGCGATGACGTCACAGGTCAAAGCTGATGGGCGGTATCCCTGTCTACAGATGAACCCTAAAGACTTGCACTAGGCAGGCTGAACATGACCCTTGTTGGGGTCTAATGGTCACAAATGCCGCACGATCATCACCACCACCACTACTTATATTGAAATGTGACAAATACAGATGAGTGATTTGATTTATTTCGTATTCCATTAACCCATATTGTGACAGATCACATGGATGTGGAATGAGTCGTATTACAATGGTTACAAAATACAGAGTTTCAATAAATAATTACACAATAACAGGCAGGTCTCATCAAGTGGTGAATAATGTTACAGGTAGAACTAGACATAAAATTAGAAACATATAGGTCGAATAACATAAAACAATGATTGTAGAAAAAAAAGATGCATACTACATAAAGCATATCAGTATAAATGGGTAAGATGTATAATACATTAATTATATTAAGACAGAGAGCCATGACAACATAATTAATGTGGCAATACAAAAAAATTACAGAAACAATTATTATTTTGTCTGCATATACTCATCAAGAGAGTTAAATGACTTTTCCACAAGATATTTTTTCAGTTTGTGCTTAAATGTATGCAGGATCTTCCTATGTACTTTGATTTCAGCTGGGAGAGCATTGAAAATCTTTGTGCCAGAATAATGGATACCTTTTTGTACAAGACTTAAGCGTTTAAGATTCCTATGTAGGTCATTTTTAGATCTAGTATTATGATCATGATAGTCACTATTAGGTTGAAAAAGAAAAAGGTTATTTGAAACAAAAATCATTATAGAGAATATGTATTGAGAGGTGGTGGTTAGTATTTTTAAATTGCGGAACAGGTTTCTACAAGAAGTTCTAGGGTTAACACCAGTCATTATTCTGATTGCTCTCTTTTGTGCGGTAAATATTTTTTTGGCTAATGGTTGATTACCCCAAAAAATTATGCCATAGGACATAATGGAATGAAAATATCCAAAATACGCAGCTTTGGTAGTATTTATGTCACTAATAGGGGTGATTACACAGAGAGCGTAAGTTGCTACACCGAGTCTTTTTTGGAGATCTAATATATGCTCAGACCAGTTCAATGTATCATCTATTAGAATGCCCAAGTACTTAGTAAAATCACATTGTGATAGGGGCCTATTTTGGTTACTGCAGCTTAAGTGGAATACCTTATGTAGGCCTAAGCTGTTGGCTGTGAATATGTAGTGAAAGTACAGCATATGGCATGTTTTGTAGCAATAAGTAGAAACAGTTGCGCCCAATAAATTTTACCGCGTTGGAATAGCCACAAACAACATGCACATTTTTCACTTTTAAACATGGGCCCATTAACATTTAAACATTTGTGAAGTCATGGCACCAGCTCTTAAACCCCAGCACCAAGGATCTCTTCAACCTGACTGACCTGTGAATAATTTTATTTATTTTAGTTATGTTTGTCAGTAACAATGTGATAAACTACCTATCTTCCAAGATAAACACTTTCCAGAGCATTTAAATTGTGCGTAATGCTTATTGTTGCCAGTAATAAATAAAAGTTTGTCGAAAGTTGGTGTGTGCTATCACAAATTATTTTTATGTTGACTTTTCACCTAAGTCTGAAGTTCAAAGTAGTTATGCACTCTGGAACATAGTAAACAAGCTACCAACAGCATAATTTTACAACATGATTCCATCCTTTTGCCCTGTAGGGGCCTCAGCATTAACTTTCTGAGTATGGGCTTGGCAAATTCAGGGTCCCTGAGCAAGGGACTATGAAATGCCGCCAGTCCTCTGACGCCGTAACCTCTGAGCACACTTCAGCGACATTATTCAGAAGGGTCTGGAGGGTATTGCTGATGACATAAAATCTGCCAAGCGCTTGCACAATGAAACACTGTTGGTAGAAACTAGTAATACACGACAAGCAGCTAACTTGCAAAAAGCCACATGCCTCGGTGACTATCCTATTAGACAGAGTTACTTGACACTCTTTTTTGAATTACAGCAAAGGCATAATGACTTGCAGGGATTTGGTGGAAATGACAAATGAAGAACTAAAAGGTTAGTGGGCTCAGGGTGGCATTGTTGATGTTCAGAACATAATGAAATCACTCCTTTATACTCACCTTCTATAGCCTAAAACTCCCTAAGTACGTCAAGGCAGGCTCCCTATGGTTAAAAGTCCGGCCCTATGTCCCAAACCCAATTCGCTACTTTAAAATGCCAGCACTTTGGGGATACCACCCTCAGTTGCAAGGGAGAAGCCACTTGCGGAAAATGGGGGTAAGGTAGCACACAATGGAGTAGATTGTTCACCGTCTGCAAAGTGTGACAGCTGCTCTTGTGGATACCCAGTTTCGAGCAGAGAATACATTTAGTACTTTGAGGAAAAGAAAGTGCAGGAAATTAAAAGTACACAGCTAATTTCCTATTGTGATGCCAAAACGTTCTACGAGGCCATGGAGCTTCCTTCCTTTGTTACATCTTTCACTGCAGTTGTTCAAAGGCTCGTCTCCAAGGTTGATGCCTCAACCCAGACTAAGGTTGCTAGTGTCTTTACTAACACCTGAATCTGTGAGTGCACTTGTAAGACTACAGTTGTTCCAGCTCCCAAAGCTCTACCTCGTACATCTGAAAAAGCGATGGTTGTCAGTATGGAGAAGCTTTCAGTACCCTCCACAGCACAGGCCACTGTTCCTACCCTGTCACCTTTCAAGCCGGTGGCTATTCAAAAGGCCAGCACAGCCACCTCTGCTGGCACTGTCTGTACTCTAAAAGACTGATAAGCAGAAAAAGGCAACAGGAAAAAGTCAGGCTCAAGTTAAAGCGGGCAATAAACCCTCAGATTACATATAGGTCATTATGCCTGACCTCCCCTCTGACTCTGTCCCAGAGCTTATGGAACTGGATGTCCCTCAGGGGCAAACATCTCGCCCAAATACTGAACCTCCACCTATTTCAGTGTCTCTATCTCAGCAGAAAGAGAGGGTGAAAGTACAATCCCATGATAGATTGGATCCCATACCTCAGTGAAACTTACAGGGCTTGAAGACCCATGTGGAGGAACTTCATTTATTAACTTGGATCAGACCACTGTGTATATGCGTACAAGAGAGAAATTTTAAGACCTCATCCAACCCTAAGATAGGTGGTTGTTACGTATATAGAAATGAGGACCTTAGAGCTGAGAGAGCTAGAGGAGCGGCTGTTTCTATTGACACAGCCTACCACTCATCTTTACTCCCCTTTCAAATCCACTTACAAGCAGCTGCAATATGAATCCATATGCATCATCCTTTGACTGTCTGTTTCATTTACCTGCCCCCATATGATTCATTTTATGACTGTACACAGGTTTCCCACCCTTTCATCCTCTGTGGTGATTTTTAATGAACATAATGTGCTTTGGGGATCTACAGCTTCCTGCCCCAGTGGTAGAGCAATTGAGAGGCTCCTCTTGACGTCATCCATCAATTTACTCAACACTGGACAGTCCACACACTCCTTTACTGTATCAAGGTTGTTCTCTGCTATAGACCTCACACTGTGCTATCCAGCCTTTGCCCCTACAATTCAATGGGGAGTGGCTGATTACCTTCACGGAAGTCATCACCTCCCAGTCTGGATTCACCAGGCAGATCGAATGGAAACCGATAGACAACTGCTACAATGGGTACTTAGCAGAGTAGCTGAGTTCGATTGTCTTCTTAGTGTCCAGGAATGGGTGGACCAATTCACCCAAATTATCCACAACACTACTGTAGCTTCTATTCCTCAGTCTTCAGGTCAAACGAGAACACACGTGTCCCATGGAGGAGTGACGAATGCCACTCTGCAATAAGGATGCAGCGAGTAGCTCCGGGTAGGTTCTGTGGTGTCGCACAAGTACAAAGTGCGTGCCACCTACTTTCGCCGCGCGCCGCCATGCACGCACGGCGTGGCGTTCTTACGACGTCAGCCACGAGCGCCCTCTGCTACAACTCCGCTTGTGGCCACCACTGAACGACATCGTTCACTTGGAACTGAGATAGGAACCAGTTAACACTTCCGAATCAGATAGGCACCAGTTAAGACTTGGCTATCGGACAGGCACTAGGCAGGCCTCTAGCTCAACTATGTATCAGCATTCTGCAGTACTGAGCTATGTAAAAGTTAAGTATTGTATAAATTCTGTGCAATATATATCTCGTTCTAATTTACTCTAGTGTTTCTAGTTTCTGCTGTCCCACTGGCTGCTCACCTTCGTACCTGCACAAGCGTGCTTCCTTTATTCCGGTGTCGGTCTTTCTACTTGGCCACCGACACCTGCGACAGAAACGAGACACAATAGCGGCGACGAGGCTGGGACACAAAAGGTTCAAAAGCCAGCCATTGGCAGAGAAGCTCGCAGCCATTCCGGTCACAAAGGCAAGGTTTCGGCAAATCATTCAAGAGAGGAATAAACAATCATGGCAACAATTCAATACCATTAATCATTCCACCAAAAGCTCGTAAGTATGGGAGAATATCTGGGAGAGGAGGAAGGCGCCCAATGGCTGCAATAACAGGTAATGGCACCCTATAGACGAATCCACAAGTTAATGTGCATATGGTGGTGGAACATTCGCTGCAGTCACTTCTAATGATAGTCAGGCTCCTGCTTTCCAACACCACAGCTTGTCTGTGGAGAGGGGTACTTCGGACTTTTTAAGTCCGCCAATGATAGTCACAATTGTCCCATTTCCATATGGGAGCTAGATTCTGCACTATTTTCAACTTGTGACACATACCCTGGCTATGATAGGATACATTACAGTATGCTACAGCACCGTATTGACTGAAATAAAGAAATTCTTCTCACCCTTTTTAATGAAATTTGGCTGTCAGGACACTTTCCTGACTCTACATCTACATACATACTCCGTAATCCACCATAAGGTGGACGGTACACAGTACCACTACTAGGCATTTTCTTTCCTAAGCCACTCCCAAATAGAACGAGGAAAAAAAGAATGCCTCCGAATGAGCCATAATTTCCCTTATCTTGTCTTTGTGATCACCACGTGAAATGTAAGTAGGCGGCAGTTAGATGGTACTACACTCAGCTTCAAATTCCGGCCCTCTAAATTTCCTCAACAGAATTCACAGAAAGAACATCGTCTTTCCTCGAGCGATCCCCAATTGAGTTGCCGGAGCATTTCTGTGACACTCGCGCATTAGTCAAACCTACCAGTAACAAACCTAGCTGCTCGCCTCTGAACTGCCTCTATGTCTTCCTTTAAAATGATCTGCTGCAGGGTCCAAACACTTGAGCAATACCCAAGATGTGGTCGTACAAGCGTTTTATATGCGGTCTCCTTTACAGGTGAAGTACATCTTCCCAAAATTCTTCCAATAAACCGAAGTCGGCTGTCCGCCTTACTCATAACTGTCCTTACATGTTCATTCCATTTCATATCACTCTGCAATGTTATGCCTAGATATTTGAACGACATCAAGAAGCTCACTACTAATGCTGTATTCGAGGATTATGGGATTGTTTTTCCGACTCATGCGCATCACCTTACATTTTTCTACATTGAGGGCTAGCTGCCATTCTTCGCACCAACTGGAAATTTTGTCTATGTCATCCTGTATGCTACTACAGTCAGTTAAAGATGACACCCTCCCATACACCACAGCATTGTCAGCAAACAGCCACAAATTACAAGTTACTTTGTGGATCAGATCATTTATATAGATAGAAAATAATAGCGGTCCTATCACACTCCCCTGGGGCACGCCTGACGATACACTCGTCTCTGATGAACACTCGCCATCGAGAACAACGTACTGCTTTCTATTACTTAGGGAGTCTTCCAGCCAGTCACAAATCTGTGAACCTATTCCATAAGCTCGTATCTTCATTAGCTGTCTGTAGTGTGGCACCGCATCGAACGCCTTTTTGAAGTAGGGAAAAACACAATCCGCCTGTTGTCCTTCATCCATGGCTCGCAAGATATCATGTGAGAAAAGGGCATGCTGAGTTTAACATGAACAATATTTCCTCAACCCATGCTGATTCATAGAAAGAAGCTTTTCTGTTTCAAGGAAATTTAGTATATTCGAACTGAGAATATGCTCCAAAATTCTACATGAAACTGATGTCAACGATATTGGCCTGTAATTGTGTGGGCCAGTTCTTTCCTTTCTTATAAACGGGAGTAACCTGCGCTTTTTTCCAATCACTAGGAACTTTGCGCTGAATTAAAGATTCGCGATAAATGCAAGCTGATTAGGGGGCCAATGCCGCAGAATACTCTTTGTAAAACCGAATTGGTATTCCATCCGGACCAGCAGACTTTTTCGTATTTAGCTCTCTCAGCTGCTTCTCTTCACCGGAAATACCTATTGCTATGTCCCTCATTTCGGAATTAGTATGTTGATCAATTGATGGTACATTTGTGTGGTCCTCCAGCGTGAAAGATTTCTTAAAGGTTAAATTTAGAACTTCAGCTTTCTGTTTGCTTTCTTCTATTACTGCCTGCGGAATAATAACGAGTGACTGGACAGTGGGCTTTGACATGCTTATCGATTTTACATAGGACCAGAATTTTTTCGGGTTCTCGGAAAGCTCTTTTGGTAAGGTATGGCTGTGGTAATTATTGTATGCTTCGCGCATCAATCTTTTTATAGATGCACGAATCTCTACTAACTTTTGCCTGTCATCATTTGCGTGTTCTTTTTTTAATCGAGAGTGCAACAGTCTTTGCTTTCTCAGCAGCTTTCTAACATTATTATTATACCATGGTGGCTCTTTTCCATCCTTAATCGTCTTTACTGGCACATATTTCTCTTAACTCTTTATTTACAATGCACTTAAATTTAGTCTACAATTCCTCTACATCCATAGTCCCAGAATTAAACGATGCCCATTCATTTTCTAAGTGCGATCCTAACATTTGCTTATTGGCTCTTCCCAACAAAAACAAGTTCCTACCCTTCTTGATTGGTTTATAAACTTTAGCCACCATCGATGCTATAACGATATCATGATCACTAATTCCTGTCTCTACACAAACATCGTTAATAAGGTCAGGCTTGTTTGTGGCTATAAGGTTTAAAATATTTGCATTGCGCGTGGGTTGCCGGTTTAACTGCTCAAGACAGTTTTCAGAGAATGTGTCGAAAAGAAGCTCGCAAGACTGCTTGTCTGTACCGCCTGAAATGTAACTAGAGAGGTCCCAATCTATACTCTTAAGGTTGAAGTCTCCCCCGACTAATATTACATGGCCCGGATACCTATGCAGTACCTGGTATAGACTTTCTTTGAATGATTCTGAAACTGCTACAGCAGCACTGGAGGGCTGGTAAAAACACCAACTATTAACTTTACTTCTTTTAGACCTGTTATACGTGCCCTGATAACTTCACAGTTACTTTCAACCTCGATCTCAGTAGAAACAATATCTTTGTCCACAGCGATGAACACTCCTCCTCCAGTTGTATCCGATCTATCTTTCCGATATACATTCCACGCCTCGCTAAATATTTCTGAATTTGCCACATCATGATTTAGCCAGCTTTCGGTGCCCAAAACTATGAGGACAATAATTTCCACGCAGTGCGGCAAACTCAGGAACTTTGTTTCTAATACTTTGTAAGTTCACGGCTAATATTTTGATATTCGAATTTTTGAGCCGAACGTGGTCTGAATTCACTGTTTGACTGTTGACAGGCAAGTGCTCATCAGAGTTAGCGTCTAGCCTAAAAAAACCCTTGTGCACTCCACAAGTACTCTGCTACTCAGTAGCCACTTCCTTAGTATAGTGCACCCTTGATCTATCTAGGGGCACCCTACAATTCCCCACCCAGTAACACAGATCCAGAAATCTCCAGCCATGACTGTCACAGAGTCAGCGAAGCCTCTGTTTCAGACCCTCCACTCGGGTCGAAACCAAAGGACCCCGATCAACCTTGGGAACAATGCTACAAATCGACAGCTCTGCTTGCACCCTGCGTGCAAGGGCAACAGCCTTCACCAATTCCACCAGTCACCCGTAGGACCTGAGGATGTCCTCAGAACCCAAGTGACAAGCGTCATTGGTGCTGAAGTGAGCCACGACTTGCAGTTGACCACACCCTCGATAGCCGCCGCCTCTACGTCTCTGATGAGGCCCCCCCCCCCCCCCGGCCGACACACCGAGTGCACGTTGGACTTCTTTTCGAATCTCGACGCTATCTGCCTAAGGGGCTCCATCACGCGCCTAACATTGGAGCTCCCAACAACTAATAATCCCTTCCCCCCATTACCTGCTCGGACCCTGCTGAAGGAGTGGCCACACGTCCACTCACAGGACGAACGGGCATGGACGGACGTCCAGCCTCCACATTGGCCTTCCGCCTTGAGCGACGCGAACAGCGTACAACCCGCCACTCCCCTTGTGGAGAACTGCGGCCAACTCCTCCTGCGTCCGCACACAGCACGCACACATCCTATCCATCCTATACAATTAACTGTAGAAAGTAGAAAACTAAATAATCAACTTTTAACTGGCCTAGTACTTTAATAAAGGCGGCTGGCAGCTGACTGAACTGTGGTCAGTGGAAAGTACACTTTCAAAACAACAAAACTGGAGTCCGGCAGTTATCAGAATGAACAAGAATATCTGTGGAATACACCGTTAGCAAACAAGTTTTTGCATCCCATCCTCGTCGCCACTTTTGTGTCTCGTTACCCCCGGTTGTCCTGGGTGTCGGTGGCCAAGTAAGAGAGACCGGCACAGGAAAATAGGATGCACGCGTGTGCAGGTACGGAGGTGACCAGCCAGTGGGACAGCAGAAACTAGAAACACTAGGCTAAATTAGAACAAGTTGTATATTTCGTAGAAATAAGATAATACTTATCTTTTACAAAGTTCAAGACTGCAGAATGCTGATACATAGTTAAACTAGAGAGAGGCCTGCCTACTGATGAGTCCTAGTTGCTATCCGATAGCAAAGTTTTAAATGGTGCCCATGTGATTCCCAAGTGGCCGATGCAGCAGTCGCAGCCACATTGTAAGAACGCCGCACCGTGCGCGCATTGCAGCGCGCGGCGAAAGTACGTGGCGCGCACTTCATACTTATGCGACACCACACACGTGGGAATATAAGCTTTTTCAAAGCAGAACAAGAAATAAGGAAGTGACAATATGACACGTAGCTTGCAGCAGACAAACTATACACACGGTATTTATCAAAATACTTGAGTATAAACTCTTAAAGCAGTAGCACAAACAAAATGTGTCAAGTAGGAGAGAAGAAACCTCTTAAAAACAGAAACACTAACGAAAATTAAGAAATTAACTGGCAATGAAATTTCACACAATTAAATTGATTCTTAGAGCTCTGGGTGATGAGGCAGTGACAACAACTGTCACTGAACTGACTGCTAACTGACTGTATGCTAATCTGCCAAGTACGTGGGAATAAACCTTTAAAACAGAAGTACTAACAAAAATTAAGAACTACACCAGTCACAGACGAAGACTATACACAACAGTATTTATCAAATACGATAGAATAAACTATTAAAACAGTAGTACTCATGGCGTGAAGTGCTTTTAATTCTTGAAAAGAACTTGACACGCCCGAGTAGTTATCATAGTGTTGTCCTCACTAGCTGTGTGGGAAAGACCTTAGAGCAGATGGTCAACTGCCACCTTGTCTGGATGTTGGAATCCAGGCAGCTTCTTAGTCACTCCCAGATTAGAGTGCTCCTATGGAGTTTGGAGCCAAAGAGATCTGTGGTACAAATAGTAATAGCAGAGAAATAATTGAAACTGGTTTTACAAAAGTAGCTATTTATTTACATTTATGGGATTTTTGACACACACACACACACACACACACACAAAGGGGGGGGGAGTATGCCTTTTATTAGTTTATTAGTCTACTATCATACAGATAGTAGATATGAGGTAGGTACTCACTACTCCAAAGGTACAGCAATTTATTGCTTATCTCCTCAATACACTGGTATAACATCCTCGGATTCTCGTGTTATCCCTGCAATTGTGATATGGAAAGGAAAGGTAAAAGGCTTGATTCACTGGAGGTGCGAACTTTAACAATTTTCCTTATGTGCTGTGATGATGATGATCGTGTGGCATTTATGACTGCTAGACCCCAACTGGGGTCGTGTTCCGCCTGCCTGGTGCAAGTCTCTTTATATGACGCCACTTCGGTGACTTGCATGTCAATGATGATGGAATGATGATGAGGACGACACAACACCCAGTCCCTGAGTGGAGAAAATCTCCTACCTGACTGGGAATCGAACCCGGGCCCCCTGCGTGGCAACCTACCACGCTGTCCACTGGACTACGGAGGCGGACCTTATGTGCTGTGACCCATTATGAGTAATTTAAATATCTCTACAGTTTATATCTTGTGTGGGGCTCTTCATGGAATCAATGAAACCTTGTTGGCTTACAGATCTGAATTTTACAGTAACTGATATATAAATGTTGTAATTGTCATTGTAGTGCATCAGATTGTTCCTTGACAGACTTTGTTGTTTGTACCTTTTAAATCATCACACCATCCACCACAAAGCCATGTTTGTCAAATGACCCATCTTATTGCCAACTGTAAAAGGTGACATCATCCATGTTTTCACCAATTCCAGCAACTTGTTGAGATAAATAATTGTCTTTGTTTGTGTCGAGAAATTCTAATGAGTAGTCTCCGTCACTTGGTAAATAAGTGTGATCAGTTACTAAAGTGTGCCCAGAAAATCCATTAATATTTTCCAGACTATTCACTATATACATGACAACATATGTCATTTTCAAATTGCCGTTTTGGCCACCACACGAGTTCCTGAAGACATGAGGAGTCTGGTTTTTCATTTAGTTATACAAAGATTCTGATACATCTAGAGAATTTCAGTGCCTGTTTTCTCATGCCACACATTGATAACTTTTTTCATCATGGTGGCATGTGCTTTCTTTGTTGCCAACTACATTTACCAATTGTTATTACCCTAATAATGCCAAGTATTTTTGATTCCGAAAAATATTGTTATTCATATTATAATGTTGTTCAATAGTAACTTTTGCATTAGGGTATGCCAGAGAGAGAATTTTAGTTTAAATAGTTTAATGAACCAGAACTGATCTATGAAACACATTACAATTTAGACCACTTTATTAATGAAAGGGAACTTCTCAGACTTATTGGATATTATAGGGCACTGAGTTAAATTTAATGATGAGGTTGAAATTTTGTTCTGGACAATGACTGGAACCCATATTGTTCACTTCTTGTGAACTGTTGCATCATTCTTTCCCTTCCAACGAAAATTCTCAACCTATCGCACACTACTGTAGCAGTGTACTCTGTCAATCCTCTCACTTGCTTGCACCTCATCTGGAGCAGTACAAGGGGCCAGACTGTGCATGTGCACAAAAATTGTATGCAGCATGTCATGGCATACATAATTATATAAATGAACAGACAAGTACTTACTTGCTATCTTTGCATTTTGCTCTAGCTGTCTATGACGAGTAATAATTTGAGACATTTGTCATCAGCCCTGCAGAGGTTTTACTGCAGAGCACTATTTCTGCTATTTGCTATCTGGCTGTCCCCTTGATTTCAGCATACTTGCTGCAGTCTGGACAAGTATTAAGTAAGCATTCTTTCCTTCACACAACTAGAAATATGGTTTTGAATAGAAAAGAAGAACGGCATGACAAAAAGAACTCCAAACACTTCAGTTGACGGATACACCTCAAATGAAGAAACCGTTTCTAAATGACCACGCTGTGAATTGGATATTATATCCTAAGCTTCCTTCCTTCCTTTTTTTCAAATAAAGAAAGCTATGCCAACTGTATTCCCCAACACCCCCAGAAAATCACAGATATAGGGTATTGTTTACTATGTGTGGCCTATAATACACACACACACACACACACCAAAAAACATTCATAAGCTATCAACAAGGTCATACAAATTATAAGTTAAAAGTCAAGAATTTTGTTAAAAAAAATAATAATAATAATTAAATAAAATAAAAAATATGTAAGTGCAACAAATATAAATTTTCAGCATTCAAATAAATGTGTCTTAAGTATTGGATGATTATATTAATTTTATGAAAAAGTTAATAATATAGTGAGGACAGCTTACAACTCACCGAAAAGACGTGGCGACGAGCTGCGACAGGCACATACAAAAGACACACACATACAACACATTCAGCTATCGGCCATGGCCTTTTTCAGAAAATAGAGCACTTACGCAATCACACAGGCACACAACACAGTCATACAACCATCACCTCTCATGACTGTGTTGTGTGATTGCGTGAGTGCTCTATTTTCTGAAGAAGGCCATGGCCGATAGCTGAATGTGTTGTATGTGTGTGTCTTTTGTATGTGCCTGTCGCAGCTCGTCGCCACGTCTTACCGGTGAGTTGTAAACTGTCCTCACTATATTATTAATTCCAACCTGGACTTTCCATTATTAAATTATGAAAAAGTTATGTGTCGGCCTATATCAAAATACCCCTATAACACATGAAAACAGTTTTATTTTATTTTTTTTATTTTTATGGATATGTATAAAGGGAACAAAACTTATATGGAAAAAGAAGTGCCATCCTTTCATTTTTTGGAAAATGCTGTAAGTACCTTACTAAGTTTTTGAAAAGGATGTAAGTCAAGAGTTTATGTTAAAAAAAGATGGTAAGTCGATGGTAGTTTTGAAAACATTTAATGACTTTACTCTTTAAATGCTGGGCTAATATAAAAAAAAGGCACAAAGTAAAATTTTGGATGTTTTTTTTTTTTTTAAGCAAAGTTGTTTGTCTTCAGTTTATTCTGCTTCTTCTTTCATTGGGAAGTATAAGCCATCTGAAAACCAAAAGCTGAATCAGATGTCTAACTTTATTTTGGTTTTCTCAGCTATATAAATAGTATTTTGACTTTTTATATACTTTTGAAATTCATTCTGATACAGCTGATCGTTTTTGACTAATTCAATTTTATTTTAAAAACATGTACATATATATCAGATAGTAAATGAAAAACTTATCTGCATTTAGTAATCGAAATAAATTTACAGCACTGTATTTCTTTCCTCCAAGCAGTTCTATTCCTCATCTTCTTTCTACACATCCATGTTGCAGGTATCTTCATTTTTGTTCTCCAACAGGGCTCTTTAGAAGTCTTTGTCTTCTTCGTTCTCTAAGTAATCTATCATTCCCAAAAGATCATTCTTCTTTTCTTGTGAGATTTTGGATTTAAAGTGTATTTTTGGCAAGTCATGAATATCCGGTACATTGTCAAGATTAGCATCTTTCTTTAAAACAACAACATTTTTCCATGTTACCATAACATCACCTTCAAGACGCAAAACTGATGCCACTTCATTGTGCTAGGATTCTTGTGGGATATACAGAAGTGAGAAATTTTACTTATAGCCAGATATTAGCAAGGCCTCTAAAATATATGAAGTCATCAATATTCACAGATACCACAGTAAAAGGTGGTGTCAATTTTGCACTTGCAACTAATGCTTCAAGATCTTTAGGTGTTATCACTCTCACAGCTTTGCATTTTTTCTGTCACCCCAAAATCATGGTCACAGTTCATGTAGCTGTGTCCGCTTACAAGATATTTCACATCAATTGAACAATAAAATCCTTTGTGGACTGCACCATAACACAAGCCTTTTATGAGGAAAATGGCCTTCAGTAGAAGCAACTTTGAACAAACAAGAAGATATTTTGTTCACGCCACGGCCTCCAAGCCTTTCATGCTACATACACATATATGCGGAGACATTGTCGCCAACGTGTATTACTAGATTGTAGCAAGATAGCTGTCTGCAGTAAAACATATTGCTATGTGTAAGCATTGGAACAATCATAACTTGTAGGTTCATGCATAAGGTTGTATGATTCAACTAATATGTTCCTTGGCTTTCTTCATCTACTTTATAAAACTCCAAAAACAAAGCTGTTTTTGTTCACTGCTTATGTTTGTACACTTGTACTTACAGAAGCAGCTTGCCTGTTCTGCTGTTGGTTGTTTTGCAGGTATCTCTTTCACACAGCTGTTAATATATGGCTGGCCCTTCTTTCTTTCTTTACATCTCTTACGTACAATCACCTTCTTTCTAACAGGCTTTTCCATTTTAGTTTACCAACCAGAAACACACAACCAAAGCACACTCTAAAACATGTGAAACAACAAAAATAACTGCCATGTCAACATACTGTCACCAACTAAAGCAACTGTGTAGCATAAGCATGTACATCATGGCACTCACATCCGTTCCCATCTCAGCCCCACTAGCCCTTGCATGGAGCTGCTCTCTACCAACTGCTCTTGAAACTGGTAGAAATTTTTCTGGCACTTGCAACCTTTCTCGTTTCATTACACTTGGCTTATACACTGTTTTCACTAAAAAAAAAAAAAAAAGTTTTTAATTTTTGGCACTTACATCATTTTCCAATATTTGTACTCAGTTAAGGCACAGTAATGCTGCCCACAGTTGCCATGTAGAAAGGTGGTAATGAAGCTGGAGGACTCAGTGCTGAGTGAGACAGCAGTACACAGATACTGTGCTTTATTAGAAACAAAGGGACTGATGACCTAGCTGTTTGGTCCCATCCATCCATCAACCAACCAACCATTAGAAACAAAGAAACTTCACTGCAGTACAGTGCTCTGTCAAGCCGTTGCCATTACAAATAATCAAAGTTTCAAGTGATACATGTTTTTCAATTACATTGTTGTAGGATTGGTGACTGTAAATCGATGAGTTTTTTTATTGTGAACAGTAAGGGCACATTTGTGACAAAAGAAAACTACATTATCAATGACTAATGTTTCAAATAATTACTGGGTTTTAATTAAATCATGATGCCTGGTAGCTGGATGGGAGAACATAAATATAAATTTTGTATATTAAAAAGTAACAACATATTCTGTGTGAATGCATATTTTTGCTGCGATGTCCATTAAAACATCATTTGGTTTCAAGCTGTGTCAGATTGTCCACATGCTTTCAGCAGAGATTTCCTCTTGACATTTTCAAGTGCTTGACCATGCTATTGATGCCACTGTCATGCTTATAAAGCCACACCAGCACCATTGAGAATGATTTGATTTGATTTTCTCAGGGAAGCAAAAACAATCTTGGTCCAACCCACCACTGCCTGCACCGAAACTAAGTTTATTGTGCGGTATTGCTCCCTGTATATCTAGTAAAGTCAACCAATGCCCTTGTACAGTGCAAGGAGTCCCTTTACCAGTTCTTTATTAGACACAATTTCTTCGGGTCTGGTTGTCCCAAATGTTCTGTGCCTTTTACTCTCCAATGCAATGCATTCGAAGATTAGATGTGATGCAGTTTCATCACTGTCATCACAGATCCTACATTTAGGGTCCTCTTCTGTTATTCCCATTTTATGTAGGGGTTTTTTGAAATTCCCATGGCCTGTCAGCAATCTCTCTCCTGTTCAGGCCCAGGATTGTAGAGCTTCTTTTAAAACATGGCTTTGGCATCATTACCTTGCCATGTTTTTGTTGATTGACTTTGGTCCAATATTCTATGTGCTGTCTTCTGAGCCAGTTACATAGCTCCAATTTGATCATTGCCTTGGTGATTGTGAGGACAGGTTCCAGTCCAATAAATGGAGTCTCTGCCCCCATCCTGGCTAATCTGTCACCATGTTCGTTGCAACTGATCCACGAGTGGCCAGGGACCCACAATAGGTTTACCCTATTGATTTCCCCTAGCTCCACCAGAACCCTGTGATTCTGCAACAGTCTTAGATCTTGTTGCAAGAGCTGCCAGTGATCTCAGGGCTGTCTGGCTGTCTGAATAGATATAGATGCTAAGGTCTTTGTAGCACCTTCGCAAATTCTCCTCCACACATGCCCTGATGGTAGTGATTTCGGCCTGGATACTGAGGCCAGTTTCCCTAGAGAGATGACGCCCTCCAGTCTTGGCTGCACCCCGTATACCCCGGCCCCAACGCCTTGGTCTGATTTTGACCTGTCAGTGAACCAGACAATATCCCCCATACGGTGTCGAACTATTTTCTGTCACTGCTCCCTACTTCCAATTGTTATATTGAAAGGCTTGTTGAAGCCAACCTTTTCTATATTTACCTCACTCACTATTTTAGTGTGTGATTCTGGATATCCCAAAGAGTTCCAGTTTATGCCAGTTTTGAGTCTGTATGCACCAGCCGCTGCCTCCATCTTGACCCAAAGGTGTAATGGGGGCATATCCAACATGGTTTCCATCGCAGCAGTTGGTGTGCTGCTAATTCCGCCTGTTATGGCTAAGCAGGCTCATCTCTACACCTTACCAAGCTCCTTAGCAGCAACCTGCTGTTCTACCTTCTTCCACCACACGACCGCCCCATAGGTGATCCTGGGTCTAATCACTGTGGTGTATATCCAGTGCATATCCTTGGGGCTCAGGCCCCAACTTTTGCCACAATCTCTCCTGGTACTTACCAGAGTACCTTTTGCCTTGGAGCAAATATTCCTAATGTTAGGGGTCCATGTCAGTTTCTCATCTAAGGTAACCCCTAGATATTAGTTGGATATGCTTCTTTGTGAATGGTACAACAACAGTCTTCTTAGGACTAGCCCCCAGATCCTGTTTTCTGCACCAGTCTTGCACAATGTCCAACGCACCTTGTGCCATATTCTTGACTGTGTCAGCAAATTTGCCAAGTATTACTATGACCAGATCATCTGCGTATCCTTGGTAAAAGTACTGCCTAGAGTTTAATTCTCCAATGAGATCATTCACCACTAGATTTCACAATAAAGGGGAAAGAACTCCTCCTTGCGGGCAACCCCTAGTGGTGTTGATTACCACTTTTTCATTCATCATGGTAGCCTCTACCTTTCTTCCACTGAGCATGGTCCTAGTCCACCGACATATAGTGGTCCCTAGGTCATGCACCTCTGCTGCCCTAACCATGGAATCGAAGGTCGTGTTGCTAAAAGCCCCCTCGATGTCCAGGAAGATACAGAGGGCTATTTCCTGAAAGTGTAGTGCTTTCTCTACCTTCCCCACGAGTTGGTAGAAAGCTGTCTCACATGATTTACCTGGCTGATATGCATCTTAACCTCCTTTCTCCAACATGCACATTAACCAGCTTTGCCAATGTCTTAAGAATTACCAGTCCTCGGTTATAGACATTATTTGGTAATGTATTGATAGCACAACTGCTGCACTCACATCAACTCCGATAGCGGTTTCCCAGGCTATACTAATTCGCAATCTTTATTGAGAGCAATTTCAGATATTTTCATCTTCTTGAAGCTGTTTGCCCATTTAATAATATATTCAATGTCAGTTTTCCAGAGCATGTTCCACTAAGACTGACTTTTTGGGATAGTGTTATCAAAAATTCAGTTTCATGCTCTATGCAATGCTGTTCTGTAGTGCGAATAGTCTGCCCATACTCACACAGAATTTTGTATATGCCTAGTGTTCTAAGGCTTACATCTTCTTTCACAGCATTCATTAGATGTCTGATATTTGCTGGAGTCCTGAAAATTGTGTCAATTTTATTTCTCTTAAGCAGCCGGCTAATCTTCTCGGTTGCTGACACACAAAACTGTAAAAATGTTATCTTCTTGTTGTCTTATTCAGTGTCCTCCATCCAGGGCTGGCGCAAGGCACATGCAAAACGTGTGGCCCCACGGGGCGGCACTTTCCGAGGGGTGGCAAATCTGCCATCCCCTTCTTTTTATAGGACAAACTCAACATTCATGCCCAAGAGGGGATTCGAAACCAAACCTCGGAAGGAGCGGCGCCTAAACCACCTGCCGGCTGCCTCTGTTGAACAAGGGGAGGGAGGAGAACTAATTTCTTCCTCGCCACTGTGGCAGCACTGTCGTGTTTACGCCAGAGGAACAGAGAGGGGGAACAGACTGGCGTACAGTATTCTTATGAGTGGAGCGCTGCCAGCCTGTTACGCGGCGTGCGTTTACTCACAACTCATTTTGCAAGTCATGAGTCAAACAACATTGATGGACTGGAGTTGAGGGAAGAACTAAAAGTGCTTTCAACATTGTTGAAACCTGGAATAGGTCCAAAAGAGAGACTGAAGTTTATAGGAAGGCATAATTATTTCCTTAATGTTAACATTGCTCTGACAATTCTCACTCCCAGTGACAGTTGCGAGTGGAGAGACGAGTTTCTCAAAATTGAAATTGATAAAAACATACCTCCGATCAGCGATGAGCCAAACTCGTTTGAATGATCTTGCAACAATATCAATTGAGCACGAGCTTGCAGGGGACTTAAATTACACAGTTCATGTGGAAGAGTTTGCACAAGCAAAAGCCAGGAAGGTCCAATTTGTCTAGTATTTACTAAAAATTTTATATTTTGATCAGTGTCTTGGTTATTTACTGTCTTGTTTCTTATTTTGTTCACCATTGAATAGTTATTGTAAATATATTTTGTATTCCCTTGAATATGTTATCTATTCACAACCATTGCAATATGTTTATTTACGTAAACTGTAAGTTCTTGTCAGGCGGGATTAGCCGAGTGGTCTAAGGTGCTGCAGCCATGGACTGTGCGGCTGGTCCCAGCGGAGGTTCGAGTCCTCCCTCGGACATGGGTGAGTGTGTTTGTCCTTAGGATAATTTAGGTTAAGTAGTGTATAAGTCCCTAACTGATGACCTTAGCATTTAAGTCCCATAAGATTTCACACACATTTGAACATTTTTGCAAATTCACAAGGCTTATTAAAATTAGCTAGATTTCTTCAATCAGGTTTGAGTCTATTTTTGAGCTGGTGCCCAGCGACTGTTTTGTTCAAATCTGTATAGAATGTCACCCATCCAGTCGCAATTTTTGTTTTTATTTTCCAGATCTACGTAGATTTCGGGCACAGTGTGGCTATTCTCAATGCTTTGAGTTATGTTTACATCTATACCGTCATGCTGAACGTAACTGTCAACATGACAGTTTCGATGTAAGCACATATTAAAACCTTTGAGGCTGGCCAGTGGCCAAACCTAGGTACAACTGAAAAAAATTGGGATTGATTGCTGACATTTCCTGCAGATTTGTTTAAATAAAATTCCACCAAACTTTTCGATAAAAAACTGGGCAGTGGCGGCACTTGAGCAGCTCGCACGGGGCGGCACTTGGGTTTGTGCCGGCCCTGCCTCCATCCTTTGTGCCTAGGATGAAGTAGCATGTGATATTTGCTTGTTGTTATAACAATTTTCTTTGAAAACTTTATCTACATAAATACTTTGCAAGTCACATTGAAATGCATGGCAGAAGGTTTATCAAACCACTTTTATGACATTCCTCTATCATTCCATTCTCTAATAGCTCATGGAAAAAAGGAATACACAAATCTTTCCATTTTTGATCTGATTTCTCTTATTTTATTATGATGGCCATCTTTTCCTATGTAGGTGGGTCCTAACAAAATATGTTCACATTTGGAAGAGAAATTTTGTAATATATCTCACTGCAATGAATTACTGCTTTCTTTTCATGATTTCCACCCCAACTCGTGCATCATTTCTGTGTTACTCTCTCCCCTATATTGCAGTAATACAAAATGAGCTGCCCTTCTCTGAACTTTCTCTAAATTGTCTCTAATCGCCCCACCCACCTGGTGTGGATCCCACAATGAACAGCAATACTCCAAAATAGGACGCACAAGTGTAGTGCAGGCAGTTTATTTAGTAGAACTTTGTGAGTGGTTCAGTTCTTTTTGTGTGTTTTCAGCACCTGAGACTTTCAGCTCTATGTACCATGGTCCTCAGAGCAGATTATTTCTGGGCTGAGCAGTGGTAGCTGTTATCAGAGTCAAGAAACAAGCACCAGTGATGTCATTGGAAGCGGCGTGGCTAAATAAGCACTACAGTGCCATTGATAAAACAGTCAACCTTTTGACTATGACAAAGAAGATCTCTGTTGAAAGCTCATAGGCAGTAAACCACCTGATGCAGCTAGAAACCTGAAAATGTTATATTAACAACACATTTGTAACTAAAGGAAATTGAGTATTTAAGGAGAAGAAAGTCAATAATGGAGGGCAGATAACAACTCACCATAAAGAGATAAGATCAGTTTCCTTCATGGAATCATAGTTGACACATGCACGAAGTTATATACGAGTACTGAAACTGAAGGAGATAGCATTTGTGCATATACTGTATAAAAGTAAATCCATTATGCTGGTGAGTGGCACTAAGCAGCTGTAGAGGAGTATGTGTGTTTGAAGCATAATAGAGTTATCATGTAAAACATGTATTATTGTTTTTGTTTTGTGCAGTTGTTAATAGGGAAAACCATCAACTAGTACTGTCGGCAATGTATTATGGTGTACACAGAAATTCAAATACAAGTGGAAAATCATATTTGCTTCAGTTTCTTCATTAGGGGTAAACAGGAAAGAGGCCTATTGAGGCAAATTTATTGAAATGCATTATAAATGCTTCATTTGTGAGTAAATAATTAGTAAATGAGAATTAGCAACTACCATTATTTTTGTAGTTTTGATACTCAGAAGATTAGTAATCCATGCATATAAAATGGATGTATGTGTATCCACAAACACATCTCATAAACTACCCAACCAAATATTCCTTGCTGCCAGGCAACAGTCTCTTTTGGGGTAAGAATCGCCTACCTTTCAAGTGGTTATGGGGAGATGGCATCAAAAACAATGTGCACAAAATTAAGTTTTTATTTATTATGTGATCACTACTAAGTTGTTTCGAATGGTTACTTAATATTCCCACTCTCATGAACTATAGACATTGCCAAAGTGGGATGGCTTGTGTGCCTCAACGATACAGATAGCCATACTTTAGTTGCAACCACAGTGGAGGGGCACCTTTGGAGATGCCATACAAAAGTGTGGTTCCTGAAGAGGGCAGCAGCATTTTCAGTAGTTAAAGGGGCCACAATCTGATTGATTGACAGAGCTGGCCTTGTAACATCAGCTAACATGGCTTTGCCATGCAGTTATTGTGAACAGCTAAAAACAAGGGGAAACTAAAGTCTTACTTTTCCCGAGGATATGCAACTGTATGAAGATGATGGCATCTTCTTGGGTAAAATATTCTGGAGGTAAAATAGCCCCCATTCGGATCTCCGTGGGGGATTACTCAGGAGGAATTCATCATCAAGAAAAACAAAACAGGTATTCTGCGGATCGGAGCGTGGAATGTTCTAACCCTTAATCGCATAGGTAAGTTAGAAAATTTGAAAAGAGAAATGGATAGGTTAAAGTTAGATATGGTAGGGATTAGTGAAGTTCAGTGGCAGTATGAACAAGATTTCTGGTCTGGTGAGTACAGGTTTATAAATACAAAATCAGTTGGTGGTAATGCAGTAGTAAGTCTGATAATGAATAAGAAAATAGGATTGGGGTAAGTTACTATGAACAACATAATGAATACATTATTGTAGCAAAGACAGACACAAAGCCAACACTGACCACTGTAGTACAAGTTTATATGCCAACTAGCTCTGCCGATGAGGAGGAGAACGAAAAAATGTATGAGGAGAAAAAAGAAATTATTTAGACAGTTAAGGATAAGGAAAACTTGATTGTGATGTAGGACTGGAACTCTGTAGTAGGAAAGGGGAAAGGGAAGAGAAGGAAATGTAGTAGATGAATATGAACTGGGGGGGGGGGGGGGATGAAAGGGACATCGCCTGGTAGAATTCTGTGCAGAGCATAATTTATTTAATCATCACAAACACTTGGTGTCATCATAATGAAGGAAAGTTTTATATGTGGAAGAGGCCTGGAGACAATGGAAGGTACCAAATTGACTTTATAATGGTAAGGCATAGGTGTAGAAACTAGGTTTTAAACTATAAGACATATCCAGGGGCAGATATAGACTTTGACCATAACTTATTGGTTATGAACTGTAGACTAAAACTGCAAGAAAAAAGGAAAGAAAAAAAAAGGGAGTAGAAAATTATGGAACCTGGACAAATTGCAAGTACCAGTGGTGGTTGAGAGTTTCAGAATGAGCATTAGGCAAGGTTTGGCTTAAATGGGGGAAAGTAATACAGTAAAAGAAGAATTAATAGCTCTGAGAGATAGAGTAGTGAATGTTGCAGAGGACCATATAGGCAGAAGGATGAGGTGTAATAGATATCCCTGGATAACACAGGAGACACTGAACTTAATTGATGAAAGGAGAAAACATAAAAATGCAACAAGTGAAGCAGGCATAAGGGAGTACAGACGACTGAAAAATGTCCAAAAGAACAGACGCCACATATATACCAGGTGATCAAAAAGTCAGTATAAATTTGAAAACGTAATAAATCACGGAATAATGTAGATAGATTGGTAGAAATTGACACACCTGCTTGGAATGACATGGGGTTTTATTAGAACAAAAAAAAGTTCAAAAAATGTCCGACAGTTGGCGCTGTACAGCAAAACGTCAGTGACTGCTACTGTGATGAGTGAGAGATACGCCGATATGTTACAGAATCGCATCATCCCCACCCTGGCTGATAAACACCTGCTGGAACATATGATTCTTATGCAGGATGGCTCTCCACCCCACATTGCTAGCCGTGTGAAAGATCTTGCGCTCGTCATTTGGTGATGATCGTGTGCTCGGCCGCCACTTTCGTCATGCTTGGCCTCCCAGGTCCCCAGACCTCAGTCCTTGCGATTATTGGCTTTGGGGTTACCTGAAGTTGCAAGTGTATCATGATTGACATCTCTAAGGATGCTGAAAGACAACATCTGATGCCAATGCCTCACCATAACTCCAGACATGCTTTACAGTGCTGTTCACAACATTATTCCTCAACTACAGCTATTGTTGAGGAATAATGGTGAACATATTGAGCATTTCCTGTAAAGAACATCGTCTTTGCTTTGTCTGAATTTGTTATGCTAATTATTGCTTTTCTGATCAGATGAAGCACCATCTGTTAGACATTTTTTGAACTTTAGCTGGTTCTAATAAAACGCCATGTCATTCCAAGCATGTGTGTCAATTTTTACATCTCTATCTACATTATTCCATGATTTATTAAGTTTTCAAATTTATACTGACTTTTTGATCACCCGGTACAGCTTATACAAATGCTGATGACGGACAATGATCCTTTCTTCAGTGTGGAGACACTCCTAGGCTCTGACTCTTATGGGAATTAGTTTACAATAATTATGAGTTTGAGTTATAGTGGGCAGGGGTAAAGTTAAGAATTTGTGTCTGATGGGAGGTATACTTGAATAATTCCATGCAAGTGTGATGTAGAAGTCAGTGCAACTGCCTAGGAAGCTGGATAACCGTTTTTGAGTTTTTTAACATTACCCATTTGCAGTTAATGTCATACATTCCGTGAATATGAGAGATGATTAGTGGAAAGTAAATAATTTCAGAGTAAAGGTAATAACTCACCTTGACTCTTATACAAATATAGATGTAACTGTAAAAGTTTTCTGTTTATTCACCATATTTGTTTGTCAATGACTGAATCCTGCTACTGTCCAGTGAGTTATCTTTACTCTGTAATTATATATACTATAGTCTGCCACAATTTTGCATACCATATTTATTAGAAAGTAGGGATGGTTATTGAAATTGTCAGAGAAGATACTGTATTGAATGTGAATGTTTGATGAGTGAGAGTGAGAAAATAGTGGCTATATTTGCACTTACCACTTGGCTTGCAGCTAATTGTCAGTATGCTAGTGTCAGAAATTATTGCAGGTTGCTATTGTTTTCTGCTTGTTGTGAGGATTGGAGCAGCCATCCTTTCTCTTTTACAAATGTACATTTCCCCCTAGTTTTGATGTATTGGTTTTACCTAATGTAGGATCTGCTTAAAAGTTCTGGCAAATAGTCCCATATGAATACAAAGCCCTTCGCAATGGACTCCTTGCATAAAAAATGCTTGGTTTTCTTGATGCATCAAATATGGGTAAGACACCAAGCTTATGGCCATATCCTCCATAGTTGTTGTCAGGACTAAAACTGACCAGATGGTTAATCTCAGCATTGACATATTTCTTGTCTGAAATAATTCTTACTCTGTGTACCAAGGTGTTCAGCATAGCTGATACAAGTCTGTATGCATCGGCTCTCTGTACACAAAGTGTGAAAGTCCTCCATCTGATTTCTGTTCGACCAACATGTCTAAGAAAGCTAATTTTCTATCCTTCTCTACTTCCACTGTAGATCTTTGTTAGGGTGTATTCCATTCAAGTGATCAACAAACTGCTGTAGTGCCTCATTCCCATGTGACCAGATTAAAAATGTATCGTCAACATACCTGGAGAAGGAAGATGGGCAAAAGGGGAAGCACTGTTCAACATTCATTCTTCAAAGTCTTCCATGAAAAAGTTGGCAGTTGCTGGTGACAGTGGTGAACCCGTGTCTATTCCATCAGTTATTACATAATAATTTGCACTGTACAAAAAATAAAAGGTTGTCGAAGGTGTGCCAAAATAAATTCAAAATTTCTTTAAAGAAATGAGCAGCCAACAGTTTGTTTTAATATGTCTTCCAATGGTGCTTTTGTAAAAAGAGAGACAACTTTGAGGCTGACCCTGATGTCATTTGGACCTATCCACATCTGCTTTGTGATATCAACAAAATTTTCTTTATTAATGGGACAAGAACAGTGGCCGATTATGGGTGCCAATAATTTGGTGAATTGCTTTGCCAACCGATAAGTAGGAGACCCAATAGCATTGACAGTAGCTCTTAATTGTGGACTCCATCCTTATGCACCCAACACATTACACATCTACCATTCTACAGTGCAACAACTAGTAAGATCAGTTGACTCCTAAACAGGCAAAGAATCAGACCAGTCTTTTGTCCTAAGAAAATTAAACAAATGATACCACATGTCAAAGACATCCTTGACCTGAGAGTGCTGGGAATCTACAGCATTCTTTGCAAGTGTGGTAAAAATTACATAAGGCAGTAAGAAAAAAAAAAACTGTTGTCAAATGCTGCATCAAACATCAGTGTCACATGAATCACAGGCATTAAGAAAAATCTGTGGCGGTTGAGCACAGCGTGTTAAATAAACATACAATTTTATTTGAAGAAATGAGAATAATGGTTCACGCTTCAACATATTGGGACTTTGTCATCAGGGAAGCAATTGAAATTTTGTTATGTGAAAATAACATTAATAGACACTGGATGGTGTGCCTCGGTTGCACAGTGGTAGAGTTCCAGACTACGAATCCAAAGGTCCCGGGTTCAATCCCCGCTAGGTCCTAGGATTTTTATCTGCCACTTTCCACTTCTTTCACCACTGGCAGTATTGCTCATGTGAAAAATACCGAGTAGCACCGTGGTTCGGAACCCACGTTAAACTGTAGGTCCCCCTATAACTGGCTGGGTAAGTCAGTTTGAAGGAAGGCAACGGCATACCACCTCCAAACAGGACCATGCCTAGTAAAGCACGTGTTCAAACCAATCTTCGGATTGTTGACTGCTTTACCTTTTTTGACACTGGATATGCACTCAACAATATTGGAGAAGTTACTTCTAGAACTTTTCACAGTTTACCGCCTGCTGCAAGAGATGGCAGTGCTAATAACACAAATAATGAGCTAGAGAAGTCTAGAGGGAGCCACCTATATATTCACTATGACCACTAAGATGTAAGTAAGCATGCCATTGAGGAGCTGTTATCCGGTTGTATAAGTGGAAGCCTTCGGTGCACGGCAGTTTTACTCCTGATAATAACTATGAAAGATATAGTCAAAAGCTTGGGGTCTAACCCTATTTGATGCATCGAGAAAACAGGAAACTTTTTATCAAGATAGTCCCAAATCTTGTCTTACACTTGTTACTGTTGTGTACAGTTGGAAGACAGACAACTTCCTATTTTACTTTTAAAATTAATCAATCCATTATTTGCTGTTTTACATAAATCTTATAATCTCAGGTATTAAGTGTGATCAAGTGAAAAATAAATTATTTATGCAAGTGCAAAGTGCATTTGAGGCTCATTGCTGATCATTATAGAGTACTTATGATATAAAATTCATTAATCTTTGTAATTTTGATGAAACTGTTGTCTGTCATGTAAATCCTGGGCTTTACTTATGACACTTTATTTTCAGTGTTAAAATGTTTACTGAATGTCTAGATACCTGTTCCCTCGACAACTGCTGTGCTCTCATTTCTGGACCATTCAGCAGCGTGTGGAATTTGATGTCCACAATCTTCGGTCACGTTTATACCACTGTCGGCCAGTGTTCAGAGCTTTGCAGGCACAATTGGACAATATTGAAGATGAATCCTTGCACAAACCATGGGCAAGGATATTAAGTTTAATAGGAAGTGGTGTGCATCCAAAACCAGAGGAAATCATAAAATGCATTGACCTGTTTAAAGGACATCCATACCACATTCTGTATCTCTATACTGGCCATGTTGTAAGTATGGCAATTCACAGGTTACATTATGTCAAATTAGGATAAGTTTTGAAAAAAGTTAATTATAATTTCAATATAGTAAAGACAGTTTACAACTCACCGCAAAGACGTGGCGACGAGCTGCGAATGGCACATACAAAAGATACACACATACAACACTTTCAGCTATCGGCCATGGCCCTTCTTCAGAAAATAGAACACTTACGCAATCACACAGGCACACAACACAGTCATACAACCATCACCTCCAGCTGCCGCATATCGAATCACGCTTTGCAGCGAGTAACTCGGTGACGGGAGGGGAGAGGGGATAGGAAAGTTACGTCATGGTGGTGGGCACATGACCTCCAGGTGTACCACCAACTCAACCTAACGGGACTGTGGCCATGTATCACACTCAGACCTCCCTTGTACACCTCCTCCCATTTGTGTGTGGACAGCAGCACCACCTTGCCCGCCTACCTGTTCTGTACTGCACAAAGAAAGGAAGACTGTGCAATACAAAACCATGGATCGGTTGTCTTATTCCAAGGCTAACAGAAAATACGAAAAACTCCACCCAGTCAGCATCAGCTGCCTGTTCAGTCAGTCATAGTGGGCCATCAAGCCCAACCGTCACCATCTGCCCCCTTGGTGGTAAGGGGCACATCTCACTCTGTTGCTTCCAAAGCCCCTGCCTTGGAAGCAACCCCCCCCCCCCCCCAACCAACGGGACATCGGTCCCCACACGTGAGCCAGAGCCACAACTGCCTGCTCTGGCTCCTCTCACGAGGAAGAGATCGTTTGAATCCCTTTCTCCCACGGTTTCTCCCACTGGCACAGTGGACGCCAGTGAGTGGCACAAAGTGCCTCCCAAAGCTGGTCATAGGGCCTCAAGAGCAACCTCAGTCCCTGAGACTGAGTCAGCCAAGCCCTTCCAGTGCAAGAAACCAAAGGATCAGCAAGAAAAGCAAAAAAAGTGTAAATCGAAAGAATCACAGGTGGCTACAATGCCACCACAACCAAAGTCTGCTTCCAAGAATGTGGTGGAGATCCTTGCGTCCCCTGAAGACTTGGCAATTGCCAAGACTTTGGAAGTGATGGAAGTCGAGGCTCTGCCTCCTCAGTCAGTGACTGCAGATAGTTCTATGGACCCTCCTGTACCATCTCCTTAAATATGCCCTGTAAGTCAGGAGATAGTGTGATGATGCAATAGAACTGTGGTGGTTTCTTACGCCACTTGGCTGAGCTACAGCAGTTACTGTGTCACTATCCCTCTCTCTGTGTAGCCCTACAGGAAATCTGGTTTCCTGCCAAGCGGACTCCTGTCTTTCGTGGATATAGGGGCTATCCAGAGGTGTCTGTCTATACATTCTTGCCTCTTTCCCCAGTTCACCAGTGTCACTTCACATGGCGCTCGAGGCAGTGGCTGTGAGAATCCAGATATTGCAGGACATTACCATCTGCTCAATCTACTTTCCTCCGGACAAGGCAGTGTCGCCTGCAGACCTTGTGAACTTGGATCACACAACTCCCCCTGCCATTCCTCCTCTTGTTGGGGGGGGGGGGGAGATTTCAATGCCACAACCCCTTGTTGGGTGCTCTCAGATCTCAGGCCATGGTAGGAACATCGGAGCTCTAATAGCACAGTTGGACTGCTGCCTTCTCAATACTGGTGCCCCACACATTTCAGTATGGTGCATGGCATGTACTCAGTTATTGATCTTCGTCTCTACAGCTCAAGCCTTCTACCACAGCTTAATTAGGGGATCCATGATGACCTATGTGGTAGCGACCACTTCCCCATCCATATCTCTCTTCTCCAGTTTCGACCTCCAGATCGCTTGCCCCGTTGGTCTCTGTGTAGGGCTGACTAGCCTGCTAGCCTGCTTACACCTTGGCTGCTACGGTCACTACCCCGATCCCAGATGACGTTGATAAGGCTGCTCATCATATCAATAGGACCGTTGTTTGCGCCACTGAGGCAACTGTTCTGACCACTGCTGGTTCCATTCCACACAAATTGGTCCCGTGGTGGTCCCCAGAGATTGCTGAGGCCATCAGGGAACGTCTTCGGGCAGTCCAGCGCCATCGGCGCCTCCCTTGTATAGTGCACCTGATCGCTTTCAAACGGCTCCAGGCACAAGCTCGTAGGCTGATACACTGGAGATACTGTTGGGAGAAATATGTCGCTACCATCAATTTTCGTGACACCCGATCTTGGGTGTGGTCACAGGTTCGGCACCTTTTTGGGTACCAACCACAGGCAGGAATCCCCAGCTTGAACGTTCAGGGTACTATATGCCTGGACTCAGCTGCTATCGCTGAACACATGGCGGACTATTATGCCAGTAACTCTGCAACTTCAGCTTACAGTACGGGATTCCGCACCCACAAAGAACAGGTTGAGTGAAGGCAGTTATCTTTTCACATACATCGGCGGCAACTGTATAATGCCCCATGGGAGTTCCAGAGTGCCCTCACTGCATGCCTTGATACAACCCCAGGGCCAGTTCGAATCCACAACCAGCTCCTGCGCCACCTGTCAAAGTACTTTAAAACCAACTTCTCACCCTGTCCAATCGCCTGTGGGTTGAAGGTGTTTTCCAATCTCAATGGCAGGACAGTATCGTCATCCCATTGATAAAACCTGGTACTCATCCACAGATGACTGACAGTTATTGCCCAATTAGCTTCACAAACATTCCTTGCAAGCTTCCGCCAAGGCTGTTCTGCATTAAACAATCTGGTACCGCTGGAGTCGGCCATCTGCACTGTTTTTGCCAAGCGTGAGCACCTGGTTGCAGTCTTTTTCAATCTCCGAAAGGCTTATGACACTACCTGGCGCTAGCATATTCTAGCTACACTACATGGCTGGGGCTTGCGAGGACCACTTCCGCTCTTCATTCAGAACTTCCTCTCTCTTCGCACTTTTTGGGTGAGGGTAGGTACCCACCTCAGCTCCCCATGCACCCAGGAGAATGGAGTCCCACAGGGCTCCATTGTTAGTGTTCTGCTATTTCTCATTGCAATCAACAGACTTGCTGTGGCAGTGGGGTCATTGGTTTCCTCCTCACTGTATGCCGATGACTTTTGTATGTATATTACAGTTCCGCTAGTATTGGTGTCGCTGAAGGCGACTGCAGGGAGCCATTCAAAAGACGCATTCCTGGGCCTTAGCCCATGGGTTCCGGTTATCGGTTCTCTGCCTCCAAATTTCGGGTTATGCACTTTTGTCGCAGTCGGGCAGTGCACCCAGACCCAGAACTGTATTTGGGTGCCGACTTACTTCGCGTTGAAGATACGCATCACTTCTTGGGCATGCTGTTCGATGCCCAGCTTACTTAGGTCCCCCACCTACAACAGCTTCGACAAAAGTGCGGGCGGTACTTAAACATATTGCGCTACCTCAGCCACACTACTTGGGGAGCCATCTGTCCAACCCTCTTACAGCTTTATAAGGCTGTCATCCTGTCAGGTGTATGCCAGGTGTATGATTCAGCAGCCCCTTCTGTGCTTTGGTCTTAGACCCCATCCTAGACTCTGGTGTTCACTTGGCAACAGGAGCTTTTCGTACGAGCCCAGTGACAAGCCTCCTAGCTGAAGCTGGGGTTCCTCCACTGCGTTTCTGCCGGCAACAGCTGTTGGCCTCGTATGTTGCCCACGTCCACAACTCAGTCCATCATCCGAATCACAGGCTCCTCTTTCCAACTGCTGCACTCCCGTAGCCACAAAGATGGCCTCGGTCGGGTCTCCCAATTACAGTCCATGTCAATTCCCTTCTCTCCTCACTTGAATCCCTTCCTTTCCCTCCCACTTTCCACTACTCTTCCCATACACCTCCTTGATGTATTCCTCGTCTGCAGCTAAGGTTGGACTCGTCTCGGGATTCGAAAGCCTCCATTTCACCATCAATTCTCCATCACTAGTTCCAGGAACTCCTTGACTTGTTCCATGGCCCAGAAGTCATCTACACTGATGGTTTCCTGGTAGATGGCCATGCTGGATATGCCCATCTCCATGGTGACCTTTTTGAACAGCAGTCCTTGCCAAGTGGGAGTGGTGTTTTCACTGCAGAGCTGGTCGCTATCTCTAGAGCTGGAACATCTCCGAGCCTGCCCTGGGGAGTCGCTTGTCACCTGTAGAGACTCCCTGAGTGGCTTGCAGGCACTTGACCAGTGTTTTCCTAAACACCTATTGGTACAGGCTATCCAAGGCTCTGTATCCACCGTGGTCAAGTCAGGGAGGTCTGTGGCCTTCTTCCGGACACCTGGCCATATTGTCATAAGAGGGAATGAACGTGTTGATCATCAGTTGGCAAAGCAGGCAGTCACATCTCGGCCTCTGCAAATCGGCCTTCAGGACAGGGATCTCCGTGCAAGGTCCTAGAGCAGGAAGTCCTCCCTGAGGGCCTCTCGTTGGGAATCTGTTGCTCTTTGTCGACTGCATATTGGCCATATGTGGTTAACCCATGGCCACCTCCTTTGCCGAGAGGGCCCACCAAACTGCCGTTGTGGTACTTTGCTGACAGTGGTCCATATTTTAATGGGCTGTCCGCTTTTAGCTGTTTTGAGGCACTCATTTAATCTTCCAACTGCGCTTCCATCAATTTTAGCTGACGTTGCCTTGATGGCTGACCGTGTTTTAGGTTTTATTCGCACAGCTGGCTTTTACTGTTCTATTTAGTGGTGGGTTCCTTTGCCTGATTTCTTGGCCCCCCACACCCTCGAAGAGCTTTTAATCTGTTGTCTTTTATTTAGTGTATATCTGGTTCTTAACTGGAAATTTTAAGTGTGTGCAGAGTGGCTGGTGGCTGCCTCATCCAGTATTATCCTCTTGATAAGCCAGTCACACCCTTCTGCTGTAATATTTTAGTTTTGTTGCCTATTTCATCAACAATCAATGTGTCTTCCATTTTAAAGTGTCATTTTACCATCAACTGACACTCTGTCCACAGTGGGTACTTAATGTAGAGTGCTACATTATAAATGGCTCAGTTTTATGAGTGTGAACTTTTAAACACCCAACAACAACAATAAACTTTATATGTATGAAAAATCCCGCAATACCAAAAGTGAAAGAAGTAAATGTTCTTACTCTAAAACTCAGACATTTAAAAAATTGTGAAATTTTTGATTAATTGATTACACTTACTGTCATTACCTCATTAGTGACAACGTTGTTGAACCAAGTGAAAAATATTTCCAATATTTTAAGAAAAGAACTCTTACATTACTGCCTGGGAGTAGGAAAGGGACCCTCTCATACGACTTGTTTCATTTGAAGGAAAATATACTCATGTAAAGGAAAAAAAAGCGAAATTACAGCCAGTAAATACTTTGTCATAATTTTTAGAAATGTTATATGTTAATTGACTTAAAGATAGTGATTTGGTTCGTCATTTCATTCCAGAGACATCTTCTAAAAATGCATGGCATGCATGCTGGCTGGCGACGCAGGTACCGTTTATCTGATCGAGCTCGAATCATACACGAGATGGATATGGCAATTTTGAGGGAAGGTGGAGTGAAAGCGATGAACCATGACCAGCTGAGATGGGTATGTTGTGAGGTATATGAAATTGAAATATACTGTTCGTCATATTCAGATTCTTACTCAGTTGACTTTTCAACAGGCCTGTTTTCTTCGTGGATTAAATCCTGTTAATGTAAAAGAAGATGATCTGATAGAATGGATAAGTAATTGGATTACAGTCTCGGAGCATGTAGATGAAGACAGTCTATCACTTTTGCTACATTCTCCAATTCTTTTGGCATATAATCAGCCTGGTAACTGGGCACTTATATATTGAAATTTCATTCAAATCACATTGCATAAATTGACAGGCACTTACTTCCACTTATCTGTAAAAAAATGAGTGGCCACATTTCTTTCATCAATAAGTTCTTTCATCAATAAGTTAACTTCATTTCAAACCGTAGACAAGGTAAAACAGCTGTGTAACTGATGCTGTGTGGTATTTATTAGTGAGCAACTTAAAAGTTGACAATTTTATGAAAGTGCTCATGTGTATTTTTTCACTATACTGTATTATCAGAACTAATAAAGAATTTTGAAATTATTGGTCACTGCAATTTATTTTCATCTTCAAAACTCAAACTGCCATTATGGAAGTAGTGAAAAGTTATTGCTATGTGATTTAACAACATGAGGATAGTTTGATGTTATGCTGTGACAGGCACATAAGACATTCATTCTCACACAACTTTAGCTTTCAGCTGCAGCCTTCATCATACACTCATTAATACAAGCACACTTTACACACACACACACACACACACACACACACACACACACACAACCATAATCTCTGGCTGATGAATACCACAATTCCACAATCAGAAGTAGGTGTGTGTGAGAGAGAGAGAGAGAGAGAGAGAGAGAGAGAGAGAGAGAGAGAGAGAGAGAGAGAGTCACCATAAATGAAATCATTGTTTAATTATAATTCTGTCATTCAATTCTTTTTTTTATGCACAGATCAGCAGGATCCCAACAGAGGGGGGAAAATTTGTGATACAAGTAAAAAGTATTTTTCTCTTTGCATTAAAAGCACAGTTTCATGGAAAGAAAGACAAGTAAAGAATTAATATTCCAGAACTAGTGGGAGAGAGTAGGCTGCACAGTGTGGCTGTAAATCCTCCAATTTATGTAATTTACAGACATTGCAGAAAGAATTTGAATATGAAGACTGAAGAGAGAGAGAGAGAGAGAATAATTATTCACCATGTCAGGAACAGCTTCTGAAAACAAACGAAAACTATCTGTTGAAGGAAGACTGTTTCAAGAGCAATGGAAAATTGACTATTTGATAGTGCAAAATAAACATGGATCAGCAACTTTTTTAATTTGCTGAGAAAGAGTTGTATTAAAGAAACATAATATTGATCGCAATTTCACAATAAAACACTGATCGTTTAGTGATACTTTTCCTTGGGGATCCACCGTAAGACGTTAGAAACAAGCAACTTTAAAAACGTCTTTGGTGTAACAACAAACCGTTATGTTGGCAATGGTGCCACAAGATCCAGCGATAGCAAATGCACCATATGGAATTTTGTTATATATTTAGTAAGCATATGGAACCATTTAATGATGCAGAAATTGTAATGCAGCGTTTTGTAACTGCTAAAATTCACCAACAAAAAATCAACCTGTATTACACGCATTGAAAATATAGCACACCATATTCGTGATTGCCTAGCTCAAGATTTAAAAAACTGCAAGTACTTTAGCTTAGCTCTTGAATCCAGTACTGACATTTCAGCAACATCATAGTGTTCACTTTTTGTTAGATACTGTACTGAAGCACAGAGTAACATATACAGAGAAGCAGCCCCCCTAAACCACTGACCTACGCTGCCCTCGTAGTTCCGCAAGATGCCAGCAGTTGTCAGGTGGTCACCCGGCTTAGTACCGGTAGACCACACTAGAGGCGCTTCTCGCACATCAGACGGTAGTGTGGAGGGGAGGCTGAGGGGAGAGCTCGCACCGCCTGCCACGAGGCCACGGCTGTGTCCAGTGTGCCGGTATTTGAGGGGAGGTGCCGCCTGCTCTGGCCAGTTTAAAGGGCTGCTTCTGATCTCTGGCCGAGGAGACTGAGGCGCACCAGTCACGGTCTGCACAGCCACTACGGTCGGGGGTTCGAATCCCCCCTCGGGCATGGATATTTGTGCCGTCCTTAGTCTTAGCTAGTTCATAAGTAGTTTGTAAGTTTAGGGACTGATGACCCCGTAGTTAAGTCCCATAAGCTTAACAAACATTTGAACATTTCTTCTGATCTCAGCGCCATCATGGGACATCTTACGGAACTGCTTCTACACCCCCGCAACCCTGCGCATGGGACTGGGCCCTTACAGAGATTTCCCGTCTGTATATATTTGTCTGTGACTGAAGACAAGTCAGTTCAATAGGATTTAAAAAAAATTTCCCAATGAAGGGCCATACCAGAGGCAAAGACTATCTTGATATTATTTGCAATTTTGTTGAACAGACAAATATAGATATAAGAAAACTGGTTTCTGTGTGCACCGATGATTGTTCTTCAGTGACAGGCTCGGAAAATGGATTTATTTCTATTACAAAAGAAATATGGTTTAACAAATGTAATAACATTTCATTGTATTATTCACCAGGAAAATTTGGCTGTGTGCATTAAATGCCCTGAAATAGACTCTGTGATGAAAACTGTCATAAGTATAGTGACTTAATCCAAGTAGGAGAACTAAACCACAGAAAATTCAAAAGTCTTTTAGAGGAAGTGGGCAGTCACTGCAGTGATGTTATTTTATTTACATCGGTTCGTTGACTTTGCAGTGGCAAGGCGTTGAAAAGGTTTTTTTCTTTGTGCCAAGAAAGTGTTATATTTACCGCAAAACAATAAAATGCGCAGTGAATTGCAAGTTGATAGATGGTGGTGTATTTTAGCATTTCTGTGTGACTCCACAGATAAACTTAAATGGTTCAATTTGGATTTATAAGGAGAGCTATATTTTTTTTCTATTGTGATAATTGATATATGAATGTAAACTGACATGGACTGTCCCTATTGGATGTGGTGCACAGATGCCAGAGCTCTAGGACTGTTAATACACTGTTTTCCTTATTAAGTTCCACGAAAAGCCTGTTCAGCAGTCATTAAGAAATAATATTTACCGCCAGCATTCTCTCTTGATATATTTTACTTAATTAATTAAGTTACATCAAGTTAGGTAGTACCATGTTGTAGAGTTCTAAATAAAAGCTGGCTGTCAACATCTGTAGTGCAAGATTTAGAAATTAAATCAAATTTAAGCAAAAAACTCTCAAACACTGCCATTTCCCTACCTAAAACCTCTTTCCTTAATACCCTAGCCAGCTTCATCCTAACCCACAACTTCTTCACTTTTTTGGGCCAGACATACCAACAACTAATGGGAACACCCATGGGAACCAGGATGGCCTCCTCATATGCAAACTTATTTATGGGACGCTTAGAGGAAGCCTTCCTGGATACCCAAGCCTGTCAACCCAAAGTTTGGTATAGATTCATTGATGACATCTTCTTGATCTGGACTCACAGTAAAGAACAACTCTAGAATTTCCTCTTCAACCTCAACGCCTTTCGTCCCATCAAATTCACCTGGTCCTATTCCAAATCCCATGCCACTTTCCTCGATGTCGACCTCCATCTGTCCAACGGCCAACTTATCACATCTGTCCACATCAAACCTACCAATAAACAACAGTACCTGCATTATGACAGCTGCCATCCATTCCACATCAAACGTTCCCTTCCCTACAGCTTAGGTCTTAGTGGGAAACAAGTCTGGTCCAGTTCCGAATCTCTGAACCAGTACACCAATAACTTAATAACAGCTTTTACATCCTGCGTCTATGCTCCTGATCTGGTACAGAAGCAAATTGCCAGAGCCACTTCCTCATCCCCCCAAATTCAGAACCTTCAACAGAAGAATCCCAGAAGTGCCCCTCTTTCTCACCGGATACTTTCCGGGACTGGAGCAGACTCTAAATGTGGCTCTCCAGCAAGATTACGACTTCCTTAAATCCTGCCCCGAAATGAGATCCATCCTTCCCACTCCACCGAGAGTGTCTTACCGCCGCCCACCTAACCTTCATAACCTCCAGTCCATCCCTATGAAATCCCCAAACCATCTGCCCTACCCTCTGGCTCCTACCCATGTAACCACCCCCGTTGTAAAACCTGCCCTATGCACCCTTCCACCACCACTTACTCCAGTCCAGTAACCCAGAAGGTGTACACGATCAAGGGCAGAGCCACTTGCGATAGCAGCCACGTGATTTTCCAGCTGACATGCCTGCACTGTGAAGCGTTCTATATGGGAATGACCAGCAACAAACTGTCCATTCACATGAATGGTCACAGGCAGACAGTGTTGTTGGTAATAAGATCACCCTGTGGCTAAACGTGCCTTGGTGCATGACCAGCACATCTTGGCACAGTGTAACACCGTCCAGGTTATCTGGATACTTCCCACCGACACCAGTCTTTCAGAACTCCGGAGATGGCAACTTGCCCTTCAGCATATTCTCTCTTCCCGTTGCCCACCTGGTCTCAACCACCGGTAAATTCAAATTTCCGCCCACCACCTTTAACATCTTTGCCTCTGTTCTCTGGACAGAGCCTCTTCCTCAACTGCTATCTCTGTCCAAGTTCTTTGCTTGCAACAAATGTCTGCCTTGGTGTGTTTGTGGTCATGTGAATGCTCGTGTGTGTGTGTGTGGGGGGGGGGGGGGGGGGGGGTTGTGTTTACCTTTCCTTTTTTCCCCCCAAGGTAAGTCCTTCCATTCCCAGGCTTGGAATGATTCCTCATCCACTGTCTTAAAACCTGCGTTGTTTCTTTTTTCCCTCCTTCCTCCCTCTTTTCCTGATGAAGCAGCCAACGGTTGCGAAAGCTTGAGTCTTTGTGCAGAGGTTCTAACCATTATGATTTAATCGCAATTGTTACTTCTACAAACTCGAAAACTACATAATACGGCATACAGGACCAATCTAGCAGCAGCCAAGTCACTTGACTTCTACCTTTCATCACCTGCACACTCACCGAAATATCTGAAACCAGCACTGTTTCTTTATGTTATCTCATGGTTGTGTGCAATTTTTAACGATTCTTCCACATATCTGTGGAGATTACCAAATCTAATATGTTCGGCTCTGAGGAAGAAAACAATTAGTTTTGCTTCACCCCTCCTCACCCATACATATTCCTGCTGTACACATCAGAACAATGTAGTAATACGCTGAACATATATTATCTGCAATCTTACAAAACTGGCTTCACAATTTTGATCATTTTGTATTCACTTATTTTCCTTGGAACCCTTCAAACACCTCTCCCTCCCTCCCCGCTCATACATACTACAATATTAGGGGTGTGTGTGTGTATATATATATTACGGATATTTGCCATATTCAAAAGTTGGAAACACTATATGTGTGTGTTTTATTCGTATCTGTGCTTTGGGAATGTTAAAAGATCTCTACTTTTTATACATATTTTTCCCACCAGGAAAATCTCCCTCTATATATATTGCATATATCTGCCTTGATGTGTGTGCATGTATATGTGTACGAGTGTGTGTGTGTGTGTTAACCTATCCTTTTCCTGCAAGGTAAGTTTTTCCTCTCACGGGATTGGAATGACTCCTTACCCACTCCCTTTTTATTTATGTATCATCGAACCGGTGCCTTTTCGCATGGTAAGTCCAACTTTCTTTACGTTTTATGAATATTTTTCTGAAAAGGACAGTTTCCCTCTATATTATATACACCCTTTCCTTTTTCATAATGCATCTCATTTTCCACCTGTCGTTGCCTCTGCTTGTTGTAACCCCAACCTTATCTTCCCTCTCCAATTTCCTCCCCCCCCCCCCCCGCTCCTTCCCCCTCCCATCCCTTCCGCTTGGCTTGCTGTGAGTCAGACTGTGTTGGGTGGCCAGAGATGGCTGAGGTGTGGATGAGTGTTCTATTTCTGAGGAAGGCCGCAGCAGAAAATTTAGAATTTGTGTGTGTGTGTGTGTGTGTGTGTGTGTGTGTGTGTGTGTGTGTCTGTCTTTTATTTGTGTCTGTCTGCAGCTCAACGTTCATATTTACGGTGAGTTGTTACCTATCTACATATTATTATTATTAAACGATTATTAAGACGAAAAATTCCTAGCAGGAAAAATAAAATATAAAAAATAGACGAAGATTACTCACCAGGCGAAGGAGCACAGGTGTGACAGCATCACAAATAAATAAATGAATACACACACACACACAATCGCAAGCTTTCGCAACCCAGTTGCGTCTTCAGGCAGTAGGGAAGGAGAGGGAAAAGGAAATGATGAGGGTTTTAAGGAAGGGGGTAAGGAGCCATTCCAATCCCGGGAGAGGAAAGACTTACCTTGGGGGAAAAAATGGAGGGTAAACAAATGCACACATGCCCACACATTCACACAGACACAAGTACACCTAGGCAGACATACTGTAGAAAGCCATGTGTGCATTTGTTTACCCTCCATTTTTTCCCCCAAGGTAAGTCTTTCCTCTCCCGGGATTGGAATGGCTCCTTACCCCCTTCCTTAAAACCCTCATCATTTCCTTTTCCCTCTCCTTCCCTACTGCCTGAAGACGCAACTGGGTTGCGAAAGCTTGCGATTGTGTGTGTGTGTGTATTCATTTATTTATTTGTGATGCTGTCACACCTGTGCTCCTTTGCCTGGTGAGTAATCTTCGTCTATTTTTTATATTTTATTATTATTATTATTAACATTAACAACATTCCTTGCTGGACCTTCCATTGTTGTCAATAATGTTTAACAAACACAGGGCATTCTTGCATTCTGAGTAGTTAATAGTTATAAAATTGGTTCCACCTTTGCAAATATGATCAATGTAACAGGCAATTATTAGAAGAAACAAAACAGTATAAGTAAGAGGAATACAGTCTGTCTTGGTGTGGTTATGTGTGTAAATGAGTGTGTGTTTACCTTTCCTTTTTTCTCCCCTAAGGTAAGTTCTTCCATTCCCGGGATGGCATCCTTTCCATTTTCCCCTCCTTCCTTCCTCTTTTCCTGATGAAGCAGCCAATGGTTGCGAAAGCTTGAATGTTTGTGTATTTTTATTTGTGATTTTTGTATCTATTAACGAGCCTGTTCTTTTGGTAAGTCAAACGATCTTTATTTTTCATGCATATTTTTCCCACCAGGAAAATCTTCCATAATATTCTTTCTTCGAAAGTAATGATTTGTCTAAAGAACAAGTGCACAAATTGTAAAAAACTAAGAAAATATTAATTAACAATACATTCAGCTATATTTCAAAAAGCAACATACTCTTATATTAACAACTATATATTAATATACGTAAAAAATAGATGAAGTACACTTACCAGGCGAAGGGGCACAGGCAGTAATAGCAACAAATAAACACACACACACACAAAAATGCTAGCTTTCGCAGCCTAGCTGCTTCATCAGGCAGAAGGGAGGAGAGGGAAAAGGAAATGATGAGGGTTTTAAGGAAGGGGGTAAGGAGCCATTCCCACCTAACCTCCGTAACCTCCTAGTCCACCCATATGAAATCCCCAAACCACCTTCCCTACCTTCTGGCTCCTACCCTTGTAACCGCCCCCGTTGTAAAACCTGCCCTATGCACCCTTCCACCACCACTTACTCCAGTCCCGTAACTCGGAAGGTGTACACGATCAAGGGCAGAGCCACTTGCGATAGCAGCCACGTGATTTTCCAACTGACATGCCTGCACTGTGAAGCGTTCTATATGGGAATGACCAGCAACAAACTGTCCATTCGCATGAATGGTCACAGGCAGACAGTATTGTTGGTAATAAGATCACCCTGTGGCTTAACATGCCTTGGTGCATGGCCAGCACATCTTGGCACAGTGCTACACCGTCCGGGTTATCTGGATACTTCCCACTGACACCAATCCTTCAGAACTCCGGAGATGGGAACTACCCCTTCAGCATATTCTCTCTTCCCGTTGCCCACCTGGTCTCAACCTCCGCTAAATTTGAATTCCCACCCACCATCTTAACATCTTTACCTTGGTTCTCTGGACAGAGTCTCTGCCTCATGTGGCATCTCTGTCTAACTTATAACTTCTTTGCTTTCTACAGTTCTACAGTATGTCTGCCTAAGTGTACTTGTGTCTGTGTAAATGTGTGGGTGGGTGTGCATTTATTTACCCTCCATTTTTTCCCCCAAGGTAAGTCTTTCCTGTCCCAGGATTGGAATGGCTCCTTACCCCCTTCCTTAAAACCCTCATCATTTCCTTTTCCCTCTCCTCCCTTCTGCCTGATGAAGCAGCTAGGCTGCGAAAGCTAGCATTTTTGTGTGTGTGTGTCTGTGTGTTTATTTGTTGCTATTACTGCCTGTGCCCCTTCGCCTGGTAAGTGTACTTCATCTATTTTTTACGTATATTTTTCCTGTTAGGAATTTTTCCCTCTATAATATTCGTATCATAAATTTGAATTCAACAATTATTTCCGTCATTGTTCTGTTACCTTTCGAAATCTTTCCTGTCTTCTAACTTTCCCTTGTTTTTGCGTTTTTGTTTTTATTTATTCATTTATATATATTTTATATAGCAGTTCCATTCCAAATTCCCTTCTTATCTTACTGTTCACATTTACTTACAACAATACGTTCACTTCCTAACCTAACCTTTGAGTACTTTTAATGATATTTACCACTTCCATTACTCCTTCTTCCGATTGAAATACGCCGCTCATTAAATTTTCTCGCTATATAACGTAAACATTATTTCACAACTGTAGTTTCTCATATTGTTTATAACCATTTTCGGCATTTCCTAGTCACCTCACGTTTGTTTCCATTCCCGTTTTTCCACATTTCAGTTCGTTTTTCCTACTTTTCCGATCGTATTTCAGCTACTTTACCTTGGTTTTGACTCTACTATTCCATCGTCAGACTATTCTTAGCCTCAATATCGTAATCTGCTACCACTTCACCAAACCTATTTAGACGTTTTCCTTGGTTTCTCACGCGATTATACCACTACCTAACCATTTAATACTACGTGGTTGACCACTTAAGGTGACCACAGTTTCAACAACGAATTTTAACGACTTTTTCTTTTTTCTATTTCCTTTCTTTTTGCTTACCTGAATTACTTTTCACATTCATTTTTTAAAAATTTATATATATATATATTTTATATGAATATTATAGAGGAAAAATTCCTAACAGGAAAAAAATATACGTAAAAAATAGATGAAGAACACTTACCAGGCGAAGGGGCACAGGCAGTAATAGCAACAAATAAACACACAGACACACACACACACTCAAAAATGCTAGCTTTCGCAGCCTAGCTGCTTCATCAGGCAGAAGGGAAGGAGAGGGAAAAGGAAATGATGAGGGATTTAAGGAAGGGGGTAAGGAGCCATTCCAATCCCGGGACAGGAAAGACTTACCTTGGAGGAAAAAATGGAAGGTAAATAAATGCACATACACCCACACATTTACACAGACACAAGTACACTTAGGCAGACATACTGTAGAACTGTAGAAAGCAAAGAAGTTATAAGTTAGACAGAGATGCCACTTGAGGCAGAGGCTCTGTCCAGAGAACCAAGGCAAAGATGTTAAGATGGTGGGTGGGAATTCGAATTTAGCGGAGGTTGAGACCAGGTGGGCAACGGGAAGAGAGAATATGCTGAAGGGGTAGTTCCCATCTCCGGAGTTCTGAAGGATTGGTGTCAGTGGGAAGTATCCAGATAACCCGGACGGTGTAGCACTGTGCCAAGATGTGCTGGCCATGCACCAAGGCATGTTTAGCCACAGGGTGATCCTCGTTACCAACAAACACTGTCTGCCTGTGTCCATTCATGCGAATGGACAGTTTGTTGCTGGTCATTCCCACATAGAACGCTTCACAGTGCAGGCATGTCAGTTGGTAGATCACGTGGGTACTATCGCAAGTGGCTCTGCCTTTGATCGTGTACACCTTCCGGGTTAGGGGACTGGAGTAAGTGGTGGTGGAAGGGTGCATAGGGCAGGTTTTACAACGGGGGCGGTTACAAGGGTAGGAGCCAGAAGGTAGGGAAGGTGGTTTGGGGATTTCATAGGGGTGGACTAGGAGGTTACGGAGGTTAGGTGGGCGGCGGAAAGACACTCTCGGTGGAGTAGGAAGGATGTCATGAAGGATGGATCTCATTTCGGGGCAGGATTTTAGGAAGTCGTATCCTTGCTGGAGAGCCACATTCAGAGTCCGCTCCAGTCCCGGAAAGTATCCGGTGACAAGAGGGGCACTTCTGGGGTTTTGTGGAAAATTCTTAAATTGGGGAGATGAGGAAGTGGCTCTGGCAATTTGCTTCTGTACCAGACCAGGAGGATAGCTGCGGGATGTGAAGGCTGTTATCAGGTTATTGGTGTATTGGTTCAGGGATTCAGGACTGGAGCAGACTCGTTTGCCACGAAGACCTAAGCTGTAGGGAAGGGAACGTTTGATGTGGAAAGGATGGCAGCTGTCATAATGCAGGTACTGTTGTTTATTGGTAGGTTTGATGTGGACGGATGTGTGTAGTTGGCCGTTGGATAGATGGAAGTCGACATCGAGGAAAGTGGCATGGGATTTGGAATAGGACCAGGTGAATTTGATGGGACCAAAGGAGTTGAGGTTGGAGAGGAAATTCTGGAGTTCTTCTTCACTGTGAGTCCAGATCATGAAGATGTCGTCAATGAATCTATACCAAACTTTGGGTTGACAGGCTTGGGTGTCCAGGAAGGCTTCCTCTAAGCGTCCCATAAATAAGTTCGCGTACGAGGGGGCCATCCTGGTCCCCATGGCTGTTCCCTTTAGTTGTTGGTATGTCCGGCCCTCAAAAGTGAAGAAGTTGTGGGTTAGGATGAAGCTGGCTAGGGTATTAAGGAAAGAGGTTTTAGGTAAGGAAGTGGGTGGTCGGCGTGAAAGGAAATATTCCATCGCAGCGAGGCCCTGGGCATGTGGGATATTAGTGTATAAGGAAGTGGCATCGATGGTTACAAGGATGGTTTCAGGAGGTAACAGGCTGGGTAAGGATTTCAGGCGATCAAGGAAGTGGTTGGTGTCTTTGATGAAGGATGGGAGACTGCACATGATGGGTTGATCCTAATGATCCAGCTCCCCAAGACATCATTCAAATCGAACCCTGCCTAGAACAGTTCCGTCCCCCGTCACAGCGAGACCCACCTGCTCTTCCTCAAAATCACCCTCTTCAAACCTTCCAGGAATTCCTTACTTCCAACCTTGCCTCCCAGTCCTTCCTGAGAAACCTTAATCCTACTCCCAACATTACCGCAGCTGAATCCCGAGCTATCCGTGATCTGAAGGCTGACCATTCCATCGTCATTCTCCCTGCCGACAAGGGATCCACGACCGTGGTACTTGATCGGCGGGAGTATGTGGCAGAGGGAGTGCGTCAGCTTTCAGATAATACCACATATAAAGTTTTTCAAGGCGATCCCATTCCTGATGTCCAGGCAGAGCTTCAAGGAATCCTCAAAACCTTAGGCCCCCTACAAAACCTTTCACCTGACTCCATTAACCTCATGACTCCACCGACACCCCGCACCCCCACCTTCTACCTACTTCCCAAGATTCACAAACCCAATCATCCCGGCCGCCCCATTGTGGCCGGTTACCAAGCCCCAACAGAACGAATCTCTGCCTACATAGACCAACACCTTCAACCCATCATGTGCAGTCTCCCATCCTTCATCAAAGACACCAACCACTTCCTTGATCGCCTGAAATCCTTACCCAGCCTGTTACCTCCTGAAACCATCCTTGTAACCATCGATGCCACTTCCTTATACACTAATATCCCACATGCCCAGGGCCTCGCTGCGATGGAATATTTCCTTTCACGCCGACCACCCACTACCTTACCTAAAACCTCTTTCCTTAATACCCTAGCCAGCTTCATCCTAACCCACAACTTCTTCACTTTTGAGGGCCGGACATACCAACAACTAAAGGGAACAGCCATGGGGACCAGGATGGCCCCCTCGTACGCGAACTTATTTATGGGACGCTTAGAGGAAGCCTTCCTGGACACCCAAGCCTGTCAACCCAAAGTTTGGTATAGATTCATTGACGACATCTTCATGATCTGGACTCACAGTGAAGAAGAACTCCAGAATTTCCTCTCCAACCTCAACTCCTTTGGTCCCATCAAATTCACCTGGTCCTATTCCAAATCCCATGCAACTTTCCTCGATGTCGACCTCCATCTATCCAACGGCCAACTACACACATCCGTCCACATCAAACCTACCAATAAACAACAGTACCTGCATTATGACAGCTGCCATCCTTTCCACATCAAACGTTCCCTTCCCTACAGCTTAGGTCTTCGTGGCAAACGAGTCTGCTCCAGTCCTGAATCCCTGAACCAATACACCAATAACCTGATAACAGCCTTCACATCCCGCAGCTATCCTCCTGGCCTGGTACAGAAGCAAATTGCCAGAGCCACTTCCTCATCCCCCCAATTTAAGAACCTTCAACAAAACCCCAGAAGTGCCCCTCTTGTCACCGGATACTTTCCGGGACTGGAGCGGACTCTGAATGTGGCTCTCCAGCAAGGATACGACTTCCTAAAATCCTGCCCCGAAATGAGATCCATCCTTCATGACATCCTTCCTACTCCACCGAGAGTGTCTTTCCGCCGCCCACCTAACCTCCGTAACCTCCTAGTCCACCCCTATGAAATCCCCAAACCACCTTCCCTACCTTCTGGCTCCTACCCTTGTAACCGCCCCCGTTGTAAAACCTGCCCTATGCACCCTTCCACCACCACTTACTCCAGTCCCCTAACCCGGAAGGTGTACACGATCAAAGGCAGAGCCACTTGCGATAGTACCCACGTGATCTACCAACTGACATGCCTGCACTGTGAAGCGTTCTATGTGGGAATGACCAGCAACAAACTGTCCATTCGCATGAATGGACACAGGCAGACAGTGTTTGTTGGTAACGAGGATCACCCTGTGGCTAAACATGCCTTGGTGCATGGCCAGCACATCTTGGCACAGTGCTACACCGTCCGGGTTATCTGGAAACTTCCCACTGACACCAATCCTTCAGAACTCCGGAGATGGGAACTACCCCTTCAGCATATTCTCTCTTCCCGTTGCCCACCTGGTCTCAACCTCCGCTAAATTTGAATTCCCACCCACCATCTTAACATCTTTACCTTGGTTCTCTGGTCAGAGTCTCTGCCTCATGTGGCATCTCTGTCTAACTTCTTAACTTCTATAACTTAACTTCTTTGCTTTCTACAGTATGTCTGCCTAGGTGTACTTGTGTCTGTGTAAATGTGTGGGTGTGTGTGCATTTATTTACCCTCCATTTTTTCCCCCAAGGTAAGTCTTTCCTGTCCCGGGATTGGAATGGCTCCTTACCCCCTTCCATAAAACCCTCATCATTTCCTTTTCCCTCTCCTCCCTTCTGCCTGATGAAGCAGCTAGGCTGCGAAAGCTAGCATTTTTGTGTGTGTGTGTCTGTGTGTTTATTTGTTGCTATTACTGCCTGTGCCCCTTCGCCTGGTAAGTGTACTTCATCTATTTTTTACGTATATTTTTCCTGTTAGGAATTTTTCCCTCTATAATATACAACTATATATTAATATTTAGAGGAAAAAATTCCTAACAGGAAAAATATATGTAAAAAATAGATGAAGTCTACTTACCAGGCGAAGGAGCACAGGCAGTGACAGTAACAAATAAACACACACACACACACACACACACACACACACACACACACACACACACACAAATGCTAGTTTTCGCAGCCTAGCTGCTTCGTCAGGCAGAAGGGAAGGAGAGGGAAAACGAAATGATGAGGGTTTTAAGGGAGTGGGTAAGGAGTCATTCCAATCCCGGGACAGGAAAGACTTACCTTGGGGAGGAAAAAGGAGGATAAACAAATACACACACACACACACACACACACACACACACACACACACACACACACACACATTTACATAGACGCAAGTACACTTAGGCAGACATACTCCAAGGCAGACTTATACTTATACTGTTTTATTTCTTCTAATAATTGCCTGTTGATTATGTCTGCCTAAGTGTACTTGCGTCTGTCTAAATGTGTGGGTGTGTGTGTATTGGTTTACCCTCCTTTTTTCCCCCCAAGGTAAGTCTTTCCTGTCCCGGGATTGGAATGGCTCCTTACCCACTCCCTTAAAACCCTCATCATTTCCTTTTCCCTCTCCTTCCCTTCTGCCTGATGAAGCAGCTAGGCTGCAAAAGCTAGCATTTGTGTGTGTGTGTGTTTATTTGTTACTATCATTGCCTGTGCTCCTTCGCCTGGAAAGTAGACTTCGTCTATTTTATACATTTACAATTATATATTAAAGTGCATTTTCATGATAAAACAAATGGGAGTAGTTATTTCGCTTTGTTAATTTTTCTTGTGATAATGTTGTAGCTCACTTGAAATAAAATTTTTGAGAATTTGGCCCAAACAGTACTGTACTCCACATTGTCTGTGATCTACAAGTTAAAGATCATTTGTTAACTTTAATTTCAATGATTTGCCTGCTCCACTAAACTTAAAAATACTCGCACATGCAAATTTCATCTTTACACTTAATCATTAATAAAATAATGCCAATCTGAAAGTAATTACTATACCAATTAATTCTCTCGAGTGTATTATCGTGACTTTCACAGCCTCAGCTAAAAACGTACTGTACCCACAGCTTACCAAAGTGCTGTTATTCTTTTTATCACATAATGGTTTCGCACAACTATGAAATTTAGTGTGGCGTGACTGACACATAGATACATACAGTGGCCGAGAATAACATAGTACCGCCGCCGATCTCAACAGCTGAACATTTCCGATCACAGCTGAAATCGGTAGCAAATTTCTCAGCATGTCCTGCCTCCGATTGATATTATTTTGTCGGTAGAAGTCGCAAGTCGTCCTTGTTGGAGCTGCTGTCAACATATATTAACTACTTCCATGTGTTGTTTCTACCATAAAAGATGAAGTCATGCAAAAGTTTCTGGCACTGCATAGCACTGCCTCGGTGTATGTTTCCTTGCCCCGTGGTTAATGATGTTCTACTATCACTCCCCTCGACAGAACACTTTTGTATGTGCAGGAGCTGAGAAGGGATAAAAATTCTGAGACAAAGGTTAACGCCAGCTGTAACATGAAAGGTGCCTCAGTTAAGCTTTATTGGAGTTATTAAAATACGACAAAATGTGTCTTCCAATTTAGAAAAAAAAAGGTACTTTAGGGACCAAATTGAAAAAAAAGCTCCTTTTTAGGTACTTTTGGAAAAAAAGGGACTATAGGAACCAATGGGACCTCCATTAAATACACTAGAATGGTCACTGGAAGATACTGATGATTGCCAAATTGATATGCAAGGTAGTGATTGTGGAGTATAGCAATGATTGTGGTATACATGACGTGGTGTGGTGTCCGGTCGGCTGTATGTGAAGTTAAGCGTAATAGTGTTTTTAGACCATTTTTTGTGTGGGTTAGGTCCCTATTGTTTAGGCGCACTTGGCCGTAATACACACGACATGTGGGATAGGCAATGATTATTGCTTTACACACTTTATTCAAACGTGGGACAAGATACACATGAGGCATTAATATTCATCATCCGTATCATCATTTACAGGGATGGTGTCACCACACGGCTGTGTAGATGTGTTCAAGTTATCATAATAACCATGGTACACTGGGGGTACAAATTGCAACAAGTTAATTAAGTTGGTCTTTTTCAAAGCACTTATAGCATGTCCATTGGGATATAACACATCCAGAGTCTCAATTACTTTCGACCCTCATTTAGCATAACTTAACGTCAGTAACCGGGACATCTGGATCAGTAGAGTACTTATAAAACATGGTGTGGGGAAAGGATGCTTTATACTGAAGCCACTGAATATTGAACCATTGCACCCTGGTATTTTGTGTCAACGTTTTACGGTTACGTGTGTTTCTCTGTAAACGTACAGTGAACAAGAAGTCATTGCTTGCCATCGGTAAAACCAGTGAAGGTTTGTTGCTTTCGTGCAGTAATAATGACATTCATCCAGTCAGAGGGTGTGTATATGTTCAGGTGAAATTTCCTGTTCTTCGCAATGATACCGAAGTCCTGGTCACATGGTAGGTATGAATGCCCACTTACTGTAATTTATGGGTGGATTACTTGTGAAGTTTGCATGCAGAACCATATATTGGCACAGTAAAGCCATTTTTAGATTCCGATTTTGCCTGCCACATTGATCTGAGTACGTAATCAGTCACTTTGTTTGGATGTTATTTTTAATGTAATGCATGGTGGTCCTCAGGATGCTTCACCCTCACTTCATACATACATGGTAGCTTTTCTTGGCGCATAGGTCATGTATTCCAAGTCAGTATGTCCACAATTGCCACTTTTAGTAACAGATACCTGTCGTAAGTACCTTGTCTGTAAAGTCATCATATCAAAGGCAATCACGGACATATGGTTGTCCTGATGCCTCCCTTCTGTTGCATCGCAATTCATTCCCATCCACGCGCTCTTCGCCATTCGCTGATGTAACACACTTTCACGTTACCATTTACCCTTATCTTCTTCGGTGTCAGCTGCAGCATGTTTGATGTTATAGAGGTCACATTGACGGCAGGAACTTACAGGGGAATTAAAGGACAGATTAAATTTTGTATAAAATATATGACCAAACATGTAGTACGAGACCAGATCATCAGGCTCGGCTTTTATAAAAATCTTATAACTTTCTCATGCTCAGGTCTGGTGACAAATACTTCTGATCCACTGTTTCATTTATTCGTCCATAATGGCTCCAATATGGAAACTGTTTAATGAAGTTCTCTACTGCAACCGTCTTTGCTATTGGTGAGCTTCATGTTTATTCCTTCTTCATTAGGGAAATGGTATAGGCGTGTGGTTCCTCGTCACAACTCTGTAGTACCAGTGGAATATGCGCGTGCCGTATGGACTACCTTCACCGTAGCAAAAATGTATGCCGACTATGCAAGTCTAAACTACCTAATGCACAGAGTGAGTCAAAGATATGTTTCTAGTGTCCAGATCGATCACATTCCTTATGACATGTGCATGCTCCGAGTGTGGGACATTTCTTTGGCATTACATTTCCCTACATATTAATGTATACTTCCCCTTTCAATCACTTTCCTTTCCGAATGTTACGTACCCACAGGCGTGCATTCCAGACCCATTGCGGTGCAATTATAGCACCAGTATTACGATCTCCCTCGATACGTCCTTGGTAGACGTAGTGGGTGTGGTATCTTGTACTTGGTAGATTGGGGTCTGCTAACATGACACGTTACTCATCCACTGTACCACTTAAATGCTGGCTGAATTCGCCAGGTGCAAATTCCACATCTGAGGCATCGATAGTAGTGTCCAATCCAAATAGGTGTGCAATGGAAATGTTCCGTATCTACACTGGTGTCCATATCAAATGATACGCGTTCAACGAGTGAACATAACACCATCCTTACCTTTCAGTGCAGCTTCAACATCACCAGGGCTACTGCACGTCGTTTTGTAGCATATGCGCGCGCGCCCACACACACACACACACACACACACACACACACACACACACTAATGACTGTTCAGCAGTGTGTCGTCCACAACACTGAGTCTTTACTGCAGCTGTGTCCTCCGCAGGCCGTCACATGCTGTATGACGTGTGGTATGCTGTCCCACTGGCTATGTATACATATGCAATAGAGGCCTATTAGATCAGTCGTCGTAGACAAAAAAATGGCCTTAGGTCCAAAAAAATTGCAGGAAGCTGAATTTTTGGTATGTTAGGACATGTTAGAGTAGTATTAAACCAAGTTTGCAGCTTCGAAATCCTTTTGTGTAACTTTTAAGAGCCAAAAAAACCTCGGAATTTTTTCTGGTTTTTATACTTCGTGAAGGGTGGTTTTTTGACGAAAAGTCGCTCAAGTCTCTATTAATGTAGATAAAATATTCTAAAATTTAAGCCCAACCACAGCTCTGTAAGTCCAATAGTTCCGAGATATTGGACTTCAAAAATTGACTTATTTCTCCCAAAAGTTCAAATTTTGGATTTTAGTCATCTTTCGGCTAGAATATTGGCTCTAATGATCATCCAACGGGGAATGTCATACAAAACAAAGTTATAGAGCAGTTATTTAACTTTAATCTAAGTACTGTACGAAGTCCATAGGCCCAACAGATTTCTAGTTATCGTTAAAAAACGAAAACTTAGAAAAATCGGAGTAATCAATAAATTGACCCAGACGAATTGCAGTCCTCTTCTCCTGTGTATGTTAAAGAAAAAGGAAGAATTACTCATTGACGATGTTTATTAACGCATCGTATATAAATAGGATTTTTTCAACACTTTTCCGCAAATATTGAACAGAGAAGTTCCTTGAGTCACTTCCTGCCATTATGGCACCGACGGCCCCCATGAATAACATGAGGTGGTGAAAACCTATAAGTCTCACCCCTATGTTGACAAGCTGAGGATGCTCGTGGCTCTCCACAATGTCTCAGGCTTTCAAGTACAGTGGTTGATCGTAGGTCACAAAACATGTTTCCTGACCGTAAATGCTTGTTCTTTAACTGGCTTCTAAAAGTGATGTTAAAACAGTGTCGTAGTCGGTTGGGGGAGCATGGATAAAAGGGAGATACACAATCTTTGAACGTTTGTAAGGGAGATCTTCTGTGACTTGATCCATGAATCCATTCCATCCTGGGATGCCTGGCATGTTAGTTGCTTTTCCAAACAACCACAGCAGGTCTGGGGATTTTGGCAAAATGACTTCAGCGATTTTCACTTCGTTAATTGAAATGGCTGACAAGCCAAATTTCTTTCTAATAGAAGAATGTTTAATGTGTGTGACCTTGATAGACTCAGCGCATACAGGCTTCAAACGTGGTTTGTTTATGTCTGGGCGAACGGATGGGGTCATGATCATTGTACCACCCATTTCATGGAACGTATTTTCTACATTAATTGTGTTAACGTTCACATCTGCATTGTCGAAGACAAAATGCATAAAAGATCCTTTGTCGACTGGTTGGGCCACTTCTCCACGGAGGATAGCGCAACTTCCAATATGCATAGCCTCCGTATATTTACAAGAAATTCCCATACAGTGGCAATGTTCAACAAGGTGCTTTGATTCAAATTTTCTATACAAATAGGTTCCAAAGCTTATTTGAATTGAGGATAGGAAAGATTTGGGCCTCGTTGCAACCATGATTGCATGAGCAAATCCTATGCACTTATTTTTCCACTGTTCAAGAGAAGGATGCCTCTGCGTCTTTTAAAAAAGCATCTGATGGTGGATATTGAGTAGTGTCAAATGTTTGGGAACGAATGTCTTGCAGGATAATCTCTGCTGCAGCTTTGACAACTGTAAGCCGCTGCCGGCCGCGGTGGCCGAGGTGACTGAGGCGCTCCAGTCACGGTCAGCACGGCCACTACGGTCGGGGGTTCGAATCCCCCCTCGGGCATGGATATTTGTGCCGTCCTAGTTTGTAAGTAGTTCATAAGTAGTTTGTAAGTTTAGGGACTGATGACCCCGTAGTTAAGTCCCATAAGCTTAACAAACATTTGAACATTTTTTTGTAAGCCGCTCTTCAGCAGGATCGCTAAATCTTTGATTGTACCACTTTTCATAAAGGACGTTTTGTCCAATGTCTGTGAACATCAAGACTGGGCTGTGATACGGCCCAACCTGCGCAAAAATAATTTTTCCTCCATATCGCTTTTCTTAGATGAGCTTGAACACTTGCAACTGCTGGTTTGTAATCACATGTGAAGGTCTCTGCAAACAAGTCACTTATGGAAAATTGGTTTTCCTGTCTTGTTTCTGCAGGGTATGCATATATACGCTCCATACCTTCGATAAGGAAGGGATGTTCAGGACGGCCTTGTTTATCTCCTGCACCAGTAGATCGCGACAAGGAGTGCAGTTTTACGTAGCAATTTTTGTGGTACTTACCCTCAGTAGCAACAAGTTCACTTATACATGAAAGACGCCGAAGAATGTGTTGCCCCCATTCACTAGCTTGTCTAGCTTTTTCCACAATCGATTCTTTCACTTCCAGTGTTTCCCTTTGATGGAGTTCATCCTGCAGATATTTGGGCAATTTTATCTGCTTCTTGAAATATTCCTTGGAGAATTTTTCACCACAAAGAAAACAATAATATCCAATGATGTGACGCCTTGAATCCGACGCACTTTTCAGCCTTTCCCCACACGAAGACGATGGTTTAGCAAATCAAACATCTCCTTCTCGCTGGACAAATGCTTACACATTACTTTCCACAGTGTACCATGTACGGTCACTTCATTTAAACTGCACAAAAAACGTCATGTTCCTTTCAAGCCCACGTTTCTGACTCATTTTTACCAGAGTCTAAATTCCGCGTTTTTTCACTGTCACTGTTCCCTCAACAAACACTTACCGACGACCCCCAAAACAAACATGCGACGGGGGTAGCTCCGACATATTGTAAAACAGAAAGTACTTAAAACACCACCAAGATCAAGATTTAGACGATTTTTGTTTGAAACGTTCTTCACGGATCCGAATACGGCTGTTTCTAAGGGCAGACTGGGTATAGTGGGGAAGGCCTCGGAGGCAAGAAGTTTGTGAGGGAGGACAGAACACCCGCAAAGTCACGACTCTGAGTAAGGGGGGCGGGAGGGGGATTGATACCTTCGCACAACAAAAGGCCTCGCTACGAACGAAAGACCCAATCCCTTAATGGCTGACCAATAACCCAAAAACGGAGAGGCTTTCGTCTTTCTTTTTACAGCAATACCTACTTTCAGAAATATATTTGTATGCACTAACACATAATTACACCTATTTACATACAATATGTTAATAATCGTCAATGAGTAATTCTTCCTTTTTCTTTAACATACACAGGATAAGAGGACTGCAATTCATCTGGGTCAATTTATTGAATACTCCGATTTTACCAAGTTTTCATTTTTTAATGATAACTAGAAATCTATTGGGCCTATGGACTTCGTTCAGTACTTAGATTAAAGTTAAATAACTGCTCTATAACTTTGTTTTGTATGACATTCCCCGTGGGATGATCATTAGAGCCAATATTCTAGCCGAAAGATGACAAATCGAAAATTTGAACTTTTTGGAGAAATAAGTCAATTTTTGAAGTCCAATATCTCGGGAAGTATTGGACTTACAGAGCTGCGGTTGGACTTAAATTTTAGAATATTTTATCTACATTAATAGAGGTGTGAGTGACTTTTCGTCAAAAAACCACCTTCACGAGTTATAAGCCAAAACCAGAAAAAAGTCCGAAAATTTCGAGGTTTTTTGGCTCTTAAAAGTTACGCAAAAGGATGTCGAAGCTGCAAACTTGGTTTAATACTGCTCTAATATGTCCTAACAACATACCAAAAATTCAGCTTCCTGCAATTTTTTTGAACCTAAACATACCTGACGGCTGGCCTATATGTGGCACAGGCCACTATTGCGCCACTGGCACTGCACGGTGCATAAACATCTGATGCTGCCAGGTTGTCCATGGTGTCCAAATAAAGGTCTGGCAATTGTAGGACCTCATGAAAGGGCGTAAAGTGATGTTCTGTGTGAATATCTCTTTTTTTTTACAAAAAAATGTGGGTTAGGCCACTATTGCGCTGACAGCATCATATTTTTATCACGTTTCTAAATTGACAATATGGGTCCACAGGCAAAAGCGGTAGGATGTAAATTTTAAATATTTCTGAATGCACTCTATGGTCACACTTTCACCAATCTGCAGTTTTCTCTATGCCACCATAAATTCTATTTGTAGGCATATAAAATACGATCTTTCATATGAATAATGTTTTAAAGTCACCATTGTAACATCACACAAAGATGGCTCATGATACTTGGACCCAGAAAGGATGCGTATGAAGGATCACATGGCCACAAGATAACATCACACTTATCACTGAGCAACTGGCAGTGTAACATTTCACTAAATGGGTTGCACTTAGTAAGTTGACTGAAATTCCATGACTGCCAGAATGTCAATCCACCTTGAGACAAAAGGGACCCTGAAAGGTTTATCTCGTGATCTCATTTGAGAATGTGTTTGCAACTCTCTTCTAATGTAGAAGAGATCAATCAGACTGACCATGCTACACTTCCACATGTTTCATATTAAAGGTGCTTTTCAGTCTTCATATACTATATATGTGTAATGAAAAGCGCTTGCTTTTTATATATTGTAATTCGACGGACTGGTTTTGAGAACAAGCTTATCAGCAGCAGCAGTCTTAAGTCATTGACTGCCACAATGACATCAGAGGCGAGCTAGAGCCACCTGCTGTGGCGGCAGCTACCAATGTATTTAAATTCAATTTTATGCATTCATACAGGTTTGAGGCAAACTGTCCTTTCACATAAAATACCTGGCATTAAAGTGCCCTTTATTTGCTTCTTCGTGTCTGTACCAAGAGAGACAGCAGCCTTATCATGTATTTTCCACAACACTCATTGCAAGCACTGGGATAAAGTACTCGTTGAAATGATTTTGAATTTAATGTCCTGTACTTATGTGAAATGTGTTAAACACAAAAATGCATACAATCATTAGTTGACAGTGACATTGTGCGATAAGATTGCATTTACGTCATAAGCATTACATTGGATAATTTAGAAAGCACCCACAATGTATTGCTAGTGCAGACAAAATACATGACAGTCTGACGAATAATAAACACAAATAGTGTACCTGGGCAGTGTGTCCAATCAACACCACCTAGAGACAAGGCCTCATAACTGCCTATGCTACATGACATTGAACAGCCCACAGCCACCTCCTGAATAGCTGACTGACAGGGCACAGCCCACTGCCACATAGCGGACAGCCAGTAGGTAGCGGCTGCGGCCTGGTCAGTGCGATGTAGCACAGGCAATTGTGAAGCCTTGTCTCTAGGTGGTGTTTGTTCAATCCACAACAAACTGAATGGGTATGCTGCATGCTTAACTATGTGGTTAGCTGAACACAAAGGAAGCTGGAGGGAGAAACAGTTTCAAACAGTGGGGCTGACAAGTTCGACAGTGTCACTAGAACACAGCATTCGCACTATGCCCAGCTAGACAAGTCGTGTGTCATAAGAACACCAAGATTTGGACATCTGACATGCACCACATGCCAGGAAGACCAATAGCTTGTTTGCATGGTGCCAAAAGGCTCAGTGACAATGATAGGGGTCATTCCATTAGCTGTGCTACTTTGGTACTAGCACCTATGATATGTACACACAATGTTTTAACACTGAACAGGGGATACTGCAGACTGTAAACAGGTCGCCTTTAGGGAAAGTTCCACTTCTGCCATGGTGTTGACTAAAAGGTTATGCTTCAAGGCACACTGCATAGTGCAAAGAAGATTGGTTTGTGGTCCCCCATCACATCCTATGAAACTGATGTGATATGCTATGGTGTCCATTCACTGTCACTTTTCCTAATGGAATCTGTAACAGGCACACAATTTAGTGGTGCTCCTTAGAACTGCTGGCTTTGCCGTTAGAACCCACGCCTTGTGTCAACCCTTCCCCACTTAAGTTGATCGTGTTCATATTTTAAAAACACAGCAAATTTATCAGGAAACCTAAAGAATTTCCATTATGAAACTAATTGGAAACTTACAGCAGTTTAAACCAACTCTAGGATTGTTTTATCAGTCTCTACATTAATAGCTTTGAGAGAACACTTGTCTGTTAAGTGGACATCCCCCATATCAAGTGCTTTCCAATAATACATCATGTATTCAAAAGGTCTGTTTGCAACTCACCACAAAGACATAACTAGCGCGCGCACACACACACACACACACACACACACACACACACACACACACACACCTCCTAAGCAATTGGCTATAGCTTTCTTCAGAATAAAGAACATCTATGCAATCACACTTCACAGTCTCACAACTGTCATCTCCGGCTGCTGCACTAACTGAAGTGTGCTTTTGTGATTGCATGAATGTTCTTTATTCTGATGAAGGCCATTGCCGCTAACTGAAGCATTGTGTGCATGTGTTTTATGTGCCTGTCACAGCTCGTTACGTCTTTGTGGTGAGTTGTAAACTATCATATTGTTCCAGAATGAAACTTTCACTCTGCAGCGGAGTGTGCGTTGATTAAAATTGTGTGCTGGAACCGGGACTCGAACCTGGGACCTTTGCCTTTTGCGGGCAAGCGCACTACCGACTGTGCTATCCCGACAAGACTCACGATGCTGCCTCACAACTTTACTTCCGCCAGTACCTCGCCTCCTACTTTCCAAACTTCACAGAAGCTCTCCTGGTTCCTTTCACGCTGCTGCAGAGTGAAAGTTTCATTCTGGAAACATCCCTTAGGCTGTGGCTAAGCCATGTCTCCACCATATCCTTTCTTCCAGGAGTGCTAGTCTTGCATGGTTCGCAGGAGAGCTTCTTTGAAGTTTGGAAAGTAGGAGGCGAGGTACTGGCGGAAGTAAAGTTGTGAGGCGGCATCGTGAGTCGTGTCAGGATAGCACAGACGGTAGTGCGCTTGCCCGCGAAAGGCAAAAGGTCCCAGGTTCGAGTCCCGGTTCCGGCACACAATTTTAATCTGCCAGGAAGTTTCAGGTCATATTGTTGAATCCCAACCTGGAGTTTCCATTGTTTATTTTATCCATTTTAGTACAGTGTCATAGTTTATACTTTCTAATTAGACAATCTTGAATAATTTAAAATATTACATAAGAAAGATTACGACTTGTAGCATAAACTGATACACATTAAAATTTTAATATCTGGTAGTTCAAACTAATGAACATTTTTACATTGCTCATCAATAGCTTGAATAGGTGATGACCAAAAAATAAATAAATAAAGAATAAATAAATATCTGCCATTTCTGATGTTTATCTACTATTGATTCATTTAGCATTTTAACTGTCGGCAGATTCTGGTTTGAGCGTAGTATTTGTTAATGGTATGATGACTTAAGATGTATGCGCGACCAATTGTGTCGGGTGCAGACGGCACTGGGTCTTTCCCATTGTGAACAAATTGTCATTTTTGTCACAGTTTTGCTGTGCTATTACGTTCTGCCTAACCATGAATTCAAAACCCTTGGAAATATTTTGTAGGGGAACATAATTATATATCTGACAAGCAAGTGTGTCTACATGGAATATTACTATGTACTGGGGCTTGTCAAATAATAAATTAAAAAAAAAAAAAGCAAGTGTGTCAAACTCAGCCGATTTATGCCTGGAATGAGACAGAAGAAACACAATGCGGTTTCGAGAGAACTGCGATTAAATACGAGATTTTGATTATGTGTGAAGAAAACTTCACTTCAGCACATCACTCTGCCAAGCAGTCTTCTATTTCAACTGATAAGTGTTTTGTAATTAAATCATGGGGCTAATAGACCACTAGTGGCTGAACATTTGTCACTATAATCATGCACATCCAAAAACACTAATCTAGATAACCCCTTCAATTTTGGCACAATAAATTAACTTTTTTCACCTCTCATTAGTAATGTGGAATACAGAGAATGATAATATTATTGAGATCCAAATTGTGTATTTCAAAGCTTACAACTAGGTTCCTACCAAATCACACATTCAAAAATCTTAACATTTCGGCAGCAAACACACTTGCAAGAAGTCCTGCAGCCTTGCACAGTGTCCGAATTTATGCAAAGACATTTTTTATGCAAATAAAACAATCATTTTTTTACTATGAATATTGAAAAGGCTGCAATATATATGAAGATGAGCAATAATGAAGTTCCCTTTTCTCCACTGTATGACGTATTAAATTCAGTTGTCAAAACCCAAACAAAAGTACTGCATTTGCTGGCACATAAGACTCACTCTTCCTACAAAAATTGGTCCAAAAACTGGATGCGTCTTTTACACCGGTTGCCAGTTAAGGTAGGTATGTACAAGTTTCATTTCTTTTCAAGGGATTAAAAAAAATATGGTGTAAAATATGGGAAATGTTTTAAGCGGGAAAATTTGCTTTAAGGTTCTCTTACATTTTCGTAGTTTAGTTTTGATATATGTACATAATATGCACCAAAATATCCATCAGGAGCTTTATTATGTAGTAAAGGTTATCTGAATTTTGTACTATTTTAGTGCCAAGCGTAACAGACACTGGTAACTTCAAAGGAAGTAGAAACTTTTGATGTAATTTCATTCATCATAATTGATGTTTTCAGCAATCCTATAACAGTGTAATTCATTATTTGAATAAGGAAACACTGCTCGCATATTTGTTCATGTCTTACCTGACAACATCTCAGAATTTATTCACATTCTCAAGTGCAAATATGTACACAAGTATTTTTTTGTGGCATCTCACAGTTGTCATCTTTTTGAGGTTATAACATGCTGTGCCCCATACAGTGCACCAAGCAATACACAGTTTATGGGACACCACAAATATTTGTTCTTCATAATAAATTCTCAAAATGCATCATTTTAAACATGAAAACCCCCTACTCGCCGTGCAAACTGTTACTCAGCGCAGTGGCTTAAGGGGGCAATCCTAAGCAGTGGCACCTAGTTGGCAATGTCTTAAGCCTTTACGACACTCATCAACCATCATGCCATAGTTGGCACGTACTGTAAACAGTGACAGGCAAAACATCCAATTGAATAAGTGCAAACTATCAAGAAACTTGACTGCAAAAAGTTTATTAACATACATGACAGCACTGCCGTAGATATTTGATGTTAATGAACATATGTATTATAATTATACTGCAATAGATGTATTAGGTGTGATTTATTTTTTCCTAAGAAAAGTCTTAAAAGTGGGGTGCATCTTATATGCCACTGCATCTTATATGCTGACAAGATCGCAATTTTTATCTTTTATTTAAGACAATTGGTTGCAACACATTATGGTATCATCATCTGGTCTATCACAACTGGCATTAAACTGCTTATTATAGTGCTCCACATAGAATCTGGTAGGTGTACTGGTTGATAGTCATAATTAAAAACATGTGCTGGTGGATAGTCATAGATATAAAATGGATGTCTGGTCAAAATTAAAACAAAAATGTATATAAAATAATAACCATAGTGCACATGTCAGGTTGAGCACCTCCATACAACAGTTTTATGGAGGTGCTCAACCAGACATATGCAGTATGCTTGTTATTATTTTGTGTGTTACTGCTTCCATATTGAGCTGCCATCCATTTTACATCTGACTATCCACCAGAACACGATTTTAATTATGACTATCATCCAGTACACTTCCCAGATTCTATGTGAAGCACTATAAGCAGTTTAATGCCAACTGTGAAAGATCAGATGATACCATAGTGTGCCAATCTGTCGTCTTACATAAATAAAAGATAAAAATTGTGATATTGACATCTATCCTTATATTTACACTATAATATCGCTCACTATGATGAGTAAATTAAGCCAAATAAAAGTATACTCTTGATTTGTCGACTACCGTATTATTTTTTTCACTAGTTTTTCAGTTTTGTAGTGCTGCTTAATTAGATGGCAAAAGTTAGTTGTGGTGGCTCCTTGAACCATTTTTTCTGAATCTGTTTGCTTTGCACCTGATTCTGAACTGCAGGCAGATTTTTGGATTCCGTAAATGAGAAGAAAAAAGTGAGGCTTAGATTCATTTTGGGGCGAGGGGACTACAAAATTCCCTGATAATTACTGATATTCCAGGTTTTACTGTTTTCTGCCCACTTCGAGCACAATCCATTGGAAACGTGATTTTGAATGAGTTTTAACAACAGAGTGTTTTGAAAAACTTCCAGAAAATTTGTACAAAGCTAATGTAATTGAGCATGTACACATAATAGACAACAATCAGATTTTCTTGCAACAATTTGTAAAAGATAACAGTACAAAATCCAACCAAACAGGACCATACCTCATCATGCTAAATGACAGAAAATGAAACATTTTGTGCCATGAAAAAGTACTTATATATTATGTAAACCACGGAAAATAACTACCTCAGTATCAGTAATTTAAAATAGAAAAATGTCTTTTACACTGCATCTGATTTTTTTGTCCATATTGCTACACCCTTGTCCTGTAAACAGATACCAAGTACTTCATATTGTGGTTTATGATATGAAGTACTATGCCTATACGGTCACTATGGAAAGTAGATATCTTTCAATTCCTGGCTTAGTTCTCTCACTGAACTCAGTTACTATCTTATGTATGTTAAGTGACTGATAATAAATAAATTATTCCTGATAACATAATTCATTCAATTCATCTTCAGAGAAACCCAGTACAGTTGGTAAAACTCGTGCAAGAAGTCTTGGCTCCTGCTTTCTTGAATTACGTGCTGGGTGAGTCCATTCCAATGTTTTGGAGGTGCAGGTGATCTATGAGGGCTATCCAGGAAGTAGATTACGTTTTCATCTGCACTCACTAGGAGTGGCACTAGGATGTAAACCCCCCCCCCTCCCCTTTAGTGCCTCTGTGTTATGTGTCTAGCCATGCTAGTAAGAGTATCATGTTTTATCACATTGAGTTACATTAACAGTTTGAAATGCCTGCCTTTATTGAAAATCCCGTGAATTGTGAGGTATGTGCAGTAATAAAAGTGTGTGTTCAGTGATGCATTCTATTTTAAAATGGCCAAACAAATGTTAATGATTTAGAGCAACGGGCAAAACAGCACAATTACTGCCAAACTTATTGAGGAAAAATAAAAAAGTAATGTAGAAGAGTAACACAAAGATTTACAATAATTGAACTATTTTCCACAAATTTCACAAAGTTTGTTGTACGAAAACATCACTAGTTTGAAGAAAGCAGTAAAATTTTACAATGAAAGAATTGCTTAAATAGTAGTATTTAAGTGTGGCTTTCAACTGTATACAATAAGTATTTTTCCTGCACTTTGTATATATTCCATAATCTACTTCAGGATAGCCCTTTTATTACTGATTTGATGGATCGCATCACACCATTTTTTTAAATAAAAATTGTAATTATCAGAAAAGTAATAAAAATATTTATTGATTTGTGGTAAAATACAATAATGTTACATATAATTTTAGACAGTTATATATTTTTGCAATTGCTGAGGTTGATCAATCATCAATGTCCAATCATTGGCAGTTGATGTCTGTCAGGAACTCTTCAACAGTTCCAGTCAATTGCTTGTGAACACTAATGACCAAGAGCAATGAATGATGGAAGACGTCCTATTCTTGGTCTCTTCAATTTTGGCTCATCTTTGTCAGATTCTCCCACAGCACAATTCCTATCTTCTGCTTCTTCATGGGGATTTGTGTGTGACTTGCCAAAATTTTCTTCAGGTACAATTGAGTCTTTATCTTCAGTTTTTTCTTCTTGGTAATATCTCTTCCTGGCTAGGTCTCCAGGACTGTGTTCAGCCTTCACCTGTTTAGCTTGGTTGGAAACAGTTTTCTTGTTTAACTTTGAACCTGTGTTGTGGGGATAGGGGCAGTACTTACCTTTCTTGCAGGTTCCATGCTTCTCATACTCTGGGCATACATAAGAATGCCTCTTCTTGCACTGCTTACGTAAATTGTGGAAGGAAAAAACAAAAAACCCACAGGGTTATAAAACAGAAATTCAAAGAAAAATAACAATGCTTACTTTACAAGAGGTAGGCACTTTCAGCAGTTTTAAATTACTGCCAACTACAAAAGAAATAATTGATTTCATTACAGTCAAAAATTGTGCAATTACAATTGGCAACTAATACACAGGAAGTACAATGTGCCCAACATAAAATTTAAAGTCAATTTTCAAGCAGACTCTTCAATCTAATTTTCTTTAAACAAAAGGGAAAGCAGGCAACAATCCCAAGATTTGTTTCAACACAACAGTGCTTTAATAGGCAAGGTTCTAATTGAAGATAATATGCCTTTGCCGTCCTCTGACCTTCGGACTGACTGACCCAGCCAGTTATAGGGGGATCTACAGTTTGATGTAGATTCCAAACTATGGTGCTACTAAGCATTTTTAACATCAGCAACATTGGCAGAGATGAAGGAAGTGAAAAGTGACTCATAAAAATCTTAGGACTTAGCAGGGATAAAATAAAAATTCACATCACTTAATGTTTTCCTTTGCCATCCCATCTCGAGATCAAATATTTACTGTGTGTTCACAGTACCAGTCTAACAACAGATTACCACACTACACACTTTCACAAAAAGTAACCACAAGTTACGTTCCTTCTACAGTGAAATTAGTTGGTCTCCCCCATCACCGCCAGTTCCACCTCACAGAACCAAAATCTCCTACCCAAGTAAGTGTCTCATTATCTAATGATCATCCTACTTTAGTAACTGATTTTCACAACTGTGCACAAGAGAATTGGCTAATGGTATTGGGCAATAAAACAAGTAGTCCACTGAAAGGCAAATAAACAAAAAATGAAAGAAGAGAAAAATGATGTGCCTGTGCACTAAAACAAGTTTTTAAAAACTGTTTCAATTGGGCAATGTGACAGGTATATGTAAATAAAGAGGCTTGGTTTCACACTGTGTGTTTTTAAACCACTTCAAGCATTTTCATCCCTTCACTGCCTGTGTAGCATGTAGCAGCACAGAAAATTTGGTTCCATTATTAGATCACCATTATGAAGATTGTTTACAAATTTAATGTTGTGAGCAGATTTAATAGAAGAAAGAATTTGTTACAAATTAAATAATTTCAGTGAATAAGAGAGAACAATTATTTCCTTTGCAGTCACAGAATTCTTACACGAAATAAACTCTTAAGTTTCATGAATTAACTACATTTGAGAATTCTCAGCAACTAACAATTTTAACTATTTACTAAAATGTTTTCCAAAAAGCTTGTCAAATGTCTCAATTTTGCGACAATTTTAAATGCAAATGAATATATTCTTAACTGAAGATACTGTTTCTTGTGGCTATAGAGTTGTTACCTTTTTAAAGTCTTGTATTAGTAATCGATGCCAATGCTTTCTAGAAAAACACACACAAACACACAAAGTAACAAATTCAGCTGAAGTAATACAGCTAGTTATTAGCAGCATTTCTAACTGACCCTATTAAATACATCACTCAAGCGTATGAGATGGCATATGCCATCTACTGCCGACCACCCACTCAGTGGGTACGACAGCAGTGTCATACATTCCTTAGCTTCATGCTGACAGAGTTTACATTAAATTATTTGCCACGACTGCAAGCATTTGTCTTCATATGTGTGCCAGTTTTCGAAAGTTGGGCACAATAACTGGACTGATTGAACATTAAGTTCTGTGAATTTTAATACATGGTTATAATAAGGAAGAAGAGTTTTTATTGTGTTCTGATGCATTGGATACTCCAGGCATGCTTTGAGCATTCTCAATGTCAACAAAATCTTTTGAGGAATTCATTTTTACAGCTTGATTAAAACTCTTTGTGCCTAAAGTGATAATCTAGTAAATAACTATACTTTTAAATCTTAATGCTATTTTTTCAGAACTTTTTTCTTATTACCTTATGGGATCTAGCATTTATAGCACTGGTGAGACATGCGCAATAGTTTTCACACTGCAGGTGCTTTCAGGTAGAACACTGGACATGCTTGAGCGGTTAAACATTTTCTTATCAATTAATTAAGCCTGTCTGCAACTTTTGGTACTAGAAACTGATTGCATCAAACAAGAATTTTTTTGTTAAATTTTCATATTACACTCTACTTCTCACCAATGAGAAAGGTAAGGAATATAGATGTGACTTTGTGAAACATACACCAAATTTGCAAACTAATTAGCTCTCTTTTTAATTGTAATACACAGTAGATCTTTAAACAAAATATTGTAACAAGCTTTTTTTTTTCGTGATGGGGTTCAGAGGTATCTACAAGCAGTGATCCAAAAAACTACTATTAAATCTTATTGCGTACATCAGTTGTGTCCTGAAATATATCCTAGGCTTAAACACCCTACTGTATCATGATGGGTTTAAAGGAAGTAAACGAAGAGATCCTCATTCCCTTCATCCTATATCCATTGAGCCAGTAATAGTACTCAGAGAGGAAAGATGCAGAATGCAAATCTTGGAAAGACTAATTGTAATCAAGAAACAATGAAACCAAGAGACACAAGCAAGAATAACAGAGGAGACAAGAGGGATTCAGGTGGAGAAGTTGTTCCCCATTATGCAGTGGTGAACCCACAGTCATGGTATGCAAGAGGAGATCCAATCACCACCACCTCATCCTTTAATACCTCAATAAAACAAGTACACAGACGAAAATAAAAAATAGCAAAGAGATGACTTACCAAAAGGACCGGCTCGTCGATAGAAACAAATAAAATCACACACAAACACACATACAAGCTTTCGCCACCAGTGGCAGTGGCAGAAAATGTCTGTCTAGGTGTGTTTGCGTTTCGATATGTCTGAGTGTGTGTGTATTTGTTTACCTTCCTTGTTTTCCCCTAGGGTAAGTGCTTCCACTCCTGGGATTGGAATGACTCCTTTTCCACTTCCTTAAAACCCATATCCTTCCCTTTTTCCTCCCCTTTTTTTCCTCTTTTTCCTGAAGAAGCTGCCACTGGTGGTGAAAGCTTGTATGTGTGTTTGTGTGTGATTTTATTTGTTTCTATCGACGAGCCGGTCCTTTTGGTAAGTCATCTCTTTTCTATTTTTTATTTTTGTTTATCCCACGGGGAAAGTTTCCCTCTATAATTTAAGTATCACAGACAGTTTGATATAATGAAGGGTCACCATGGATTCCCTGGGCCAGAGCAGGCAAGTGGTGCCTCTGCATGCCCTTTGACAGTTAACGAGGTCAAGAAGCCTTACCTCACAGGCAGAAGTAAGAAACACCTTTACCTGTGCTTTAAGGTCGCCCACGAGCACCATTAGATATCACCATTACAGAGAAATTTGGGCAGTCCTCTCGGATGCGAGCCACTCCACAGGCACCACAAGAGAGTAGAGGATCCTCATGTCGCTGAATGTAGGTATAGATCATCAAAAGTGGACAATGTGATGCCAACAAAAGGATGATTGATTTCCTGTGAGAATAGTGAAGTGATTGTTGTCACATGATCATGGTCTCTTAACTGTCTCCATTTTGTTTGGGGAGAACATTCAGAGTGCCATCGATTGTTAAAAGTCTAGAAAAGAGTCAAGCAAACACACAATTCAAGAACCTCATCTTGAAAAATTGGAAATCTGGTAGCCAACTTTACCAGTATGTTCGTTCCCTGGGAATTGAACTTGACAGGGACAAAGCTGACCAACCATTCAGCTTTACGATAAACTCATCGATGGTTACAATCAATAGCTGTCAAGGGTAGCACTGATCAATAGCCTGGAGGCAGCTTACAAAGTACTGCCATTTATGAATGTCTTGCTGTTACAAAACGAAACATGACAGGGTTATTTTTATGGTCACCAACAACGAAGACATTGCAGCCATTTGGGACAGAGCAGAGTTCACTGAATCTTGCATGTGTCTGTCGATTGAGGAGTATGTTTATAACAGCTCCAAATCTGGAAATTCTCCCTGTCACCATTATCACATTGTCCAGAGCACAAAGCAGCATAATTTAATTTGTATGCATTTTCATTACCGGTCAATTGCTTAATATCCTCTAGTACTTCACTTTTTTAAGAACTTTATTCTTGCATACTTGGCAGATTTCATTGGTGCTTCTGTTTTAAGAGCATATTCTCATTTATTTGACAAATACTCTTGTGTATAGTTCCATCTGTGATTTGTGTATTTCAAAAAAGCCAGACACTGTTGCTGCAGCTGGTTGTCGGTCAGTCTGCTGCTGCCTGCAGCCTCTGTCACATTGTCCAGGTGCTAAGTAACAATGTGGGTACATTTTCATTACCAGTCAATTTCTTAAACTCTGTTAGTGCTTCTGTTTTTAAGTGTTTCATTTTCACTTACTCGGCAGATTTTGTTAAAGCTTCTGTTTTAAGAGTTTCAAACAGCGGGAAACAGTTTATCACAGCTCAGTCAGTTGCCATTAGTAAAACACTAGTGTAGTAGTGAATTGAAGTATTTAGCAGCTTTATTTGTTTTCACTATTTTGGTATTTCAGTACAGTGGTATGATGGATAGGGTGTGAGCATGCTGTATGCAAACACAGGGGGAGTTGGATGCTGTTCGCGAACAGCTGACATACAGGGTGCAGCTTGCTAGTTGTTGCTCATGTTGCTTGGGTTCTAAGGACATCCTCAGATTGTATGGGCGGCTAGTGGAATTATGAAGACTGCTGGCCTCTCGCGTGGAGTGTAAGCAGCGTTTTCAATTTGTAGCATTGTTCCCGCAGTTGAATGGGATCCTTTGGTTTGGAGCAGTGAAGAGTCTTGACCAAAGCCTTGTCGATCCTTTGACTCATGGCTGCAGAGTTTTGGACCTGTGTTATTGGTTGAGGAATTGCAGGTATCCCCTTTATATATCATGGGTGCACTACATCCATGAAGCAGCTACTCAGAGTACTTGTAGAGTGCACCTGAGGGTATTAAAGGCTAGGCCATAGTTCTGATTAACACTCATGTATCGATATACAGACAGAAACCAGGTCATATTCAGAAAGACTCTTTAACCGTCAAAATATTAACTGTACATTTTCAGAGTATTAGAAATAAAGTTCCAGAATTCACTGCATTGCAAGAAGTCTCCTTGCTTGAATAATCCTCAGAACAGAGTAGGCTGAAACCTGACATTGGAAGACTCGAAATATTTAGCAACGACTGGGACGTATATCGCAAGAATAGATCAGGTACGATTGGAGGGGAGAGGACGTTAATTGCAGTCCATAAAAGTATTCCTTCTGTTGAGCTCAAAGTCAAGAGTGGCTGAAGTTATCTGGACATGTATAACATGTGTAGGTGAAATCATGTTAATAGTTGGGTGTTTTTACCCACAACCTAGTTCCAACACTTCAGTGCTAGAGTAATTCAAAGAAAGTTTACAATCAGTAGCGCGAAGCTACTTGGACCATGCTTTATTAGTTGAGGGCAACTTCTAACTGACTAGTATAGACTGGGACACCTATGCTTTCACTGCAGGGGGTACAGACAAGCAGTCTTATGAACTATTGTTTAGTTCGTTTTCCGAACACTGCTTTCAGCAGCTAAATCGTCAGCCCACTCTCAATGGAAATATTTTGGACATTACTGGTACAAAAACGCCTGATCTTGTCAATGTCGTCACTGTAGAGACAGGGGTTAGTGATCATATCGTCATAGCGACAGTTAATAAATCAGTCAAAAAACTTAGATAAGATAAGCAATTGTTAAGAGTCCCACTTAAGGAATGAATGGACATTGTTTAGGTCCGGTACAGTGGACATAGAGGAATTATGAGTAAAATTTAAATGCATTGTAAATAAAGCACTGGAGAAATAAGTGCAACAAAGTGGATTAAGAATGGGAAAGACCCACCATGGTTTAATAGTAATATCCTGAAAATGCTGAGACAGTAAGGACAGTTGCAATCGCAGTTCAAAAAAGTCAAGCAAATCAGACAAAAATTAGATTCGCACGTCTATAAAAAGACCAATGCGCGAAGAATACAATAACTACAAAGATCTTGTCAAGAACCTGAAAAAATTCTGGTCCTATGTAAAAATCGTTAAGTGAATCAAAGGTCTCTATCGAGTCACTATCATTCTGGGATGGTGAAAGAAGACAGCAAAATGAAGGCTGAAGTTTTAAATTTAACATTTAAGACATCATTCACACAGAAGGACCATGCAACCTTCTGAGCTTTAAGTCTAGAGTTTCTGTGAGGTTATCTGGACACATGTAAGAGGTATAGGCAATTTCAAATAGTAGTTTCGTGTTTCTGCTGACACTGTCCTACCGTCACATTGGGCTATTGGGACTAGCCATCTCTTGGTAACAGACAGTGGCCTATCATGCAGGTAGAAAATTTAGTTTGCAGATCACATGGTTCTTTCAAAAAGAACATCTCTGATGGGGATAGAAGATGTCTGTGAAAGAAGTGGAGTATAAGGTAGTGGGAGACCGTGTGGAACAGGTCTTGCATCAGCCCTACTACCGGGATATGAGCTGTGGGGGGGAGGGGGGGTGGGGGCAAGGAACTGGGACCATGGGTGGAACAGTGACGATTTTCCAAAGGAATGTGGTAAATGTGTACATAAAATGAAAACCTAACATTATGTATTACCACAAAATACAAATTATGAAAAATTACTATTTTTGTCACTTTTTGCAACAGATAGCAACTATCATAAGATATTTACAGTATATACATGTACTTAAAGAATTTTGTCTCTTTTCAGTATAGTTGCACACAAAATTATATTCAAATATTGGGTGCATTGTTCTCACTAATTCTGCATATATAGTTCTGCCTTTTTCACAAACATTAACACAACTCTTCCACAAGAAACACAATTCAGTTATTTATAAAGAATTTAGTAGCTGTGATTGACATTGTCCTGTGCCTTAAAAAGATGAAAAATGGTTATTCAAAGGACCTCCAAAATCTAGGACAGGATTCTTTGAAGGAAATTAGTATAAAGGTGTTCCAAATGTGGAAAATAGCATCTCGTAAACAACAATCTGCCTCATTATTACTTGGGTGGAGACTCCCAAATTCACTTACTTTGTCCACAAAAAACATTGCACATTCCAGTGGAAAATATTTATACGTTCATAGTGTTCTAAGCCACAAAATTATTTTCATGATTCAGTGTAAACGGCACGATTCACTAGGATTTTACAAGATGATTACTACACATTTGTTTCACAGTACCGTTAGCCTTTTGAATCCAATTTAATGCTTTAAGAGTGCAATTTTCTGTGCAGCTACATATTTTATTGTCAATTTTAAAATGCACGTAAAATGGGAGACAAAAAATTACCTGGACCAAACAATTTAAATACCAAGAACAGAGCATTGTCCATACCAAAGCTCATAAGCACAAGTGTTGCCAACTCCAGCGGCTTGTGCAGCGTCAACTTGCTGTTTACATCATAAAATAGTAGCAATATGATAGTTAATATACAGTATATATTGAGATTCATTGCACTTTAACTCACATATCATTTATTTTGGAAAACATTATTTGAGCTCGTAGAAACGGTTGAGGTATAAGAATTGCATGTGGCTACATTTACTACAGTGAACAACTTCTCACATACTGTATATACTTGAGTAATCTGCAGCCTTGAGTAATCTGCGCACCCCAAAATTTTGACGAAAAAGGAAAAAAGTAAATAAATATAATAATAATAATACACGCTTATTTGTGTGGATGAGGATACCACCCGTTGGCTTTGAACGAACACCAGAGCGCAGCCAGTTTTGAAATTTAACAGATGTGGCATCCCAAACGACATCAAAAAAAAATATATATATATATATATATATATATATATATATATATAGAGAGAGAGAGAGAGAGAGAGAGAGAGAGAGAGAGAGAGAGAGAGAGAGAGAGAGAGAGAGAGAGAGGCGCACAGGGTTGGCATATTCAGAGCATGCAAATTTTTGTCAAAGTCGATATGTCATGTATTTACATCAAAGATATTTGATAGTGTAATAGGGAACTTTGACATACAGGTATCTTTCATCAAAGAAATATCATCAAATGCAGCGCTTCGCTGTATATTCGATTGTAAAAGTTGCTTGTGTTTTGTTCGCTGCAATCCAAAATGTAACCGCTCTGAGTGCCAGCATTGCTATTGCTAATTGACATGTGTATGTGTGAATATAACTGCAACGCCACACCGTAATTAACGTTTAAACACAGTAGCAAGAAATCGCAGTGAGTCTGGAGTGCCGATACCAGTGTGAGTAATATGTGGTACTGAAGCGAATAAAAACCCAACTTAAGCAGATAACGTAATTTATCACTCAGAAACATAGTATCACAAGCAAATGCAACGAGTCTTCATTACATCAACAATTGCTGATTGGTGTTCGTCATAGGTCTACTTCAAAATGGTTGATGTAAACATCCGCATGACCATAATTGCTTTCTTTGAAAGCGGTGTTAGAGCATCTGAGACAGGACGTCAATATAATGTTGATGCTTCCACAGCAAGAAGATGGATCAGACTATTCAAAGATAATGTTGAGGTAAGCAGATACCCAATACTTTGAAGACTGCTAGTCTCTACTTGAAGAGAGAATCATGAATTGATCAGAGTGACCCAGACTTCCCCTTTCTCAAACATCTGGGAATGAGGGAGAGCTTCACATTTCCTGGCAGAGAATATTATTCAATGCCTACCATGGCCTCCAAAATCACCCGATCTAAATCCCATAGACAACTATGGGCTAAACTCTAAGACAACGCAGGATAATTGGCCAGACCCTCCCCAAGAGGGTGCCTTATGGGATTTGGTTCATTCTCAATGGGAGAGAATTGCCATGGATGAGGCCTTTTTCCACACACTTTTAGATTCTATGTTTCGAAGAATCCAGGCTGTTCTTGACGCCAATGGCATGTGGACAAAATACTGAAGATATACACAGCCTACATTATATTATTTTTATTTTACTGAGAGGTCATACCAATAACAACCTCCAATGAATATTATATTTATGAGAAGTCAGATGAATAACACCCTCCAAGGATGTTTATTTTTTGTTTTGGTGATCAAACAAATATTATCTTGCAAGGAAGATAATTTTTAGATATCAAATTCACAAACTATAATTAGTTATTTACTAAAGAGAATACCAAAAAAACTAAAACCAATATAATTTAATAACAAAAAAGTAACTTAAGCAATAAATTTGCACTGTGGTTAGAGAAAAGAAATAAAATAGAAAAGTAAAGGCTTGGGCAGCATCCGATCTGATGCACACCATTTAACCACGAAGATTTAACACTACATCGCGATCATAACATTAGAATCGCCATTTCCATCAATTTTGAATTTTATTAATTTTTACAAGCCAGAATTCACTTTTTGTTCCTTTCTTTTTTTAATTTTAAAAGAAATCAGATCATATCCTTGTAATACAGAATAAGTTAGCCAAAACACCAGTCATCTTTTGTTGGAAAACGAGTATAACTAGTACCCTCAGTCATCTCTCTCTCTCTCTCTCTCTCTCTCTCTCTCTCTCTCTCTCTATTCAGCTCCCTATGAGTTATGTCTGTGTGATTAGCTCACTACGAGTTTAGTTATGAAATTGTTAATTTGTGACAAATTCATTTCTTGTAAAGTATTGAGATTTTGATAGGTTTAGGCGAATAATGCTAAAGTGTTACGCGATTTGCGACAGTAATGCCTGTGGACTTTAGATCGGGTTGGGCTTCAGAAGATAGTTATAAAAATTCTGCGTCCCGAAGACATAATGATCAATGTTAGACAGATCAGAATAATAATAATAATTGTTTTAGCAAGAGCAGTAAAACTTGCATTATGAACTTTATTGATGATAAAAGTTGATATGAACTGTTAAAGAGATCAGAGATTCTGTTGTAAAACATTAACTGTGAGAAATATAGTTACCGAACTGTGAATTATTGAAGTGTGTGTGTGCAAGTGTATTTATTGTATACTGTGTGATTTTCAAGAATACAGAAACAAGTGAGGTTTAAAAAAAGTGTCTTAACAGAGTTCTTCCGTAGTTAGAACCTTTACCAAATCAGTGATTTTTGATCAGTGCTTAAATGAATATCTGTAACTGTGATAGCTCGCAATATGTAGTAAAATTTACTTAATCCACTATTCAGTGAGGTAAACTGTATTAAAAGCAAACTTCCAAAGACTATTTCATGAAAGGTCTAAATAAATTAATACTTGTGTAACTGACTGTTTTAGTGAACTGCCGGGACAAAAAGTTTCATAACAATATATAGCCCCTGAGATAAAGAATCTTTTAATAAAGCTAAGGGCATTAAATAGGCTCAGGAAAGTAATACTTCGCAGTACGTTCAGGTGAAATAAGAAACAATAATTCGATCGATCAAACAGGAGTACCAACCTAAATTTCTGAAGTACAAGATAATAGCCTATTACACTATCAAACCGAAGAATAAAGTTACGCAATTGCCTACCATAAATAATCATCATCAATATTTTAAAGAACAAAAAGTTACCTCAAAATACAAAGAACGTAACAAAGACCAACACTATCAATGAGCTACCGGTCCATTCTCATTAGCGTAACGGTCAAATAGTCCAACCGGAGTTGGAGAACTAATATTAAACTGGAAACAACAGATAAAGGAAGGCACAGCCACTGACTCGTGTAAACAAAGCTTAAGGACTTGTAAAATTATGCCTTTCTGCCGATACATTTGTCTTAGCTAACAGTATAGAGCCACCATGTGGCGGTCTAAGTAATTACAAATACATGCACCCATTTCCAACATTTTTACTATGGCTATCATTTGTCAAATCGTATAAAGATTAGGCTATAACAAAATGGAATATTTTTAAGAATGTGGAATCTATAAAAGCCTATAATTACACAATTCATAGCAAAATAATGTTAAAAAAATTACCTGCACAGCTCTAAAATATTATTTATAGCAATGGTACTCAAACTTGCACCCCCTTGTGTCCATAAACCATCAGCCTAGTCACTCAGCCAATAAAACACATGTAAGAAGCAGAACGTTATTGTAAATCTACTCACGTGGGGTTCTTATACCTCAACGGCTTCTATGTGCTCTAATAATGTTTCCCAAAATAAATGATTTGTGGGTTAAGCTGCTATAAATCTTAACATATACTGTATCCTAACTATTATATTGCTTCTATTTGACAATGTAAACACGAAGCTAAATCTCTGAAGACCGCTAGAGTTGGCAACACTCGCACTTTGGAACTACAACATTTGCAGTGCTCTGTTCTTAGACTTTAAATCATTCCAGCGAGGTAATCTTTTTGTCCCCTGTTGTACAGTTCTCTCTATTTTTAATTCAATCCCCATAATTAACTTATTTTTCCATGCAATATTAATGTTTTTTCATTTCCTCACAAAATATCCAAAATTTTGATATTTCTACACAACTAAGAATTTGAAAGGAAGGTAAATAGTTAACATACAGGGTGTCCCATTCAAACCTCCCTCATTTCAAAGACTCAGGAAAGGGAAACCACAGTAAATTTAACAATGAAAAATGCACCACATTGTAGAGCATCTTAAAGAATTTATTTAATCATCATCAATACACCTCTACTTGTGAAACATTTGCAGCACAAAGAATATTGAAACTATATGCAATTTCTTGCTAAGTTCTTTGTAACATTTCCTCTGTTATTAATGCAATCACGTTAGTGATATTTTGTCACATTGTAGGAATATCGTCCACTTTGGTTCATACAAGTGGTCCTTCATAAATCCTCACATGAAGTAATTAAGCAGCGTAATGTTGGGTGAATGTGTGGGCCAGGCAATGGGTCCTCCGCATCCAATCTATCAATTGGTAACTTTCCTATCAAGGAACTTGAACGAACAGCCATTGACGAAAGCAGCAGAGCTCTAGCTTGTTTAAAAATGATGTTGGATTGCAAGTCTTATCAGAGTACACAACCTGCTCCAACATGTGCAGAAACACTGACCCATTCACTATTTGTTCCATAAAGAAGAACGGTCCAACAATCTTTTCATGGATTAGCCCACACCTGACGTTTAGTTTAGAGCTATCACGAACATGTTCAATGACAACATGCAGATTTTTTTGAACCCCAAATCTGAACATTGTGTTTATTAACCCTTCCCAATAGATGAAAGGTTGCTTCATCTGAGAATAAACATCTTTTCAAGAAAGTTGGCAGCCATATAAATATGCTGCAGCATATTCACAGGAAATTATTGTTGGCATGGTTTATCATTCGGCATCAGATGTTGCAGATTTATCCTTTGTGAGCACGTATACGAAGACGCTTGTGAACTACATGATGCTATGTTGTTTGAGGTACATCACGTTGCCTAGATGCTTCACGAACTGACTTATGTGGGCTTCTGAGAAATGTTTGATGCCCTCCCCTCCCTGTAACTGCGTAACATGCACCACCAGAATGTTTCAGAACACTTCCTGTTGCCAGAAAATTCCTATGCCATTCCTTGACTGATTCCACATCAATTGGATCACAGTCACATCAAATCACAGTCACATCAATTGGATCACAGTCACATCAATTGGATAAAATTGGATAACAGTCACACACATGACAGTAATTTCTTTGCACGGTAATCGGCTATTTTGTTTCCGCAAACCGCACTACTGCTTCCGTGTGCTGCTGTGGAGTCGCCATTTTCACTTTATGTGACCATGCTGCACTCTGGCGACGATACTTGGTACTTTCGAAGGGGGAATATAAAAGACGCTCTCCAGTGTGGTGCATCCCTCTGTCATATCTAATGTGGTTTTCCTTTCCAACATCTTTGAAATCAGGTAGGTTTGAATGGGACACCATGTACCATGGATAAGGCCATTAGAGTGATTCAAAGTTCAGATTAGAAGAGGATATTAGCTGTACCCTTTTAAATGTACCATTCAAGCATTCACATTTAACATTGAAATTTGCAGAAAACCTAAATCCAAATGATCAGACAACCATTTGTATTTCAGTCCTCCCCTGCCACTGCAATCATTTAAATAGAGTAGAAGGGTCAAATAATATTGGTGATTCCAAGTGCTTTAATTATATTTCCAGTCTTCACAAAAAATCTATTTATGTCGACAAAAATTAAATGGAAATGCAATTATGCTTCATACCCTCGTTAAACTAATTACAAAGGGAAATATATCTTGCACCCTGTCATTGTGACAATACCTGAAACCTTGCATTCTCCAAGTGTCTCCTAGAAAACAATAGACACATATTCGAAGCAGCAATGCAATGATAAAGATGTCTTACACTAATGCATCACAATTATTTCCTATAAAATATTACAATTCCCAGCAATGGCAAAAATGTAGTCAAATAAGACTATTACAGAAACTGACACCGAATATGACATATTTAATTCTATATGGTATTTGTTATACATGAACCACTTGTTTTAACAAAGACCTGTTATCTTCTGCAATTATTTCAAGGACATTAATACTGTGAAGCCAACCACCTCAGAAAACAAAAATTAAATGGTAGTTTCTTTATAACTAGGTGAGAGAAATTTGAAATTATTATTGCTAAACTACACTTTTGTTTCCACTGTATCATTTTTATGACCTGGTGATGAGCATCTCACAGCCAACAATCATTTGCAGCCTAGTCAGTTGCTACAAAGGCTATTATGAGTGGACTGGGTTAAAATAGACAGTGCAACCCTCCCCCAACCAAACAAAGTCCCATTTCGTATAGCTTTTGTGGCTACTGACTTCGATATGATATGAATAAATTTTCACCACATATCAATTCGTCGCCTCTATAACCTGACAGCAATGCAATTAGACTGACTGAAGCTAGCTTGCTAACTAAATTTAATGTAACACCACCTAATGTAACATCACTTTCTTAGAAATTATTATACTCCAAATGAAACTGCATTGCAATTGGAGTTTCAGCTAGTAAAGCCACAGATAGCATCTGCCATTGAATCTTAAGTCTGCCTTGAGTGCCACATGCTCACTGTGTTGCCTGTTTTATCGGATATGCAGCAGCGACTTTAGCAGCATAGCTGATGACACTGTGCAATCCCCACTGCAGTCTGTCAATCAAAGTAATAGTATGTTCTCAGATTTCTTAAAATTTCTGGGCCACCTAGCAGTCAAAAAACAAAGAGGATGATGTAGGATAAAGTGACAACTTTACAGCTGTTTACTGCCAAGTGGTTGTTGATTTTTGTGATGGCTAGCACTAAAAGATTCTATGTTGAATTAATGTGGTTCTCAGTCCCGAGATTGGTTTGACACAGCTCTCCACATTACTCTGTCCTCGGCAGCCTTTTCATCTCTTCATTAGAATGGCAACACACATCCATTTGAAACTGTTTACTATATTCGTCTCTTGTTCTCCTTCTGTGATTTTTACCCCACGATTTTTTGATTTCTAAGAATGTGTCCTACCAACTGAAATTTCTTTTCTCCTCAATTCTGTTCAGTACCACCTCATTAATAACATGATCTACCCACCTAATCTTTAGCATTCTTCTATAACACCACATTTCAAAAGACTATCATCTACCCCTCTGAACTATTTATCGTCATGATTTACTCCCGTACAAGGCAACACTCCACACAAATGCCTTCAGAAAAGACTTCCATACACTTTAATACTCATTGTTAACAAATTTCTCTTTTTTAAAAGCGCTTTACTTCCCATTGCCATCCCGCAGTTCATATCCCCTGTACTTTTATCATCATATATTGTTTTACTGCCCAAGTAATAAAACTCATATACCGACTTTATTGTTTCGTTACCTAATCTAAATCCTGCAGCACTATCTGATTTTCTTACACCAATTCTGTTATCCTCGTTTTGCTCTTGTTAATGTTCATCCTGTATGCTCCTTTTAACACACTGTCCATTCCATACAATTGCTCTTCCAGGTCTTTTGCTGTCTCTGGCAGAATTAAGATATTGACAAAACAATGTTCTTATTCTTCCCCCTGAATTTTATTTCCTTCTTCAAACATTTCCTTACTTTCCTTCACGAGTTTGCTTAATGTAGAAACTGAATAACATTCAGAAAATGTAACAACCCTGTCTTCTATAAATAAATAGTGTTAAAATCTTGCAACAATGACTTATTAAAGCGACGGTTCTATAAGCTTCACATCTGTCTGCACCTGCATTCTTTGGGATGGAGATTATATCTTTCTTAAAAGTTTGAAGGTATTTGGCCTGCATCATATATCTTGCACACCAGGTGAAACAGTTTTGTCAGGGCTGGCTCTCCCAGACTCTTCAGTAGCTCTGATGGAATGTCATCTACTCTATGGGCCTCCACCCCCATGAACCACAGACACTGCCGAGGTGGGGTGGCTTGCATGCCTCAACGATACAGATAGCCGTACTGTAGGTGCAACCACAGTGGAGGGGTATCCGTGCAGAGGCCAGACGAACATGCGGTTCCTAAAGATGGGCAGCAGCCTTTTCAGTAGTTACAGGGGCAACAGTCTGGATGATTGACTGAGCTGGCCTTGTAACATCAGCTAATGTGGCTTTGCCACAAAGTTACTGCAAACAGCTGAAAGCAAGGGGAAACTACAGCCATTACTTTTCCCCGGGGACATTCAGCTCTACTGTATAAATATATGATGATGGCGTCTTCTTGGGTAAAATATTCCGGAGGTAAAATAGTCCCCAATTCGGAACTCCGGGCGGGGACTACTCAAGAGGATGGCATCATCAAGAAAAACAAAACAGGCATTCTGCGGATCGGAGCGTGGAATGTTCTAACCCTTAATCCCATAGTTAAGTTAGAAAATTTAAAAAGAGAAATGGATAGGTTAAAGTTAGATATGGTAGGGATTAGTGAAGTTCAGGGGCAAGATGAACAAGATTTCTAGTCAGATGATTACAGGGTTATAAACACAAAATCAGTCGGTGGTAACACAGGAGTAGGTCTGATAATGAATAAGAAAACAGGAATGCGGGTAAGTTACTATGAACAGCATAGTGAACGCATTATCGTAGCAAAGAGAGGGACAAAACCAACACCGACAATAGTAGTACAAGTTTATATGCCAACTAGCTTTGCCGATGAGGACATCGAAGAAATGTATGAGGAGATAAAAGAAATTCAGAAAATTAAGGGAGACGAAAACTTGATTGTGATGGGGGACTGGAACTCAGTACTTGGAAAAGGAAGAGAAGGAAATGTTGTAGGTGAATATGGACTGGAAAAACGGAATGAAGGGGAGATTGCCTGGTAGAATTTTGTGCAGAGCACAATTTAATGATCACCAACACTTTGATTAAACATCATGAAAGAAGGCTGTATACGTGGATGAGACCAGGAGACTCGGGACGGTACCAGATTGACTTTATTATGGCAAGGAATAGATTTAGGAACCAGGTTTTAAATTTTAAGACATATCCAGGGGCAGATATAGACTGACCATAACTTATTGGTTATGAACTGCAGAGTTAACCTTAAGAGACTGCAGAAAGGTAGAAAAGTTAGGAGTTGGAACCTGGATAAACTGAAAGAACCAGTGATAGTTGAGGGAGTATTAGGCAGGGATTTGCTGGAATGGGGAAAAGTAATACAGTAGAAGAAGACTGGATAGCTCTGAGAGATAGGACAGTGAAGGCCACAGATGCTCATATAGGCAGAAGGACAAGGCCTAATAGAAATCTATGGATAACACAGGATATACTGAACTTAATTGATGAGAGGAGAAAAATATAAAAATGCATCAAGTGAAGCAGGCAAGAGAGACTACAAATGTCTGAAAAATGAGATTGACAGAAAGTGCAGACTGGCTAAGCAGGAGTGGCCAGAGGACAAATGCAGAACCATAGAAGAATGTATAAACAGGGGAAAGATAGATACCACCTACAGGAAAATAGAGGTATTTGGAGACAATAAAAGCAGCTCAGACAGAAAACCAGTACTAAGCAAAGAGGGGAAAACTGAACTGTGGAAGGGATATATAGAGGGTCAATACAAAGGAAATAAACTTGAAGGCAGTATTCTAGAAATGGAAGGCGAAGTGGAGGAACATGAGATAGGAGATACTATGCTACGAGAAGAATTTGACAGAGCACTAAATGATTTGAGTAGAAACAAGGCCCCTGAAGTAGGTGATATTCCATCTGAACTGCTGATATCGTTAGGAAAGTCAGTGGTGAAAAAATTGTTCCATCTGGTATGCAAGTTGTATGAGACAGGGGAAAAACCCTCAGACTTCAAGAAGAATATCTTAATTCCAATACCAAAGAAAGCAAGTGCAGACAATTGTGAAAATTACAGAAATATCAGCTTAATGAGTCATAGTTATATTATATTAACACGAATTATTTACAGTTACAGACGAATGGAAAAACTTGTGGAATCCAACCTTGGGGAAGATCAGTTTGGATTTAGGAGAAATTTAGGAACACTGGAGGCAATACTCAAATTACAACTTACCTTAGAAAATAGGCTAAGGAAAGGCAAAACTACATTTTTAGCATTTGTAGACTTGGAGAAAGCTTTTGACAATGTCGACTGGAATAAACTCTTTCAAATTGTGAAGGTAACGGGTAAAATATAGGGAGCCAAGAGTTATATTCAACCTATACAAAAACCAGACAGCGGTTATTAGAGTCTAAGGGCAAGAAAGGGATGCAAAGGGTGGGAAGGGAGTAAGACAGGGTTGTAGCCTTTCCCCAATGTTGTTCAATCTGTACATTGAGCAAGCAGTAAAGGTATACAAGGAGAAATTCGGAGAGGGAATTAAAGTTTAGTGAGAAGAAAAAACATTGCAGTTTGCCGATGACATAGTAATTCTGTCAGAGACCGCAAAGGATCTGGAAGAGCAATTGAATGGAATGGACAGTGTCTTGAAAAGAGGATACAAGATGAACATCAACAAGAGTAAAACGAGGACTATGGAATGTAGCATCAGAAAGTCATGCGATGCTGAAGGAATTAGATTAGGTAACAAGGCAATAAAAGTAGTAGATGTGTTTTGTTATTTGGGTACCAAGATAACTTCTGATGGGCGAAGTAAAGAAGATGTAAAATGCAGAATGGCTATGGGAAGAAAAGCGTTTCTGAAGAAGCGAAACTTGTTGACATCCAATATTAGTTTAAATGTTAGGAAGTCCTTTCTAAACGCATTTGTCTGGAGTGTAGCATTGTATGGAAGCGAAACATGGACAATAAGAAGTTCAGACAAAAAGATAATAGAAGCTTTTGAAGTGTGGTACTACAGACAAATGATGAAAATTAGCTGATCACGTAACTAATGAGATGGTGCTTAACCAAATCGGGAAGAAAAGGAGTTTTTGGCATATCCTTACTAAGTGAAGGGATCTGAGACATCAAGTAATTGTCAACTTAGTGTTAGAAGGAAGTGTGCGGGGTAAAAATCCTAGAGGGAGACCGAGGGACGAATACAGTAAACAGATTCAAAAGGACGTAGGTTGCCGAACGTATTCGCAGATGAAGAGACTTGCACAGGACAGGGTAGTGTGGAGAGCTGCATTAAAGCAGTTTGCGGACTGAAGACCACAACAACAACAACAACAACAACAACAACAACAACAACTATGGGCCTTGTTTCGACTTAAGTCTTTCAGAGATCTGTCCAATTCTTCTCTCAGTTCAGTGTGTCCTATCTGATCATCTATTTCCTCTTCCCATCCTACAATCTTGTCTCTAAGTTCATTTCCCTTGTAGAGGCCCCTTTCAACTTTCCCTTCTTTGCTCAGAACTGTTTTTCGTGTCTCCAAATGTTTCTTGATTTTCTCGTAGCCAGTATCTATTTTTCCCCTAGTTATACGTTGTTCTACGGACTTGCATCCCCCCCCCCCCCCCCCGTCCACTGCTGTTCAGCCATTTTTCACTTCTGTCAATACCATTCTATTATCTCATCTCTCAAAGCTACCCATTCATCATCTATGATATTTCTCCAGTTTCAGTCAACTGTTGCCTGAAGCTCTCTCTGAAACCATAAAAAACTTTAGGTTTCTTCAATTTATGAAGATCCCATCTCATATTCCTACCATTCTGTAGTTTCTTCCGTATCAGTTTACAGTTCATAACGAGTAAGTCTGAAGATCTGGTTAGAGTCTAAATCTGCACCTGGATATATCTTTCAGTTTAAAACCTGGTTTCAAAACCTATGTCTTACCATTATAAAATCTATCCGGTGCCTTCCTGTGTCAACTGGTCATTTCCATGTATACAAATGTCTCAAATCAAGTATATGTTTTGTGCAAAATTCTAGCAGATAGCTTCCTCTTTCATTCCTTTTCCCCAGCCCATGCTCACCTATTTTTCCTTCCTTTCCTTTTTCTACTACTAAATCCTAGTCCTCCATCACAATATTTCCTCTCCCTTAACTGACTGAGTAATTTTCTTCACCACCTCATACATTTCTTCTATCTCCTCATCATTGGCAGAAGTAGAAACTCATTTTTACACTTTTCAAGGGATTTCAGTAAAATGGTGTGAAATGCAGGAAAACGTAAAGTGCAGGGAATAATGTTTTCAATGGTAAAATATGCTTACTGGATCAGCCTTGCATTTTCGTAGTTTATTTGTGATTTATGGACACAATAGGCATCTAAGTACTCGCCAGGACGTTTATTTTTCAATAAAGGTAATTGAAATCTTTACTATTTTATGCACAGAGCATAAAGGGAAAGGGAACTATTTTACCTGTGGAATATTTTACATGAGAGAATGCCATCACATATTCATACATCAGAGCTGCATGTCCTCGAGAAAGTAATGACTGTAGTTTCCTCTTGCTTTCAGCCATTCGCAGTAATAGTATGGCAAAGCCACATCAGCTGGTGTTACAAGGCCTGCTCAATCAATCATTCAGACTTGCCCCTGCAACTACTGAAAAGGGTGCTGCTCCTCTTCAGGAACCAAACATTTATCTGGCCTCTCCACAAATGCCCCTCTGCTGTGGTTGCCCCTACGTCCCAAGAAGCCACCCCACTTCAGCAATGTGGTTCGTGGGGGTAGAAATTAATGTATTAGCACTATGACACCAGTCATATGTAACTATTATTTGTCCATGATAATGTGACAATTTTACTGGTGCTGCCACAAGTGGAGAAAATCAGCACTAATATACATTCATCTATCTCTAAGCACAGCCAACACTGAGCTGAACTTATATTCGAAGTATTGTACACATTGTTGCAGTTAACATTTACAGCACTGCATCAAGCAGCCAATACTATCTTCCTTTCACAGCTCCATTCCCCTCAGGAGCCCTTACATGATTGAAAGGTGTGCCTCCTGCCATTCCCAATAGCCTCTGTAAGAATCACCAACTTATTGTGGACAAATAGTTCATAGTGCTTCTGAAAGATTCCTGTGTTCTACAGATGTATTCCAGATAGTCCATGTCAAACAAACAAAAATCACAGAACCCATCTGTGGTAGATATCCTGTAACTAAAAAGGACAACACACAACAATTATAAAGAACTGATCAGCATTAACATTGAAAGTCTACACTATTAAAAAATGGGAATGTGGAAAAGAGAGGGAGAGGCGAGGAGAGGAAAAGATCATTCAAGAACTGAGGAGGAAAATGAAAAACCACAATGAAAACGTTAGGATGTTTCTCACAAATTTCTTAAGCACTCTTGTGTCCCTAAATTATAAAATAGTTTAGAAATCAACAAAAGCATTTAGCCTTGACAAAATTATCTACAATAGGACAGCAGGTGACAGATCGAACATCAATGCAAAATCATTTTGTTTCAATGCAACTGACTGTGTACATCAATGATTGATTCTACTTTTTTTTGGGCACAGTATTTAATGTGTAAGAAGAAACAGTAAACACACCTGAAAGATACTGGCAGATTTGGCATTGGCCACAATTTTGAGTAAAGGGCCAGAAATGTTGTGTTCCTTGCAGAATCACTACATGGCAATAAGGTTCTACTACAATGTTTGCAATTTTAACCCTTTGCCGCACCTGATGTTTTTCCTGAGAGAGGTGAGATCCATACTGAAACATCCATTTTATTTTACTATGTGGTGAAACCTCCATAGACAGCAATGCAGGTACTAATACTGGCATCCATTTAATCATGAAGATGATAAATTCTGTCGGGATACATTACGCCATAGTTCTGCAAGAGCTATGCGTTGACAAGTTGCACTCGTCAGTTCTCATACTGTCATATCTCACGTGTTCGTTTAGGGACTAGTCCGAAAATCGTTATGGCCAGGAAGGGCTGCATGTCTTAAAGAGCATGTTGAGTTCCAAACACAGCGTGTGGGCAAGCATTATTCTGTTGTAACACATCACCCTCCAGCTGCAAGAACGACTGGTCATTGTTTCCTCCACACCTTCAAATGTTTGTAAATCTAAGGGACTTAACTGATGACATCATTCCCTAGGCTTATAAACTACTTTAACTTACATTGAGGCCAACACACACCCATACCAGAGAGAGGACTCTGCAGCAAGGGACCTTAGAACTCTGACACTCCACTGCAGCCCCTCCACAAACACCAAAGATGAATGAGAGGTGTAGCTTATCACATACCAGACCATAATATCTGGAGTGCGGCCAGTGTGTCTTGGACAAATGCACGATACAGCACTTGCAAAGTCTACATCGTACACATGAACTACCATCATGTATGCAGGCAGAATCTGCTTTCACTGCTAAAGACCGTGGTCTGCTATTCTCTTCCAAGTGATCTGACAGTACCAGTTGAGCCACGCATGTCAATGCTGTGGTGTGAATAGTAGATGGGCTAAAGATGTGTGTGCCTGTAGTCCCATTGCTAGTAACTGGCAGTGATGGGATAGAAATTTGTTTCATGGTGTTATTTGGAGCTGGGTCAACAAAAGATGGATGATGATTGGAGCCACAGAGTTAACATGGTTCAAATATATCATAAGATCATTGTCTACGAGTAGCCAGGTCACTCTAGGTAACCCAATTTAACATGGCACATTGTGCTAAATAATTGACGATGGACAGTTTCGAAAAGAGTAAATGGATATTTTGGTAACCAATATTCACAAGCACCATCAGTCCCATCTACAAGATTGATGCTGAAAGTACATAGCATACATGTTCTGTTGATTCTAAAAGATAATATTTGTTATAATATAATAATGGAAAGTCCAGGTTGGAATAAATAATATAGTGAGGACAGTTACAACTCACCGCAAAGACGTGGCGACGAGATGCGACAGGCACATACAAAAGACACACACATACAACACATTCAGCTATCGGCCATGGCCTTCCTCAGAAATAGAGCACTCACGCAATCACACAGGCACACAACACAGTCATACAACCATCACCTCCGACTGCCACACTTCGAATCACGCTCTGCAGCGAATCGGGGACGGGAGGGGAGGGGGAGGGGATAGAAAGGTTACGTCACGGTGGTGGGAATGGGTTAGATGGGAATAACGAGATGCAGCTTAGGAATGGAGTGGGGAGGCGGGTGAGGGGAGAAAATAAAATAAAATATATATATATATATATATATATATATATATATATATATATATATATATATATATATATATATATATGAAAATTCATGCACACTGCAAGTGCACAAGACCACATACACACACACACGCACACACGCACACACGCACACACGCGCACACACACGCGCACACACACGCACACACACACGCACACACACACGCACACACACACGCACACACACACGCACACACACACGCACACACACACGCACGCACACACACACGCACGCACACACGCACGCACACATATACACACACATATACACACATTCACACACCACTCAAATCAGGCGAGGTTTGGGATACAGAGGTAGGAACTGTAAGGTATGGAAAAATATATATATAGGGAAATTATCGTAGGTTGAGGCCTGGTTGATTTCGGGATCGGAGAATGTATTGTAGGGATAACTCCCATCTGTGCAGTTCAGAAAAGCTGGTGGTGGATGGGAGGATCCAGATGGCCCGGGTTGTGAAGCAGCCATTGAAATCAAGCATGTGCTCCGCTGCATGCTGTGCCACAGGGTGGTCCACCTTGTTTTTGGCCACAGTTTGGCGGTGGCCATTCATCCTAATGGACAGCTGGTTGGTGGTCATGCCAATATAGAAAGCTGTACAGTGCTTGCAGCACAGTTGGTAAATTACGTGGCTGCTTTCACAAGTGGCCCGGCCTCTGATGGGGTAGGATAAGCCTGTGACAGGACTGGAATAGGAAGTGCTGGGTGGGTGGATTGGACAGGTCTTGCAGCGGGGTCTTCCACAAGGATATGATCCCTGTGGCAGTGAGCTGGGTTTCGGGGTGGCATAAGGATGAACTAGGATGTTGTGAAGGTTGGGAGGGCGACGGAACACCACTTTAGGAGGGGTGGGAAGGATCTTGGGCAGGATGTCTCTCATTTCAGGGCATGAGGATAGAAAATCAAAACCTTGGCGAAGGATGGAATTTAGTTGTTCGAGACCAGGGTAGTACTGGGTGACAAGGGGAGCGCTCTTTTGTGGATGGTTACTAGTGTTAGGAAGAGGATTTGGGGTGTGTGAGGATATGGCACGGGAGATTTGTTTGCGGACTAGGTCTGTGGGGTAGTTTCTGTTTGTGAAGGCCTTTTTGAGACCTTCAGCATATTCAGAAAGGGAATTCTTGTCACTGCAGATATGCCGTCCACGGGTGGCCAGGCTGTAAGGGAGGGATTTTTTGACGTGGAAGGGATGGCAACTGTCAAAATGTAGGTACTGTTGGTGGTTGGTAGGTTTAATTCGCTGCAGAGCGTGATTCGAAGTGTGGCAGTCGGAGGTGATGGTTGTATGACTGTGTTGTGTGCCTGTGTGATTGCGTGAGTGCTCTATTTCTGAGGAAGGCCATGGCCGATAGCTGAATGTGTTGTATGTGTGTGTCTTTTGTATGTGCCTGTCGCATCTCGTCGCCACGTCTTTGCGGTGAGTTGTAACTGTCCTCACTATATTAGATAATATTTGTTATTACACTTGGTGGGAAAAAAAAGAAGAAAAGAAAAAAGAGACAACTATTACCATATCAAAAAAGTGTTGCATCACTGCTGTTCTAAGGGTACCTGACACTATAGGAAGGGGAATACAGATATGTCGTTTTTGTATATCAGGTCTCTTTGTTGTTCATGTAAACAAAACAAAAAAAATGACATTGAACCCTAATCTATACTTACTGAATTTGTGTTCCAGATTGCAGTATACACCAGTATCTCTAATACCCAATAACACTTACTCTTGCATTGATGCAGATCTGTATTTCTCATAGATACTGTCCAGGCCACAGAGGATCATATAGGACGAAGTACAAGACCTAATAATAGTCCCTGGATAACACAGCAGATAATTGATGAAACTATCTATATAAAATCAAAAGGACACTCATTCATTCACTCACTCACTCACTGACTAAATATCAAATTTCGGAAACTACTTCACCTATGACGCTGAAATTTGGCAGAAATGTATTTTATAGGTAGAAGACATCAGCTAAGAAAGGATATTGTGATAGGGCCAATAGATCAGGAGATAAAGAATGAAAACTTTCCTGTCTTGCGGCCATGATGGTGTGACTATCAGTCCACTATTTGAGAAGTGGAGCACTTACCAACTAGCAACAAATTTTAAACAATTTCAAACCTGTAGGAAACTTTTTCTCTAAGAGAACCCCAGCAAAATTATGAAAGGAAAAAAGTTTGTCGCTTACTACTTTTTCGGCAATCATGCAGTAAAATTTTGGCATTTGGCAAGACGTTACAATGTATTACTCTTACACTACTAATTGCATTCACGAGAAATGTTACAGACTGTATACAGATACACCACTGAACGTACATTCAAAGTTTTATCATAGTATGACACATAGTTCATGAGATGGGGAGTCAAACAATTAGGTTCATGAAAAATCACCTCATCACACACAACATTTTGATTTATTGATTTCATCTTTCCCACTAACTATTAGAGACATATTTTGCAGACTTTTTACATATATATGCGCGCGCACGCTCACACACACACACACACACACACACACACACACACACACACACACACACACACACACACACGACAATGGATGTACCTTTGAAATAATATCTTACTATGATATATAGTTCAGGTGCTATGACATCAAAGACAAGAAATGCATGAAAATTTGTCCTAATAAGTGTGAGGTTGTAATTTACTATGTGTTTACTGCCAACTCCACTTACAACAAACTACTACACCCATGAGACTCAAATTTTGCTGGTTTTAGTTTATAGGTAGAAAGGGTCAGCTAAGAAAATGTTTTTTGATAAGACATAATTAAGTTGCATGGCGGAGGATACTTTTCCTACAGACTGACGAAATGTAAAGTTTCATTCCAATCTTCACAAAATTTTGCACTCTTTACACTCTAATCAAGAGGAAAGTGACCATCTACCTAAAGTTTCACATGATGCATGGGGAAGGATACTTTGCAACATTAAAATGGATTCATAAATCCTTAGTCATGTGATAACTTGAGGACAAGGAATTGTATGAAATAAAACTGGAAAGTTTGAGAACAGCAAAGTGAAGTGCATTTTTCAGTGTGTCTATTGCAAACAAATCAATAGTTTCATTCTGATACTGATGAATTTTTGCACACCTGACCTTTAAACCAAGAGGAAAGTCACTGGGTACATAAATGTTTGTATGGTATATTACAGAGGGTACCTTGCAAAAAACTCTGCCAATAGAGGGAAAGGTGGAACCGATGGGAGAGAAAGAGATGGATACAGGGAGGAGGGAATGGGAGGTGGACTACGAGAGGGTAGAATAAATAAATACCCAGGCAACACTGGGTTTGCAGCTGGTAAAATATAAAAATGCAGAGTGTGAAGCAGCTAAAAAGGAGTATAGACGGCTGAAAAATGAGGCTGACAGGAAATGCAAACTGGCTAAGCAGGAGTGGCTAGAGGGCATATGCAAGACTGTGGAAGAATGGGTAACTACGGGAAAGACCACCTACAGGAAAAAAGAGACATTTGGAGACAAGCAAACCAGCTGCATGAATTTTAAGAATTAAAAACGAAAAGCAGACTAAGCAAAGAAGGGAAAGCTGAAAGGTGGAAGGAATATATTCAGGGCCTATACAAGGGAAATGAAGGCAGTATTCTACAAATGGAAGACAAAGTAGCGGAAGATGAGATACGAGGCACAAATCTATGAAAAGAATTTGACAGAGCACTGAAACATTTGAATTGAAGCAAGGCCAATGGAGGAGATGACATTCCGTCTGAACTGCTGATCTCATAGGAGAATCAGACTAAGAAATTGTTCCACCTGGTATGCAAGATGCATGAGACAGGGGAAATACCACCCCCCCCCCCCAACTTCAAAAAGGATAATTCCAATTCCAAAGAAAGCAAATGCAGACAAATGTGATGATTACAGAACTATTAGTTTAATAAGTCATGGTTGCAAAATACTAACATGAAATATTTACATATGAATGGAAAAAAGTGGTAGAATCCAACCTTGGGGATAATGCAACTTATCTTAGAAGATATGTTAAGGAAAAGCAAATCTACATTTCTAGCATTTGTAGATCTGGAGAAATGCTTTTGACAATGTTGACTGGAATACACACTTTCAAATTCTGAAGACAGCGGGGGTAAAATAATAGGGAACAAAGAGCTATATTCAAATTGCATAAAAACCAGATAGCAGTTATTAAGGTCTAAGGGCATTAAAGGGATGCAGTGGTTGAGAAGGCAGTAAGACAGGATTTAGCCTTTCCCCAATATTGTTCAATATGTACATCAGTGAAGGAATGCAAGGAGAAATTTGAAGAGAGAATTAAAGTTCAGGAAGAAGAAATAAAAACTTTGGGGTTTGCTGATGACACAGTAATTCTGTCAAGAGACAGCAAAGGACCTGGAAGAGCAATTGAATGCAATAGACAGTGTCTTGAAAGGAAGGTATAAGATTAAAATTAACAAGAGTATTTAGTGGAGTGTAAGAAAATCTAGGGGATTCTGAAAAAATTATTTTAGGTAATGAGAAAGGATAGATGAGTTTTCTTATTTGGGTAGCAAAATAACCTAGAATGGCTGAAGAATAGAAGATATAAAATGCAGAATGGCTATGGGAAGAAAAGCTTTTCTAAGTAAGCAAAATTTGTTGACATCTAATATTTACTTAAATGTTAGGAAGTCCTTCCTGAAAGCATTTGTCTTGAGTGTAGCAATATATGGGAGTGAAATGTGGACAAAGATGATAGAAGCTTTTGAAATGTGGTGCTACAGATGAATAATTAAGATTAGATGGGCACATCTCTTAACTAATGAGGTAGTGCTCAACAAAATTTTGGGAGAAAAGAAGTTTCTGACATCTCAATTAAGAGAAGGAAGACATCAAGGAATCGTCAACTTAGCATTAGAAGGGAGTGTATGGGGCAAATATCTTAGGAGGAGATCAAGAGATGAAAACAATAAGCAGATACAAAAGTATGTATGTTGCCGTTATTATTCCTAGATGAAGATGCTTGTTCAGGACAGGGTAGCATGGAAAGCTGCAGCAAACCAGTATGTGGACTGAAGACGACGACGATAACAACAACGCAACAGTCCATTCTATGATCAAGATAGTGTTGTCTGAACTGATCCAGCCCTCAATGGCAATTCAACGTCATCCAAAAATAGTCCTTTTCAATGTATCTCAAGCATGTTTGATGAGGTTCATTACTGGAGAACATGCTGGCCATTCTAATCTAGCAATTTCACTATCATAAAGGAACACATTTACAAGATGTGCTGATGAGCATGAGGATTATCATCCATTAAAACACCTCTCTGTATGAAATGCTGTAAATATGGTTGCACTACATGTTGGAGAATGGTAACCCCAATTCATACAACCGTTTGATTGCCTTTCTGGCAGCCACACACAAAAAAAAAAAATACACCAGCAGCAGATATACCAACAGCCATGTTCAGGGATTTCTCTTGAGTACCTGCAAATTCCCATTACGCGAGGTTTTGGCAATGGTGCCTAAACACACACCATGACAGGACACAAAAAGGGAAACCAGAGTGAGATGTATGACAGGACTGTGCAGACATCCCGTGGCCTCTTCTGTTTTGACTATTTGCTGCAAACCATATGGGTTGAGCTGAATGTGAGCTCCCCAGGAGCGCTTGCACAAATATTGCTTCAGTGCCGCCCTTTCCTGCCTCACTGTCAAGAGAGATTATTCTTCATGCAGCTCACAGATGTGTGTTACCAGCAGGCATATATCATTCTTTTCCCACACACTCAGGACCAGACTACATGCTCAATAGCTGGGGAGAGTGTACCCTTCAGGACCAGTGGGTCTTAACACAAATATTTGCCGACCGAATTTGCTATGTGCTGAGTTCGTGGTGCTACAATAAATGTCCTCCTATTGTGCAAATAATGCATTTTTTTTATCACTCCCATCACCATTGCCTACAATGAAAAATAGCTGTAAGTGGTGGTGATACATCCCTGCTTTACTGATGAAGCTGATGTGATAGCAGGTAAGAGCACATTGTGATACTAGATTAATGCAAGTTACAAAACCATGAGCGAGGAAACATTTTTGTCCTCACTAATTAACTATTCTACATTTACTACAGTAGCTTACTCCTTGGCACTACAGCCTTGGTCTCCTTGGAATCTCTGCCAACTCTTCTTTGTTGGCTGTCTTGGCTCCCCATCTTCAAACTCCCTTCTTTCTCAAATTCTAACACGTTTTCTATCCATCTGAAAATTGTTCTGCTTCTATATGGCATCCAACTGGTTTTCCTTTGAACACCTTTTTGATTATGTTATTCTCCACTATTCTTTCTATGTGTCCCAACCAACACAGTCTATTATTCATTATTTCTACCACAAAGGTTTATTATACAACTATCTGATCTTTTTGTACTTCTGATTCGCCAAAAACCACTATCATTCACTAGCCCATATATTGCCAATATTTTACAACACGATTCCACCCATCTCCTTTGACCCATGACATCGTCAACATGTTGCAAAACCCGTATACAGCATACCTTAATACTTCTGTATTGTAGATAATAAATAATCTGTAGTTATCCTCGTAAATTACAGATTAAAAATCTACCATTGATCACAAGTCTCAGCCCAAAAATTCGTGCCTTTTGCACTAACATGCAGGAAAAACAAAACCCTCTAAACTAACCTATACCTTATTAGAGGGAAGCTACAGATCACTTTTTACACACAAAATATTAATCTATAATCTGTTCTGTTTGTAAACAAACAACTCAGCCCCTACATAATTACTCAGACCTTCTACAAACATGCACACACCTCAAAACTACAGCGCTGCAAAGACGTCACAGGTCAAAGTCTACTGGTGGAATCGCATGCTATAAATGACCCCATAGATTTTCCTAAGTATCTTCTTCATATTGTGTCATAGTGCAAGTCTCCAAACCATACCTCACCACAGGTATCACTACTGTACAGTACACTGTCCACTTGAGATACCTACTAAGGCTTCTTGCTTTAAATACTTTTAATCAGTGCAAATAATAATAATAATAAGATAGGGAACAACACACCGTAAAGACGTACTTTGAGCCACCGACAGACACTAATAAAAGACATACAAACAAACACACAATTATAAAGGCCGCGGCCGAAAATTTAGAATTTGTGTGTGTGTGTGTGTGTGTGTGTGTGTGTGTGTGTGTGTGTGTGTGTGTGTCTTGTCTGTATCTGTCGGCAGCTCAAGGTTCATCTTTACAGTGAATTAATCCCTATCTTCAAAATGTGTCTGTAAATCTTTTGGACCAAGCTGCGTGGTCATCAGTTCGTAGTTTACAAACTACTTAAACCTAGGTAAACTAACCTAAGGACACACACACACACACACACACACACACACACACACACACACACACACACACACCCCAGGGAGGACTAACCTCCAAAGCGAGCAACAGCGCGCTCCGCAGCGAGACGCTTTAGACCGCTCGGCTACTCCACTGTGGCCCCTATCTTCATATTATTATTATTATTATTATTATTATTATTATTATTATTATCATTATTAACATTCCTTACTGAGCATTTTATTGTTAATCAGAGCAAAGTAACTCCTATTACCAGCTGCAATCCTTGCATATGTTTCTTCTCTCATATCATTACCGTCAGTTACTAGAGACCCAAGACATTTAAAGCTCTCTCAGGATTCATATTCTGTTCTGTTCAAAGTCACACTTCTTTCTCCCTCACCATACCTTTTCCGATGTTTCAACATATACATGGTCTTTGACTTTTTTCTTTTTTTAAGGACACAAAACTCCTTAGGTCATTAGTGCCAAACACTGCCTGTAGTAAAATCAAACAGGGGTTAGAACTTAAATGGCTTTCACCACAGTGGCACTATGTATAAAAAGTAAAACTCTGACAGCAGAATGCGGATCATCAGCTAAAATATCAGACATTTCAAATGGTAAACACAGATCATGACGTAGACGATTAAAAAATGGACATTGCACTAAAAGGGAGCAGGATCACCACGAAGTAAATACTTGTGGCTATAACGGCAGTGGCCAATATGAAGCCGGGCCAGAACAAACTCCTCTCAGCGAGAGGGTCGAGATGACTTTGACCAAAGATCAGGCACAGATTTAATGGCTCTCAATTTGTTCCCTGACAGGGATGACCAATGAAAACACCAATGTGAGATGATACGCCGGGAGACGCCAGCACAAAGGTCATCAGAGGTAGTAGAATAGGTAGACAGCCGAGGGGGGTGAACTGCCTCCTTGGCAGCTGTATCCGCCGACTCATTCCCCTACACTCCCACGTGGCCAGGGACCCACAGAAATGTCACAGTAGTTTCGCTCGCTGAAAGAGAGGTAAGACAATTTTGGATGCTTTATACCAGGGGATGGACAGGATATAGCGTGCGGGGGCTCAAAATGGTCTTTGACTGTCAGGCTCATCTCCTAGCTATATCTTTCTAATTTTTCAAGTTTTCCTTCCAGATCCTGTTTCCTCCTGGATAACAAATCAATATCCTCTGAATATGCAAGCTCCTGCATCACTCTATTAAACAGTGTCGCCCAGGGTTGTTGCTTAGTGTCTTAAGCATTACACTCTGAGGCAACTAACAGGATAGTGGAGAGGTCATCACCCTACCACAGTCCTTGCTATGCCTTCGGTGAAGTGCCCTCAACCGCTACTTTGCCTATTGTTCTTGTCAAAGTCATTCAAACCAGTCTTGTCAGTTTGGGGAGTATTGCTGTCTCTTGCACTGCTTTCCACAGTTTACCCCTGTTGATGCTGTCATAAGGTTGTTTGAAATCTATGAACAGCTGGTAGTGAAAATCTGATCTAGTGGATCTATAAACTCTGAAATCACACTGGTACTCTCCTAAATACTCTTCTACACATGTTCTTAGTCACCAACCATGATTTTACTTAATCTATACATCTTATAAAATTGACTGTGTATGTGTTCCACATGTCGTCCTGAAGTACTGGACTTTTCAACCAAACTTGGTACACATGTCCCTTACTATCAAACAACAATCACTATCGGGCTAAGAATCACCTAAGACATGTTGGGAGATACATAAACAATGACATTTGTGAAAACGGAAGCATCATGCGAAGATATTCTGCACGTGTTCCTGAACTAATGGACCGATTTCAACCAAATTTGGTACAAATATTCTTTAAGGTAAGGAATAATTTGCTGTGGTAATAAAACCAGCTATGATACATAGTTAATACAATATAACGATAAAAACTGTCCCATATTGCAGCACATGATTTTATTCACCAAATATTTAAGATTAAGAGCACTTAGCAACTTGCAATAAACATTAAACATAATTTAAAATTTTACGAAACTTTCTCATTGACAAGCCCAACAAAACCATGAAAGGAAAAAAGTTTATCGCTTACTACTTTTTGGTGTTTATGATCTATACCTACAAACATTTGACTTGATGTTACAGGTAATTACTTCTACACTTTAATTGTATTCGTGAGATTTCAGAGACAGTACACATACGTACCACTGAATCAACATATGGTTCCTGAGATATAAAGTAGTGAACAATTTGGTTCATGAAAAACTGCATCATCACACATGAAGTTTCAATTTATTATGTCTCACCATTCATGACATTTTGCAGACATTAGGCATATAAACCACTGAATGTACCTTCAAATTTACATCATAGTATGACATTTCAGGAGATATGACATCATAATGAAATTTCCGAGTAACTGCTACATAACTATTTTTCCACATCTCCTCCTAAAATAATGGAACGATTTCAACTAAACTTGGTATTTGCTCACTGTCAGACAATAGCTGTGGAGTTAAAAGCCACTTACATCACACAGTTCCGGAGATATGACCTCGTAAAAACAATGAGTCACAGACACTTTCCCATCACATGACACATTATTTACAAGACTTCATTCATGTACTATTTATTCATCACAGACAGTTTCCTAATATTACACTCTACAGATCTGGACAATTATATTATTGTAGGATACACAGTCAAGGATATATGATGTCATAAGTATTGAGCTGCATGAAAACCAAACTTCAATGGACAGATACTAAGGTAGAAGCCGATGGACAGAGAGGGAATAACGAGAGGCTAGAATAAGAAAGGAATAAATACATGTAGTTCATGAGATATGACACAAACAATTAGGTTTATGTAAACCTACCACATTACACATGAGGTTTCAATTTATTACATTTTTACTACTAGCCCTACTCTCAACATTTTGCAGACAGTATGCAGATACCAGGGTAAATATCAACAAGGCCATCAATTTCACAACACAGTTTCTCACTTGACCCAGCTGGTTTGCCACCAGAGTTTTACTGAAAGTTGGATCACCGGTTGCTTTACTACAAAAACTCGATCCACCAAAACTTTACAATGGTACAAGGCTGTGTATTAGGAAGATGATGGATAATGTGATTGAGGCAATCATCCTACAAGGAAAGGGAGAGAATGAAACTGTGTACATCCCAAGAATACCCCTTATCCCGACAGATCTACGTTTTAACTTCAAGGGACTGCAGTTTCCAGTGAGTCTTGCATTTTCCGTTATGATTAACATATCACAGGGACAATCTGTTAAATACTGCAGGGTAGATTTGACATCTCCATGTTTCTCACATGGACAACTATCTCACTTCCTCAAGGATGGGCTCACCAAAGAATTTATTCATAACTACTACTGGACAAGAAATATTGTTTATAGTCAATGTTACACATCATTTGTATTTCAGTACTATTTTTCTTTCTTTGGATACTGCACTTATTTTATACATTATGCATATTTCTTTGTTTTACTGTTTCATAATTTCTAAACTGTTTACAAGAATACTTTAAGATGAAATCTTTTCCAAATTGTTATTTTTGTTTCTATGACAGACAGAAAGCATATATTCCCAGTCAAAACTGGGTTTGGCAGCTAGTAGTTTATATATTATGCAGAGCAGTGCAATGCCTCTATAATCCCCCAGTCAGCTTTGTCATGCTTCTTTTGTACAGGACACTATTCCTGTATTCCATTATTTTGGCATATTTGCTTTCTGTCAATATTTCCACTATTATCTCTTGTAGAACCTTCATTAGGTTTTTCCTGGGGCTTTATTCTTTTCAAGGGTTTTAATACTATCTGTAACTTCTTCCATTGTAGGTGCCATGACTGATTCCTGATGCTTTTCTTCTCTATTTTCTTCCTGCTCCAGGTCTTCTGCCATACCAGCCTGAATCCCACCTCAAGTTTCTGACTGTGTGTTCAGTAGCTCATTAAAATACTCCACCCATCAGTCTAAAATCTGATCTTTCCCTCCAATAAGGTTTCCCACTTTATCTTTACAGATAACTGTTTTGGATTGGTATCCTTTCTTTATAACTAACTCTCATATAGAATTTCCTTGTTTCCCGAGCAGTCTTTTTCTCATCAATACACCGTTTCTCAAATTCTCTCCCCCCATTACTATATTCCTTATCTGCTACCCCTCACTACTACTCTTATTATTCCTATACAGTAATTCTCCTCTGCGGCATTCTTTTCCTTCCCCTCATTCCTTTCTTCTCACCTCCTACAATCCTCATCAAACCAAATGTGGGTTCTAGCCTGCTTCTTTCTACCCAGTACGTTTTCAGCTGTCTCATGTCTTATACCTTTGACCATTTCCCATTTTTCTTCACTATCCTCTCCTGCCCCACCCTGCAGCCACCAGCTGCTGTCCCCATAGGTAGCAGCGCAACTGCCTGCAGTGCACCCACCTCAGGTGCCTGGACCAGCCCCACCAAACTTCCCACGTCACTACATTACACACACACACACCAGTCGCCACAGCGTGTTAAAATACCCGTGCTCCATCATGATGTGACGTCAAACTGCACACACCACTTGCCACCTGCAATTGAGATGATGCCTGTCTAACAGCCCTCACCAGCTGACAGTCGATTTCCCATAAAGTTCAAGGACAACTTTTCCGTCGTAGCTCTGAGAACCACGTCCAAACACTGACAACGCATTTTTGCATGCTCACCAGCACTTAGTCTCTGCTGCTGCGAGCTTCGGTACTTTGTCTCTGCCACATCGTATTTCTGCATTTGTCTGCACTCTAACATCCTGGCCGCCACTTGCTATAGGGCCTCCAGTGGGCCACACCTTCACCTGACCAGTCTAACTCTGGATATCAACCCTCAGCACAGCAACTTGCCCGTCACAGCTCCTGGATTCCCACGTTCACCATGTCAGGCACTGAGACCGGGACAACTACTGCATTGCTTTCTGTGACCACAACCGCATCAAACTCTGGACATTGCCCACTGCACTGCCAGCTATATCCATCTCAGTTTGGAGCCTCATCTGTCAAGTTGCCACAACACTGGCTCTCATTATTACTTTAGGTTCTGTCTTGTGCTTCCACTGTCATGAGCATTGAGGCCAGATCATGTGCCATGCTGTGCTACTAGTGAGTCAGTGACCGAGATCAATCAACAGTGCACCTTGTTAACAATTTAATCCTCTTCTCTGAAAACCAACATCGATAGTGCTACACACAGCACATGGACAGCCAAGCCTGTCACCAGTGTCACTAACCAGGTACACACGCACACTCCCAGCCTGAAGCCCTGCAAGCCACCATCAATACAGAGTGACGTCACTGCACACCTTCCAATCACTGTTCCCCAGTCCGCAGCCATTGCGCCCCTTCTGACATCACCTAGGTAGCGCAAACCGCTGACACACATGCAAGTTCATTGCTGGTAATTTCTTGCAGCTCCAAAGCTCCACTCTCCAAGGTCGAATCTTTATGGCTACTGTGCCAAGAAATGTGTGACTTTCAGATGCACACACAGCCACAAAAAGTGTTTCCAGGAATTCTCTGATGCACCCACAAATTTCCGTTATGTGACATATTGGCAATGGTGCAAAAATGAGCTCTCTCGCAGGACACAAAGCGGGGAAACCAGTGTGAGTTTTAAGATAGGACTGTGCAGATGTCTCCTGGTTTTGACTATTTGCCGTGGACCATATGGGTCGAGTTAAATGTGTAGCAAATATTGTTGTGGCGTCGTCTGTTCCTGTATCATCATTGAGACATATGGTATTCTTTGAACCAATCAGAAACGTGTGGTATCAGTGGACCCACATTTGTCATTCATTTCCCACACTTGTACGACCAGATTAGGTGCTCAATCAGTGGGGAGTGTGTGGTAAAACACAAACATTTGCAGACAGAATTTCTTGTGTGCTGATGTAGAGTACATAACACTACAATAAATGTCCTATTGTGCCAAAGGTGTTTTCATTACTTCCATCACCACAGCCTAAAATGAACAATAGCTGTAAGCGGCAACAACACACAACCGTTTCATCTTCAATGACCACCAGTAGTGTACAATGGTTTCACATAAAGCCACCACAAAGAATCAGTGAACAACAACTTTGCTGCACTCACTACACATTGTGCCTAAGACGGTGACTGACCAAACTGCCTCCAAAAGTTTTTCTGACAATTGTCTGGTTGAATGCATATGTGAGTAGAGCTAGATACAAATCCTGAAGAGTCCATTCTGCATGATGGGCCCATCTGCATAATGCTGTGTGGTGTCAAGATGTTAGGAACTCACTATGGACATTAGGAGTCAAATACATATCATATAGGTTATTTCATGCAGTTTGAGTCTAGTCACAACCTCCTGTGGCTGCACGAAAATCATTTTTCAATATGGTTGCATTCTTCTGAGTGGAAATTTGTAGTTAGTGGCCATCAGCTGCAGTAGTAGCCTTTGAGTGGTCTAGCAAGGCCTGTATTTCTGTACCTGCTCCATGCCTGAACATTGTTTTGGTTCACACTGAGCATCTGAAACCTCCCTCTCCAACAGCTCTTCCTAACAAAACCTAATATTGAGGATACAGTCGAACTTCAGAACTGTTGTTGTAGGCTAGGCTGAACACTAGGCAACACAAGTAGTATACTTACTTCCTACATTATGATTAACTGATTGGCTGTTTTACCTACAGTCACATGGGTACTTTTCCTGTATTGTTGTGTGAGTTAAATGACATCTATAAATAACAGATGGTGTTATTGATTCAATGTACACATTAATGTCAGTGTTTAGAAAAGCGTGGGATTGAAGTGATGCAACACTTTTTTTTATTGGGGTATTTTCACTATTGGCATCTACCAATTGTTCTGTACAACAGGCACTTCTTGCTTTCACAAATGCATATTCCTATTTGCAAATCACTCACATGCCTTCTTTTTTTTATGGTATGAAAGAAACAGATGCTTCCAAATTAATTCAAAAATGAAGAATCCTGACAATTGGAGAAACTATAGCAAGTTTTGTACAACTTGTATATCTGCCTCATCAGTATTTTGTGTTTGGAACATTAATTAATATAAGGGCTTGGCACAAACGGTCAAATTATCACAGCATAGAAACATTGTTAGAGAACATAACAATTTAAAGAGTCTGCTCAAAATTGAACAACCAATTAGAAACAAAAGAACCAAGGAACTAGATAAAAGAACTACAGAAACTAAATAGTTCCAATAGTTTTAGAATCTGATGTTTATGAAACTCACCTCTGATCCTTCCGCACAATAACCTTGAAGAAAACTCTTGCATATAACAGCTTTAGAATTAAGTTTAACATGTAAGTACGGGCAATTTTCACGAATGCAACATCCTTCTAAAAAGTATTTGCAAGTTGGCATTTTTTCTGGTACAATCTGATGTGACAGCAGGCAGTTATCTATGCTACATTCTCCTTGAAGAAATCTGTATGTTAAGAAAATACATGAAATCCTTTCATCAATTTTATTCTTTTGATTAAATTACTAGATATAAGAGTGACTATTTACCTTTTGCAAACAGCAATTTGTTTTGGGTCGTGAACAAGCTGACACATTCCTTTGTCTTTTCTGGGGCATTTACCAAATCGGCGATAAAATGCACATGGTTGATTAATTTTTCTTAGTTTGTTAGTAAGCATTGCAATGCTTTTATTTTTGGCATGACTGAAATCAAGACAATACAAATTAATGTTTGTACACTTTCTTTATTCTAGATGGCAGACTTCAGGTAGTGATAAACCAAATAACAGAAAATACTACTTTTACTGTTCAGCATTTAAATGCATTTTCGATATAAAAGATTTCCATTTCAAAGAAAAATGAGCAGTAATCAATGTCAAAACATTTTCAGTGATGAAACAACATTTGTCAGTTAACTGGCCTTTTAACATTGCAGATAAGAAGCTAGTATACATGGAATGCAATAGGTAATATGACAGTGGAGACAATTATTTACTTAACCTGGTTAAAATAATCCCAAGATGTTTGAGGAAGATAGAGTCTCTCTTTAAATATTGTAAATCTGACTTAACTACTGTGGTTTTCAGTCCCTGGGCTTACAAACTAATTTAAGCTAAACTAACCTCAGGACACACACACACACACACACACACACACACACACACACACACACACACACACACACACACACACACAAGGGAGGGCTATCCTTTGACAGGGAGCAACTGCGCACTCCACAGCAAGGATCCTTACTATGCTTCGCTGTTCCACCGTGGCACTCTCTTCTTACCTGGGTTCTGAATGATCTGTTCCCAACCTAACACTCATTCCCTCCAACCCTTCCTTTCTGAACCAAACAAAATAACTTTTGGTTCAGAAAACTAATAGCTAAATTGAAAGAACAAGTCAAGCTTGCAAAGTTGTCTGCACTACAAAGATAATGAGTTTTTCTGTGGTTAGGCATTACCAGATTATGTGAAGATCACTGTGTTGGCTGCTGAAAGTGCTATGTCAAATACAAACACAGATAAATAATCCAAGTCTACAGATTTGCTAAAAAACTGTGGGAATCTAAATTGTTAAAGCAGGTCCATATGATGTACATGTGGCTCTACACTGTGCTATACTAGCTGCTCTAGCAATTTAAACGTCCCCCAGTTTCTTTTTAGCAAATCTAATCAGATTATTCATCCAGGTGGATTCATAAGTGTGTGTTTGACACAGCACTTCTGGTAGCCAGTGCAATGAACTTCATCTGACAGTTTTACATAAGCTTATGACACCTTACCACAGTGGCAAATGTTATTTTTAAATAAAAGAAATTTTGGAACTCTAGCACTTTAAATACAGCCAAGAAAACAAGTCACCTTACCAATCAGCCATCAATTCAATGGGATGAATACTCTAAGAGCTATGTACTGGCAACTATGTCTTCTGGATTATCAGGCATGGCAAGTCCTCTGCCTTACAATTGAATTAATTTACACATTTTTATGTTGAATGAACAGTTGCCCACAGAAAAAACTGAGCAAATAAAGTTTATTATTATAATTTCAAAACTATTCAGAATACTTCAACACATTATAAGTGTCTTTAATAATGAGCCAAGAAGCGTATGTGCAAATTTTTAAGAATGATGATTCAAATTGTAGTAAGTTGCTTACAGATAGCAAAGTTTTATGTTGGGTGACAACAAACTGACTTACCACAACAAAACTTACACTAAAATAATTAAGGTAACAGGTTGTAATATGTCTTGAGTGGTGCACCACAAGCAAATACAACTTACTTCACAATATTCCTTGCTGTGTGTGTGTTTGTTCTCACCAAAAGGCTGGACGATTTTTGAACAAATGTGATTCCACCAATGTAAACTCTCTTCAATGGCAAAGATTTTCCATCCTTCACAGAATTATTTATCTTCTGAGGAACTTGCCTCAATGTTTTTCCTTTTGCATCCATTATAAATTTGTTTCCTCGTATATAAATTGTTCGTGATTTATCTGTCTTATGACCTGTGAACAGTAGGCATTAGAAATACATTGGTAAGTACCGTTGTACAGCACAGTATCAAGAAGCTGCATATTAACACTATGGCATCAGACAACTATATAGACATTCAAAGTCAGATAGTAGCAAAATTACTGCATAAACATCTGTTTTATCAGTGCTCATTTTTATCTCTTTCCTAGGGGTTGAAAGTTTATTATTTATTATAGCTATGTGACACACACACACACACACACACACACACACACACACAGTTATCCATTTTTTATTTATTTATTTATTTATTTATTTTTTTTTTTTTTTTTTTTTTTTTTTGTGGTTTTAGGGTGCACAACTTCTACGGTCATTAGCGCCCAGACAAAAACAAAGATCTGCTACATCAAAAAAAAAAAAAAAAAAAAAAAAAAAAAAAAAAAAAAAAAAATGTTAACTGCCACTTAGAACATCAAGAAGAGGCTAAAAACGAAAGATAAAAGAAAATTAAAGGGGTTAAATATCCTTCGATAAGTTGGCCAAGATGATAAAACGCAAAACGCAAAACTCGAGCAGCTGCTCGTATGTCATCAGCTAAAATTTCCTCCAGAGTAGACGGAAAGTGAAGGGCTACACGGAGATGATGAAAATTAACACAAGACAGTAAAAGACTGTTGCACTGTCAGCAGTTCACCGCAGGAGCACAGCAGTGCAGGGTCGGCGGACAGCAAGTGACGGTGGCTGAAACGGCAGTGACCGATCCGCAACCGGGCCAGGATGACCTCCTCCCGCCGAGAGGGGCGTGAGGAGGTCCTCCAAGCGGTCGGGATCGGTTTTACAGTTCTCAATTTGTTGTTGGACATTGAAAACCATGCACTGTGCCATTGCGACACGATACTCCCTTCGGAGTGCCCGTTGAACATCGTCAGATGGGACGCAAAAGGTAGCCACGCGGTGTAAAAGAGCTGCGGCCTTGGCCGCTATGTCGGCCGTCTCATTCCCGGGCACACCCACGTGGCCAGGGACCCACAGGAAAGAAACGTGACAGCTGTCATCTGCTAGCAACTGGAGGGAGCGTTGGATCCGATACACGAGAGGATGGTGCGACAAAGGGTCCTTAAGACTCTGCAGGGCACTAAGGGAGTCCGAACAGATGGCATAGAAAGGTTGGCGGTGGCGGCAGGTGTACAGAACGGCCTGGTGGAGGGCAAAAAGCTCAGCCGTGAAGTTCGAGCACCGGTCAGGGAGCTTGTATTGGAAACGGTTGTCCTCGACAACAAAGGCAGATCCGACACCGGCAGTGCTCTTGGAACCATCAGTGTAAATAAATATGGTGTTATCGAACCGCGAACGGAGTTCGACAAGCCTCGAGCGGTATACCAAATCCGGAGTGCTCTCCTTGGGGAGCGAACTAAGTTCGAGGTGAGTGTGAACCGGGGCCTTATGCCACGGTGGCGATGGGCTTTCGCTCAACCGAAAGGTGGAAGGAAGGGTAAAATCGAGCCGCTTTAGTAGGCGGCGAAACCGAACTCCAGGTGGAAGCAAGGCAATCGCAGACAACTGATATTGGCGATCGAGTGAGTCGTCAAAAAATAATCTGTAAGATGGATGGTTGGGCATCGACCGCAAGCGGCATGCGTACCGAGACAAAAGTATGTCACGCCGAGTGGTCAAGGGTAATACAGCAGCCTCGGCATACAGACTTTCAACAGGGCTAGTATAAAATGCACCGGTCGCCAGACGTAATCCCCGATGATGGATAGAGTTGAGACGGCGGAGAATCGACGGCCGTGCAGAAGAGTATACAAGGCTTCCGTAGTCGAGCTACGACTGAACAATGGCCTGGTAAAGGTGAAGCAGGACGGTACGGTCCGCTCCCCATGACGTGCCACTGAGGACACGAAGGACGTTAAGGGATCGGGCACAACGGGCAGCCAGGTAGGACACATGCGTGGACCAGCAAAGTTTACGATTCAACATGAGTCCCAAGAATTTCGTAGTCTCCACGAAAGGGAGAGCAACAGGGCCAAGATGTAGAGAAGGTGGAAGAAATTCCTTGTATCTCCAGAGGTTTATACACACAGTTTTCTCAGTGGAGAATCGGAAGCCGTTTGCGATGCTCCAGGAATATAGACGGTCAAGACAGCATTGAAGAGAACGCTCCAAGAGGCACGTCCACTGGGCGCTACAATAGATTGTGAAATCGTCAACAAAAAGAGACCCGGAAACGTCGGCTGAAAGGCAATCCACGATCTGATTGATTGCAATGGCAAAGAGCGCCACACTCAAGACGGAGCCCTGTGGTACCCCATTCTCCTGGCAATAGGTATCTGACAAAACAGAACCCACCCGTACCCGGAACTTGCGATCCGCCAAAAACTCTTGAATGAAAAGAGGAAGGCGGCCCCGAAGGCCCCATCTGTGCAATGTGCGGAGAATGCCCGCTCTCCAACAGGTATCGTATGCCTTCTCCAAGTCGAAGAACACTGCTACTGTTTGACGCTTCCTTAGAAAGTTGTTCATAATAAAGGTCGACAACGTAACGAGGTGATCAGCAGCAGAGCGGTGTCGACGAAAACCGCATTGGACATTTGTTAGGAGGCGGCGAGATTCGAGGAGCCAGACCAACTGAGCGTTAACCATGCGTTCCATCACCTTACAGACGCAGCTCGTCAGAAATGGGGCGATAACTGGAAGGAAGATGTTTGTCCTTCCCTAGTTTGGGGATGGGGACAACAATGGCTTCACGCCAACTTGTGGGAACATGACCTTCAGTCCATATGCGATTGTAGGTACTAAGAAGAAAGCACTTGCCCGCAGGAGAGAGGTTCTTCAGCATTTCAATGTGAATGGAATCGGGCCCGGGAACAGAAGATCGGGACAGGGCGAGAGCACGCTCTAGCTCCTGCATGGTGAAGTCGACGTTATAATTTTCACGATTAGAAGAGTGGAAAGAAGGCGGCCGGGCCTCCTCTACCTGTTTGCGAGGGAGAAAGGCAGGGTGGTAATGGGCAGAGCTCGAAACCTCGGCAAAGAAACGGCCCAATGCGTTGGAAATGTCATAGGGGTCCACGAGGACTGCATTCTCCACGGTCAGGCCAGGAATCGGGGAGTGGACCTTAATGCCGGATAGATGGCGTAGGCCACGCCAAACAAATGTGGAGGGAGTAAAACGGTTAAAAGAACTAGTAAAAGCAGTCCAGCAAGCTTTCTTGCTGTCGTTCATGATACGACGACATTGCGCTCTCATACGTTTATAATGTATGCAATTCTCTAAAGTCGGGTGGCGGCGGAAGGTGCGTAAAGCACGGCGTCGGGCTCTAAGCGCGTCGCGGCAGGCTGCAGTCCACCAAGGGACCTGGACACGACGTGGAGAAGAGGAAGTACGAGGTATGGAACGTTCGGCAGCTGTGAGAATAACCTCTGTGAGGTAGTCGACCTGACTGTCACAGGTGGGAAAATCCCGATCGTGAAAAACAGCCATGGTAGAATAAAGCCCCCAGTCGGCTTTAGAAATGTTCCAACTGGTGGGACGAGGAGATGGGGAATGATGCAGAATGTGGATGATACAGGGGAAATGGTCACTCGAGTACGTGTCAGAAAGTGCATACCACTCAAACCGACCGGCAAGCTGAGGAGTGCATATTGCGAGGTCTATATGGGAGTAAGTGTGTATTGTGTCAGAAAGGAAGGTTGGTGCACCGGTGTTGATGCAGACAAGATCGAGGTGTTGGAGAAGGTCCACCAAAAGGGAGCCTCTCGGACAAGGTGCCGGAGAGCCCCATAAGGGGTGGTGGGCATTAAAGTCGCCTATCAACACGAAGGATGAAGGGAGCTGATCAACAAGGTGTAGCACATCTGCCCTAGTAAGGGCAGATGACGATGGCGAATAAATATTACAGAGGGAAAAGGTAAATGTGGATAGGGTGATGCGGACGGCAACTGCCTGTAGGTGAGTATGCAATGAAATGGGATGGAAATAGACATAGTCTCGAAGGAGCATCAGAACCCCTCCATGGGCTGGGACACCTTCCACGGGTGGCAGGTCAAACCGCACAGAGGTGTAGTGTGGAAAGTCTGCACGATCACGTGGACGCAACTTAGTTTCCTGGAGGCAGACTAGAAGCGGGCAGTGCAATCGAAGGAGTAGTTTTAACTCCTCCCGATTAGAACGAATGCCGCGAATATTCCATTGAAGGAGCGCCATGATAAAAATGAGAGAAGAAATAAGGATAAAAACCAACTATCAAGCGGGGTCACCTCGACGGCCGCTGAGGACCCGATTTCGAGGGAGCACTGCTATCGCTATCCAGGTGCAAAGGGTCGTGGTCCATAGGTTTGACCGACGCGCCTGCCACCTCCCTGAGTTGATCAGGAGGGGCAGTTTCCGCCGCCGGTAGAGGACCGGGTGCCCGGCAGACGGAGCGACCCGGTGAAACAGAAGACGGCCGAGGCCGGCAACTGTTGGACGGCGTGACGGATGGGTCACGCCTCGGCGGGGAAGGAGAGGAACTCTTTTTCTTGTCAGCTCTTCTGGAAGAGTGACGGCGGGAAGAGGCAGTTGACGGTTGGGAAGCCTGAGAACGCAGAAAATCCTCACGGACGGGTTCCTTTTTCAAGGTCCGGGCATCTTGTTTAGGTGATCGCGGTTTACTACAGTTTGACGAAGACTGTACCCTAGAAGCAGCAGGAGGAAGCGGGGACGTGGAACGGGCAATCTTCGGGCTGGCGGATCGCACAACTGTGTCAGCGAAAGTGAAGTCACATGTCTGGGTACTGGAATCCTTGGTAGGTCGAGTTGAGGTGAGTACCTTACTGTATGTACCCGCTGGGAGGACAGTGGGCTTTCGACTCGCCAACAACTTACGAGCGGCAGATGATGATACCTTCTCTGTAACCCGAATTTGCTGGATTACCTTCTCATCCTTGTATACAGGGCAGTCGCGAGAGGAAGCCGCATGGTCACTGTTGCAGTTTAGGCAGTGAGGGGACGGAGGTGGGCAATCCCCCTCATGGGCGTCCCTACCACAAGTGACACACTTTGCTGCATTTGGGCAATGTTCACGGGTATGGTTGTACCTGTGGCACTGAAAACAGCACGTTGGGTTAGGCACTAAGGTCGGACGGAGATGACTTCATACCCTGCTTTGACCTTCGACGGGAGGTCAACTATGTCGAACGTCAAAAACACAGTACGAGTCGGTGTCAATTGGTTATCGACCTTTTTCATCACCCTGTGGACGGCTGTCACACCCTGATCGGACATATACGATTGGATGTCTTCATCAGACAACCCGTCAAGGGATCTCGTAAAAACTACCCCCAGTGACGAGTTGAGTGTGCGGTGCACTTCTACCTTAACTGGAAAAGTGTGCAACAACGTAGTACGTATCAGTTTTTGGGCTTGGAAGGCACTGTCCACTTCCAGCAACAATGTGCCATTGCGCTGACGTGAACAGGTTTTAACAGGGCCAGCAATTGCATCTACACCTTTCTGTATAACGAAAGGATTGAAATCCTTTCCGTCGGTGCGAGAGACAACCAGAAATTTAGGTACATTAGGCAGAATCTTTTTAGGCTGAGGCGAGTCTAACTTACGTTTCTGGGTCAACGTCACGAAAGAAGATAAGGAAGTCATCGCGGAAGTGTCCCCCGTGATTACCGGCGTCTCCGATGGCGCGCTCCTTCCTAGTGGGGGCCCTCTCCGAGGGCTTACCCGCCTTAGGTGATTGTTCACACCTCAGGTCACACCTCCCGAGAACTGCCGGAGGGACCAATCGGCACGTTCGGAAGGTACCAGCTCGGGTAATCACCCCTCCCTGGGCCTGGCCTTTACCAGGGGGTACGTACGTGCCCTACTTGTCTACCCGGGGCGGGGAATTACGCGTTACCCCGTCACCTGCTACGCACGATAATGCGTGGGTCGGCCTTCAGACACGCACAGGGAGGAAAGAAGAAGAGGATAGGAAATGAAGAGAAAGAAGGAAGAAGTGTCTCAAACGACGAAGCGGAGACTAATGAGGAGAAGAAGGCTAGGAGAGTACAAGGAGAGAAAGACAAAACAAAGGGTAAGAAAGGAAGGAACGAAGGAATAGGAGAAACGACAACAAGAACCACCGTAGCTCACGAAATATGCCCGTCTCCGGGCGAAGGCATAAACCGGGAGGGACAGTGAAGCAGCCTGGGGCAGAAGAAAGGCTGCTCCGGCTCGGGGCCCCGTGCGCGCCACACACGTACCCACAAAAGAACTGTGGGCCCCCTGGGGGGGAGATTCGAGGAGCCAGACCAACCGAGCGTTAACCATGCGTTCCATTACCTTACAGACACAGCTCGTCAGAGAAATGGGGCGATAACTGGAAGGAAGATGTTTGTCCTTCCCTGGTTTGGGGATGGGGACAACAATGGCTTCACGCCAACTTGTGGGAACATGACCTTCAGTCCATATGCGATTGTAGGTACTAAGAAGAAAACACTTGCCCACAGGTGAGAGGTTCTTCAGCATCTCAATATGAATGGAATCGGGCCCGGGAGCAGAAGATCGGGACAGGGCAAGAGCATGGTCTAGCTCCTGCATGGTGAAGGCGACTTTATAATGTTCAGGATTAAAAGAGTGGAAAGAAGGCGGCCGTGCCGCCTCTACCTGTATGCGAGGGAGAAAGGCAGGGTGGTAATGGGCAGAGCTCAAAACCTCTGCAAAGAAACGGCCCAATGCGTAGGAAACATCAGTGGGGTCCACGAGGACTGCGTTCTCCACGGTCAGGCCAGGAATCGGGGAGTGGACCTTGATGCCGGATAGACGGCGTAGGCCACCCCAAACAACCGTGGAGGAAGTAAAGCGGTTAAAAGAACTAGTAAAAGCAGTCCAGCAAGCTCTCTTGCTGTCGTTTATGATACGACGACATTGCGCTCTAATACTTTATAATTTATGCAATTCTCCAAAGTTGGGAGGCAGCGGAAGGTGCGTAAAGCACAGCACCGTGCTCTAAGCGCGTCACAGCAGGCTGCAGTCGACCAAGGGACCGGGACACGACGTGGAGAAGAGGATGTACGAGGTGTGGAATGTTCGGCAGCGGTGAGAATAACTGTGAGGTAGTCGACCTGACTGTCACAGCTGGGAAAATTCTGATCATGAAAAACAGCCATGGAAGAATAAAGCCCCCAGTCAGCTTTAGAAATGTTCCAACTGGTGGGACGAGGAGATGGGGAATGATGCAGGAAGTGGATGATACAAGGGAAATGGTCACTCGAGTACGTGTCAGAAAGTGCATAACACGCAAACCGACCGGCAAGCTAAGGAGTGCATATTGCAAGGTCTATATGGGAATAGGTGTGTGTCGTGTCAGAAAGGAAGGTCTGTGCACCAGTGTTGAGGCAGACAAGATTGAGGTGTTTGAGAAGGTCCACCAAAAGGGAGCCTCTCGGACAAGGTGGCGGAGAGCCCCACAGGGGGTGGTGGGCATTGAAGTCGCCTACCAACATGAAAGGTGAAAGGAGCTGGTCGACGAGGTGTAGCACATCTGCCCGAGTAAGAGCAAATGACGATGGCGAATAGATATTACGGAGGGAAAAGGTAAATGTGGATAGAGTGATGCAGACGGCAAATGCCTGTAGGTAAGTATGCAATGAAATGGAATGGTAATAGACGTCATCTCGAATGAACATCAGAACCCCTCCATGGGCTGGGGTACCTTCCACAGGTGGCAGGTCGAAACGCACAGATGTGTAGTGTGGAAAGTGTGCACGATCACTTGGACGCAACTTAGTTTCTTGGAGACAGACTAGAAGCGGGCAGTGCAATCGAAGGGGTAGTTTCAATTCCTCCCGATTGGAACAAATGCCGCGAATATTCCTTTGAAGGAGCGCCATGATAAAAAAAGAGATAAGAAATGAGGATAAAAACGAACAATCAATGGGGTCACCTCGACGGCCGCTGAGGACCGGATTTCGAGGGACCACAGCTATCGCTGTGTAGGGGCAAAGGGTCATGGTCCATAGGTTCGACCGACGCGCCTGCCACCTCCCTGAGTTGATCAGGAGGGGTAGTTTCCACCGCCAGTAAAGGGCCGGGTGCCCGGCAGACGGAGCGTCCCGGTGAAACAGAAGACGGCCTAGGCCGGCAACTGTTGGATAGCGTGACTGAAGAGTCATGCCGTGGCGGGAAAGGAGAGGGGCTATTCTTTTTGTGAGCCTTCATTGAGGCATGACGGGCAGAGGAAGCGGTTGATGATGGAGAAGACGTATTCTTGAGGAAGTCTTCACGAACAGGTTCTTTTTTTGAACTGCGGGCAGCGGATTTAGGTACCCGGGATGTTTGGGAACTGGCTGACGAATGTACTGTAGAACGGGCAGAAGGGATTGGAGACGTGGAACGAGCAATTTTCGGGCTAGCCGACCTGATAACAGGGTCACAGAATGTTAAGTCGCAGGTCCGAATGCCTACCTCCTTAGTTGGTCGAGGGGAGGTGAGGAACTGGCTGAAAGTACCCAATGGGAGTACAGCAGGCTTCCTACTCGCTAATAACTTCCGAGCGGCATAGGTGGAGACCTTCTCCTTGACACAAATCTCTTGGATGACCCGCTCTTCTTTATAAACGGGGCAGTCCCGTGAAGAAGCAGCATGGTCACCCATGCAATTAATGCAGCGAGGGGATGGAGTAGACAGTCACCCTCATGGGCGTCCCTGCCACAGGTGGTGCACTTTGCTGCATTTGGACTAGACTTACTGGTATGGTTATATCTCTGGCAATGGAAGCAGCGCGTAGGGTTGGGTATATACGGGCGAACGGAGATGACTTCGTAGCCCGCTTTCACCTCTTTCACCTTAGATGGTAGGTCAACCCTGTCGAAAGTCAGGAAGACAGTACGAGTTGGCACGAGGTCGTTGTTAACCTTTTTCATGACGCAATGGACTGCCATAACTCCCTGATCAGACATATAGCTGATTATTTCCTCATCGGATAACCCATCCAGGGATCTCGTGAAGACTACCCCCAGTGAAGAGTTGAGGGTGCGGTGAGCCTCCACTTTTACTAGGAAGTATGAACTACTGTAGCCCTAAGTAATTTTTGTGCCTGGAACGCATTCTCAATCTCAAGCAACAAGGTCCCATTGCGCTGCCTGGAGCAGGTCTTCAAGGGACCTGCGATCGCATCGACTCCCTTCTGAATGATGAACAGATTCACAGCAGAAAAATCCTTATCGTCAGTACGTGACACCACCAGGAACTGAGGAATGTTAGGCAATATTTTCTGTGGCTGAGAATCATCATGTTTCCGCTTATGGCTCAAGGTTAAGGATGATTTGGAAGGTTTCATAGGGGAGGTGTCCCCCATGATTACCGGCGTCTTCAATGGCGCGCTCTGTCCTTGTGGGGGCCCTCACCGAGGGCACACCCGCCTTAGGTGACTGTTCACACCTCCGGAGAACGGACGGAGGGACCAATCTGCATGTTCGGAAGGTATCAGCTCGGGTAATCACCCCTCCCTAGACCCGGCCTTTACCAGGGGGTACGTACGTGCCCTACATGTCTACCCGGGGCGGGAAGTTACGCCTTACCCCATCACCGGCTACACAGAGCGTGGGTTGACCTTCAAACACGCACAGGGAGGAAGGAAGGAAAAAAGGAGAGAAAGGGATGAAGGAGGGAGAATCTCAAATGCCGAGGCGGAGATTAAAGGGCGGGTCGAGGAAAAGGAGAAAGGGGGGAAGGCTAAAGAACAGGAAAGGAAGAGGACCAAGAAAGGAGGAAGTAAGAAAACGAAAAAAGAAACCTTGGACTGACTAAAAACGCCCGTCTCCGGGCGAAGGCACAAACCGGGGGGAAAGAGGAAAGCGGCCTGGGGCGGAATAAAGGTCGCTTCAGCTCGGGGCCCCTTGCGCGCCACACACGTACCCACAAAAGAGCTGTGGGCCCCCTGGGGGGACAGTTATCCAGTCCTCCAATCAAAAAAGTGGTAGTGCGGAAATTTCCATCAAAGAGTGACACAAACATCTGTGCCCAGTTTAGGCCTTCCATTTGTCTCCAAAGCAAAAGAATGTAACTACTATATAAAGGAACCCAGGTGGCAATGGTCAGTCAGGCAGACATTATTTGCGCCTAATGTGAACCCAATTCCCTGTCACTATCATTTTTGGGTTCTTACTTAGATTTTATATATATATTTGTTTTGTTTTTAATGTGTGTTTTGGCATTTTTGAGAATTCACCCCCCAAGAAAGGGTGAAAATTTTGTTAAAAAGAACAGTGCCTGTTTGTATTTCCTATAAATCTACAGGTTGTTTTCTCTCTTATTTTCCAATCCTGATGACATTTCGCACATGACCTTCAACACAAAGAGGAAGATCACTGTTCACAAAGTTATATATCTATGTTTTCATAGAGAAAGGTTTTATACTCCAAAGGGCACTGTATGGTGCATGGCAGACAGTATCTTGCAATAAACTTAGAGACTGTTTAACTGATACCCATGAAACAGAGGTGAACAGAGAAGAGAAAGGGACTTTTCCTGGAAGATTGAAATAAGTAATGTGGGAAATATGATTGTTAATAACATATACCATCATTTATAGCAGACGGAGGGGAGGAGGGGGGGTTGGAAAAATGGAACAAATAAATCCTGGGCAAAGACAAAAGTAAGAACCAAGCTGCACAGAATGTGGTTATTCATCTGAGTGCAGGAAAGAAAGAACAGCGTAGTGGCACAGGTAGACAAAACGCCTTAAGGTTCTTATATTTACCAAACACATACAAGAGTTCGAACTCTAAGCTCACAAATTGCATGGGAGATTTTTTTTCTGTGTTTTAGGGTGCAGAACTACAGAAGTCATAAGCACCTATGTCCGTGCTTATTAAGAACAAGAACTAAAAGGAGGCAGAGATAAAAAGGCGATACAATTATTCTACCAGAAAAGGTACAAAGACACAAATGAATTTCTCAAGTGAAGGAATTTAAACTTCTTTTGCCATATAGGTACAATGTATTAAAAGTAAAATGTTATCAACAGAACACATGTCATCCACTAAAAGATCAGACAGTTCTGACGATAAACACAGACTCTATCGTACTTTATTAAAAAATTGGTTCTGGACCAGAAAGTGGTGTACAGTCAACAGTTCGGATCAGTAACCATACAGCGGAGCAGGGTTGCCACTTAAGTGGTGGTGGCTGGACCGACAGTGGCCTATGCACAGCAGGGTGAGAATTACCACCTCGCAGCAAGAGGACGTCGACCAGGCAATAGGGAGAGGCTTAACCTCCTTAAGTTAATTTCCTTGAAGAGAAGACCAATGTGCATGCCAGAGTGAGAGCACATGTCCAGAATAATGGCACAAAGGTCAACTGAAGGGACAGAATATGTAGCAGGATGAGGGAGGAGAGCTGCACCCTTTGCGGCAGCTTCGGCAGCCTCATTCCCTGACACACTAACATGACCCAGGATCCAAAGGAACAGTACAGTGGCGCCATTGGCAGTAAGTGAGTGAAGGCAATGTTGGATTCATTGCACTATGGGGTGGACTGAATATAGCATGCATAGGCTCTGGAGTGCACTCGGCAAGTCTGCGCATGTGACACATTTAGAATGTCTATGTCGCCTGATGTACTGAGTGGCCTGATAAATGGCGAATATCTCCGTTGTAAAGATCAAGCAGTAGTCTGTGAGACGATACAGGAAAGAAAAGTCACCAAGCACAAAGGAACACCCCACACCACAGTCAAACTTGGAACCATCAGTATAAATGAAGTTACTGTCTACAAGCTGAGAGAAGAGCTACACACATCCTGTGATAGACGAGGTCAGCAGTAGAGTCATTGGGTAACGAATGGCGGTCAAAGTTGACTAGGACATCGAGACAAGGTCAGGATGGGGAAGAGCTCGCTCCCGTCAGGAGCGTGGCAGGGAGTGTAAGTCAAGTTGCTGTAGAAGATTACGAATATGGACTCCAGGAGGTATTAGAGAAGGACTCACTGCTTAGTGATGATCAAGGGAATCATAAAAAAAAAAGCTTCATAGTATGGGTGGCCACTCATAGATGTCAAGCAACTCACATAAGACTAAGGAGGACCTCCCTCCAGTATGACAGCAGCAATTCACCAGAATCGGCAGAGAGACTTGACAGGGCTTGTGTAGATAGTCCCTGTCGCTAAACGACTCCTTTGGTTGTGGATCATGTTAATAAGATGTAAGATAGATGGATGGGCTGAAGAATGGACAATACACCCTTAATCTAGTTTCAAGCTGACAAGGATCAGGAGGGTGGTCCGATCTGCTGCCCAAGAGGTACCACACAACACACTGAGAACATTAAGTGAACGGATACAGTGAGAGACATGGGAGTACCAACAAAGTTTCCTGTGGAATGTTAGTCCCAAGAATTTTGTACTGTCTACGAATGGAAGAACAACTGGTCCGAGATGGAGGGAAGAAGGGAGAAATTCTGTACACCACCCGAAGTTCATACAGACCATCTTGCCTGTGGAGAATCTAAAGCCATTGTTGATGCTCCAGAAGTAAAGACGGCCGTGACACCGCTGAAGACACCATTCAAGGAGACATGTTCATTGCGAGCTGCAATAAATTGCAAAGTCATCAACAAAGAGAAAAGCTGAGACGACCAGTGTGAGATAGTCCATAATAAGATTAATTGCTATAGCAAATAGGATAACACTCAACTCTAAGACTTGACATACACCATTCTCCTACAGGAAAGTGTTCGAAAGGGCTAAAACACACACACACACACACACACACACACACACACACACACACACACACACACACACACACACACGATGTGGTCTTTAAGAACTGCTGAATAAAGGTTGGCAGGCAACCCTGGAGACCCAATTTGTGCAGAGTGCAAAGGATACCCATCCTTCAGCAGGTTTCATATGCCTTTTCCAAATTAAAAAATACGGCCACTGTTTGGTGCTTCTGCAGAAAATTAATCATAATATGCGTTGGTAGGATGACTAGATGATCAATGGCTGAATGGTGCTTACGAAAACCACATTGTGCATTGGTGAGGAGATTACGAGATTTGAGCCACCATACCAATTGACCATTAATAATACATTCTATCACCTTGCAAACACTATTGGTGAGAAAGATTGGACAGTAGCTACAAAGTATATGTTTGTCCTCTCCAGGCTTACGTAGAGGAAACCTGATGTCTTCATGGCAGCACCGAGAAAAAGTGCCTTCTGTGCAGGTTGTACGTTCGAAGAAGAAACTGCCTTCGGGTCCTGAAGCAGAGAATCTTGATGAGAAAAGTTCATGTTGAAGCTGGCTCATAGTGAAATTGGCATTATAACATTCACGAAAGAGAGCAACCATGTGTCCACTGCCTGTTTCCAAAGGAGAAAAGAGTGATGGTAGTGTGAGGATCTCGATATCTTGGAGATGTCAGTGGGATCCACTATAATATTGTTCGCTATGGTTAAACGCGGGATTGGGGACTGAGGCAAGGTCCCTGAAGGTTACCCCAAACAACAGGTGTGTGTGTGTGGGGGGGGGGGGGGGGGGAGAGAGATTGTTGAACTAGTGAAGAAAAGCCAACTAGCTTGTTTGCTTTCCCAAAAGAGGCAGTGACATTGTACACACAACTGTTTGTAATGAACACAGTTTTCCTGTGTGGGATAGCATTTAAAGACAGGGCACATCTCTGAACTCTGAGGGCTACATGACATTCCTCAATCCATCAAGTAATTGGGGAACCTCACAGCAAGGAAGAGGTGCGAGGGATAAGAACATTCTGTGGCAGTGAGGATTACAGTAGTAAGATAGTCTACCCGGTGATCAATATTGGGAAAAAGGTGTTAATGGAAAGTAACTAATGACAAAGCTGCCAATCAGCTTTGGAAAGTTGCCAGTTGGATGGACGAGCTGGAGTGAAGGTCATCAGTAGACAAATGGCACATGGAAAATGGTCACTCTAATATGTGCCTGAAAGAACAGACTACTCGAGGCAATGGGCCAGTTGAACAGTGCAAATTGAAAGGTCCAAGTGGGGAAAGGTGTGTGTGGAATCCAAAAGGTAAGTGGGTTTCTCCAGTATTGAGACAGATGAGGTTAAGGTGGTTGAAGCGATCCGTCAGGAGAGAGCCCCTCTGACAAGGGCGTGGAGAGATCCAAACATGATAGTGGGTATTGAAATCGCCGAGCAACAAGGAAGGAGGAGAAAGCTGGTCAATAAGGTGTAGATGATCAGTCCTGGCGACAGCAGAGGATGACGGTGCGTGGACATTACATAGGGAGAACCTGAAACCAGTAAATGACAGTCTACCTGCTACTGCTTGAAGCTGCATTTGCAAAGGGATGATTTGGAAATTGATATCAAGTGTTAAAAGTTGCATGATGCCCCATGAGCTGCAACCCCTGCCACGGGGATGAAGAGGGGGGGGGGGCACGTTAAACCGAGTATGAGGATGTAGTTTAGTTTCCTGAAGGCAGACAATTAGTGGGGAGTAGGTTTGCAAGAGAAGCTGTAGTTCCATTCTATTGGACTGGATGCCACGAATGTTCCACAGGAGGATGAGATCTAGAAAGAGGTTAAATGAACAGTCGCCCTTGTGACTGGAGGACCACAATGTGAATGCTCACAATTAGTTGGATCTAAGAATGTAGGATCTTTGTCCATTAATTTGACTGGCTTCAGAGCTAGCCCGAGGTCGGTCTCCTGATCAACCAGTGGCAGTGTGCCCTGGTGACACAGACGCCATCCAGGGGAGGGCGTCACTAGACGACGCTGTGGAAGAGGAATGCCAGGAGGGAGAAGGGGAAGATTTCTTCTCCCTGCCTGCCTTCTTTGAACCGTGACAGGTATCAGTTGAAGACCTGGACTGTTGTGAGCTAGATGGGTGCATGAAGTCTTCACAGATATAATCATCTTTGAATTTCCATGTATGTATGTATGTATGTATGTATGTATGTGTGTGTGTGTGGGGGGGGGGCAAGAAATTTCACAGGTGCAAGTGGAGGTGCTCCTGCTCTTGGCAGGAGATGACAATGTTGCCATATTGTGACTGGGTATTGTTACCACAGCAAACTGTTGGTCTCATGTCTGTTTAGGTATGTCTCACAGTTATCGTGGAGTAGCAACAACTGAATATCAAAATATACAAATGTTTGCAGGTGTGAATATAACTGAACCACCAGTATAACAAGTCATGTTTGCAAAATACTGACAAATTATTCACATGAGCAATAAAAACTGACAGACCATCCTCAGAAAAAAAAATATCTTTGGGCTCACAAAACGAACACATAAATCAATATCTTAGAAGTCAGATAAAGATGGCAAACCTATATCGCGGCATTTGTTAATTTAGAGAAGGCCTTTAACAATGTTTATGAACATCTTGATATTTTGAACATGGCATGGATAAAAACAGAAGCTGAAAGGTCATGTGTACATTGTACCAAAATCAGACTGCACTTAACAGGTGTCTAAGGGCACAAAACTGAAGCAGCAGTTATAAGTGGGTCAAAACTGGGTTGTTGTCTGTCCTCCCAACATTATTCATTCTGTCATTTGAGAAATTTCACAGCTGAATATAAGTAAATGAAGATGATATTAAAAACTCTTGAGGTTTTCCAATGGCACAGTAATTATGTTAGAAACAGAAATTAACTCTGACAATCAGTCAAAAAACATACATCATGTAATAAATTGAACAAAAGTAGTATAGGGGTAATTGAGTTTAGTACAATTTAATACGATAATGCTGAGGAAATAATGCACTACCGTAATAGAGATGTTGCTATATGGGCATCAAAATCACTGTTAAAAAAGACAAGAGAGATTTGATATCAAATGTAGATTAGCGATATTTATTTTTCTTTGTAAATAAATAAATAAAAATAAAAAATCTGAAGGAAAAGAAAATATTTTAAATCTAATATAAAATTAAACTTTGCAACCCAGTTGCAACTTCAGGCAGAAGGGAAGGAGAGGGAAAAGGAAATGATGAGGGTTTTAAGGAAGGGGGTAAGGAGTCATTCCAATCCCGGGAGAGGAAAGACTTACCTTGGGGGAAGAAAAGGGAGGTAAACAAATACACACACACCCACACATTTACACAGACGCAAACACACCTAGTATGTCTGCCTACGTGTGTTTGCATCTGTGTGAGTGTGTGTGTGTGTGTGTGTGTGTGTGTGTGTGTGTGTGTGTGTGTGTGTGTTCTATTTATTTGTGCTACTATCACACCTGTGCTCCTTCGCCTGTAGAGTAATCATCTATTTTTTATATATAAAATTGAACTTCATTTTTGAAAGTATTTGTCCAGCGATGTAGACTTGTATGTGTGTTAGACATGGGCATAACATACTATATATCTACATAAATACTCTGCAAGTCACATTTCAGTGGATGGCAGAGGGTTCATCAAACCACTTATGATATTTGTCTACAATCCCAGTCTGTAATAGATTGCAGGAAAAAGGAACACCAAAATCTGTTCCCCACGGTAGGTGCTAACAAAATATGTTAGCATTCAGAAGAGAAAGTTGGTGAAAGAAATTTCACAAAAACATTGTCATAACTAGTTATGTCTTTCTTTTAATGATTTCCACTCCAACCTGTGCATAATTTCCATGAAACACTCTTCCCCATATTACGATAATACCAAATGAGCTGCCCTTCTCAGAATTTTCTCTAAATCTTCTGCAAGTCTCATCTGGTGTGGATCCCACAATGCACTGCAACACTCAAACAGGATGCACAAGTGTAGCATAGGCAGTTTATTTAACAAAACCATTGTGTCTTAAGTGTTCTGCCAATGAAATGTAGCCTTTGGTTTGCCTTTCTTAGAATATTTTCTGTGTGTTCTCACCAATTTAAGTTGTTCATAATTGTTACTCCTAGGCATGAAGTTGAATTTCAGCCTGTATATTTGACTGGTTTAGTAAGAACTAAATGAGAATTACTACTTTCGAATTGCAGCTTTAATAAAGAACACTAGCTACTAAATCAGAGTTCCACAAGGACTGAGAAAGTAAATAAAATGGGTAAAAAGAAATTAATGACACAGATTGATTAAAGGAAGAGCTTGGCTGTGAGGAAACACCCTGAAGAAAAGCTAGGAAAATTATAATGCAAAACACTTTTGAAGCTTACATATGAATTAGATTTAAAATTGGTATCAAAAACTATGCAACTACTGTTAGGTACCACTAACCTAGTAGACATATGAATATTTTAATGAACTCACGTTTTACAACTGGTTGCTTTGTATTTGATATATGTGTCCTACTTCTTGTCAGTTTCGTGCGAGAAGTTTTATACAAAACACCCCCTATTCTAACAAGTCTTGTTGAATCTGAAGGTTCACCTTTCTTTCTTGTCGAGTCCTTTGACTTCATCGTAGAACCTCTAATGTAACAAAAATACATTTCAAAGATTAAATTTAATAGAATAAATTGGTATTTACTACTCAAAAATAGCAGAAAATTATAATTTTTACTAATAAACTATAGAGAAATTAAAGTTACATGAAAATTACAGACATGTAAAAAACAAGGAAGGCATATTGCATTACTTACATTCTCAACAATTTTCTTGAAGATATGAAAATTTTCTTTCCATCACTCGATTTTAAATTCCTTATTGAAGAATTACGACCTCTGTACAATACTGGAAACATACAACCTTTAGAAGGTGTGTTCTTCTTCTGAAATTTATTTCCACCACTGTCATACCTGAATGAAATTTTCTTGTAATTTCTCAACAGTCTGGCTTTAACAAGCCGCCTATCAATTTTGTATTTTGAATTTGCACAAGACTGGTTTGTAGGTAAGTCTGGTTTACCTTTTCCAACAAAAGTTGGTAAAACCTTTTTACTAAGTTTGTATTTTTCTGCTCTATTCAATGTCAATGGATAGTTCATTGGGAAATGCATTTGGGCATAAGATGACCTCTTTTGCTTTTCTGGTTTCTTTTTTACAGTTCCGCCATCTTGTACTTCGGGGTGCTTCTTCAGTACCTGATACTGTTTGTTGATGAAAGCCTTTTGTAGTGCTCGGTTTACACACCATGATTTACTTTTATCTGGTATTCGCACAAGTTTTGTATCACTTACTCTAACTAGTTTGTTGTAAGAAACCTTCTTTGTTATTGCACTGTTTTCCACTTGTCTGACACTCTTGTCAACAACAGATCTATTCCATTTTTTATTCAGCATTGCTAAATTACAGTGATTGTTACTAACTGTAGAATATGTATTAGCGTGAACACCACATTTCATATCTTGTGTGTTTGAAATAGGACTTCTACTGACAGTGATAGGTGGAACTGATTTTGATGTCTCACTGATTTTGTTTTCTTGCTTAGTCTGGTCAGAATGTGTATTTATCAATAAATTATTAGTGTGTTCCACAACATGAGAAAACTTTTTTGGATTAATATGAACACTATTAGAAACAGTCCTCTGAAAATGTGGATTCAGATACACACATTTACTAGCAGCAGGCAAGGTTTCACTCCCTTCGTAAGTTTTAGTAACTTTTGGCTGTACATTCTGCACATTACAAACTTTACTATGTTTGCTCGCATCTGAACAGCTTTCTACATATTCATTTGAAACACTCTCAACGTTGATTTTATGATGCACAAAATCGCTTGTTTTCAAAATTCGTGGGTTAACATATATAGTGTTCTTCCAAATTCTGTCTCTGTCAATTAAAATCTTTGAGACACGGATAGCTGAAAAAAAAAGAAAAAAGTTGTTACACTAGGTGCCACGAAAAATACATTAAAATAACTCTTCTTAAAAACTAATTAATACAATCAAAAATGTATTTAACATGGAACAGCACATGTGGATGGACAACTACTAGAGTGACAGGTATTTATAGATTTCAATAACAGAAAAACTTAACTGTATGGTTGTAAACATTAAAAAAAAATCCTTTCATTTTTTGTACTCTGTGTGTCCAACTCTGTATGCACAAAGTATTAACATTGAAAGTCCAAAAACAGCAAAACTGAAAACATAGTAACTTAATAAAGTACATTTTTGAAAACAATATACAGCTTAGTAAATCTCTCTATTTGTTAAGTACAAACAGATTTGAAATAAATTTTAATTTATATTGTTTAACTTCTTTGGCCTCTCCTGTAAAGTTGGTTAGTTGGAGCTGTGAAGTTAATATTTTGAACCACTGAATACATATCTCCATGGCTCACATATATCTATTTCTTCAGTTTCATGCAACAGTGTTCTGTTTTCAAATGGAAAGATTTTGTTTATTTGATCACTTGAAGTATTGCTTAACAACTAAATTCAGTGTACTGTAATTGTGGAACAAAGTAATGTTGACTTTACATTTCTTTATTGTAAAGAAAGTGAGCAGATTTTGTTTTATGTATACCAAGAGTTAAAACCAGATTAAACAATATTAATTTTTTTATTAGTTGACAAGACCCCTATTAATCTGATTATTTTCTGGTACTGCTTAGAAGTCCCCAGATTCTCATTTTTGTACAAATAATCTTATAATTTGGCACTAAATCACATTTAAAATTCTCAAATTAAGTTTTCAATAATTAATTTGAACCTTCACGCACATTCTCAGAGACAAAAACTTCCAGAACATCTCACTAAATACTTGCGGACCCAGAACCTGACATTAGATCAGACCCATACGATGCAGTTCCTACATTATATCAAGCTTTTTCTTCTTATATTGTTTTCTATATATGCATCAAGAGAATGAAACGATGCTATCACAGCACAAAACAATGTAAATGTCCTGCCAGAGACAAAAATGTAGAAAAGGAGACCTAGCTCTCCAATTGGTCTGGTAGCTTCAAAAATAATTCAGTCAGAAATATTGACATTATTGAACTTTTCAATGTGTTAACTGTAACTCCCAACTAGAGTGACCTCTAAGTGGGGAGTGAGTGCAGGGACGCATGTCTTCTGAACTTCAATGTCATTCAGTATCTCATCGCACAATATGAGGAATGTCACACTTTATGGCATTGTGCTACGTGTCAAATGATGTAACATGATAAATGTACTATGTGACACAAATTGGTGTCTTAATTCATAATACAATATATTATATACACTAGTAGTCAAAGAAACTATCACACCTGCCTAATATTGGGTAAGGCCATCCAGATTTAGACTTTCCGCCGTGATATCCCTAAATCACACCAGGCAAATGCCACAATGCATCCTTTGAAAGGGCATGGCTGATTTCGTTTCGCATTTGTACCCAAACAATATGAATGTGAGCTAATCTCTAATGACCACACTGTCAATGAAATATTAAATACTAATCTTCCTTCCTTCTTCAACATTCTGACAGTAATAAGTTTTTTTTTTTTTTTGTTTTTTTTTAATATACACAGGAGCAAAATAAAACTAATATACCTCCCTAATATCATGTAGGGGCCCCATGAGCATGCATAACTGCTGCCAACTGACATGGCATGGACTATGATCGAAGTAGTGCTGGAAGGAACTGACACCATGCATCCTGCAGGACTGTACATAAATTCGTAATCGTAGGAGGGGGTGGAGATCTCTTCCGAACAGCACTTTGAAATGCATCCACGATATACTAAATAATGTTCATGTTGGGAGTCTGCTGGCCAGTGGAGATGTTTAAACTCAAAGAGTGTTCCTGGAGTGAGTCTGTAGCAATTCTGGATGTGTGGGTTGTCTCAATTTTCAGCTGGAATTGCCCAATTTCATTGGAATGCACAACAGACATGAATGGACACAGGTAATCAACCAGGATGCATATGTATGAGACGTATGTCAGAATCATTGACATATTTTGGTCCCATATCACTCCAACTGCAACTGCGCAATACCATTACACAGCCTCCACCAAGCTTTACCTGTCCCCTGTTGACATGCAGGGTTCATGGATTCATGAGGTTGTCTCCATATCTGTAAATATCATTCTGTTTGAAACACTTCTAAACAATACTGATACAACTTTGTGTTGGGCAGTCAGAAAGGACACATGAGTGGGCCTTTGCCTCCAAAAAAACATATCTGTAATGTTTCATAGAATGATTTGCACAATGACATTGATGGTCCAACACTGAAATCCACAGCAATTTGTGGAAGAGTTGCACTTCTGTAACTTTAAATGATCATCTTCAGTCAAGACCTTTTTGTAGCCACAGCAATGTCCCAGATTTGATGGTTTACCAGATACACAATGCACTAGTGAAATGGTAGTTTGGGAAAGACCCCACCTGATCACTACCTTGGATATGCTGTATTCCATGTCTAGTGTGCAGAGTACAACATTTACATTCAAACTCACTTCAATTGTGACAACCTGCCATTGTAGCAGCTGTAACCAATTTAATGCCTGTGCCAGACACCTATTGTCATATATAGGAAATGCTGGATGCACTGCCATCCTTTGAGTGTTTAGATCTCTGCATTTAGATGCCTATATCAGCTTCTTTGGCTCTGCAGTCTATACAATGGGGTCACATGTCTCATCACAAATATTTTCTGGGTGTTATACTGTGTCAAAGTAAAGGCTATTACTGAAACAACCAATGTTTTGCCCACATTCACAGCCTTCTCCTCCTAGGTATTCTGATATGTTGTGAAGAGTGAGTGACTTTGTGATGACTACCCACCGAGTGTGACATTATGTCGTAAGTTTAAAAATATCTGATTATTAGTGACAAGGCATATGGAGTGGCAACTTCATTCCACAAGGTTACTGTGACGGAAGGAGTGGAGATGTGCTTTTTTCTGTTGCTTCTTGTGCCATAACAACTGATTATCAGTGAATGATATGTGGACGGCCTTTTCACCTTGGTTGCAGCAGACCATGAAGGTGGCAGTTGATTGTTGATAATGCTCACTACTTTCATTAGTGTGACATATTTCTCTGTGCTGGCGAACAGAAGGGCCAAGACTTGAGTCCACCTTCACTATTAATGTTGTTGGGATGTATTTCGATGGCTTCTCTAATCTTCAGTTTTCCCATCCCCAGCTGTTTGGGAAGTACTTTTTCTTCATTATATCTTATTTCCTTTCAGCAGTCTTATTGGTGTTCAGTCAAAGAAAATATTTTGTTTTGCCCTAGTGAAACGCAGCAGTTGTGTATATGTATGTGGGTTGCCACTGATCTTTTAATCTCGCATGTGTATACTTCTCCTCCTCTCCTCCTCCTACCTCCCAAATTCCCATTTTACATTGAATACATCTGCATCATGTAGAGTATTATTCTTGTCCTTTGTGGAACCTAGCTTGTCTTGGATCTTGCCACTAAAAGTTGGACACCAACCCAGTGACGATATTTACCAATCCAATGTGTGTGCAGTAAGTGTACCTGTCATGCTTTCAGTTTGTAATTTCCTTGCCTGTGTGAATTGGATTATGATTGTAGCCATTGTTCAGGAGTGTTGTTTGCATCATCATTTAGACACTGTATGTAAATTAGCAGAGAATTCTTCACCTGGTTGGCGTACAGCCTGCCTTCTATAATAGCCACATGTGCTAGGGTCAGAAAGGACAAGATAGATGCCCTACACACTGCAGGTGTACACAAGGTGGAAAGAGAGCGAAAAAATGTACATTAGTGAGACTGGTAGGTCAGTGGCAATGTGTTTAAGTGAACAAGAGCACTACTTTTGACTACAGCAACAACAAACCTCCAGTGGCCAAACAGCAGCAAAATGTAGCATGAAAAAAATTAAAGTTAGAATACTTGCCAAACAGATGGAGGATGGCAGATTGGAAGATCAAAGATGCCATCGAAATATTAAAATATCCCAACAATGTTAACAGGGAAGTGGACTTCGGCCTGTCCCATCCTGTCTGCAAGACACTACAGCAAAATAGGCTTCACTGATAATATATTATGCATTACCAGCAAGCAACTGCCACCATACGGTTTGTGACAAACAATAGGAAACCAGTAGTCCACAGCTCATTTGCCAGTGACCACCAATTGTGGCAGGCTGCACAAGACGAAACCAACAGATCCAGATTCCTTCCACCACAGTAACATTGGTGAATGAAATTCTCAAATCTTTCATCAAAAGTCTTAAACTACAATTACTTCATTGCTTTCTACAGTATGTCTGCCTAGGTGTGTGCGCGCATCTGTGTAAATGTGTGTGTGTGTGTGTGTGTGTGTGTGTGTGTGTGTGTGTGTGTGTGTGTGTTTGTTTACCTTTTCTTCCCCCAAAGCAAGTCTTTCCTCTCCCAGGATTGGAGTGGCCCCTTACCCCCCTTCCTTTTCCCTCCTGCCCGAAGAAGCAACTGGGTTGCAAAAGCTTTTGTGTGTGTGTGTGTGTGTGTGTGTGTGTGTGTGTGTGTGTGTGTGTGTTTTATATATTTGTGCTACTATCACCACCTGTGCTCCTTCGCCTGGTGAGTAATCTTCATCTATTTTTAATATATATTTTTCCTGATAGGAATTTTTCATCTATAATATTCGTATTATAAATTACAAAGAAATTATGACAATGTCACACTCAGTGGACAGTAAGTATGATAAAGTGACTTAAGAACATTCATCACATCAATACACAAAGAATGTAATCAGAATGTGTACCAGATACAGATCACTTTTTAAACACAAAAATTGTAATGTATAATATATGTTCTGCTTGTAAACAAACGTCTTGAACTCATATATGACATCATTGCTCAAAGACAATGAGTTGTATTGTGGACTTCAAGTGACCCCCAATTTTTAAAAAAAATTCTGGATGTAATTTTATACATTTTTGACATTTCAATCTCGGTTGCACAGGGGTAGAGAGCCAGACTACAAATCTAAAGGTCGCGGGTTCGCTACCTACCAAGTCCTAGGATTTTTATTTGTCACTTTCCACTTCTTTCACCCCTGGCAGTATTGCTCATGTGAAAAATACCAATTAGCGCCGTGGTTCAGAACCCACGTTAAACTGTAGGGCTCACTATAACTGGCTGGGTAAGTCAGTTCGAAGGTCGGAGGAAGGCAACAGCATACCACCTCCAAATAGGACCATGCCTAGTAAAGCACTGTGGTGTTCAATCTTCGGATTGTTGACTGCTTTACCTTTTTGATAGAGTGTGGAGTTGCATGTGATATTGTGTTTGTAATTATCTCGCAAATTTTATCACGGTATTACAAGATTGATCATATGATTGTTTTCTCACATGCACAACAGTGCTTGTGCGGGTACAAGTAGGTTTTCTCACATCCACAACAGTGCTTGTGCGGGTACAAGTAGGGTGATATATCTAGGCCTTATTAGTGCATAAAAAAGCAGAAACGGTTAACATACCCGAACTCAGACATTAGGTAAGGGTAACATCACAAAAATATGACAATGAAATAGTCTCTTTATTAATAGTGCACCACACCATTAAAATTTAGAGGAACTGCTAGTGGAAAAGATCCTAAAATAAATAGTAATTTTTTTCTATTTTTAAAATTTTTGTCATCCAACTTGAGCCATGCTATTTGACAATATACAACACATACAATGTGCTCAATGAGTTTACACAGTTGGGGTATTGATCATCATAATGGGACATGTTTGTATTTATATTACATTCAATAATGGAAAGTCCCGGCTGGAATTAACAATATAGTAATAATCGGCCATGGCCTCCTTCATAAATAGTAACATTCACGCAGGCACACAGCACAGTCACACAACCGTCATCTCCAGCTGCCACACTTTGAATCAAGCTCTGCAGTGTGTAAAGAAGGGACGGGTGGGGACAGGTGAGGAGGGGGGTGGGGAGGAAAGGGGCAGAAGGAAAGGTTGCATCACAGTGGTAGGTTACAATTTCCTATCTCTGAAGAAGGCCATGGCCAATAGCTCAAACTGTTGTACGTGTGTGTCTTGTGTGCCTGTCATAGCTCCTCGTCACTTCTTTGTGGCGAGTTGTAAACTGTGCTATATTGTTAAATTACATTCACTAATGTACCATAAACTGTTTGTTCATGTCAACTTTTTGTGCTCAACTGATGATTTAAATAGCCAGCATGTGACAAATGATAAAAGGAAAGATACATTAACTTGCCATAGCTTGTTACAGTTCATCTTTAAAGTAAACTAAGAATGATGCACCCAGACACAGAGTATTAGAAGATTTTAACATTATGGTAATTGACCGCTACATCAGTTCAGAATGACTCAAGAAATATAGATCAACAAAGACACCTACATTTTGATTGTTCATCCAAGATGATAATGTAATGGAAAAGCCAAACACTATGTGATGGATAAAAAATAGGCCTACCTTGTCCAATGGTTTGTGACTGAATTTTCACCATGTCAAGTTCTAAGTATTGTATAAATACATTTATCAGAACAGAATTCCATCTGTTTGCAGAACATTTGTGTGTTTGGCTATTGGCACTGATGTTCATAGCACTTTTCCCCACTGCCCAAGTATTTATCATTGTGTTGCACAAACAGCCTAATGAAATTGTAATTCAGTGTCCCATGTAACTTGTGGATAAATTTGCTCATATTAGTTCTAGTGTCTTGTTATACTACACTATGAAACATGTCATTAACTTGTTCAACTGTACGTAAATAGTTAAGGTTGATTTCCTAATTGTTATCTGGTTAAAATAGGGTTATTAATGGTAAACAAGAATCAAAAGCTAGATTTTTGGAATCAGACCATAACACTGTAACCTTAAAATTACTAAAATCTAAAAGCCTTATCAGAATAAAGCTTTGTGCTATTTCCATTCATAAAATTATGCAGTTTTGTATGCTAAACTTGCTGCTGTTCTAAAAATTTTAAGTGTAATTTTTTACCAAGTTTTTTAAAATATGTTTTTCCATTCTGGAAGGATATTTACATTTTTATTAGTTTCAATCAGCACATTTGTGTTTCTATGAAAAAATTCACATGAACACAAGTTGGCCTAAAAGTAATACATTGGTAGCAGAAAGGGAATTGACAGTTCTTAAAGAAAATAATTAAACATATCTATATATAATTTTTTCACCAATAACTTAAAAGACCACTATGACATCTTCAGTAACATATACCCACAGAAACATGACTATCCAAATAACTGACATACTTTGTAAAATGCTACAGAAGGACATTTGACTAGGCCTATTTGAGTTATTCACAAAAAAATGAAACCCGTAGTTTCATTTCTACACCAACAGTGTTTTACAAATGTGCTTCGTGTATGCACAAACTACTGTGTATCTCATTCCTTAGGACACAGGACAGGGTAAAATTGTACTGGGTCATTTATATGACGCAATTCCACCAGTTGGCTTTGACCCGTGGCATCAGCATGTTGTGTAGTAAGCAAAGTACTGTAGACCAGGGTAATTGTAAATAGGGAGTAAATGTAAACAAATTCTGTGTTAAATTTATGATTGTAAGTAGAAAGATTATGATTGTGGGAAAATTAGGTAGTTTATGTTGGCTAACATGTGACTATTTCACATCAAATCTGAGCAGTTGTGAAAAAGATTGAGAAATAGATCATGTTTTTCTTTGCCTTAGTGTGTGGACATTTCATTTATATTCTTGGGACTCAAGTTTCCACAAGTTATTTACAGTATTTATTATTTGTATGTTTATAAGTTTTCAAGATTTGGCATAACCTTACTTTATAGGTAAGGGGTAGTTTTTATTTGATGGGAGTAAGAGTAAACATGAAATCAGGGCTAATGTTAACAAGTTTCATGGTGACTCCACTGCTATATTTTGTCCTTTCCAGTAGTCAAGATGCCAAAGATCTATATTAGAACCCTTAAAAATCATGTGGGATGAGGAGTTAGTAAAGTTTGGCATGGAACAAATGGGTGTTGAAATTGGATGACTGAGTAAGCAAAGGTTCTCGGACACATCTGGCTCAATTTGGAAGGAATCCACTGGCATCTTTCCTCTAGAACCATCTAAATTTTACAGAGAACTTTTCTCTCCAGATAAGACAATATCAACAATACAAAGAAGTCAAACCATATGCACTGTAGAATAATGTAATTCACAAGTTTCTAGTTTAGGCTCAGAGCTTCTTGTTGAATCAAATATGCCTAATACTACTACAGATGAGGACCAACAGCCAAATAAAAGAAGTGGAGGTGGCACTGGAAACAACAATTCTAGACTTGACAACCAGAATAAACTAGAATCCTTCAGATCCAAGATATAATTGAAATTTTTGCAAGTAAAGTAAAAGGAAGGGATTTAGGTTGGTCAGAGGATAGGGACAAAACTTGTGAACAGAAAACTCTTACATCCAAGTCCTAACTGTAGGGGAGATAATGAAGAGACTTAATGAAGCTGAAGCGTGTCATGGAATAAAGGAAAATAAAAAAATTAACATGGGAAGGATAAGAAGGTATCAACACTAGGGCATAAAAGGAAAGTTGCCAACAACAAGTTGGAAGGTTCATCAGAGTCAGAAAATTAGGTGGTGACAGACCTGACAGATGGAGGAAGTTCTTATGAAGTGAGTGGAGTCAGATACAACAGAGGAAGAATTCTTCACACAAAAAGGACTTGTTCCAAAGATGGACTGGGTTCTAATCAGATTCCAAAGGAAAAAAGGCTTTTGTTTTTATTGATCTTTGTGACAAACCAGAAGTTTTAAGGGGGTCATCACAACTTCAAAATAAAATTTCCTAGGCGTAGTACAATAAAAATTTTTAAAGATACAATGCAGATTCTAACTTTTTTACAAGAATGTGGCTTGATACTGTTAAGTTTTTTATATGTGATTAAAATGGTCTGAGTTTTATAACAACTCTATCTCATCAAAAAAGCTGCAAGTTTATAAAAATATTTAATAATAAACAACAACTACATTCTCATTTAACAAAGTGTGCAAAATTGGGCTAATTATAAACATGTATCTAAAATAATTAAAAATGCAATTTAAATAATGGTAGGTCCATACTTTTAGTAACATCTGTTGTATTTATATTGCTACACAATATCACTAATTTTGGTGTTGACAATTACCCTCACTTAGTGGCAATAAATGTAAACAACCACTAAAAGGATGAAATAACCAAAATTGTGTACCCTAAAACCCACTCTCAAATAAGAGAGATTTTAAAAATAGGACTATATTTCGCTTTTGATGGTAATTGCTATTGCAGACTGTGTAAACCAAAATCTAGCCAAGATAACCATCAACTGTTTACAATTACCCTAGTCTATCCTACTTTTGACAAAGCAGACTTCAGATGTCTACTTTGACAAAAGTACATTCATACTTTTCATAGAAATATAACCATTTTAAAGGATGTGGTTAGGTAGAAACCTATAAGTACAGTGTAAGTTATGAGCGAACAAGCAACAACAGCACTGCAATGCTTGCATGTTCTAACTGTACGGTATCGATAGTAGGCTGCAAAGGTGATATTCAATGCTTTTTCAAATTACAGGTAAAAATTTTAATGAGCCCCATAATTTAATTGAAAACCCCCAGAAATTGAAACATTTATTATTTGCAGTTGGTTATAACTTTATCTACCATCCTGGCAGCCTCGTGTGATTATGCTGGCAACATTAACAAACATGGTAGAAATTTTTACCAACCTGTTAGTATTCTTAGAAATTCACGTAGAATGACAGTGTTTCTTACAGATCATGAAGTAAATAATTAATACTGTTCCTGTTTCTATGATTGTGTCCTTGTACACTCAAGTACCACAAAAGTAATTGCCTTCATAAAATGAAAATTTCAGAACCAAACATTTGTGTTATGTGATTGGCTAATGCCAATGTCACACAAGTGCCAACATTATCACGCGAATCCCCTACGATGGTAGGTAAAATTTAACCAGGTACAGAAAGTTAAAAAAAAAAAAGTGCTTTCAAACACTAAATTTTATCAGAAAAATGGGATTTACAATTTCAAACATTCATTGTTTTAGTCATGAAACTGCAAGTCAGGTCAAAAGGTAACTAATATTTCTCAAAATAAAAAAAAAAAATTAAAAAAAATTGTTGTCTTTAATTAAAATAACAGCAATTTGGAAGAAGCATTACACATAACAGTAACAGCCTACTGTTGATAGTGGCTTGTTAATGCTAACAGCCTGCTATCAATATGTATCTGAGAAGAGCTTGTAGTTTTTGTTTCATATTCCAGAGAAAATAGCAAACTTTGCAAGAAATTTGCAAAAGATCCTGTTAAAAGTATTATTGGCATTTACATTTCAGACTCAAGACCTGAAGTATTACAAGTAATGTTGGGAGCTGATGGAATAACCACTTGCTTATATGACCTTTGAAAATATTTCACACAATCCTCTTCTGATAATCATGTCACTCTCCCAGGAAATTATTATTTTTGTGCAATGTAGAAGTCAAAGCACCTACAAAATTATGCAGAGATTATTCAGAAGTTCTGATCTGATAAACACAACATGATGGTAATAAATTGAACAGACAATATTAAATTATACAAATTTAAAGTTTCTCAGAATAAGGTCTTTAATGCTTCTCCTGGTGACATTATGCTATGGTACGGATCTGATATAGGCTAAATGGGAGTTATGAAACAAAATTTCAGACCCTGTTGATATTTGCTTAAGTTCAGCGCACAATCCTAGCTAGTGTTTACACACTTCATAGGTATGAGGCGTACCAGTAAGTACAGCATGCCTCTGACCGTGCACCGAACTTTTATCACAATAGTGTGTTTAAAAAGTGACCTGTAGTTTTTATCAGATAGTGAGGTACACTAATTGGTTAACAGCCCCCCCCCCCCCTTCATAGCAAGTGAGAGCAGTAGGTACTAATCATTGGGCTGAGACCTGTTCACATCAAATGCCTGTAATCCTAAGGGAGCAAACTACATTATTTTAATCAAGAAGTTTTAATTAGGCCTAAGCATACAACTTAAATGTGAGCATATGATATTAACTGTTTTAAATTAAGTAGGCCAAGATATAAAGTCTATATTTAACCAACAAATACAATTTCTATGCTATATAGCTTCAATTTCATTATAATTCAAATTAGATCTATGCTAGCATGAATCAATAAACAAAATATTTTATTTAAGAGTAGCATATTCAAAGCACTAACTCACTTTCTCAGATGCTCCACTCCGGTAATTCAAGAGTTCAAAAAATGAATTATGCCCTTACGTGTACACTAAATTTATGCAGTTCATCAATTAAAAAGTTTTAAGGGAAGATAGTAGATCTGGGCAAAAGGAATGAAAAAGGAAGACGCCTGGTAGAATTTTGCATGGAACATAATTTAGTTACGGTATAACAAACGCCTGGTTTAAGAATCACAAAAGAAGGTTGTATACGTGGAAGAGACCAGGAGACACCGGGAGATACCAGATCGATTTTATAATGGTAAAACAGAATTTGGAACCAGGTTTTAAACTGTAAGACATATCCAGGGGCAGACAGACTCTGACCATAACTTGTTGGTTATGAACTGTAGGCTGAAACTGAAGAAACTACAAAAAGGTAGGAAAATAAGGAGATGGAACCAGGGCAAATTGAAAGAACCTGACGTTCTTAAGAATTTCAGAGGCAGTTTTAGGCAACAATTGACAGAAACGGCGGGAAATAAAACAGTAGAGGAGGAATGGGTAGCATTGAGAGACGAAATAGTGAAGGCAGCAGAGGACAAAAAAGGTAGAAAGGCAAGACCTACAAATAACCTTTGATATCACAGGAGATACTAAATTTAATCGATGAAAGGGGGGAAAAATGCAGTAAATGAAACAGGCAAAACTGAGTACAGACGACAAAGAAATGAGTGACAGGAAGTGCAAAATGTCTAAGCAGGAGTGACTAGAAGGCAAATGCAAGGATGTAGAAGAATGTATAAATAGGGGAAAAATAGATACAGCCTACAGGAAAATAAAATAGATATCTGGAGACAAGAAAAACAGCTCTATGAATATCAAGAACACAGATGGAAAACCAGTTCTCAGCAAAGAAAAAGAAAAGCTGAAAGGTGGAAAGGGTATATAGAGCTCTACAAAGGAAATGAACTTAGCAGCAATATTGTAGAAAGGGGAGAAGTAGATGAGGATGAAATAGGAGATACTATGCTGAGATGAATTTGACAGGGCACTGAAAGACCTAAGTCGAAACAAGGCCCCTGGAGTAGATGACATTCCCTTGCAGCTAGTGAAATCTCTGGGAGAACGAGCCAGGACAAACTTGTTTTACCTGGTGTGTAAGCGTATGAGACAAGTGAAGTACCATCAGACTTTCAAGAAAAATGTTATAATCCTCATTGCAAAGAAAGCAAGCACCGACAGGTGTGAAAACTACAGAACCATCAATTTAATAAGTCATGGCCGCAAAATATTAACATGAACTATTTACAGAAGGATGGAAAAGCTTGTAGAAGCTGACCTCAGGAAGATCAGTTTGGGTTCAGGAGAAATCTAGGAAAAGTCACTTGCTGAAAGGTGCATATAAGATGAACAGTAACAACAGCAAAACTAGGATAATGGAGTGCAGTCTAAGAAAATCAGGTGATGCTGATACAATTAGATTAGGTAACGAAAGGAGGTAGATGAATTTTGTTACTTGGGTAGTAAAATAACAAATGATTGACACAATACAGAGGATATAAAGTGTAGAATGGCAATGGGTAGAAAAGCATTCTTGAAAATGAGAAATTTGTTAACATCGAATATTGATTTAAGCCTAAGAAAGTCCTTTCTGAAGGCATTTGTATGGAGTGTTGTCTTGTATGGGAGTGAAACATGACGATAAACAGTGCGGACAGGATGAGGATGGAGGCTTTTGAAAGGTGGTGCTACAGAAGAATGCTGATGATTACTTGGGTGGACCGCGCAACTAATGAGGAGGTACTGAACAGAATTAGGGAGAAAAGAAATTTCTGGCATACCTTAATTGAAAGAAGGGATAGATTGGTAGGGCACATTCTTAGACATCAAGGAATTGTGAATTTAGCATTGGAGGGAAGAGTGTGGGGTAAAAACCGCAGAGGAAGACCAAGAGATGAATACAGTAAGCAGATTCAGACAGATGTAGGTTGTCGTTCTTATGTGGAGACGAAGAGGCTTGCTCAGGATAGGGTATTGTGGAGAGCTGCGCCAAACCAGTCTCCGGACTGAAGACCACAACAACAACACTTAGTAAAATAAGTGTTAGCCTACAGTATATAGTATATAATGAGAGACTAGAATTAGGATAAAATAAATGCTGGTATACCAACTTTTCTTAGTATTTATTGCACACAAGTGTCCTCTAGCAAAAAAGCACAAGACCTGACCGGTAAAACTGCAGAGTCTGTGCCCGTGTTTTTAGCGTGGGAGCATTTGTTGGCAACTGTAAATAGATCTATTTTGAACCGGAGATTCGGGCACTACACGCCCTCACATATTAAAAAAACTTCTTGTTTAACCTATCCCTAACCCAATTTTTACTTAAAAAGATCACTGTTTCATACAGATCACAAAATAAACAAAACATATACCTGCTCTGCTGTGGTGTTGCCAACATTTGCAGTGCGTTTAAAGAAAAAAGTTGGTGTTTTCTTAATTTCCCTACCCACTAGGAGTAGGCACTGTGCACAAAAATATAGCAAAATCTTAAATGCTGAGAATGTGGATGTGGTAACTTAACATGGATAATCGCATAATAAAAATATTGTATAAGACAAATGAAAATAGCCAAAACAAACAGCTGCAACAGTATCCACATCAGTGAAAAATTAGGCATACGAGCAGAGCCCACATTCTTACTACCACCAACAGAAATACAATATATGGCCAAGCAAGTTAAAATGCAATCAATCTAAATACTAAGGCACCTTAGAAAATATATTATTTAATATTTTGGTTATCACACTTCAAGTGACTTACCTACTTCATTTCCTTACAACTTTAAATTACATTATCAACTACTGACAGATCAACAAGTTGACCTACATCATTACATTCCTTTCCTAGTCCACTTACTGTCAACTAGTCATGCCAAATAGCAGTGCCTAACTAAAGAACTGGGCCTAGCAAAACAAAAGTAATCTTATCAAATGGTCATCGTAAACTATTAGTAATACCGTATAGCTCTTTCGGTGAAATACGAAAGTCACCACTACATTAAAATAAGTCAAATTGTAACATTTTCGGTAGTTTCTAGCCCATAAAAGACAAAGAGCGAGCTATTAGAAACTCTGAAGCATTAGCACAGTGAATGTCAAAGGCAATATCTGACCTTTACTGTGGGGAGAAAAGAAAAATATTATAAAATAAGCCAAAATACGTGGCACAAACATGTTATCGAATATACTAAAACTTACAGTCGGTTACACAGTGAGTGTTCTCCATTTTTAATATCGATGGACTTCGGTTTGGCATTCGCTAGGTGATTCCCTTTAAGTTGACAGACCAGTAGTTTTACTAGAAAAGCTGGCAGCAATAAAGGAACTGAATTCCTATATTTTACGTCAGGAACACCAACGGTTTTTTTTTAATGTTATTTCCACAAATAAACATTTGCTCACACAAAAATCTCGCTCACTACATTAACACATTCCATCTGGTTTTGCAAGAAATTGCCCAACATACACACGCAAATCCCACAAAGAACTAAAACTGTCAAAGACCAATATGACAATTATTGGGACACGACAAAGATAATCAATGAAATGATCTTTTCACAAGGCTTGCTGCACAGTATCGAAGATCACGGGAAATGCTATCGACTCCTGATATCGTTGTTTCCAGTGCGGTGCGTTTGCGTCGCTTGATACTATTTATTTATTTCGTATTCCATAAATCCATGTTGTGATAAATCACATGGATGTGGAATCAGTCATGTTTACAATTTATCACAAAATACCGAGAATCAATAAATATATACACAATAACAAGCATGTATCGGTGAATGCTACATAATGTCAGTGGTAGAACTAGACATAAAATTGGAAAAATACTTCACTGTCTTCTTTAAACATTAAACATATTAACATAATTGCTAAGATCTGTCTTTCAACAATAAAAATATCTCGCAAGCTGGCCCAAACAAAAATGACGATCGTTATAGGCCTAAAAAGCGTAATTCCTGCATTCTAAGCATAGACGATAGATGATTCAAAGTGCAACTGTGCTCCAAGTGTCACCAAAAAACTATCAGTACAATGTACAGGGAAACAAAAGTGCGTCAAGAGACACTACTGTGCCAAACAAAAATAACGATCGTTATAGGCCTAAAAAGTTTAGTTATTCCATTCAAAGTGCAACTGTGCTCCAAGTGTCGCCGAAAAACCGTCAGTGCAATGTACAGGGAAACAAAAGTGTAGAGGAATCGTGAAGTAGTAAACCCTCGATCAAAAGTGCATCAAGAGACACTACGAGAAAAATAGATAGGCAAACTTTCAGCGTAAATATTCAGGCTGATAGTCACGGTCATGTTTGTTGGATATGTGATAAATATTTTTGCGGTGCTTATTAATTATTCTGTGATGATGCTGTACATATTCATTGTTAATTTATTATTCCATGTATTTAGTCGCGTCTAGTAAATGTGTTGTAAATGTATTGCAGTGGCAAAAATATATACGATAAAAAACCAGAATTTATCGTGAAAGATGTATTTTTTGCTGCTTAGGTTTTTCAACAGGTCATGTGCCCAGTACAAAATAGTTATACGAAAAATTACGAAAGGCGTGAAGCTAAAATGTTCGACGAAATAGATCGCGAACATAAAAAAAATGGGTACTGCACAAATACCTCAAATTGAAAAACTCGTAGGTCGTGAAAATTACAGGACCTGGAAATTTGCGGTGCAAGCATATTTGCGATTAGATGATTTATGGGGCGTAATAGATGGTACATTAAAGTCTACCGATTCGCATTTTGCAGACAAAGATAGGAAATCCAAATCAAAATTAATTTTGTTGGTGGATCCGGTAAATTACATGCACACTAAAAATACTGCAAATGCACAAGAAGTCTGGAACAAGTTAAGAAAAGCTTTTGAAGACGGCGGATTGGCTATAAGAGTCGGATTGCTCCGTGAATTAATTACCACTCAAATGAATCAGTTCAAAAATGTGGAAGACTACGTTAATAAAATAATATCTACTTCTAATAGACTGAGAAATATAGGTTTCCAGATTGCTGACGAGTGGGTTGGTACTTCATTACTCGCTGGATTACCAGAAAAATATAAGCCCATAACAGGTGACAGTATCAAGGTAAAAATACTACAATATGTGAGAGGTGACACTGAAGATGAAACAGCATCAGCATTGTACTATAAAAATAAAAAGAAGACACAAATCAAGTGCTATAGATGCCAGAAGATGGGTCATTTTGCTTCACAGTGCAAGGAAAGGATAAGTACTAGTGGTGAAATGTATGTTTCCAATAACCATTAAAAAAAAGTCTTCCAACCAAGGTAAGGTTCTTTCAACATGACGTTAGCGGCGGAAAAATACCAACCGGAAATGCCTGTAATTTGGTGGTCAGAAGTATAGTATCTGTGTCGTGAAGATCTTTTAGTAGGCTACGCAACGCAAAATGACAGCTTAGAATGTAAACAAAGCAGACGATCATGTTATTTTGGTTGACACTCGGTTACAGTTTATCTCAGTCTGTTGATTACTCGTGAAATAGCTTGTTGTTTCTTTACTTATTGCTTAGTTTTCTTTACTGTCCGAGTGAAAATTAACTGTTTCACAGACATTACGGATCTTTCGGTGACTATTCAACTACTTTTTTAAAAATAAATATTCAATAATAACGTTCTTTAAATCATGTATCCAGCTACAATCTATGTTGTACACATAGCCTGCTGCCTACAGTTTCGGAGTTGCAGCCCACAGTTGTTTGATTTTATAACTGACATTTCGCCACCACTAAAGGCCAATTCACACTGTCCGTCACGTCACGTCATCATCCGTCAGAACATTCTGCAATGTATTTCTAATGGCGGCAATCACACTGTCCGTCACCGGACCGTCACGTCACGTCAAGCTTTTTCGAGAAGAATGTTTTGACGGAACGGCCGTCTGCTAACATCGCAAGTTAACCTATTTCCGTCCCGCGAATTACATGTTGCAGTCGACGATCGCACTGTTTATATGAAAATGTGTTTTATTCATCTTTATTTTGTTGTTTTATTCATTTTAGGAGTAAAGCTCAAATGTTTCATGACTACTAAAATATTTTTGTCAAGAGTGTCCCCCAAAAATCGAGGTCGGATATCTGAAACCAAAAAATGGTTTATGTTACGTAACATTGTAACAGAAAAGTTTGAAGCAATCTGTTTATTTGAATAAGATTGTAATTTGATTATGCATTTTTAATTAAATAACATTTTAAATGAAAACATCAATTCTAATGAAAGACGAAAATTCAGTTGTTTACGACGGTATTAATAATGTCAGCAGGCAAATCGTAATGGATAAAGTAAATAGGAGCTTTTTATGCTCTTATAAGTATTGTTTGATGTTTTCATATGTTTCTTTTTTTCGCTTGAAAATAGATATCGATGTTTTGAAATGTTGTTTCAGTTCCCAGTAAGTTGGCCAAGAACATACACTGTTAAGTTTTCTTTGGCTGTAAATAACATTTAGCGTTGTTCACTCAATTCTAGTATTAAACTATGACTTTCTACATAACAGATCACCGCTCATAACCTCACTTTCTACATCGTGTATTGAGAACTCGGCCCTAAAAACCGAAAAGTGCCGCCGGAAGTAACCAGAGGGTGAATTTAAGTCGATAGCGACTGCTATCGAACCTCGCAGTCGATTAATGTCACTTAACGCCATGTTTGTATTCGATTTATGTTGTGTTGTTATGAGGGAGAGTCTATTTGCACCCGAACGAGCTAAGGACGTGACGTCAAAATGACGTAGCTCAGCCGGATCGTATATCGATATGTCTACTGGCGACTATCGAGTAAACGAGGGCCATGGTCGACGAATATTTCTGGAGCAGCAGTCAGCCAGTCAGTCAGTCACAGCTGTATGTGAGATTGCTTGTTGAGGAAATGAAAACGCGTATGAATATGTGGTTAAATCATAAATTAATGTAGTTTCCGAATTAATTGTGAGATACTGTGTCTGTTAATTCGATCGTTGTATTGTATCCATATGATGCGTGTGTTTTGGATGGTGTATTTACAAATTTTTGCGTTCTCCGTACCATACTGATCTGTAGTTACGTGTCCAACTACCGTACTCCTTCACACCCGTAGAATACAGAAAGTGTGCAATTGTTTTGGCGTAAAATACGCAATGTAACATGTTGCAGAGTATTCTCTAAAGCTTGATTAATGAACGAATGTTATTTCAGACTTGTGATGTTTGTACCGTACATACATTATTCTGAATATCAGAAGCTTTTCATTGACACATCATTATAACAAATCTTTTCTCCCAAGTTTCTCTGTGGATGCGACTCTTACGACTATATGAGAAAAAATGAATAAATTACGAACCAATAACTCCTGTGTTGATGTTTTCTGTGGGAGGTTGAGTAACATTACTGATTAAAGCAATTTCCTGCTACACAATATGGCTACAGATGTATCTATAGTGTACAGTAACCTGTTAATAGCAAATGATAAAGTAAGATGTAACAGCTAGATTGTACTTAAAGGGGCAAAATAAATAGTAAGCTTTGTGATTTGACTTAGTCGGGCATAATATCTGCAGTTTCTGAACCACTTTCCATGGATGGGGTGAATTCTGTTACCAGCATCTTGTGGGTGGGTCATTAAATTGTTATCATTGCCTTCATTCCTAACTGTATGCATGGAATCTCAAGTGCTTAGATTTCTGCATTAATATCCTCATAATTGGAAATTGTGCAATAAAACTCAAAACAATCATTTAGGAGATTGTCAATTGTAGAATAGTTTGGAGTGTCAGTCAGCCATCCACAACAATCCCTGCACTTGTTTTGTTTGTATACAGATATTAACTGTTGATCATGACTCTGCATTGTTTTGGTATGTCACTCACCCTCAGTACTTAGTACATTGCTGTCTCCTTGGACTTAGCTTGTTACCTGCTTATCCATTACCTTCTCACTACTTTGTTAGGCCACTAATGAACTTACTGTTGAGAGGCATTAAGCAGTTCTCTCCTAACTTTGTCAAGAAACTTAGCTGCAAGTAAAAGCCAGTGTACTGAAACCTAACAATACAGTGAGCAGTGGGTGCAACGAATACTCCTCTTTAGTTTTTGAAATTATTGATTTAGGGAGAAGGTGATAGGAGCAAATTCACCACTGACAAAACTCCTGTCAACACCATTAGTGTAACAGGGAGTTATGGATCTTTATTAAAATAATAATAGCCCTAGTAAGAAACGGGAATCAATGTGTGGAATGAACAGATGATTCAAAAATCTTCGTTAAAATTATGTGAAAGTTGCAGTCTCTCTATATGGGAAATACTTTTTATTAGGTTAATCAAGTCATCCTATTTAAGCTGTAGTAACTACTTATCACCAGTATCCATGTTTTATATTGCCAAACAAGCTCTTAGTTCAGTTGAAAGTCTTGCATCAAGATTAACCCATTGTCTTGTCAAGGACAAAAGTGCCTTAATATCAAAATTTGTTAATTTAATGTTTAAATTGTCCTCAAAATGAAACAATACGTGTTGAAATTTGTAAATAAAAAACAAAAGGGGGTGGGGACAAAGCCACAATTTGTTTCAAGGATAAAATGACAGAGGGTTAACCTAACACATTAAAACTAGTTGCAATGTCAAGACAATCTTACAATCCAATTAAATATTTTGACATACCGGTATCTAAGTTGGTCTTGCTTGACATGTTTGAAATATACAATGATATATTTTCATCTATTACAACTGAACATAAAAATGAAGACTGTACATTAAGTCACACAATGTATCAAACACTTGTGGAAAATCAAGTATTCCCAAAACCTCAGGAGTGAGTAGATGACATGTTAATTTCCATTGCTCCTTCTCCACCCCCTTCCTTGTTTCCCTCTTAAGTAATGGTAATTATTTTTTTTTACTAGTACATTATAAACTTTAGTGTGATTTGTAGTAAATGATTGCAGTTATGATATGAAACTTCCTTTTCTTGCATTAATGTAACTAAATCACTCTTGTTCATGGACAAATTTTCCAGAAATCTTCATTACATCTCTAGTGATAAATTCATTTATGCCTACATATAGAGCTCTTTCAGACTTCCAAGAAAAATTTTTAGTAAAGGATATAGCAGATAATCTGTAAACTGCCAACAATTAGAAATGTCACTTCATCACTGGTAAACACAGTAGGCACTATTTCCACAAATGGAATAGGACATTTGAAAATAGTTGTGTTAGCAGCTTAAGTTTGTTTTGGTTCTTCAAGATAATGAGTTATGAAGTGAAGACAGTATTTATTTTTTGGTGTTCTTCAGTAGTGAAAGAAGGTACAAGTTTGTATGTAGGTAAAGGACTAAAACCATTGTTGACCCAAGTTTCAGAAAATATTTCACTGGACACTGAAAAACAGATGTCAAATTTGCCTACTTTTAATTTAAAATGTATTTTTAACATACAAATTGTGATTTGGAAATATGTGCAAGGTACAAAATTAAAGTAAATTTTGAAGTAATCAATGCTTTAGCCTTTTGCAAGGAAAGTTTTACACTAACTTAAAAACACCTGTTATTTGCAAGAAATAAACTTGTCTTCATTGACTAATTTGTTGCCCTAAGTTTATCCTTCCCAGAAATTCCCATAATAATAATAATAATAATAGTATTTGAGAATAATGTCAAGATGGAGGTTAAAGAGATACAAGAGAACAGGACAAACAAGCTCCGGAGTGACACCAGGACATTTTACAAAAATTATTATAGGTCTTCATTCGCCTTCTCTTGCGAAGTAAATATGAAACTGATAATTTAATGTTACATACATTGTTCTGGTATCACTAATTATTTGTTATCTGTTGATTATATTGGGTAATTTTCAAGACTTAAGAAAACTTCACGATTGTTTTTTCAATCTAATTTATTCATATTTCACATTTATGTGATCATGTACAATCATAAATACATTTAGACATACAATAATACATGTTAGACACAATAGCTACTAGACAATTTAAACATTTCAAATTCTGTGTAGGCCTGTGTGTTAGTTAAAAATCCATAAATGTTAGTACATACAGCCAAACATGTTAAGCATTTTTCTTTGGAATATGAACTCTCATGATCAATCAGAGGAAATGCAAAATTCATAGCCTACACTTATGTCAATATAGCATACTAGTAACATAATTGAAAGATACCATGAATAGTCCAACTGCATAACAAATCACAGATCTAACCGAAAAATTGTTTTTAGACCATACTGGTTTCTAAATACAAATATCTCAAATAGTTTTGTATTGTTCAACCACATGGACTAAATGTACTGTTAAGTACAAACACACCATTCTGTTTTAAGGTAATTACTGATAGAAATGCAACACACGTACACACACTTGCTGCAAACAGAACATTACTCAAGTTACTAATTGAACTTTACCATATTTGTGCACGACAAAGCAACTAGGACAAACATATCCCTTGCTCACAAAGACTATGGTTTCAGTAAGAGCTTTAAAATTTCATCCCGAAAGATTTGTTACCATGAACTTCACTGGGGAAAACAGACCAAATCGGATGAATATAATGTTTTACCCGTCAGACAAAACATTCCATAACCATGTGTATAGGGCCCTATTTGCATTAAAAAAGAACCACTGTTGACCAAGTAGCGTAAAAAATCATACTGATGATTGGGGAAAGGAATCTAGGATGAGAAAAATTTTTTCAAGCCTTTCTCAGATAAGAATGAAAAAGTGGAGCCATTGCTCTTTTGTTACCAGCAAAAGTGGCAAATGGAACTTCAAGAAGGATGGGGGGGGGGGGGGGGGGTATGTTTGCTTGATGCCACATACAAGACAACGAAGTATGACATTCTATTTTTTTTCTTAGTGGTGAAAGCTAATGTGTACTACTTAGTAGTTGGGGTGTTCTTTGTGCAAGTAGAGAGGGCCTGTTCGATTAAAGAAGCCTTATAAATTTTCAATATGTGGAGTCTTGCTCCATGAGTTAGACTTTTCTGAAATAGGACAACAGAAGGAACATTCCCTCATTTCATGATTAAGGATGGCTTAGGAAAAAATGAAAATTTAGCTGTACCAGAAGATAGTGAAAAAATTCTGAACCTATGGGAAAAAAACTACTGAAGCACCATCTAAAAAAATAAATTTGCAGCTGCTAATGAAAAGCTTCAAACTCAAAGAACTTGCTACAAATAGTGGTGCACTTCATTATTTTAATAAGCAATGGTTGCCCATGTACAAGAGGTGGGTGAAGGCCTACGAGGACAAGGAAAACGTCTTCGCCAATATTACAACTAATGGTGTTTCATCGCTGAATAAACCACTCTACAGATAAAACGTTAACAGGTGTTATTAAAGTGGTAGTAAATTATTTCCTTCCAAGTTTGTTTAAAAATCACTGTCTGAAAAATTCAGCAGTCAAGTGTTATAACAGTAACATTCCTAATTTCTTACATAATAGGCCTCAAGAATTTGTGACCCATGTCATGGAAAGGTATACTTTAGTGCAAATTGCCACAACCTCAGTTGTAGAAATGGGTGAGGGATTGTTTTGTGTTGAAAGTTTAGACCACAAAAGCAGTTATTATATGGTCGATTTCGCAAAGCCCAATTGTACTCTTTTTGATTTTCAAAGGTATAAATTGTCTTGCAAGCATTTCTTTTTTATCTTCATTCATTACCCAGAGTGGAGATTTAACAAGTTGAACGAAAGTTATCAGAATCATCCGGTAATTTGCCTTGACCGTACAAATAGGTTTGGCTCAATTAGCAGTTGTTCTGCAGATGCCAACCCTGTGTTACGAATTCCTGATGAAACCAGAAACGAATTACCAACAAATGAGGAAGATGGTAATACCCCAATCACAACTTCTGTGTCAAAACAACAGGATGCGAGGGAGTTGGCTAAAGAAGTCATAAACCTAACCTACAACAATATAAATAGAACAGGTGCAGTTGGTAGGACCATTAATAGACTAGCACTCCGAAACTGGTCATCTAGTTAAGAGAAGATAGTGAGCTTGGCTGAAAACCTCTTATTAAATAATTCTAGATCACCCCAATAATGTGTTCCTTATATAAATTCAAAAGTGCCATAACAAACAATTCACAGACAGCGTGTGTGCGTGCACATGGGTTAGTTATGTTGTCAACCACTGGACAATATGTTGGTTTAGTAGCAATATCACCAAAAGATGTACTGGGTCACAAAGTGACCCTTTTCTACATCATATCAATGCCACTATCACTTCTGTGGTACCTCCACTTCTTGAATTGACAACCTGTAACAATACATAGGATCAATTTATGAAAAATTAAATGCTTAAGTAAAATATTTGTACTAGTGTAGTACTGATAACTGATACTTTTGTCTCCCAGTGATCATTTACCATTGAACAGTTAACTTGGGAAATCTTAATGGATATGATTCCACACTTGGCACACTGGATTCTCATTTGGAAATTTCCGTCCCCACCCATCCAAACAACACAAGATTGTGGGGAGGTTAAATAATAATTTTCCTTCTCCCAGCTGATGCTGAACAGTCTTGTTTGTCATCTTCGTCCTTGGACTGATGGTCTACCTATAAATATAAATTTTTATTTTTAAAAACTGCACTCAAGTGACTTAGGAATACAATAAAATGGTACTCAGCAAACCTATTACACTTTTCATAAGACGAATGTATACAAAGGGGTGACCACACTGTTGCCCCTGAGCTCATGAAAGAAAACTGTCACATGAAAAGTAATAAAGGATCACGAGTGTAATAACTTTATCCACAAGATGCTAACATACTTTGATCTAACAATGAAAATTCCAGTTTGGAGTGGCAAAAATGAGGATAATTGTCTTTAAGGTGAGTTACCTATAACTAGATTAACATACTTTGATGTCATTCAGAATGTTATCTACAAATACCATATATTTTAAACAGTACCCACATGATGTAATTGCTTAATGCAACATGAGATATCCAATGATGTTGACTTGAGACTAGAAAGTGTCAGAAGACGACACGAACAACCTCGTCACAGCATGCACAGTGACTGCTGCCGACATTGCCACACCACATAAGTACACGCTGTTGATCTAAATTTACCAAATGAACACCATTTATAAGACAACGGAGACATCAGTGTTCATCAAGAGACTTTTCCTGCCATCCAGTTCATTATATTTGGACAATGACTAACTTTCACCAGTTCTTCATACTTCATGATTTGGTAGAAGACAATATTTCTATTTTAGTGCATTTAGCAACATTATCAGGTATAACATACACATTTACTAACTCCTGGATCCATTTTCCAGTATGACAAGTAATCCAAGACTTAGAACACTGTATTCAAACCATCAAAGATCACCTTCCAACACAATTGCTTACTGTATCAGTAACATGCTTTCATATGAGGGCTGGTTAATAACTAACTCTTCAGAAGTTTTTAATTGCAAATTTAACATGTATGATTAAAATAATGTTTCAATACAGAAATGTCACACACTGTATGGCAGCTTCTATTAGCACATGGAATTATCAACACATCACTAGTATCATCCAACACAGCAATGCTGCTATTTATTATAATTTCACTTTAGGAAAACATCCCAATAAAATAACAGAAATCAGATGGAAAACTCAGCGATTTAAGTGTTCTTTCCTCTTGCACACTATTAGAGAATGGAACAGAGAAACATTATTAAAGTGGTTAGTGACCCTCTGCCAGGCACTTAAATGAGATTTGCAGAGTATCTGTGTAGATGTATGCCAATATTTGTGGCAGCAACCACATTTGCAATATTCTTCTATCATCTATAATAAATACTGGCTTACGGTATTAGAAGTGTAAGAGGATTTAGTTTTATATGTCCTGTTGACAATTAAGTTTATTGCATACAAGTTTTTCATTTGGAAGGGGAGTTGCCCTGGACTTCTATAGGGACCATCCTATTTGTCTGGAGAGATCTAATAAAACATTGAACCATAACTGCACTTCCTGACTTATTCAAGAATGTTAAGTATGGTACCAACAGAAGAATAAGCAGGATAAAAGGAAGCAGCACAGGAGGGTGAGATTACCTTGCACAAAGAATCATAAGAAGGGCTACTATTTCATGCATAATGCTTAATCAAAAAGGTCATCAGTTAAAAGTATGGAATTCTTTCACTGATATTTTATACTTATATTTCATTAATTTTGAAAAGATAAACTTAATATGATAATGGAAAGTCCAGGTTGGAATTAAAAAATATAGTAATATGACAGTTTACAATTGACCATGGCATAACTGTAGACTGGGATACCACCTGTTTGCTTTGACCCATGACATCAAGTTATCGGGAAACCAATATAAGTATACGGGATATTTTAATACTTCTGTATTGTAGATACAAATAATCTGTAGTTATTATAGATAACATAACGTACCATAGGTCTTTGCCCAAAAATTCACACCTTCGGCACTCACATACGGGAAGAAAAAAAAAATCTCTCGGTTAACGTACACTCAACCATCAGAGAAGCTATAGATCACTTTTTAAACACAAAATATTAATCTGTTTTGTTTGTAAACAATCGTCTTCAACTCAACCACCATATTATCACTCACGCCTTCTAAAAACACGCACGCACCTAAAAAATACTGTGCTGTGATGAGGTCGCAGGTCAAAACTGACAGGCGGTATCCCTGTCTTTAGGTGTGCCCTTACCACAATGACGTAACTAGCCGCAAAAGACACATGAAGACGCACACATGCAACACTTTCTGAAGAAGACCATGGCCAATAGCTGAAAGCATTGTAGGTGTGTTGTCTTCTTTATGTGCCTGTCACTGCTCATTGTCACATCTTTGTGGTGAGTTGTAAGCTGCCCCATTACTATATTTTTTAGCTTAATATGATTTTCTTATACTTACACATTCTTGTAGGTAATTATGATTTGGTAGACAGGTGGGGAATAAGGTACCGGTATCATATGTAGCAGCCCATCTCATTCTTTCTTTCTGTATTTCTTTAAATGCAGAAAGGAAGATGAGATTTTTAAATCCACTCTGTGCTTCTTCGTGGTGGATCTGGTGCAAGACTTTGACATTACAACAGACACCAAAATGCTACATCCCTTACGTAATAGTCTTCAAAGCAACTGGACAGACAGACAGACAGACACACACACACACACACACACACACACACACACACACACACACACACACACACAAACACACACACACAGAGAGAGAGAGAGAGAGAGAGAGAGAGGGGGGGGGGGAATCTTTTAGGATTCAGGTAACTAATGGAAGACCATCTTCTTTCGGATTTGACGATGTCAAATCTTCCACACATTCTAGTAGTCTATTAATGGTCCTACCAACTGCACCTGTTCTATTTATATTGTTGTAGGTTAGGTTTATGACTTCTTTTGCCAACTCCCTCGCATCCTGTTGTTTTGACACAGAAGCTGTGATTGGGGTATTACCATCTTCCTCATTTGTTGGTAATTCGTTTCTGGTTTCATCAAGAATTCGTAACACAGGGTTGGCATCTGCAGAACTGCTAATTGAGCCAAACCCATTTGTATGGTCAAGGCAAATTACCGGATGATTCTGATAACTTTCGTTCAACTTGTTAAATCCCCACTCTGAGTAATGAATGAAGATAAAACAGAAATGCTTGCAAGGCAATTTATACCTTTGGAAATCAAAACAAGTACAATTGGGCTTCGCAAAATCTACCATATAATAACTGCCTTTGCGCTCTAAACTTTCAACACAAAACAATCCCTCACCCATTTCTACAACTGAGGTTGTGGCAGTTTGCACTAAAGTATACCTTTCCATGACATGGGTCACAAATTCTTGAGGCCTATTATGTAAGAAATTAGGAATGTTACTGTTATAACACTTGACTGTTGAATTTTTCAGGCAGTAATTTTTAAACAGACTTGGAAGGAAATCATTTACTACCACTTTAATAACACCTGTTAACGTTTTATCTGCAGAGTGGTTAAGGAAAAAATGTTTCAGTCTTTTATTCAACGATTCAACACCATTAGTAGTTGTGATATTGGCGAAGAAGTTTTCCTTGTCCTCATAGGCCTTCACCCACCTCTTGTACACAGGTAACCATTGCTTATTAAAATAATGAAGTGCACCACTATTTGTAGCAAGTACTTGATGAGTTTGAAGCTTTTCATTAGCAGCTACAAATTCATTCTCAGTAGGTGCTGCAGCAATTTCTTCCCACAGGTTCAGAATTGTTTCACTATCTCCTGGTACAGCTAAATTTTCCTTTTTCCTCAGCCATCGTTTCCAAGCTTGCTTGCGATGAAACAAGCAAAGATAAACCATGGAATGAGGGAATGTTCCTTCAATTGCCCTTATTTCAGGCTCAGAAAAGTCTGTGACCCATGAAGCAGGACTCCAATCTGGGTTCCACATTTTGAATATTTCTAAAGCTTCTTTAATTGAACTAGCCTTCTCTACTAGCACAAAGAACACCCCAACTACTAAGTAGCACACATTAGCTTTCACCACTAAGAAAAATAATGGAATGTCATACTTCGTTGTCTTGTATGTGGCATCAAGCAAACATACCCTCCCATACTTCTTGAGAAGTTCCATTTGCCACTTATGCTGGTAACAAAAGAGCAATGGCTCCACTTTTTCATTCTTATCTGAGAAAGGCCTGAAAAAAATTCTCTCATCCCTTGATTCCTTTCCCCAATCATCAATCTGATTTTTTAATGCTACTTGGTCAACAGTGGTTCTTTTTAATTCAAATAGGGCCCTATACACATGGTTATGGATTGTTTTGTCTGATGGGTAAAACATTATATTCATCCGATCTGGTCTATTTTCCCCAGTGAAGTTCATGGTAACAAATCTTTCAAGATTTAATTTTAAAGCTCTTACTGAACATAATCCCCTTGAAACCATAGTCTTTATTTCCTCTGTAAGCAAGTGATGTATGTGCCCAGTTGCTTTCACACAATCAGTGCTGTGATTGTGCTTAATTGCTAGTGAAGCAGTTACATAATATCTGAATGAGCTTTTTGGTGCCTGTGTGGACTCAAAGTCTTGTTTCAGTTTCCCAATAACCTTTAGAACAATACAAACATATACATGTAGTGCAAATATTTATATACATGAGCTACTCAAGTGACATGTGATTTGAAGTCAAATTTATGCACACTTTGTTCAAATAGATACTCACACTTTTTTGGAGCCATCTGTTACCGATTTTATTGTATAGTCAGGGAATATCCTCACACATTTGACATCGAAGATTGCTGGACAATTCTTCTTTTTTGTGTCCATTATCAACCTCCTTTTTTTTGCAGGATTCACGTGATCCACCTTTGTACACAAACAACAAAACTTTGAAGTCCTTATCTGTTATTACTATTTGAGAATCTATACAATGAATGCTTTAACTTTTTTACTTACCAGATGATCTGCAATACCACCCTCTACCTTATTTCTGTACAAGGGGCCCAGACTGCATTCTCTCTTAATTAAACTTTCGACAGAAAATGCAGGACCAAAAAATTTAATAGGAACACTTCCTTTCACATGGCTAAAGTACAAGGCAGCCTCATCTGGGAAAACAATGTTAATTACTACTCATGTCAATTACACAAAATTGGAATGATCAATAGATATGTATAGATCAGCATTATGAAAAACCTATAGAACATTTTAATAATCTAAGAATGAATGTAATTTACTGTTAGGCACAAGTAGATGGAATTGACTGGTTATGCAAACAGTAAGATAGGAATAATATTACATAACAGCAGCATTTTCACACTCAAAATATTTATTTTGACAATTTATTTCTGAAGGTATTAAGTGCATGAAGGCCGATGTGCAACAGACATGTAGTAAAAGATTACAATGGGCCTACACTATAATGAACCTCATCTGGATACATGCAACAGCGTGGCGTTTCTAGTGTGGATTATAATTACAAATACGAAAATAGTTTATCTGTATCATCACATTAGTTATCTTGTAAACCGGCATAAGTGCCTCTAATATCTTTTCTTTTTTCCAAGCGTAGAAGGCATGTTCATTGCGTACTGGATCGATGTACATGTTTCTCACTAATGGTATACATCCGAAACATTAAAAAGTAAAGGTGCTATAATTGATTCTTGCACACTACAGTAATAAATCCTATTTTTATAAACTGGGACACGTTTAGTCCTTTCATTTAGGTACATGTAGTGGCAGTTCTCTTTTCTTGCAGGTTGCATGTAAATTAAATATATATTTTGGGAAAGTTTCGTATGTGTTACACCGCTTGCTCCCTTCACTGTCCAAAACAATGATTTATTCACGCGATTTATGAGAACGAAAAGTGTAGATAATTAAGAGAATCACGTTTAGCTTCGGAAATGAAAAATGTAATTTACAATCAATCATATACTAAAAATCGATGATTACATTTATTTTTAAAGCATCCTGGAGGAAACAAGTATTACGAAAAAACTAAATATGTTACACCTCTTAGCATAAAACATAATTTACATGCTTGTCTACTTACGTTTAGAAGTACTTGAAGGGGATTGGCGGTAATATGCGCTGCTTCTGATCGAGTAATCGAAGCCACGGGCTTTCAGATTACTCAGTAGGTCCGAAATCTCTCTCTCAGACTCGCAGTAGCCATGGATCTCTCCATTGGTACTCATTACCTCCTTCAAGTATTTCACTATTAAACGATGAAACACTTCTGCATCCTGATTAGGAACGCGTTCAGCAGACACAGTTGTAGAATTACCTACAACCACGTCTACTTCCCGCTCTACAGACAAACTCTTAAAACTCTCCATCGCGAACACTCTCAGAACCGGCAGCTTCAAGCACACAGAACCAAGTAAAGTAAACTTATCTCCCGGCACTTTCTCGTCAGATCGAAGTTCTCCCGCCAATTTCTCGTCAGCTCGAAGTGCACCTACCAATCGACATATCGATATACAACGCTCCCGCTGATCTACGTCATTTTGACGTCACTTCCTTAGCTCGTTCGGGTGCAAATAGACTCTCCCTTGTTATGAGATGGAGTGTACAATTGGGCGTTAACTATAGTTGAAGTTTTATCATAAAGTCGTCAAATCTCTAATTTCTTATAAGTCAATGTGGTAAAACTGCGGTGTCTGTTGCCCGTGTTTTTAGTATGGCGCGTATGTTGACAACTGTAAATAGATCGTTTCTGGACCAGAGATTCGGGCGCTACGCCCCCTCACATAATAAAATAAACCTTCTTGTTAACCTATACCTAACCTAACTTTCACTTAAAATGATCACTGTTTAGTACACATCACAAAATAAATAAAACATATACCTGCTCTATGGTTGACTGCTGTGGTGTTGTCAACATTTGCAGAGCTTGGGCAACAGACTGCAGTTTAGCCGTTAATATTGACGCATGTGTTTGTAATACATTGTGGATTTCCTTAAAATTGTCAGCAATTTGCGCAAAAATCATTGACGAGGTGTGTTTGCCACAGCCGATAATAAAATCATATCCACAGTAGTAGAAATTTTAACTGTTTGTGATGCTAGCTGAGCATGACAGAATACTAAGTGTGCCGCAAACTTATAATTGCATCTTACTATCGACTCACCAGGAAACTTCAGACTTTCCAAAGTGAATTAGTTCGTACGTTCCCCAATCGTATTCTCATAATTGGAGGTGATTTTCAAGATACAAATTTAAATTGGGTAAACTACAGATTTGCAAGTGATTGGAGTGACGGGACTTATTGCAAATCATTAGGCCTATTAACTTCACACCCACCCCAACAGCTACCCAAAACATATTGATTGGAATCCCACTTATGATGATAATATGCTGCTGTCATAATAAAAGGTCGGAAGAAGTTTGGTGCTTTCCTCCACATCAGTTTCTCCTATGCAAACATCTTCATTTCAAAAGCATTCTGGCAGCCCACTTCCAATGTAAGCTATTTACTGTATTCCTTCCTCTCTTTTCTCTCCCCCCCCCCTCCCCCCTCTTTACTCACCCACCACACTTCTCACCAAATCCGGAACTGGGAAATATTTGATGACACAGTATGTGCCCCTCCAACATATATTTTAACAGGTGAGGATAAATTTCTTCTCTAAGTGACTTCAATAGTTGCTCATTAATTATGTGAGCTACCCATCCATTTTCAGTAACACATTTCTAAAGCTTCACTTAACATACAACACTGCACTCTGATAAATTGCTCAGGAAAAGGCTTCCTAATGTCAACAAATATACTAGACCTCTTTAGTGACTATAAAAGTACAAAGAGAAATTAGAGCAAGTGTATTGATTTATATCTTCATCAAATTAGATAAAGAGGGAGTGGTGTCATATATAAATTTATTGGAGTAGAGCATGTGTTATGGCACTTGTTTACAAAAATATTGGACCATATGCCTGATAGGTGTGTTCCTAGAAGAATAGTTAATGGAGTGAGGGACCCTTCATTGTGTACAGCCACTGTAATGAAACTTCTGAGGAAGCAGATACTACTACATGACAGATGTAAAACAAAGCTTGACAGTACAGCTATTGGTGGTGGTATGCTAAATGAAACGTACTTGTCTGTCCAGAGAATAGTGGGTGAAGCATCCAGTGACTGCCATAGCAGAATATTTATATAAGGATCCCTCTTAAAACATAAAGAAGCTTTATCATATGTAACTGTTGTTAGTGGGACAAAAGTTAGCACCCAGACACTCATGGCCGAGTGAGATACTGAAATTGAGGATTGCAAAGCAGATCTATTGAACTCAGTTATACGCCTAAGATGTTACTTTCAATTGAAAATCAAGGACCATTAAGTTACCCAAATGTAGTTCTGGTTCCAATGCAAGATGAGTAATGCAGATATTAAGTTCATGGGCCTGAAGCAATACCCATCAGATTGTTTACTACATTTGTAGTGAGTTAGTTCATGACTGTTTTAATTCTTTAACTCATTATCCTGAGACAGGTTAACTCGCGCTCCCAAATTTTTTGCAACAATATCCCGATTAAAATTGGTGTTCCTTCTGCTGCTGTTAGTAGGCGTTACCTAAGCGTCTTGTGTTGTATTTGTATGCTTTTTGCTGTAGTACTGTGTCCTATAGTATAATTTTGGTGTTGCTGCACTTTGTATACTTCCTATATGGAACCAATTATTTCCTTATTTGTAATAAATAATGTTTCAGTGAATATTTACATACAGTTTTTGCTAAACCTGAGCTTATATTGTGGAACTACCTTTTATCCTTTCCTACCTTAAATAACTCCATAGATTTTCAAGGAGTAAAAATTATTAGCAAAATAAATATGTATTTCAGAAAGCACAAACTTACATTGAAAAATTTGAAGCTTTTAGCTTTTGTGTAAGAAATTGGTATATTAGGAGCTTTTGTTACTGTACAAATTGGAAGTACATTCCATTTTTCAAACATATTTTAGGAACTTTTAATGAAACAATTATTGGGATTGTTCAGGAGTAGGGAGACTACAGCCAATAAAGTCATCAGAATATTACAAGTATTTCAAGCTTATTAAGAACACTCAGAATAAACCAAACATTACTTACTTTCAATATATATAGCAAAGTGTACACAATTAAAAATTTAGGGAATATAAGTAACAGTAAAATAGGCTGGTGTATTTATATGTCATTAATTAACAACACATTAAATGAAATAGTGCATAAACTACATACATATACAGATTTGCTGGGTGAAATAACTGAAATTCATTTTCATAGTATACCGTACATCATGCATTTCATTAGAGAGTGAAAATCTCAAAGTCAGAGTTATGAGTTGTTTCAATAAAATCCTAAGCCACTGAAGTTACAACTACAACAAAACAGTCTGCCTAATACACCTCTAGAACATCTGAAAACTGGTAAGCATTTCTAACTTATTTTGCATTAGTTTTGTTTATAAGCTTAACATTTTGGCTTGTGAAGAAATACTTTAATTTTGTTGAGCAAGCACAAGAGCCATTGAAATAATAATATTTAATTCAGTATTTTTATTTATAAAAAAACCACTGTGACATGCTGCTTGTGATAGACGGGATAATTTATATGAAATAAACTGAGAAGTTAATGTTTGAAAAAAATGACAGAGAAAGAAAGGATATCATTAGGAAAAAAGAGTAAAAAAAAGAAGAACTATTGATTTAAAAAGAAATCAGAAATGTCCTATGGAAACAGTAATTTCCCCACTTAAAAAAATAAACAAAGAAACTAATTCTGATAAAAGTGGGGGAGACCAGTGTACTTAGAGCCACATATGTAATTTGGAAACTAATTCAGGAATATATAGTTTCTTGGTTCTCAGTTGGTTACTGTCTGTACCAAAAATGGGCCAGTTAACAGTTGGAGAGAATAGGCAAGCAGAGGTGGATCTATCTTCAAGTTTTAATGGTGCTGAAGTAAAAATTCTTGGTTAAAACAATGACAAATTATTGTAGGCATGTGTACCTAGGGGCATGGCCATAGGTGTGAGGCCAAGGGAAGTTTAATAAGGAAGTGTATAATTACTCAGTAAGGAGCTTTAAATTCACAACAAATTACTAACCAAAAAGTCTGCCCCCCCCCCCCCCCTTTTAAATTTTTTTACTGATGATGGCACAGGCACTGATTCTGACACAACAGATGACTGTGACCTGGTACCTGTTATTGAACCAACAGTGGACGAAGATAAGAAATTAATGTTGAACTACTTTACTTTTTCGCCATTTTGTGTTTTCCTGCTTTGGTTGTGTTCGTGTTGTTCTGTACGTTTACGTTTTTGCTGTGAACAGAAAATGGATATGAAGAACTTTCAGTGCTACGTATGTGATAGAACTTTTCGTAGAAAGTTGGAGTTAAATCGACATCAGCGAAGAGTTCAAATGAGGTGTTTTATGTGACATTCCCCGTCATGCCCGTAACTATCTCAGACTACTTCCACATCTCATTCCCCTACTTCCACATCTCATTCCAGATACCACTACCAACACTCCACAGCTAAGGTCAAATAAAATCACATAATAATAATAATATTCCCATTAAATTTATACATGTATTATTCTGCCATTATTCCAATCCGCTTACATCAAAACTAAATATACCGAAACATAATTTATTATAAAACATAGAGAAAGAACTACATTCGTGAGGTATTGCATTAAACAGACCGGCATGATGACAGAAATTGCCAAACATTAGGCCTACTTTTCAGGGTCCATTTAAGAACTGTTTTCGATCTAAACACAAAACAAACTGTAGATTTCTATTATTACAGACCACTGAAGATGTTTTACATTCAATAAAACGAAATGCATCTGGTGTGGAAAAATCACATTTTTATTGTAGTTGCAAAGACAGAAAATCACTGCTATTCATAATTATGAAAGCAACTACGGACATTATGGCCACACAAACGAAGATAACATTTTTTTTTTTTTCCAATTCTGAAACAGTCCTAAAATATCAACTGAATAAAATTTACAGTAATTATTGACTAACATATGGGCCAAAGACTTAAAACACTTTATTATGCTTGAATAAACTAGCTTTTTGTATCAAAGGTGACCATAATAGTGAAATTAGCACAGTTTCCAGAACATTAATAATTACCCTTTCAGTATCATTTCAAGCTGGTTTTAAATTACTTTTAGAATTTCATTGTGTTATGTCCAGCAATGACACATTTAATCAAATTTTGTGTATGCCTTATCTTGTCCTCAACATGTAAGTGTGATTAATGTAAATGGATACCCTGTGTGTGCAAAGCATGGATTACAGAATATCTCAATTAGTACAGAGGCCTAAATTATTCTTTTTGGGGTATTTCATTCATTGTTTGGTACAGATAGTGCTCAATGACTTGTAAGCAATATAATTAATGAAGTTTGCCCTTTAAACAAGTTTACATGGATATGTGATTATTGTTAAATAAAGGCATTTTTAGTTCACTGGATGACAAATGTGCACTTTCTCTGGATATTTTTTACTACACGCTGTGATCTGTTTAGTGAGCTACAGCAACTTCATTACATTGTTCCACCTTTTGTCACTTAACTGTGTTCATCACATTACTCATAGTGGAAATGGAATTCGGAAGTGTGCTATACCTATTTTTGTTGATTTAGTTTCATTACACATTCTCAACATAACTTGTTAAAATGTAAGAATTTTGTAGCAAAATTTATAGTATGCTTTTAGCAGATGAGTCATTTGAACTTGGACCAGAAGAAAATGGAATGAACAATTTTGTGAAAAGTTTTGCATAGTAGTAGACAGGCAGAAGGGAGATAGAGTTGCTGTTTATGTAAATGAAGAGGTAAGATTATTTCAGATAGAGCTGAGCATTGGTCTTAGACTATACAAAAGAGATTAATGTTGAGCCTAAAGATTTGAAAGCAGCTGGTTAAGATATTTTCTCAATGAAAAGGACATACTACTTGAAAAGACTACAAATTATAAATGTAAAAAAAGAAAACCCCACCCTAAGGCTTCACAATCAAAAGGCTTGTGTGACCTAATGGGGACACAAAGTTCATAAGTAAATCAAGCTGTAGGATACTGTGGCATCACACCAACCCTTATAGATCATATCACAAATGTTCATTAGTCTAGTTTTGTATTAAACATTGTGACTTTTGGCAATTGTTCTGTTGGCAGAAATACAATGAAAAACCTAATGAAGTTTGCAGAGGTAGGCCAAATTTAAGAATAAATTATCCCAAAAAATGTAATATGTACAAAGCAAAGTCTGCACGTAAATGTTTGGAAACTTCATATTCAACTCAGTATTGGCTAAATAGGGCCTGCTATAAGAAAAGCAAAACTATTTTTGATTGCAGTGCAGCTTTTTCAGGTCTAAATCTACCTGCTTCTTAATATTTAAGCTGGGATTTGCAAGTATGGCTTTTCTCCTTAAACCATAGGAAAAGATTAAAATGCATGTTGAGGGAAATGTCAGTCCTTTCTGGAATTTCCATTGTTTGAACCAATATTTAACACACACTAATATCCCAGTCAAATATGTTAAGAGTTAAATGGCAAAGCAAAGTAAATGAAACTGAACTGGTATGTGTTCCAAGATGTCAATGAAATATCAATTTCACAACAGTATAGGAAGGTGGGGGTCAGTCCTAGTATCCAATACCACCTGTCAGCTTGGAACAAAGATGTCGCGTGTTACATTGTACCTATTGATGATTATATTTGTGGTTTTTGCAAGTCACAGAAAAATATTGTTACAGTAGTCCCGAAAACTTGGTAACCCGGCAGTCTGGATAACTCAGTCACACCCCCTGAAATTATACCGTGCTTGCAGGATGGAAATGAAATTGTAGTAGTTACAGGCTATGTTGTGTATGGGTCCAGACATCTTTTTTTGTGCCACCTACACTCCACTTAAGAATCCTTTGTCTCATATAGATGCGTCTTCATACTAAAAACAGTTATGATCAAAAGTATGGGAGTTCAACTTTTCAGTGTCGTTTACAGTCAGCTTAGACGTGATGGTCAAATAATGAACTTAGTTACAACAGACAACAATGACACACATGTAGCATGACCATGCGCACTCTGCCGCTCACCTGCCTACAGCCTTTGTCTTTTCTTAACCGTGTTTTGTAAAGTACATGTGAGTGTAAGAAACGAATATCATTTGTAAGATATTGTCTTACATTTATGTAGTGTTACTGTATTCCACCATTTGTATTGTATTCTAAAGTAACAATAGAAAGTACTTTATAATGAAACAACCTCAGCTATTCATTTTCTAGCACCATTCCCAATGAAGACAGTGATACCAATTCAACATCCCCCCCCCCCCCCAAAAAAAGCAACTAATAAGAAAGAAATAGTATCTAATACTTAGGCCAAATCAAATGTTCCATTCTAACATATCTTCACTACAACCCCTCTTGTATTTTCAAATTTGTTGCCTTTGCCTACTCCCAACCAAACTTGCCTCCTAACCTAACCTAGACCTCGGGATATGCTACAGATCACTGTCATTACAGTCGTTTGCTCTTCGCATTATTTAGCTTTGACAACTCACAACTACAATGTCGTGTCAAAGCCTAACCTAAACCTTGGGCTACACTACAGATTAGCCTGTCAGATAAACAAGATTTTCGTCTCTCACATTCGTTGCCCTCACCAACTCACAACCAAACTGTTGGCTCCCTACCTACATAAACCTAGGCTGCGCTACAGATGAGCCTATCACCGAAACTAGATTTTCGCCTTTCATATTCATTGGCTTTGCCTATAGTGGTAATTATACATTCTGGTTAGCCTTATAGATAGTGGTGTAATAATGAACAGCATGTGAAATGCAAGTAGTAATATAACCTAATTATTGAAAGATGTTTTATTTTTCAAATTTAGTTGTCAGATTTTGGACTTTGATAATTACATTTTCAAACCTCTGGCCTGTGCTTAAGCATCATATTCTAATATTTGCTAGCGTGAATGCAAGTACTGGACGCATGCACACATCAGCCTAGATTTTAAGATTAAAATATCAGTTGGCATATTAGTATGTGTTGGTTAATGCATGAGTCAGATGTTTGAAAACAGTCTTATTGTAGACTGAAATAAGTAAAACATGTGACAACTAAATGTAAAACTATGACTGAAAAGTAGAATAAAACAGATGCCATAACAGCTAGAAGGCAGTGATGTCTGTGTGAGTGTGTCTTTTTAACCCACGGAGGCCTTTACGGCCAAAAGTTATCAAGTTGTATTCTTTTATTTATGACTTTCTGCAGCTCATTGGACATCTGTGGTAAGCAACCTATCTCTCACAAAGATACTGCTGAATCCTTCCTGGAATTTCCATTGTTTGATATTGTGAAGCATGTATGTGGTTTTTGGTATAGAAATCTGATAAACATGATTGTGACAGAAAATATGTGTCCAGGTTACATGATTCAGTTCTGCAGTAGGGAGTTGAGCATCTTGACTCTTCTGTATTCCAAATAACACTGGCAGGAACAAAAAAGCATCACATACCACTGTGAATGTAGCTTTCTTCTAGTGTTATTTGAAAGATTCACATTGCTCCATTTCTAAATGGATCATTTATCAGGTACATCTATTGTTGGTTTCATTAAGTGTTTAATAGATTTCTATACCAAGACCCACATACAGCTAAATGGAATAAGTAAATACAGGCTAATCTGTAGTGTAGCCCGAGGTTTTGGTTAGGCTTGGACGATACTATGTAGTTGTGAATTAGCAAAGCCAAAGGCTGTGAAGAGCAAAGAACTGTTTGTAATGACAGAGATCTGTAGTGTATCCGGAGGTCCATGTTAGGTTGTGAGGCTAATTTGGTTGAGAGTAGGCAAAGCCAACAAATGTGAAAATACAAGAGGGGTTGTGGTAAAGATATGTTAGAAGGGAACATTTGATATGACTTGAGTATTTGATACTATTTCTTTGTTATTTGTTGCTTTTTTTGGGGAGGATGTTGAATTGGTATCGCTGTCTTTATTTGAGGTGTATTATAGGTCAATTATCTGCTCCCATAGCTCAGTTAACAGTGTTGTTGACTACCACTCAGAGAGACCGGGTTTGATTCCCGGCAGGGGACTGGGTGTTGTGTTGTCGTCGTCATTTTCATAACCATCGACACGCAAGTCGCCGAAGGACCATCAAGTAAAATGACTTGCACTAGACGGCCGAACAATCGCAGATGGTATCTCCCAGCCAAAAATGCCTTACGGTTAAATTGAATGATTCACTACCATGTAATTTCTTGGTTGTTTCTGTTTTTATTTTTCATTTTTTGTGTGTTTATCAGTTTGGTTTCTTGGTGTTTTTCCCCAGTTTATAACGTCCTTGCCCAAAACCGCAACATTCCGGCTCAAGTGAAGCACACTATGCCACCAGTCACCTTTGACCCCTGATGTCAGTGTGATGTGTTGTACAACTCGAAATACTGATCATTTGCAATAGGGATATTCTTTTGTTGCGAATGTGTCCTTACTTTCTACAATACAAACAGATCAATTTACCTTCACCATCCAGCACGAGTTTGTTCCTTTACATTTAGTATGTCCCTGCCCATTATGTCATAGTAGAAGGATTGCATGGGTACTGTTGGAGTTGGCAATATGGAAATTCTACACAAAAAGGGTGCAAAGCTCATTCAGTTAGCAATTAAAAAAACAGAAAAGTTTATCACTACATTTATTACTGAATGAAAAAATTTAATTCAGTTGTAAAATGTAAGCTTTTGATCGAAGTTAATTCATTCATTCCTTTTGGGTCCAAATGTTACAGCCCCCACATAGGAGAAGAAACTAGGTGCTTCCTTTTATAAGTACTACAATTTCATTCCTGCCCAGAACTCTACTCCAATGTGTTTTAAGTTATTGTTACTGTTATAAAAAGAAATTGTAACCTGGAAACAGAATGATTGTGAAAAAAGGCTAAATAGGTTTTAATTTGATTAAATGGCTCACAGGAAATGGGACTACTGCCCATTGGCTTTGACTTGCGGCATCGATGTTTTGTCGTGTGTGTGTTTGTAGGTGGTGTGAATAATTATGTGATGGCCGAGTTAAAGATGACAGTTTGTTTACTAGCAGAACATAGATTAAGATTTTGTATTTAAAAAATGATCTGCAGCTCCACTATGATAGGGAGGTATAGGTTAACAGCGCACAAGTGAGTGCCTAAGGTGGGGTGATATCAGTGATTGATGGTACATTCTGTTGTTGGAATCTGTAATTTATGAGGATAATCCCATATTATTTATTATCACAATACACGAGTATTAATATAGTATCCCATCTATGGACTGCCCAACATGTTGATGACATCATGTGTCAAAGCTAATGGGTAGTATCCCAGTCTTTAGTTATGTTCAAATGTTTGTTAAGCTTATGGGACTTAACTACGGGGTCATCAGTCCCTAAACTTACAAACTACTTACAAACTAGCCTACTTACGAACTAGGACGGCACAAATATCCATGCCCGAGGGGGATTCGAACCCCCCGACCGTAGTGCCCGTGCTGACCGTGACTGGAGCGCCTCAGTCACCTCGGCCACCGCAGCCGGCTCTTTAGTTATGCCAATTAAAATGAACAGTAAAAAATAATGAGGAAGGAAAGAAGGAAATGAAATCTTATTAAAAAATAAAGAGAGGAACTCGAATATCATACGATAAGTAGCAAAAAAAGTAAAAATCAAATCATTAATAACTACTGGAAAAGAGAGATTACTAAAAGAAATGAAGTCCTTGTACTTCAAAAAAGCAGTTGAAAGTTCACATATATGGCAGAGACAATCTGCATATTCATTAGCACTCTCAGGAAGGCAGTCAAAAACAATGAAGACCAGGGTAGAGAATTGTTGGACACACATGATAGCTCTTACATTTGCTGTATGAATAGTACATAACTATATAAACAAAATCCCACAAACTGGTACACAATAACAAATAATGCAATTTTTTATTCCTATTTCCTCAAAAATAATATGCAAATAGCAAACAAAAGGTCTGCATCACATATCTATAAGTTCAGTTACTCATTGTTCAGTTTCCAATAGTTACTGGTATTCATATTTCTAGTAGGTCTATGGAAGAATCTCTGAACAGAGTAACGCTATCCCTAAACACAAATAAGGCAATACACTAGGTGTACTGGCCCAACTGAATTCTTTTTCTAGCAAGTTGTTGTTGGTCTTCGAAGGGACTAAACAGCTAGGTCATCAGTCCCTTTCAAGCAAATGTTATAATGTATGCTGATGGTACTATTAACATATAAAATTCAAACCATTATGTCAGTAACGACAGTATGACCGTTAGTTGTACACAAAAAATGACATGAAGGTTCAAGCCACATTCAAAATAGCGTATTAGCTAGTCCTGTAAAGTAAAACCCTGCTTTCCTTGGTTGCATTAGGCTACCATGTCTGAACATGTAGAGTGGTCTATTCTACAGCAAATAAACATTCATGCTTTATTCACCGTAAGTAGTGCATTTAGATGCAACCCAATATGGCAAATTATACGAAACAACATAGTTCCATCTGTTGCACAATTTGTACCAGTAGTTATTCGGAATACGGTATCATACGTAAAGTTGTATGAAGCCTTTCGTATTAAACAACAATATATACCAAATTTCGAAACTACATGTAAGTGAACCTAAGTAAATAACACTGTGAAATAGTTATCTCCTTTCTTAAGAGACACACTCAATCAGAAATTGTAATACTGCCAGAAACCTTATTACTACGTTTCTGAAATCCGGTGGTAAGTATTAAAAGACACTGAAGATCACAGCAACAGAATCTACTTGCATTCATTTTTCATAAATCTTATTACTGAAATCACACTTGCTTTCACTACAGCACAACAATCTGCACTTCAAACAACTGATATGCGCCAGGGACTGTAATTGGTCATTGGAAAGCCATATTTCTCATAATACGTAGTCATAAATACGAAAAACGACTACAGCAACAGCATTCAATCCAATATGCAGGTGGTTTGTTTACATGCGTGAGGCGTCTCGAGACCCGCCGGTCGCGTAGGTCGAGCCGCGCTCCTGATTGGCTAACGTAGATGACGTCAGGAACTAACATTTATCCAATCAGCATCTCGACCAGCGGATCCCGAGACGAGTGACCATAGATATGGTAGGAAGTGTAAGTGACTTCCGGTAGTCCACTTCCGGCGGCACTTTTCGGTTTTTAGCGTCCACTGTATTGAGATGGGCGGATTGATGTGACGGACACTGACGGACAGTGTGAATACAACTTGACGTGACGGTTCCATGACGTGACGTTGACGTGACGGACAGTGTGAATTGGCCTTAATTCAAACTGAGATTGGCTAGCATTGTTAAAGTTTCAAACTTTATTGCTCTTGGAGGGTGAAACTTGGGCAATGTCAGCAGCTCAAACTGGGCGAAACATCTGACAAACCTCAAACTTCCACAGAAAATCTCAAGACACATGACAGCGGACAACATATCTAATGTACATTCGTTTACAAGAATTTGGTACACGTCTTTACAACAGCTGTATTTCCCATATTATCATTGCCAATACCAATAAATTGTTTGGAAACTACCTTGTACCCACAATAAACCATTTTAATGCACACTGTGTTATAAGTTTGTCCCTCTAAAACATCCAAACAATAACAACAACCACTGCTGCACACTGTGGCATTAGTTAATTTAGGGCCCCTTTTCTGGAGATGGAGAAGAAGCTGTCTATAAAATATTTGTATTACCACATTACTCAGACAAACCTGAGTTAGGTTAGCAACGTCTTCTTTATTAATGATCCCACGAATAAACAATGTCCACTGTCAAGTCTTAAATACAGAAATATTTATCCTTTTCATACTACTTTGTTAAATGATGTTACCCATCCGAAAAGATCATTACATTTACAATCGTTTGTTATTTAGACATTATTCCCCTAAACACACACTCGGAAATCGTCACATATTCGGAAATTACTATCGAAATAACTGTTTCGTCCTTGATTTTTTAATCAGTTGTAAATGTAAATAAAAGACAGAAATGTAGAACTGACTTTTAATACATTCTGAAAAGTTCAATTAAAATGAAAAGGTTAAATAAAAATTTTTAGACAAGTTGTTGCAAGCTAACAAATACTCAATGATTGCAATTGGGAAACCAGAACACTATCCATTACACTACTTATTATTACTTAAGATCATTTTTGTCAACAGCTTTCCTTTTTACGAAGTTCCTTCTTTTAGGTTGTTACTCTTATCTTCCATCCAACTGACCTCCTTTACCCAATCCCTTGCTTTTCAAAAACGATGTCAAGCATGTTACCAAAAAGATTTTTGTGATTTCCAAATCTCTTTATTCGCCAGTATTCCGTCTCCAGATACATTATAAAATCAACAGTATTGTCAGGACCTCTTCTGTTAATTATATAATTTACATAGTTACCCAGTAACCACATTATACTGTTATTCTTCTTCCGGGGAAATATTTTTCATCATATCGTAAAAGTATTGGCAGCGTGTATTTCTGTTCATTAGTGCGTGTGAGGAGTCCCAACTTCTTCCTAATCCACTCCCAATTTGTCAGGTGTCCTCCACATGTAAATCTGTGTACAAGCGTATCTACCAGTCCACATTTACCACAGTTATATGTGTCAGTCATTGCTATCCGATGTAGTTTTTCATTGGTTGAAACTACATCATTAACTAATTTGTACCAAGTAGACTTCACTTCACTTGAGTTGATTTTAAGATGTATATTTGTCCATACAGTTTTCTAAGTGGTGTTTGGATAAAGTATTTCTATTTAATTAGGAGTATCTGATTTTCCCCAGTGATTTAATATATGTCTTGATGTAATGTGAGTCTTTTGCAAGATCTCGCCTGGCAGATAACTGATGTCAACATAAAATTCCTTGATATGCTTTAGTTTATAGTTCAGTTTACTGACGTTAATCGGAGGCTGCATGTTTTCTGGCTGAACAACAGTAAATAGTTTGCATGTTATGTTATTTGGGTCTTCATTTATCATCATCAAAGTACGTTTGATAAATAGTGCCGATGCTTTCCTCCTCATGTCTGTCAGTTCTAGGCCTCCTGTCAACTTTGTTTTTGTTAAACAGCCCAGTCTCATTTTCAAAATACTGCCTGCCCATATCTTTCTATGAGCGAGCTTTATTATCTTCTTTGTCTGCAATCTGGGTGCAGGGAATATTTGTGCTATATAATATGTTTTGGCCACTCCCATGAACCACAGACATTGCCGAGGTGGGGTGGCTTGCGTGCCTCAATGATACAGATAGCCGTACCATAGGTGCAACCACAGCGGAGGGGTATCTGTGGAGAGGCCAGACAAACGTGTGGTTCCTGAAGAGGGGCAGCAGCCTTTTCAGTAGTTACAGGGGCAACAGTCTGGATGATTGACTGAGCTGGCCTTGTAACATCAGCTAATGTGGCTTTGCCACACAGCTACTGCGAACGGCTGAACTCAAGCGGAAACTACAGCCGTTACTTTTCCCGAGGACATGCAGCTCTACTGTATGAACATATGATGATGGCATCCTCTTGGGTGAAATATTCCGGAGGTAAAATAGTCCCCCATTCGGATCTCCGGGCGGGGACTACTCAGGACGATGTCATCAGGAAAGATAATACTGGCATTCTACGGGTCAGAGCGTGGAATGTTAGATCCCTTAATCGAATAGGAAAATTAGAAAATTTAAAAAGGAAAATGGATAGGTTGAAGTTAGATATAGTGGGGATTAGTGAAGTTCGGTGGCAGGATGAACAGGATTTCTGGTCAGGTGAGTACAGGATTATAAATACAAAATCAGTTGGGGGTATCACAGGAGTAGGACTGATAATGAATAAGAAAACAGGAATGCGGGTAAACTACTATGAGCAGCACAGTGATCGCATTATCATTGTCAAGATAGATACGGAGCCAACACCGACAACAGTAGTACAGGTTTATATGCCAATTAGCTCTGCCGATGATGAGGAAATCGAAGAAATATATGAGGAGCTAAAGGAAATTATTCAGACAATTAAGGGAGAGGAAAACTTAATTGTTATGGGAGACTGGAATTCGGTAGTAGGACGAGGAAGGGAAGGGACGATAGTAGGTGAATATGGTCTGGGCAAAAGGAATAAAAGAGGAAGCCGCCTGGTAGAATTTTGCACAGAACATAATTTAATTACAACAAACACCTGGTTTAAGAATCAAAAAAGAAGGTTGTAAACGTGGAAGAGACCAGGAGACACTGGGAGATACCAGATAGATTTTATAATGGTAAGACATAGATTTCGGAACCAGGTATTACAGTGTAAGACATACCCAGGGGCAGATATAGACTCTGACCATAACTTGTTGGTTATGAACTGTAGGCTGAAACTGAAGAAACTACAAAAAGGTAGGAAAATAAGGAGATGGGACCTGGATAAATTGAAGGAACCTGAAGTTCTTAAGAATTTCAGAGGGAACTTTACGCAACAATTGACAGAAACAGGGGAAAATAAAACAGTAGAAGAGGAATGGGTAAAATTGAGAGATGAAATAGTGAAGCTAGCAGAGGAAAAAATAGGTAGGAAGGCAAGACCTACAAAAATCCTTGGATATCACAGGAGATACTAAATTTAATCGATGAAAGGAGAAAATATAAAAATGCAGTAAATGAAACAGGCAAAATGGAGTACAGACGACTAAGAAATGAGATTGACAGGAAGTGCAAAATGGCTACGCAGGAGTGGCTAGAAGGCACATGCAAGGATGTAGAAGAATGTATAAATAGGGGAAAAATAGATACAGCCTGCAGGAAAATAAAAGAAACATTTTGAGATAAGAAAAACAGCTCTATGAATATCAAGGACACTGATGGAAAACCAGTTCTCAGCAAAGAAGGGAAAGCTGAAAGGTGGAAAGACTATATAGAGGGGCTCTACAAAGGAAATGAACTTCGAGACAATATTGTAGGAAGGGAAGAGGATGTAGATGAAGATGAAATAGGAGATACTGTACTGAGAGAAGAATTTGACAGAGCCCTGAAAGACCTAGGTCGAAACAAGGCCCCTGGAGTAGATGATATTCCCTCAGAGCTACTGACGTCTCTGGGAGAACCAGCTATGACAAAATTGTTTCACCTGGTGTGTAAGATGTATGAGACAGGTGAAGTACCCTCAGACTTTAAGAAAAATGTTATAATCCCCATCCATAAGAAAGCAGGTGCAGACAGGTGTGAAAACTACAGAACCATGGCTGCAAAATATTAACGCGAATTATATACAGAAGGATGGAAAAGCTGGTAGAAGCTGACCTCGGGGAAGATCAGTTTGGGTTCAGGAGAAATGTAGGAACACGGGAGGCAATACTCACTTTACGGCTTATCCTAGAAGATAGATTAAGAAAAGGCAAACCTACATTTCTAGCTTTTGTAGATTTGGAGAAGGCTTTTGACAATGTTGATTGGAATAAACTCTTTCAAGTTCTGAAGCAAGCAGGAGTAAAATATAGGGAGCGTAAGGTTATTTACAACTTGTACAAAAACCAGACAGCGGTTGTCAGAGTTGAAGGGCATCAAAGGGATACAGTGGTTGGAAAGGGAGTAAGACAGGGTTGTAGTCCTTCTCCATTTTTATTCAATTTGTACATTGAACAAGCTATAAAGGAAAGCAAGGAGAAATTTGGAGAAGGAATTAAAGTTCAGGATGAAGAATTAAAAACATTGCGTTTTGCCGACGACATAGTAATTCTGTCAGATACAGCAAAGGACCTGGAAGAGCTATTGAACGGAATGGACAGTGTGCTGAAAGGCGCATATATGATGAACATTGACAAGAGCAAAACTAGGGTAATGGAGTGCAGTGTAAGAAAATCAGGTGATGCTGAAGGAATTAGATTGGGAAACGAAGCAATAAAGGAGGTAGATGAGTTTTGTTATTTGGGCAGTAAAATAACAAATGATGGTTGCAGTACAGAGGATATAAAATGCAGAATGGCAATGGGTAGAAAAGCGTTCTTGAAAAAGAGAAATTTGTTAACATCGAATACTGATTTAAACATAAGGAAGTCCTTTCTGAAGGCATTTGTATGGAGTGTTGCCTTGTATGGGATTGAGACATGGACGATAAACAGTGCGGACAGGAAGAGGATTGAGGCTTTTGAAATATGGTGCTACAGAAGAATGCTGAAGATTAGGTGGGTGGAACGCGTAACTAATGAGGAGGTACTGAACAGAATTGGGGAGATAAGGAATTTCTGGCATACCTTGACTAAAAGAAGGGATAGATTGGTAGGACGCATTCTTAGACATCAAGGAATTGTGGATTTAGCGTTGGAGGGAAGTGTATGGGGAAAAAATCGCAGGGGAAGACCAAGAGATGGATACAGTAAGCAGATTCAGACAGATGTAGGTTGTCGTTCTTATGTGGAGATGAAGAGGCTTGCTCAGGATAGGGTATTGTGGAGAGCTGCGCCAAACCAGTCTCCGGACTGAAGACCACAACAACACAATATGCTTTGGAAAAGATATATGTGTTTACGTTTTTAATTGTCTGGTCTAAGTTCGTGGAGCGCCAGCGAAGTTCGTGTAATGCACCTAGAATACTGTTAGTCGTTTCCCGCCAGTTGTATGCAGCCATTTTTATTGGACAGTTACTGAAGGTGATGCCCAATGTTTTGTGACTATCGACCACTCTGACCCTTGGTAAACATATGTTTTCAAAACCTCGAAGATTTAAAATGGTACTCTTTTGTGTGTTTATTTGTGCACCTGAGAATCGACTATATGTATCTAATTCCAGTTTTTAAGATGTCAATCTCAGATTCTTTCCTTACTACAACACCAACGTCATCTGCGTATGCATGCACAGCAAAGTTTACGTTGGAGATTGTGAGTCCTGTGAGTTTCTCTTCAAGATGTTGCAATAAAGGCTCCAGTGAGAGTACATACAAAAGCATTGACAAAGGACTTCCTTGAGGAACACCCCGATCACTGTATATAATTTTGGTTAGTTGGCCATTTATGATGCTGCGAGCAGTTATTCTACTCATCATTTGTTTAAGAACACAGACTATATTATCATTAAAACCTTTTCAGTAATAGTTCCATGTAAAGGTGGCTGACTTGGTCAAAAGCTTTGCTAAAATCAATGAAGAATAGTGCACATCTGATGTTTGTTACTGCAGCAATCGATATTAAGTCTCTATATTCGTAAACTGTAGACATAATTCTTCTTCCAGGGAAACAGGCTTGATGGTTTGTTATAAACTTCTTGAATAAGGGAGTCATTCGCTGTTTAATTGCTCGTGCGACTGTTTTGTAGTCGAAGTTCATCAACATAATAGGATGAAGATTATCGATTTTCGGTCGTCCTTTGTTTTTAGGTATTAAAACAATTTTGCCTTCTTTAAGAGTCATGGGTATTTCATCTCCTCCCAGTATTCCGTTAATAATTTCAGTGAACGTGGAACCAATTATAGGCCAAAATCTCTGGTAAAATTCCTTTGGCAAACCGTCAGGTCCTGGTGATTTATTAGGTAAAGATATTAAGAGTTCGAAAATTTCATCTTCATTAAAAGCCGCAAACAGAGAATTATTGTCTTCCATAGTGAACACTTGAGGTAACTTTCCTATGTTTTCAATAATCACTCGTTCATCAATGAGATCTGCACTATAGAACCTTGTGTAATGCTGCTGGATTACTTGCACTATTACATTTTGTTCTGTGATTACTTGTCCATCGTCTTTTTGAAGTTCTTTTATAAAAGTACGTCGCCGATTGGTCAGATGTTTCATCAGATGATACATGGAAGTTCTTTCATCCTGTGTGAGAGAGATTTGGCCTTTGACTTAATTTTCAATCTTTCTAACTGTTGGCGTGTTAAGCTAAGTAGTTTAGCTTTGACCTTTTTAATTTCTTTGAGATTAAAATCTGATCCACTAGGTTTGTTATAAAGATCCCGTAATATAGTGTAGTAAAATTCAATCGTTCTCTTTTCATCTCTATTTCTTAGGACACTAAAGGTTTTTACAGTTTGTATTAATTTTACTTTTGCAAATTTGACCCACCAATCGATTTTGTTTCGGTATCTGGTGATAGATTTAAGACATGTTGTCCATGTTTGTCTAACTGCATCTTCCAGTTCTTCATCTTGCAAATGTGCCACATTTAAAGTCCATGGACTTCGAAAAAGTTTGGTGGGTTGCCTTGCTAGATTTACAGTGACCTCTAAAGCACAGTGATCGGAAAAGAACGTGGAAATAACTTCGGCGTCCAGAACTTGACTACAGATGTTCTCGGAGACATAAATTCGATCAATCCGGCTACTTGAAGTTGAAGTAAAATCCTTTCCCTTCTAATTATAGCTGTTCCTGTGCTTTCATCTGGCGATAGATTGAAAATTATGTTAAAGCCAGGTAAATTTAAATCAGTAAAGAGTACTTCTTGTAATAAAACAATGTCCGCTTCTGATTCATAAATAAATTTCTTCAGAGCTGTTTTCTTCAAATCTGAAGTAATTCTGTTAACATTTGATGTCAATATTTTGTATGCTTGACTCATTAGGTTAATGTAGTCAACATGAATTAGATTATTCTATTTATTGTGTGTGATAGTTAACAGTGCAAATGCTAAATTGATAAGTCATCTAAAATATACTAATGTCAGTGCACAGTCGGTTTTACAGTTATAGTTTTCACATGTAATATTTTTCAAGACAGACAGAATAAAAGATGTTGTCATTCCAAGTCCATTTTGGTATCAGAAAGAGAATCTACCTCCTTAGAATGAGTTCTGCTATCTTTAGAGTCTGGAGACCTCCGGACTGTATCCAGATTCGGATTCTCTTTGTTCTGTCGTCGTCCATAACTTGGGTCAGGCCTAGTTCATTGTCTATATGTTCTTGCATTGCACCATGTTTCTGTGTCTTAGTCGGAATTGTCTTAAGCAACCTGCCTTATCGGAACTGGTTAGCAAGACAACTTCACGCCCCTTCGCTTGTTTGTTTCTGGATCTGACTTGACATTCGGTATTCTTTTTATCATGAGTAAGTATAACTAGTTTTAATGCTTCTACTGATGTTGGCAATCTCTGTGTCAACACAACAGAAGGCGATATCTGTTGCGATTCAGTTTGTTTCGTGTCCTCCACTTTACTTGGCAGGCTGGGCATTGTCATGGCCAGCTGTTGTGAGTCAAAAGCGGCCTGCATGCCATTCTGTGTATCTTCAATAGAAGTTACCGTCACCACTGCTTCCTCTATTTCTATGTTTTCTATTTCTGGATCTGTCTGAATAGAAGCTGTTGTTTCAGGCAAAGTTTTTTGCGGATCTTGTCTCACTTCTTGTCCTCATTCAGCATTGTCATTGTCCGAGCTGTTTCTCTCGGACGATCGACGCCTCTTATTTGTAAATGATTGCATGTCAATTACCGGTGTAACCCTGTTTGAAGTAGGTTTCACGTGTATAGGAGGAAACTCTGCCGTTGACAGTGTTTGATCTTGTAGTGGAACATCGCTACTCTTAGCCTCTTCTGTATTTAATACTGGATTGTCCTTCACAATATCAGCTAGAGTGAGTTTTCTACGTTGCTCTCGTGTATTTTTCAAAACAAACACCCGCTGCAGACAATTTTGATCTGCCATGACCACTTTCATTACAAATAGAACAGGTCTGACCAGTGTAAGTTATATGAGCTTTGTAACCACACACATGCGTATATGAGGGGATATCCTGTCTGATGTGCATTTCGACAGACCTGACCCCACTAAAGCACTGTAATCTGCGCTGGTTGGACCAGCGTTCATTTCGGATGTATTTTACATCACCATATTTACTTAATACCTCTCTGAGATAACAGTTTTCTACTTCAGGTGGCAGATTATAAACACGCACATTAGTGTACTGTGTATCAGCAATAGAAATAATAACTGTACTCACCGAACCATCACAATGCCGAAACTCAGCTTTGCCACCATGTGTCAGCAAAATCCGTTCCAGCAAAACTTGGTTGTACAACTTGACAAAAAAACAATAGACTTCAGTATCGTAATACACAGACGTTATTCCTATTACATCAACAATCCAGTCGTGGATCTCAAATGAATTCGGTTGAACTCTTCTCGTAGATTTCTCAAACTCAAAACACAGAGTATTCTTTCTCAAGACCATTTTAGACGCCATTACGGCTGAAAGCGCCCTAAACCGCTCACCAATAAGATAAAAATGTACTAGAACTATTGACGATAAGTACTTTTTTATATATTTTATATTGAGAGTTGTTAATAATTATAATAAAGTTCGACCAACACAGTTTCAATTACGTAAGATATATATTTTAACTAATACGTTTCTTGACACACAACTAACAACTAAAGAGTTTTTATAATAGGCACAGCAGTTTCATAAAACTATCACAGAACAACACATTAAGCCAATATTATACATAAAACATTTTTCTTTTTTTTTTAATAACACTTCTTCCAAAAAGAAAAAAAAATCAAGAAAATAAACAGTTACTGTTTGACTTCTATCATCCCAATTTCTGCACATAGCAAATTAAATCTTGTGTGTTCAAGTGGCTTTGTCAAAAGATCAGCCAATTGGCTCTTCCCATCTATATGTTCCAAAAGAATTTCACCATTCAGAAATCTTTCACGAACATAGAAATATCGGACCTCTATATGTTTTGACAGTCTATGATACTCAGGATTTTTTGCTAATTTTAAAGTACTGGCATTGTCAATATAAAGTGTTGGAGGTTGTTCTGGCATTTCAACTAATTCACTTAATAAGCGATGCAACCAAATTAATTCTTTGGCACCTTCACTTGCAGAAATTATTTCTTCTTCAGTTGTAGATGTGGCCACTACTTTTTGTAAACGACTTGTCCATGTTATTGCCCCACCAGCATATTTTGCTACAATTCCAGTTGTTGAACGTCTTGTTCTCTTGTCACCTGCGAAATCAGCATCACTATAAATTTTCAAATCATCTTCACTGTCATAAATAATACCATAATGTAATGTGCCTTTCAAGTAACGGAATATACGTTTTACTCTATTCCAGTCATCTGTTGTTGGCTTTTCCATAGCTCGAGCAACTTTATTCACTGCAAAAGTTATGTCAGGTCGAGTTGCTGTTGAAAGATACATGAGACACCCGACTGCCTCACGATATGGGACAGACGATGAAATTGCTTCATGTTGGTCATTGTTTTCTTCACATCCAATGGGAGTTGCAATCGTATTGGATTCTGCCATTCTAAATCTTTCTAATATTTGTTTTGTGTATTTTTCTTGACTTATAATAATTGCCCCATCTTCATTTTGTTTTATTTTTATACCAATGAAACTGTCAAGGGTACCTATTGTTATATTAAACTCATGTTGTAAAGTATTCAGGAAAAGTGTAATTTCTTCCTTGTCACTGCCAACATTAAGGCCATCGTCTACATAAATTGCCACATAAAGGCTATTCCCATTGTATTTGCGATAAACAGACAAGGATCTGCGGCACTGTTTTGGAAATTTGCTTTCTTCATGACTTCCACAAAGCATTTGTTCCAGCATCGTGGTGCTTGCTTGAGTCCGTAAAGGCTTCGTTTCAAAAGACATATCCGATCTGTGTTGTCTTCAAAACCTTTTGGTTGTTCCATATATACTTCATCTTCAAGTATTCCATTCAAAAAGGCAGTTGTAACATCAGATGGTTTTAGCAGCTTCTTCTTTGAAGAAGCTAGTGCTAGCAAAGTCTGAATAGTGTCATAACGTGCAACCGGACTTAATGTATCTTCATAATCAATTCCTGCTTGCTGAATATACCCTTTAGCAACTAATCTAGCTTAGCGCACTTGCGATGAGACTTGCTGCTTTCGCGTCATCTTTTTTCCATTCTGCATACGCTAATTTTTGTGCACTTGTCGGATCTTGTGGCAATACAACACGCTCGCGCTTACCGCTAATAATGTCTTCAAGTTCATACGAACGGAGCACCATACAAATATGCCATTTCCACTTTGCCCAATCATCAGTCCCTTCAAGTTTATCAATACTGACTTTATAATCGGCATTTGTAGCCATGTTCTTTTGGAGAGTTCCTGTGCTTTACGACTTGCACAAATATTCTTCTATGAATACTTAATGAATTGACTCAACTTTCTTCTGAAACTGTGATTAATACTACTTTGACGTGGTCTGGGCCCATAACCTGTTAATAATTATAATAAAGTTCGACCAACACAGTTTCAATTACGTAAGATATATATTTTAACTAATACGTTTCTTGACACACAACTAACAACTAAAGAGTTTTTATAATAGGCACAGAAGTTTCATAAAACTACCACAGAACAACACATTAAGCCAATATTATACATAAAACATTTTTCTTTTTTTTTAATAACAAGAGTAATCAGTAATAAGTGTTGTTTGTTGCTAGTCAAAGATACCATTACAGACGCCCAGATCTTCCATTCAAAGTAAATATAGATAAACTTGAATAGTTACGCTATTAATTTATTACAAACTAATACTTATTTGTAAGGTAAGCGTTTTCATGATTACTCTTAAAGACATCATAATGGCATACTGCTATTTTAAACGTCACCGTTTCTAAATAAGCTACAAATAAAATGGCGCCTTTCACATGAAGCCAAAGATACTACCCGTGCTGTGTATAGTCCAGTGATCTCTATACAAACTGGATGTATAACTCTGGTGTCTGAGCATTGAATTGCAGCGTGCCTGCACATTCATATATTTTGTACACGATTTCGCATTGTCCGCCATGTTTAAATTTGGCAAACGAGTTTCCATCAGTTATTACGTGACAAAGAATTCCTTGCTTACCTCTTGACTTGGAATTTAATTCAATATTCGATGTTGTAGGCTGATATGGGAACGGAATCGAAACATATTTTCTTCTCTTTTTCTTTAAATGCTTCTTAGCAGCCATGTTTGAATTTGGCAAGAAACTAAATATGAATATCTATGGCTGGCACGCTAAGAAAACTGAAGTTCAACATCCAGAGAGTATAGAGATCAATGGTATAGTCCCTGGTCCAAAACGGAAGTGGTATTTTTCCGCTGCTAACGTATACTGTTCTTTCAATTCATTATTCTTAAAAAAAAGGGGGGGGATAATGAAGAAACAGTATGGATATTGGATTCAGGGGCATCAGTGCACATAATTAAAAATAAATCTGTATTGTATGGTGTCAAGGATACAACTAATATGGGTATATCTACAGCTGATGGGTCAAAATTGCAGTGTGACTTGTTGGAAAAGTTGATCTTAGTATAGTGATAAATAAAAAGCCACAAAATATTACTGCTCAAGGTGTGCATTATGTCAAAGATGTCACCACTAATTTGTTATCTGTTGGTGAGATAGTAAAGAAAGGTAAAAAGGTAATTTTTGATATAAATGGAGCTCGAATAATTGATAGTTGTGGTAAAATTGTAGCAACTGCAAGTAATGAAAAAGGAATTTTTAAGTTAGACACTATTAAGATTGTTAGTAGTAATGAAAGTCATTCAGTGTACAGCGCCAAAAGTGTTCTGTGGCATAGGAGACTTGGCCATTTAAATAGAAAAGGTATGTCATTATTAAAGGATATGGCAACAGGTTTAGAAGACTATGGTATGTGTAAGGATCCTTGTGAAATATGTATAGTGGGGAAACAGGCAAGAATCCCATTTAAACCCAGTCACAGTAAAACTTAAGAATTACTGCAGATAGTTCATACAGTTGTGTGTGGTTCCATGGAGAGTGAATCTATTGGGGGAAATAATTATTTTTATTGATGCTTATTCTAGGTATATTCATATTTATTTTATGAATACTAAAGAACAAGTATGTGATATTTTTGAAGATTTCTGTATGTTGGTGGAAAGACAAACTGGAAAGAAAATGAAGATTGTCAGATCTGATAATGGGAAAGAACACATAAATCATAGATTTGAAGGACGTTTAAAGCAAGTTGGTATAAGACATCAGACCACTATACGATATAGCCCACCACAAAATGGTGTTACAGAACGAGCAAACAGAACAATAGTGGAAAAAGCGAGGAGTATGCTAAGTGATGCTGGTTTACCAAAAAAATTTTGGGCAGAGGCTGTATCAACAGCAGTCTATCTAATAAATCGTTCACCTACCACGGCTATCAAAAGTAAAACACCATATGAGGTGTTGACAGGAAGAAAACCAGATTGAAGTAATTCGAGAATTTTTGGCTGTAAAGCTATAGTACAGATTCCTAAACCACTAAGAAAAAAATGGGATATAAAATCCAGGAAATATATTTTTGTAGGGTATTGTGAACAATCAAATGGTTACGGTTTTTTGAATTCTATGAATAATAAGATAGTAACCAGTAGAGATGTTGTATTTCTTGAAAATTGTGAAGATAGAACCAAGGAATGTACAACTGTTGGTGTAAATAAAAATAGCAGTATTGGAGAAGAAACAGAAATGGAAGAAGAAACTAATCAAGGGCCAACAGAAACAAGCTACGAGGAAGAAGAACAACAAAGATGTGATGAAGATAAAGCAGGGAGTGATGAAGATAAAGTAAGACATTCCTCTCGTACAAGGAAACCAAAGAAGTATCCTGATTATGAAATGTATATTGCCCAGTGTTTCAATGATGAACCAGAAACTGTTGAAGAAGCTAAAAAGAGATTCTAAAAATTGGAAAGAAGCAATTGAGAAAGAATTGCAGTCTTTAAATCAAAATGAAACATATGAATAGGTAAATATGCCAAAGAAGAAAAAACTCTTAAACACAGGATGGATATTTAGTATAAAAAATCCTTAAAGTGAAACAACCAAATATAAAGCAAGATTAGTGATTAAGGGATGTAACCAAAGGGAAGGTATAGATTACAAAGAAACATTTTCACCTGTTGTAAAATATTCTTCACTGAGGTATCTTTTATCTTTAGCTGTGAAAGAAAATGTTAATCCATCAAATGGATGTTAAAACCGCCTATCTAAATGGGATATTAGAAGAGGAAATTTATGTAATGCCACCCACAGAAGCTCAGAAATATTGTAAAGATAAAGGAAAGGTTTGGAAGCTTTAAAAGAGCATCTATGGACTGAAACAAAGTGGGTACTGTTGGAATAAGTATTTGCATTCTACATTAATTAAGATGGGAATGAAGCGGTCAAAGGCAGACCCCTGTATTTATATTAGGAAAAGTAAACAAGAATTAACTATAATGGCTATTTGGGTAGATGATTGTTCTCATTTTAACTAGAGATGATAAGCAAATGATTGTTTCAAAGAACAGCTACAAGAGAGGTTCAATATGCATGACTTGGGTGAAACAAAACAATATTTGGGAATGAAAATTATAAAGCAGAGAAATGGAAACGAGCTTTGGATAGATCAGTCTGCATATACCAAAAGGATTTTGAAAAAGTTTGGAATGGAAGACTGTAAACCAATTTCAACTCCAATGGAACCTGGGATAAAAATGATGATAAATGAAGAAGACACTGATTATAATCAAGTTACATCTTACTTGGAAGCTGTAAGGAGTATTTTATATCTAGCTCAGACATCAAGGCCAGATAATGTTTTTGCAACAAATGTAGTAAGCAGATTCTGTAGTAATCCTAAAGAAAAACATTGGAAAGCAGTGAGGAGGATGAAGAATTGGAATGTTACAGTGATGCAGACTGGGGTAATGAATTAGAAGATAGACACTCTATCTCTGGAAGCTGTTTAAAACTGATGGGAGGCTTAGTATCCTGGATATGTAAAAGACAAAGAACTGTGGCATTAAGTACAGTAGAGGCAGAATATATGGCTTTATCTACTACTGTACAAGAAACGTTGTGGCTCAAAAACTTAATGAATGAAATTGAGGCTGATAATAATTCAAGGACAACAGCAATTTATTGTCATAATCAGGGAGCCATTAATTTAGCCAGAAACAATGTAACAAGTACTAGAACATAGATGTGAGACATCATTTCATCAGGGATCACATTGAGAAGAAGAATATTGAAGTGAAATACTTAAGCTCTGAAGAAATGTTGGCTGATTTACTAACAAAACCATTAATCAAGTAGAGATTCCAGAATGTTGTTAGATAGTATGGCTTAATTGATGGGACTTTATATAAAATGGCGTAAAATCTTGCTCAAGGGGGAGTGTTGGAAATGTGATCAATATTTTTGCGGTGCTTAATTAATTATTCTTTGATGATGATGATAATGATACTGTACATATTCATTGTTAATTTATTATTCCATGTCTTTAGTCACGTCTTGTAAATGTGTTGTAAATGTATTGCAGTGGCAAAAATATATACGATAAAAAACCAGAATTTATCGTGAAAGATTTGTTTTTTGCTGCGCTAGTTTTTTCAACAGTGGTCTCTCAGAAATGCTATGTGATGAACTCTTGCAGTTAAGTTAAACCTCCTGCACCTATGTATGAGATCACAAGAAATATTCAGTCCGAAACTCCAATAAGTGCAAATGAATTCACACTAATATTGAGGGGGGGGGGGGGGGCAACGATGTCTGCAAGAATGAATTATCCAGTGCTGTGCAAAACTTAAAGTTAGTAGTGCAAGCAAATTCTTGCAGGCAAATTATAGTCGTTGAAATACCTCACAGACACGATGTCATAAACAGCTCCTGTGTAAATACAGAAATCTTTAAAGCCAACAGAAAGTTCGAGAAAATCTGCAAAACCTATCATAACACGCACTTTCTGCCTATTGACTACCTGGTGAGAGATAGTTTAACCAGTCATGGACTGCACCTAAACGGTAAGGGAAAGAGAATTCTGCCGGCCGCGGTGGCCGTGGGGACTGAGGCGCTTCAGTCATGGTCTGCACGGCCACTATGGTCGGGGGTTCGAATCCCCCCTCGGGCATGGATATTTGTGCCGTCTTTAGTATTAGCTAGTTCATAAGTAGTTTGCAAGTTTAGGGACTGATGACCCCGTAGGGAAGTCCCATAGACTATACAAACATTTTTTGAAAGAGAATTCTCAGCCATAAAATTCAAGAAATGCTGATTGCAGCTTACAGCAAAAATCATGAACATAAAAAAGAAGATCCACCAACAGAATGCCACAAACAATCACCGGAACAACAACCCTCACTAGAAGCAACTCCATTAATTGAAGTACCATCAGTTCAACAAACAACTGAACTACCAGCATCAGAGGCAACTGCTATGCCCCAGCCACCACTGACAGCAGGAACAGGACCAACCGCGCAACCATCAACACCAACATTATCACCAGTAACAGCAGCTAAAAAACAACCTACATTGGTAACAACAGTTGAAAACAGACGGAGCCAAAGACCAAGAAGATCTGCTTCGCTAGTATGGATTTTTCAGCACAAGAAGAGAACAAGGCAGTGACTAATCAGCCTGGAGACTTATCCAATACACAGGTGGGAGCTAAATCTTCAGTTACAGTTCAAGAATCCAAATGCAGTTTCAGGATCATCCACCAAAACTTCGGAAGCTGAGGAAATAAACATAATGATTTAGATGCCTTAGCATTTGTTAATAATCCAGACGTGTTAGTTATTACTGAGCACGAGTACCCCAAAGATAAAATTTCTGTTATGCACCCATTAATGATGAATCTGTGCTCATCTTACAGTAGAATGAATAAGTCTAGTGGAGGTGTTGCAATATTTGCAAAAAGTGGTAGTAATTTTTGTGTCATAGATGTAAGTTCTTCAAGTGTTGAAGGAGTCATTGAACTGTCTGCTATAAACTATAGATGGGAAAGGCAACATATTATTATTGTCAGGTTTTACAGACCCTCCTCTGCAAATAGAGATATTGTTCTAACTAATCTAAACCAATTGCTTGTAAAGACAGATAATAAATACCCCAGAAAAAATGGCTGCATAAACATAATAATAACTAATGACATCAATATTGATACTCTCTCCAATAATTCCACTACAAAAAGATTACAGCTCTTATTGCAAGAATTCAATTTAAATTTACTAATCAGTGAACCATCTACAGAGGTAGGTGGTACAAGAACCTGTCTAGATAATCTTATCACTAACATGGATGAATTTACATACAAAAAAGCTGTACTCAGACTTGCTATTTCAGACCATCATGCTGCAGAATTTCAGTGTGTACCTAACAGAAACACTCCACCTGGTAAAATGAAGAGATATGAAACCAAAAGAACAATAAATGATGAGAACATTAGAAACCTTACCCATGTGTTACAAAGTGCACCATGGGCTGAAACAAATTGTTACAACTTAAGTCCAGTGTCAACTCTAACATGACCAAGTCTATGGTGCCACAAGTCTACAACATTACTAGCTTTTCTAACAGCTAGAGCACATTCATTTGACAACACAGGTATAACATTTTTCAGTCTATAAAGGCCATTGCACTCTGAGCCAGAACAAAATAGCTTACCTTTTTTGATCAACTTACATCCATCTTTGTCATAAACAACATTTATACCCTTCTTAACCAAAGCAGATATTGACAACGAATTATAGCTAATCCAGGGACAAAGAGAACATTCCTGATTGAAGTTATGTCTGGTGAATTGACAATAACATTTCCTCTACCTTCACTTACTAAGTCAACATTATCATCACACTTTATAACTTTTTGTCCACACTTTTCTGATATAAAATCTTGAAGCCATTCCTTTCTTGAAGTCATATGTGATGATGTTCCTGAATCCATAATCCGCTCATTCTGATTGAAATCAGATTCACCAAGTGCACAAAACAATGATTTATCTGTTCCCTTTAAGTTCTTTTTGGTAGATTGTTGTCTTTGGGGGCACTCTGACTTGAAGTGACCATACTTCCAGCAATTGAAACAATTTATTCTTTTATTTTCTTGTTTATCTTTGAAAAAACCACACCGACTAACAAATACTTGATCAATCGAAACACTGCTCTGCTCACACATAACCTATCTTCCAGTATTTTCTCCTAGGTTCATAGACCTGTAAAACCGAAACTTTCTACACAGAAAGCTATGTCTTGACAACAAATAACTGTTGGAGATGCAAACTACTACATATTTTAGGTAATCACTTCGACATTGGAGCGATCGTCAGCACACTTGATCCTGCTACACATCTTTGGATGGAATTTTCGCGATGTAGGATGGGACAAATGAATAGCCTATAGATGAGGCGCTGATCTAACCTTTACCTTCCATTCGTATAAATTATACACAAAAACGTTACTTGTTGTTTGGAGGAGGACATCAGACGAATTAACCAGGTTCAGTTGTGTAAGAAGACCAGTGTAACATAAGATTCTTCATACAGAATAATTATGCAAAAAGCACATTTCGAGTAACATGTGTGTGCCTTACTAGGTGTGCCTCGTTATGTCCTAAAAAGGGTTGGATGTGTTGTACGCCTATGGTTTTGATGTGAAAATCATCGATCTGTGGGTCACTTTGCTCTAAAAAGAGTTGGAGTTGGATCTAATGTGTTGTAGCAATGTATCGTTTTCGCTATGTACCTATCGAGTTTGACGCATTCTAGGTTTCTTCACTCTGTGGAAAGAGCCTTTAAAGTCCTTTTTAAACGATCAACGAACTTGTAATAGATTGCTAACAAGTTGCGTTAATGGCGGCCGTCAGTCGTTTGAACGGCTGCACTAGTATGATCGCGCTAGTATCGAAGCGCGATAATTATAGCGATAAAGGAATAGGACGAGTTCTAAATTCGGTACTAGTGGGTTCACTGCGCATGCGCGAGCTAGCAGCTGTCTGCTGCGGTCGCCGCTCCAGTTAGTCCGCCATTTTCCTTCGTATTTACGTATATTTTGCGTTATGTCGAAGTTTATGATCAGAATGTATTACAAAATTTATTTCTAATGATGGCATTCACACTGTCCGTCACCAGACCGTCACCTAACGTCAATGTCACGTTAAACTTTGTCGAGAAGGTGGTTTTGATTGAACGGTCTTCTGCTGACATCGGAAGTTAACCTATTTTCGTCACGCGATTTTCATACTGTAGTCGACAATTACACGGTTTGCATGCAAACTTGTCTTATTAATCTTCAGTTTATTATTATACTTTGGTTTAGCGGTAAAATGCAAATATTTCATGACGACTTAAATATTTATCTCAATTATTGTCCACCGAAAAGCGAGGTCGTACATCTGAAACCGAAAAATGGTTTGATTTGCATTATCGTAACAGAAAAGACTGAAACTAATTGTTTATTTGAATAAGATTGTAATTTGATGATGCAATTTTCATTAAATAACATTTTAAATGAAAAAGTCCAAATGAAAGATAAAAATTCAGTTGTGCATGACGTTATTAACAATGTCATTGGGCAAATCGTAGTAGATAAAGTAAAAAAGTTCTATTTACGCTCTTATAAATATTGTGTGATGTGTTCATAAGTTTATTTTTTTCGCTTGAAAATAGATGTGAATGTTTTGAAATGTTGTTTCACTACCCAGAACTTTACCACGCTAAGTTGACCAAAAACATAGATTGCAAGGTTCTCTTTGGCCATCAATAATATTTAGCGTTGTTTCCTCAATTCCAGTATTGAACTATGACTTCCTACATAACAAATCGCCTGTTATAACCTCACTTTCAACATCGGGTATTACTGTTCGATTACGTTTATCGTCTAAACACACTGACACAAGATCTAGCATGAGTTTGTAGTTCAAGGCTAGAACGCTAGGAGCCCTTCAGTAGACGATTATCTATCTTGTTCACCTTCGTTCATCGTTTAAAAACGGCTTTTACTCTTCTGCGGTGTTTATAGACCAACCTTACGAGGTGTTTGCAGTAGGTCCTAAGACATGTGCTGCTGAGGATTGCTCCCACATCGAAGTGATTGCCTAAAATATGTAGTAGCAGGCTGTAGCTAGAGTTGAACCTATGGCAGGGCAGTAGTAATTACAGGTAGGGCGGATGTAAAAATGCTGCCTGATCTGCTCCATTTCAGCGATTTTCATTGTATCTGATATGAGGCAGTCAATTCAACAACTCAACATATCTCAAGAATAGAAAATTCTTTGTAATGTAGTAAAATATTTTTAATAACTGATACATCATATCCCATGAATATTAAGCAATGAACTTAGCATTTTATTCCCAAACTTTTTATATCTGCTGCACTGTGTGTTCCAAAACTTAGTATGTTCCATGTGCATTTTAATTGCAAAGTTTTCCAAAGAAATGTATTTTATAATTGTCAAATGTCAAAACGTACTAACACAAAATCAAATAGCTTCCCGAGTGGTTCATAAAATAGAATTTCATCCCCCCCTAGCCCCATCAGTGCAAACAATTCCTATTTGCCAATGGTTTGTGTGTGTGTGTGTGTGTGTGTGTGTGTGTGTGTGTGTGTGTGTGTGTGTGTGTGTGTTTGGGGGAGGGATATGGGGTGACAAAACAAAGATCAAAACATGACAGGTATTCTAAGTAAGTGACTGGCAAATGAGACACCAACTGAATTTTAAAACTCCAGTGGTAATTTTTCCACTGCATGGCCATTCTCCTAAGCCTCCAGATCAAGATTTTTCTCATATTGAGAAACGTATTCAGAGATGGAATATAATTCTAATTCCATAGGACTACAGAGCTATTTTTCAGAAATTTGGACAAGTACTAGGATCCATCTGCACGAATTCTGTAATTGAAAAAAAAAAAAAAAAGAAAAAAGAAAAAACAGTGACTGAAGTATTGACGTTATTTAACCTCATTCTTCAATGAAATAATGTTATATAAGCAACAATATTCTTAGCTATTTCCATCCACAGAATACGTTTATATTCAAGGGATAATATATAAATTATTCAAAGTATACCACAAAGGGTAAGCACAAATTCAAAAAAATTGAAAAGTTTGTTAAGAGATAAGTTCTTAATGATACAGATTATATACAAATTTGATTTAATTTACATTATTAATAAATTTATCTTAAACTGGTAAGCCATTAATAGCTCAAAGTATCTCCCATGGGCAGCTAACATTTTTCCAATAACACATTTATTCTCATTCCAGTTGCTATAGATTACAAGTTTCATTTATAAAATATAAATTTGTTAATATCTATTATAACAATGCAAAATTTTTCACCTGCAACCCTAAAATATTAATAATTTCTAAATTGTTCTCAGAGAAACAGTTTCTGTCTTTGTGTTACATGAAGACGCAAATACTCATAAAATATGTATTCTCTATAAGATATTACTTTCGTTTAACTATTTTATAATTATATTAAAACAGGGCGCTCTTTAGGTTTGTTGTAAACATTTAATCATTTCCAGAATTCGTCATATTTTATCCATTCCATATTTTTTCTTCAAAAATTAAACATATCCACATTTAGGTTCGTATTATTTCTCCAAATGTATTACATTTATGGAAAACAGCTTCAGACACAATCATACAGTCCACATCAAATCATCTCCTTACCCTGAAGCTATCTGCTATAAGACATGTTGAACATAATAAATTGGACACCACTTAATAAGAGAAATTATAAAAAAGTAAAGAACTCACTGCTACAAGTAGCTCAGAATAGTGCATAAGACATACATGTAGTAAATAGACTCAATAAAAAATCGAAGCACAAACATTATACAAAACACCAACACTTACAGTGTGTTGGGAATGATGGAAAACTAAAAAAAAAAAAAAAAAAAACCGAAACCATACAAAATGACTACATGACACAGAAACAAAATCAACAATACACTATTACTTTGAAACTCGCCCGCTGTTTTTTTTTTATTTGTCTGTTAACTAGCCGTGTTAGTGAAGTTAACAATTGACTGTTTGCTCACAAAAGCTAAGTACGGCTATATTCACACAGCGGCAGAAGTATACAGTTCCCTTAAGCAAAACTCTCATTCTAGAAGTTAAGCAAACAGTTCCACCTTTACTGTAATCTTCAGAGGAAACTGCAAACAATTAAATAATGATCCGCAGTCATGGATCTAAATCAGAAATCATAAATGTTGGCAACGGAAACTCAAATATTTTCTCCTCCAGAAGGAAGCAGAGACACAAGATACATGAACAAATTACCCCACATTAATCCAAAATAAAGGATGAAGGGAGAATTTAAATTAGCACAAAAGGATTATAGTTTAACAAATTAATTTATTGTGAAAATAAGAATAACAAGGGGAAAGACCATTTTTTTAAATACAATAGAAAACACACCTTACAAAATATTCAAAATATCAAAAATTAAATGGCCCTATAATTGCCCACCTACAAAGTTGAGTACACGTTAATTATGATCACGTTTCACAGGGAGGAACGGAGGAATTGCAGCACATTCACACACAGATTCATACGCCAAGCCATGCAGGTACTTACCAAGCACCTGACACCAATACATCAAGAGGACAGCCAAGCAATATGGAGAATGCAGATCGAAGGTTCACTCACGCACAATGAAATAGTACTTTGCTTCCATAATGTGTCAAGCTAGTGGCTTAGGCTCATTATAAAATATCAGAAACAAACGCACTTGGTTTAAGACCACAAAGTGCAGTGTACAGATGGAAGTTAAAGTTTCCCTAGAAGTTGTAACTATAAATTAAATCAAGATTTCATTAAATAATATCTAAAAACGGTCGCTCTGGCGTTCGTTTAGCACAGGGAGAAGATAACTACAGAAGGTTAAAGTTGTTAGATCAATACTACACTCTACTAAGTCGGAACACAAAATATGCAAAAAGTTAACAAAACCAATTTGGAAGAGAATAAGATCGCGAAATATATCGTGTAACCATTCTTTCTGGTCAGAGGAATGATATCTACTAGATAAGCAAGGTAACAGATTGCTACAACACAATACAGAGTTCGGTCACAAAAATTCAGATAAGTGAAATAATTCTATTTCCTGAAAGTTATAAACACGATAGATGTTGTGCAATGGTTCTTTCTACACAGAGGAAAAAGGTCTATTTAATGGTAATAACCACAACAGGGAACACGCTAATCGGCGCACATGTGGGCCAACAAGTACACAGATCACAAGTTAGAATGGACAATTTTCGGGGAAAATTATCACGCTACACTCACTAGGAAACATCTTAGCAAAGTCGCTATACAATTATTAACCACTCATGTGCACTGAATGATGGAAAAGCTGAAGGTTTAGTCTGATATCGTCCATGTGTTCTGTCGACAAAGTACAAACAGTATAGGAACCACGAATCCCCAAAAATATTAGAATTCAACTTCAATAAGAACGCGAAAGACACTGAACACATTTCAACAGGCGAAGAAATGATTTAAAAGTTATAAAGTGCAAGAACTATGCTAACGAAACACCATCAGAGCCTCGGAATCAGATTCCAGCAAAAATCGACATAACATTAGCAATCCTGTAGGAAATTAAGCAAAATCTCGCAACTACACATAGTGTGGCTGCTACTCCCGGAATTAAACCCGCGAAAAGGCATAAGTACGACTATGGAGCCTGAACTAAGTTGGGCCACAATGCCACAGCAGAACCAAACCCAGAGGTACTTACCCTACCAGGAACCAAGAAGCGAATGAATAGCTCTCTTCACCACTGCTTAACTGTTACCAGAGAGAGGTAGTGGAGGGGAGTCCAGAGAGCGTCACCATTCGTCAGGCATGTAACCTGACCTACCCCCAGCCAAGGAGGTTAACAATAACTACATTAGGAATTTTTGCTAAGACTGGGTTCTGCTCAGCAGTTGGCAAACCGACTTCTCGCCCAGAGACATTCAACACCCAGGGTTTGAAAGAAACGACGACACAAAACAGACGAGGCGCGCCTAGCACTTCCTAAACTCTCTTACATACAAAGTTTCATTCATCCTGTGGAAGCCAGGGCCAGTGGTAGTACACACTAATACGCATTTGGGGCCTCATGTACAACAGACAATTGTAATTTTACATACAGATAAAACTAAATCAGTATATAATACCTGGTATATCGCATATTGCAAGTGGCGTGTCTTGCTACACAAAAAAAATGTCTGAAGCTCATCAACATTTGTTCATGGGGAGTCAATTAAATGGAACACGTTATGTGGACGTATTTCAACTTTTACATGCTAGCAAACGTTAAACATACTATGGAAACAGCGCTATATAAAACATAAAACTGCACAAACTCTACAAACAGACTGAAACCAAGCAGCAATGAAGAGGGAGACATTCATAGGATCAGGTATAAACAAACTTGAATGTGAAAGTTATAAGATTGACACACAATGCAAACCAAAACACAAAACACACATTAAATTTTGGAAATGTGACATAAATAAATCCACATTTGCAGAACACCTAAAACACCACAACTATCACCTTACCAACGTGGAACAGGATATGAGAATCATTAAGACTAATAACCAAAACAAAAACCTTATATAAGCAGAGGAATAGCATCACATTCAGAAAGATAGTCACACATTAATGCAAAATACCATTGAACTTAAAATATGATAGGCAAAAGTGAAAACACACACACAGAGAAAGAGAGAGAGACAGAGAATATCACTGATACTACAAACACACACTCAACAGTTGGCAACATTCAGAGTTGAGAACAATAACAGACATAACATCAAAAAAATGTCATTCCCTAGTACTGTACTATCAAAATTTCGCAGGTGAGGAATGAAAAAAAGTAGTACTTAAGTAAAGACGTCAATATATATTTCAGGCCAATGAGTCTATCTTGCATACCATAAAGCGGAAACAAATATGGCAATCAAAAATATTAGTTTATTTTAGTTGGCATAGACAAACCAATAATTATTATTATAACATTACAGAACTGAGGAAGACAGGCCAAAATAGTTAAAGATAGATATTACATTCAAAACACTAGTAAAAGTGACTGCTTTCGTGGTATCAATGTCGTAGCATAATTTTGATGACGTCATGCTAAATTGCTTTAAAATAATTGAATGTAAGTCTGTCTACCAATCTGGCTCTTCAGTGTCGACTCAATGCATGCCTCCATCAAAGCAAGGCTACAGCCTTGATTTCAAGAAGGCAGTGTAAGAGCCCTTCCTTAAAACAGCTAAATCCTTTGATTCGCCATAATATTAAAAATTCGAAGGGCTTTCTTAAGATCAACTGACGTCGTTCATTTCTTCTCAAAATCCAGAAATACCATGCCTGCAATTCTTTTGTGACTCATTAACAGTTTCTGAGACTTATTGACTGCACTCAAACTGGAAACGTAGATTCGCACACAGCAGTACTACACCCAATGGTGCCCAAAGAAACCTATAGTTTATAGATATCTTTTAACCCCTCTCGTTGCTTGTATAAAATTTGCATTGTTTTCTGTTTTATCCTCATGACGACTCAAATAAGCTTTGATCACAGTAGCCTCTTTTCTTGCTGCTATTGTTAGGCCAGAAAAAACGGTTGACATTGTGAAATAATATATTATAATTAATATTTTTCAAGCAGCAATGTAGTTTATTTAATTTTCTGACACTCACATAAATTTTTCAATGGTACAATTTTTTTTACATCCAATTCATCGAGACTCGCTATTGAACCTAATAGATCGTCATTGAAATTTTCTTTGCAGTTCAGCAATTAGTAGGTAAGTCCAACGTTTTAAAGAATTCAGATTTAAATGGCTGACACCCTGATCTTCCATATTTTATCTCGTGGAGGAACAGAAGGGCCCATCCACTCTGTAGTCATCCATGCGACTTGATTTTTTGACTTCCCTCTTTTATTTCTGGGTTATGTTTTCGTAAATGTTGCTTACCAAAGACTTAGCTTCTTCCAAAATTTGATGGTACATTTCATTTGATCTTAGTTTCGTCCATTCATTTTGGATGCACTTTATTATTGTTATGGCGCCTTTCAGTCCTGTGTTTACGGCTCGTAAAACTGCATCTGCAGGCTGAAGTATGGAAGTTCGACATTCCGAACTAACAAGGAAAGTACATGGGCTCGAACAAACATATATGTATGAACGTTTCGTTACAGGACCTCTACGTACACCTCAGTATGCTGGTGGGCGTCGTTCTTCTGCAAATCTCTGCAATCATGCTCCAGATAGCGCTGTAGATGTAACTGTAGACACCACATGTAATGCAGATATCTTAACTATAACTTATGTAATAATCATCGTACATGTTCTCTAGCGAATTGTCATCAAAATTCGTGATGATTGTTGCAACTTTAACCTTCTTCCCAAAAGACTGTTGGTATTAACTGCCACTGCCTCACTGCGTTTTATATAAAACGAACGACTTGTCACAGCTATACCAGTGCTCTTAATGCAAAATCGGCACAATAAAGATCATCTCTACAGGGCATAAACATACATGAGCGCACAATTGCATTACCGACAAATACTGCAACACTTCTATGGATCATTTACCATACGGTTCGTTGCAACTCAAAAGAGGTGCAGTGGACTGCGTATTGATACTTAGTAGCGTTAGGGCTGTGGAGTATTTATCTCGTTTACTTTACGAATGGACGTCTCTCGGTAGCATAGCGTTAATGCTTGCGGTGGTAAATTATTGTTCTTATGTCTAGAAGCATCGATTTCAATAAACGCTATGGTTAGGCGATTTAAAACAGGGTAGTTAACTCGGTTGGGAGGCGTGTTTAATCGTTTGTTTAGTCGCTTAAAGGATTGCTCTTGGCATTCAATAAAAATTTTCGGGTGTTGAATTAGTTCGAAATGGTGTAGAATATTTTACATTGTTGGTTATAAAGAATATAAGAAAAAGAACTTGGTTTTAAACTGTATCGTTCCTTGTTAGCTGTTCTGTCATGTACGTCAGTCATTTTTACGATGTAAGTGGTTGTTTATCGAGAGTAATGATTTGTTAGAAGGAGAGGGGTGCGATAGCTGTTAGTGTGTGAGTGCTCGTTAAACGCACTAGGCCTGTGATCCAGTGACTGATAGAAGACGTTTCGGAAATACTGTCTGATGGGGCATGCAATGCAAAACGATGCTTGATTAATCGGTTAGACGTTTGAGAGGTATCCACCCACAACGCAGAGATACCTAGATTGTCGCTGCTTGCTAGTTACTTTAGAACTTCAGTAGAAAAGAGCTGCCATGGCAGAATAGCCATGCACACTAAGGCATCCAGCTGAGATACACACAGCCGTTCATTGTTTTGGTTCGAGTCCTCTCTCAGGCATGGGTGTTTGTGTGTTGTCCTTAATGTAAGTAGTTTGCAAGCGTAGAGACTAATGACCACCATAGTTAAGGCTCTTAGATTGACAGACATTTAAAAAGGGCTGTTTGTTGTAGGTTAGTGTTGTAGTTCGGTCGTTGGTTTGGAGATGGTTGTTGTTGCATAGTGTCGTAAGCTAGTTGGGATAGAATTTAAGTAAAGAGTGTTTAAAATATCCGCTGCAGTATCTGTTTCCAGTTGTGGATGATGTTGTGGTGTCGCACAAGTACAAAGTGCGCGCCACCTACTTTCGCCGCGCGCCGCCATGCACGCACGGCGCGGCGTTCTCACGACGACAGCCACGAGCGCCCTCTGCGGCAACTCCGCTCGTGGCCACCAGTGAACGACATCGGGCACTTGGGACTGAGTTAGCAACCAGTTAGGACCTTCGTAATCAGATAGGCACCAGTGAAGACTGTGCTATCGTACAGGCACTAGGCAGGCCTCTAACAACTATGTATCAACATTCTGCAGTACTATGTAAAAGTTAAGTATTGTTACATTCTGTGCAATATATATCTCTTTCTAAATTACTCTAGTGTTTATAGTTTCTGGCTGCTCCCCTCCGTACCTGCACCAGCGTGCTATTTTTGTTCCTGTGTCGGTCTCATTCCACTCGGCCACCGACACCTACGACGAGGCTGGGACACAAAAGCGGCGACGAAGTTGGGACACAAAAGTGGCGATGAGGAGTGATACACGAACCATGGACCAGCAGCCAGACAGCAGCAGTCGGAGCACGCAGAAATTGCTCCCGCCCACCCACCCTTATTATAACATTTTTGGGGGAACATATTCAGTTACGTGTTTTGTGGACTTTTTTGTTGCAGAGTGTCCTCTTTCATATTGCATTTAAGTTTTGTTATAATTTACTTGTATGCGCGGCGCCTAATTGGTCAGCATGGCCACTCCCCCGAACCCAAACTTAATGGAAATTATTCAGTTACAGACGGCGCAAATCACTCAACTACTGCAGGCCGTGTCGCAGTTGACGGCACAGGCTGCTCACCAACAACAACAGCCGTCACATCAGCAGCCCACACCTGCCGCTGTACCGCTTCCTACATTTCGCCAGTACAACGAACGTGAGGAAGAATGGAGCGACTATTTCGCACAGTTTCAAGAACTCGTTGCGGCTCATCAAATTACAGGTCACAGAGTGAAGAACCTTTTCTTATCGATTGTGGGCCCCCAGACCTTCGTACTATTGCACAAACTTTTCCCTCTCGCATCTCCGCGTGATGTAGACTTTGAACAAATTGTAGATGCACTGAATGCTCATTATGAGAGAAAAGTTCTTGTAGCCGCTGCACGATACCGATTTTTCAGACTTAAAAAATTACCGCAGCAGTCACACCAAGAGTGGATTACGGAATTGAAGGGCTTAACCCGGCAATGTAAATTTACTTGCTCTTGTGGACTTTCGTATAGTGACGTGATGTTGAGGGTTGCGATTACGCAGAATATTCAGGACCCCAGAATTAGAGCAGCAATTCTGAAACAGTCTGACCCCTCATTAGACAGTGTACTGCAGCTTATAGTAGCGCATGATACTTTTGACTTAGCAGATGTAGAAATGCAAAGCCACAGTGTAAATTCAGTGCGCCGTAACGGACGCTTTCCTAGCCGTAGTTCTCAGTGTAGCACTACTGATTCTTACAATAGTACAGGCCGTGCTGAACAGACAGTGAACAGTAGCCAGTGTAAAAGTGCGACACAAAGGTCGCCCCGTCGTGTTAGAAACAGTGATTTGAATAACGGGCGCCAACGCTCATTTCAGAAAAATGTTCGTAAGTCTTGCCCCCAGTGTGTGTCTCGCCACAAGCGTGCTCATTGCCCTAGTCGCAACGCAACCTGTTATCAATGTGGCAAATCGGGACATGTGCAGTCTGTGTGTATGCAAATTAAAAACTCAAAGAACAGTAACGTTAGAAACGGTGCTTCACAAAGTGCGAGAACAGTTCATTCTGTAAATGTTATACGGGCTGTGGAATTGAACAGTGCTTTCCTTGGATCTCAATTTCAAGAAAGTAGTTCTGTGCCTATGGCAAAACTATATAGTGCACCACGTAGCCAGCGCCAACGAGCGCGTAAAACAGTGCAACGGAAAAGGGTTCGGGACAAGCAAAATGATTATGTACAGTGCAATCCTGTAGTGAAAATAGTGCCTTCTGCAACTGCTCCTTGTAATAGTGCCCAGTACTGTGTAGCTAGTGACAGTAGACATCAAGTAGCTACTCAAAAGAGTAGTGCAGTAGTTAGTGACTCTGTAGTAGCCTCGCATTGCGCGGACGCCGATCCGGCGGTAGTGCCATCTAATGACAGTGTTGTTAATCCCCTGTGTGCCGAGTCTGCGCCGCTTACTTCACTACGCGGCCCGCGCAAGCACAGTAAACTAACCGTAGCAGACGTTGCCCACATTCGCGCACCTGTCGAGCGCCGCAAGCAAAAACTGTTTGTGACTCTCTTCATAGAAAATAAGACGGTGCAATTTCAGCTTGATACTGGTTCCGCTGTCACATTAATAAATAAAGATACTTATGAACTTCTGGGTTCGCCAAAATTGTCGCCGTCACAGCAAGTGTTAACAGCTTATACAGGTCAAAATATTCCGTGCTAGGAACGTGTAACCTGCCCGCCTCTTTTCAAGGTGTAACAAAAACAATTGCTTTTGTAGTTCTTCAGGCCAAATCGACACAGAACATTTTTGGACTAGATGCTTTTGACTTGTTTGGTTTATCAATTCAAAGAGATGTGCTTCAAATTTCGTCAATAGTGCCTCAGGATAAAATCAGTGCATTGTGTGACAAATATAGTGACTTGTTTTCGCCGGAACTAGGTTGTGCAAAAGACTTCGTGGCACATGTAACTTTAAAAGAATCTGCAGTTCCAAAATTTCGTAAAGCTAGACCAGTGCCTATCGCCTTGCGTGATACAGTTGCCGAGGAACTTAAACGTTGGCAAGATAGTGGGGTGATTTCTCCTGTTTCTGCGAGTCAGTGGGCCTCGCCTTTAGTAATTTTACCCAAGCCGTCAGGAAAACTTCGTCTCTGTGCGGACTTCAAATCAACAGTGAACAGTCAAACAATTGTGGACACTTACCCCTACCCAGACCTGACGAACTAATGGACAAATTAGGACAGTCTCGCTTCTTTTCTAAGATTGATTTAGCAGAGGCATACTTACAGATTCCACTTGATGACGAGTCAAAAAAGTTTTTCGTCATTAATACTCACATGGGCCGTTTTCAATTTCAACGCCTACCCTTTGGCAGTTCTTCCGCCCCCGCTATTTTTCAGCGTTTTTTGGAACAGCTGACAGTTTCTGTACCGTGTTGCTCGAACTATTTAGATGATATTGTGGTATCCGGACGTTCAGTTGAAGAACATTTAGCAAACCTGGAGTGCCTTTTCAAAGTTTTGACTGCAGCAGGTTTACGTTGCAATAAAGCAAAGTGTTCGTTTTTTCAAACTGAAATAGAGTACCTAGGCCATGTGATTAATGCCCAAGGAATCCATCCCTTACAGTCACATCTTCGAGCAATCAAAGACTTGCCTCCTCCTAAGAATGTGCACGAATTGCAAGCAGTAATGGGAAAGCTGAACTATTATTTCAGGTTTATTCCCAATGCCTCTCAGATTGCAGCTCCACTGCATCACTTAGGTAGGAAAAATGTTCCTTTTGTTTGGTCTAAAGATTGTCAGGTTGCCTTTGACAAACTAAAGTCTGCACTACTCAGTGATGCATGTTTGATTCCCTTTGACCCACAGAAGCCTGTAGTGCTAGCAGTCGATGCCTCATTGTACGGTCTGGGCGCAGTAATCTCACATCGTATTGGTTCTCACGATCGTCCTATTGCCTTTGTATCCAAGCTACTGACGCCAACGCAACAGAATTACAGTCAGATAGAGAAGGAGGCCTTAGTAATCATTTACGGCGTCACAAAGTTTCATCATTATCTCTATGGCAGAAAATTCTATTTGTTGACAGACCACAAGCCTCTCACGTCGTTGTTCTCAACCACAAAGCCGATTCCGCCACGTACGGCACAAAAGCTTCAGAGATGGTCCTTGATATTGTCTAATTATCAGTATGAGATTTTGTACCGACCTACCACTAAACATGCTAACGCGGACACACTTTCCCGACTTCCGGTTGGCCAGGATGTATCATTTGATTCTTCAGAAATGGCATGTTGTCAGATAGACTCCAGAGATGCTTCCGCTGCCGCAGACTTTCCTTTGAACTCTCGTCGGGTTGCACAGGAAACAGCTGCGGATGCAGACCTAAGTGTGGTAGCACGTTTTGTTCGCTCAGGGTGGCCTGCCAGAGCCAAAGACATTGATCGGCCTCTGGTTCGACGTTATTTTGCACAACGTCATGCATTATCTTTAAGGCAGGGTGTACTGTTGTTGCATACCGACAACGACCAAGCAAGAGTGATTGTTCCTCGTTCCTTGCAACGAGAAGTGTTACGCCTCCTGCATCAAGGACATTGGGGCATTGTTAGGACAAAGCAACTGGCCAGACGTCATTGTACCTGGGTTGGTATGGACGCTCAGATAGAGAGCATGACATCACAGTATACAGTTTGTGCGGAGCATCAGGCGGCTCCTCCACAGCGTTTCTCAGACTGGCCGCGCCCCAAGGGACCATAGCAACGTTTACATATTGACTTTGCCGGACCTTTCTGGAACACGCGCTGGTTAATTGTTGTAGACGCTTTCAGCAAGTTTCCTTTCGTGATTGCCATGAACTCAACAACAGCGTCTAGTACAATCAGTGCCTTAACGTCAGTGTTTTGCATCGAAGGTTTGCCTGAAACTATCGTCAGTGACAATGGACCACAGTTTGTTAGTGCGGAATTTCAACAGTTTTGTCGTGTGAATGGCATTCAGCATATAACCACCGCACCTTTTCACCCTCAGTCCAATGGTGAAGCAGAACGTTTCGTTCGAACATTCAAGTCACACATGGAAAAGATGAAAGGTCAGCACTCCAGGCAGCAAGCTCTTCAAATTTTCCTGTCTACGTATCGATGCATACCACGTGACGGCCCGTCTCCTGCCGAGCTGCTACACGGCCGCCGTCACCGCACTCTCCTTCACCTGTTGCAGCCTCCCACGCACCGAGTCGGTTCGTATGGCGCTTCGCGTTTTCAGGTTTCTACGCCGGTGCTGTACAGGGTGTTTGCTGGAAACAAGAAGAAACTATGGATGCCGGGCATCATTCAGCGCGTGCTCGGTCGCAATATGTATGTTGTACGTTCTTCCACAGGGTCGGAGCTGCGGCGCCACGCAAACCAATTGCGTCTGCATAGGCCGCGCTATCCTGTCTCCGGTTTCTTGATTCCAGACCCAGTTCACCGCCAGGGAGCACAACCACATCGTTCGTCCCTGGACTACGAGATCGTCCCGATGGAGATCGACGCGACGCCGCCGCTGTCGCCGCCGCAGATGACAGCATCACCGAGAGGGACTCCGGGACCGTGCGTGCAGCCGCCGCCTGGGCCACGCACCTCAGAAGAAGATGACCTGCTCCCTCTGGGCGAGGGCGGGCGCCCTTCCCCAGGTTTCGGCGGGTTTCCTGGAGGATCGCAAGGCGGATGCCGGGGTGTGGACGGCGTCTCGATCCCGGCCTCAGCTACGACGCCCATCCCACCAGTAACGCCCCCGCCCAGGTCCTCCTCCCAGTGCCGTCGCCGTGGCCCTCAGCCCTACGCCACGACGGCGTGGCGGTTTGGGGGGGAGGGGTGTGGTGTCGCACAAGTACAAAGTGCGCGCCACCTACTTTCGCCGTGCGCCGCCATGCACGCACGGCGCGGCGTTCTCACGACGACAGCCAAGAGGGCCCTCTGCGGCAACTCCGCTCGTGGCCACCACTGAACGACATCGGGCACTTGGGACTGAGTTAGCAACCATTTAGGACCTTCGTAATCAGATAGGCACCAGTGAAGACTTTGCTATCGTACAGGCACTAGGCAGGCCTCTAACAACTATGTATCAACATTCTGCAGTACTATGTAAAATTTAAGTATTGTTACATTCTGTGCAATATATATCTCTTTCTAATTTACTCTAGTGTTTATAGTTTCTGGCTGCTCCCCTCCGTACCTGCACCAGCGTGCTATTTTTGTTCCTGTGTCGGTCTCATTCCACTCGGCCACCGACACCTACGACGAGGCTGGGACACAAAAGCGGCGACGAAGTTGGGACACAAAAGATGTTGTGTTGCGATAGAGCTCTAAAGGTCGATTTAGGATTACATTATGTATGTTACGAAGTATTGTCTGTTTAATTGCGTGTTAGTGGTGTTTAATTTACGATTGTTATGCGATGGTATATTATTGCTGATCTTTTAACTTATATATTTGTAGTAAATTCGACAAGTTCGTCATGGAGACAATGCGAAGTTACCTGGCTGCAGCGTAGCGAGAGCCCTCGGCATACTGGAGCGAAACTCAGCGAGGAAGCACTGGAGAACGTCTCGAGCGAATCATGTTGCTGTACCTTATGAAGTGGGGCTAGCTGCTGTTAAACTAGGAGCACTCATCTCCAGCTTCGTGTTGTTGGGCATCCCACACGATATCACTGGAATTTTTTGTAACAAACTGGGTATGTGCTAGTACTTAGTATCGACCCATAACTTTCGCTTGGAAGGCGGGTGTATAGGGCAGTTGGAATGTATTGCTGACGAATACATTTATTTGTCAAATCACCTGTTCTATTTTGTAATAGGCGTATTGGGATACTTTTATCTCTTCATTTGGCATCAGCAGACTGGGGGTTGCAATATACACTTACGGACTAGATCGGAAAGGGGTATACCCAATATTTACAAAGTGCGGCCCTGTACTGTGTGTCAGTAACATACATTCCTTAGAGAGCAAGTTATGATCGATGTATGCGATTTAAGTGTTTGCAAACATTAAGTTGCACATACGCAGTTGTACTGTAACAAAAAAAAAAAAAGTGTAGACAAACCATGTTCATTTAAGGAACAGGTGTTGCGCTGTGTAGGTTAGCATTTTCGTTTGCGGTACACAGCTACTTGTAATTAAAAAAATTAAATCCGAGTTCAGTTTAGTGGAACGAAAGAGATTACAAGAAAGAAACTTGGAGTATGACTTTTTGTTATCGATGAGTGTTAATGTATCTGTAGTCGACGATATGATTACCTAAAATACGATACTGCAGTTGCTACAGGAAGATTAGTTGGTTCAGTATATATTATGAATAGTGGCCGTCAAATGCGGCCTTGCTCCCGCTCGTTCCCGCCAGCGAGATCGGCTAGCGAGACCGCCGCATCCGGGAGCCGGCTGTGCCGATAATGCAGTCTCGGGAGCGAGTCTACTCCGTACTCCCAGCTGGCATGTAGAACAGACGATAGCAATGCACATGCGCACATCCATCCCTCCTCACCATGCCGTTAATTATTGCTCCCGTCCGGCACACATCTACGTTAAGGCTGCGGTCGCACTGCCGGTCGGGCCAAGACGGAAGAAAGGGGGAAAATCTGTATTCCGATTTTCATGATGAAAAAAATGTTGCCAGTATATAAGATCATCCCACAATGTTTTATCAACCACGTTTCCCCTTACAAGATTTGCCTTGTCTGTAAAAAAGAAAATGTCTACTTATCATTCCACACGAGATTTTAGGTTCGTAATGCTCCTCACTCGATTTTTATGAACCTATACGGTTAAAAAATGTAATTTTTGGATTCATGATAGTAAATCATCTTAGCTTTCGAATAAAACATTCGCCTTTTCATAATTCATAACAGTCATTTTCAAATGACGCTATTTCTCAAGTGCGTGCACTTGATTTACACATCGCGTATTGAAAACGTTCGACAGCAAGCTGCTTAGTGTTCTATGCATTTTAGACCATACATTACAGCGAGTGAAATGAAGCTAAAAGAACAGAAAAGTTTTTGAAATGGTAGTCGCACTGATATCTACCTCCATTCACAAGTAATTGCGAGTTATCTGACCGGCATCTTGCCGTGACGGCAAGTCTGCGAACTCGGCGTGTTTTGAACGTGGTGTATAGCATTGCAGTGCCGAAAAATTATTTGCTGGCCACGTATGTTGAACCCTCGTGATGTGTTAATAATCCATAACCAAAACAGCTACATCCTAATTTTTTTGGGTGGCGACCGATTGCAATGGACGATCTGCTATGGTTTTATTTAAGGTAATACTTCACTTACGAGATATATAATAGTTTGTTGTCCAAATTGTACAACTGATGGAATACATATTTCGTGTTTCGAACAACAAGAGAAGAATAAATTAATGTAAACTGCGAATTTGCTGTGTACCTTATTTAGAACCGAATATACCGTAAAACAAACCGATTAAAATATTCAATGCAAGGTCAGAAGGATACTGTGTTTCATTAAAAATAAAGGAAGGAGAGACTCAAGTTAATTCAGATACTTGGTGACACTTATGCGAATAAATACCAAGTTTAAAGGAAAAATGAAGGAAATCGGTCGGATAGAACGACCTGAACGAATGGCTTTATTTTACAGCCAGGACATCCCCATAAGAAATATACAGAAGGAAATCGCGTTTGAGTGTAGAAAAAGGAAGAAGGGGGGTATGTATATTGTGGTACTTGATGACAAATCTGTGGATAAATACCTTTCGTATTACACAAAAATGAAGGATATCGGCTAGGTAGTTTAGTCTGGCCGACTGACTAGTTTTTGTAGGTTCGTTTAACATATAACAAAATCAGTGAACTGTTAGTTGGCTTGTTGAAGTGGCCAGCAATCGATCTTCTGCTGACAGATGGTTGGGATTCCTTATTGCAGGGACAAGCTCCCCCTTCCTCAAAAAGAAAATTTAAAAAAAACGGGGGACAAACGCTTCTCATCCTTTACTGACGAGTCATGCAGGGTCTGAGGCAACCTAAACCAGTGTATGTAGAAAATAGAAAATACCATCTTGCAGACTAAGAAAATTGTCTTTGAATGATTAATCAAAATGTTCAACGTTGTTCGTCTCAGGCAGGTTCCTAAAAGCAACACAGTTCATTCTTACTTTAATCTCAGACATGAAACTACCGCATTTATGTTGGACACACTGTATACAATTATTTTCACCTCGTGGTAACAAATTTCCAGAAAGCTACAAAAGCGAAAAAGTATATATTAGGAGTAGATGCATCTATACATATAAATATTTTCTGACTTTCTTGTTCATCTACAACTAGAAAGCCGTTAACTGTAATGTCAGAAAATTTTATTTCAGTCCATTAACAGCAAAGTCGCAGTTTACACTACTTTGTTCCTCTCTTCTAGTTCCAACCACGAAATATATATTCCATGAATTGTATTATGTGGAAAAAACGGATGTATGCCTCTCAAAGTCAAGTATGATTTACTGTAAAACCGTAGCAGATAGTTGCCAATTGTAATCAGTTGCCACCCAAGAATAACAAATCAGATTTTTCGGCATTGCAGTGCTTCACGCTACGCTAAACACAGGCTGAGTTCGTAGGCTTGCGATCGTGGCCTGAGGCCGCTCAGATACCTCGCAATTACTTGTGAAAGGAGGTAGATACCAGTGCGATTACTATTTCAAAAGTTTTATGTTCTTTTAGCTCCATTTCACTCGTTGTAATATATGGTCTAAAATGCATAGAACAGTAAGCTGCTCGATATCTAACTTTTTCAATACACGATTTGTAAATCAAGTGCATATACTTGATAAATAGCGTTATTTGAGAACGACTGTTACAAATTATGAAAAGGCGAATGTTTTATTTGAACGCTAATATGTTTTACTATAATGTGTGCAAAAATCAGATTTTTTATTCGCATACTTTCATCAAAATCGAGTGAGGAGCGTTACGGAACTAAAAAATTCGTGCGGAATGAAAATTAGCCTTTTTACTTTTTCATAGGCAAGGCAAAGCTAGTAAGGAAACGATGTAGAGTGGTCGTGTATACCATCAACAATTTTTACAAGGTGAAAATCGAAAAAGTGTCTTGTCCCCCTTTCTTCATCTTGGGCACACTTCTGCCCACTGTGTGGACACGCAGGCCGTTGGCGTGCGCCAGCTGGACTGAAGCGGCTCAGCTTGGCCCGGCCAGCGCGACGTGAACCCGGGAGTATCGTGACTAGTCCTGCCCGAAACGTCTCGCTCTCGCGAGTGTGACGTCATCGCTCCCCCTCTACCAACCCTTTACCAACCATCAGCCGTCGAGAGCGAGGCGCGAGCGCGCCTAGAACCGAGCGGGAGTGGTGGCCGTTTTCACTGGCTCTAATTATGAACGTGCGAGTTTGTTCTACTGTATCGGCAACATCAGAAGAACAACTACAGTGTTATCAGTTCCTCCATCACTGGATGCTTGCTGTTGCCGCAACTGTAGTTCAAATTTTAATGAAAGTCCAGCTCCAGTTGCATTTATTGGTGCTTTATTTAAGCCCACACTACCGGTTTCGGCCTCTATGTTAGGCCATTTTCAAGTGTGACAGACCTGCAGATAATTTGTAACAATAAGTTTACAAAAATTACACGGTACAAGACAGAATGTTATATATGTAAAAAGGTACTGTACAGAAACAGAAGGAAACTTACGTTATGTCATAGAGAAAGCAACGTCAAGTGATTACAACAATAGAACTCAGAGAATTTAAAACTTTTGGCGCCCAATGGCAACATGAGAAAAATGGGCGTGTCGCCGTGTCGCCATTGGGCGCCAAAATTTTTAAATTCTCTGAGTTCTATTGTTGTAATCACTTGACATTGCTTTCTCTATGGCATAACGTAAGTTTCCTTCTGCTTCTGTACAGTACCTTTTTACATATATAACATTCTGTCTTGTACCATATAATTTTTGTAAAGTTATTGTTACACATTCTATGCAGGTCTGTCACACTTGAAAATGGCCTAACATAGAGGCCGAAACCGGTAGTGTGGGCTTAAATAAAGCACCAATAAATGCAACTGGAGCTGGACTTTCATTAAAATAAAAACTACAGTCCTGGCATGAGAGATTAGGTCATCAAGATAAACGTCATGTAAGACATGTGCTCTCTCTCTCGTTTCGGTATTTGAGTTAAGTCTTCTGATACTTCATCATTTTGTGATGGATTTGTTCTTGGGAATTCCCTCCGCAAATCATTTACACATCGCAAAGATCGTCCACAAACTGTCGGTGAATTGAAAACGCTGATGTTAATGGCCCTATGTCTGTTGACTCTATAAATAGTTTTTGTTACTATGTGATTTTCAAAGATGATTTTTCTCATTTCGTTCAGATATATTTTACGCGTAATAAATCTGAATTAGATGACAATTTGAAAGCATTTTTGAAGGAATGTGATGCTGTTGGTCATAAGGTAAAAGTGTTTCGGTCTCATGGTAGAGGAGATTTTAATTGCAAAGCTGTAGCTGAACTGCTACAAGACAGCGGTATTGAGTTTCGATTAACTTGTCCTGATACTCCTGAGCAGAATGGTGATGCTGAACAAGCGAATCGACAAACAGTTGAATTAGCTCGCTCAATGTTATCATCTAGCAAGTTAACTAACTATTTTGGGGTCATTCTTGTGACACAGCTGTTTTCCTACTCAATCGTACTGGGAAATCAAGTGTTCAAGGTAAAACACCTTTCGAATTGTGAACTGGAAAAGTGTTTAACAATTGGGTCAAAATAAATTTCGTCCTAAGTTTGATGACAAAGCAGCATGTCGTCATTTCGTTGGATATCTGAATGACAAAGATGGTTACAAAGTGTGGGTCCCATTGAAACACCGTGTAATGAAATCATGCAATGTACAACTGGAAATTTGATTAATTTGGAATTTAATTCCATAGCTGAAGAATTAGAAGAGGAAAATGATTCGATTAGTAATAATAGCAAAGAGACAGTTAAAGCTACCGATCAAATTGAGATTAATGACCAAGAATGTTCAAATAAAGTACCAAATCGTCGTCCATTTCGCAATGGCGGACTAAAGGTGCTGGAGGCCAGGGGCAGTGGCGAAACGAAAGGAGGCCCCCCGTCCACTTGGAAATACATGTATTACTATAAAAAAGAATAATTGGGGCCCCTTCCAGGACGAGAGGCACGGGACAGTCTGAAAAAATACCTTTACAGTTTTGGAGGCCGGCCCCAGCAGAATGAGATGCCAAGACCGGAGGCGGTCGGCCCCCTCCCGTTAGTCCGCCGCTGCCAATTCGTGACTCTAATAATGGTTTAATGCCATGAAAGAAGAAATGAAAGTATTTGAAGAAAATGATACTTGGGAGTTGATAGAACTTCCTAAAGATAAACATGTCATAGATAATCGATGGGTACTGCGTATTAAATATAAACCTTATGGATCAATTGCTCGTTTAGTTGTTTAGTTGTGCGTACTAGAGCCCTGCATCCACGTGGCCTGTCCGCGTGGCTCGCATGCGCCGCATACGCCAGTGGTGTGCGAGTGAGAGCGTGAATACACTTCAGGAGTACTGGCGAATGATGCCGAAGACGATCAATGCTTTCCCGCGTTATAGGACAAGCGCGTGCAAAGGTGCATAGGCCATGTGGATGCCATCTGGACCCCATGCACTTAAACTCGTCACACATTGGTTGCAAATTTGCTGCTGCGCATGCGCGATGCGCTAACCTCTCCGGTGTAGCCACTATCTGTAGCAGGCAGTGTAATGGGGCAGCGGCTGCCGAACAGGTAGTGGCTGCCAACCCTGTGCTGGCCACACGTTCGCTGCAGCGCACGCAGCGATTGCGTGGTGCAGTAACCACGTGGAGAGGCCATGCACTCGCCAACTTCCGCGTGCGCGAACTTGATTATGATGAAACTTTTAGTCCAGTAGTTCCCTATGATGTTATTCGTGCCAAATTAGCGATTTCAGCAGAAGAAAATATGCATCTTGGGCAATTCGACGTTAGAACTGAATTTTTTTGTGTTGACTTGGATACAGAAATATACATGACTCAACAAGGTTTCAATGACAGCTCAGGTCGTGTTTCTCGCCTCAAGAAATCATTATATGGACTTAAGCAATCACCCCATTGTTGGAATAATTAGTTTCAGTCATTAATGCATTTACTCGTTCTGCAGCAGATCCTTGTGTTAACATTCGACAAAATGCAACAGAAAAATTGCTGATTGCTATTTATGTTGATGAAGGACTGGCAGGATCAACACAGCATGTGATGAATTCATTTTTGGATATGTTAAAGGCAGAATTCAAAATAACAATTGGATTATTGCACTTATTTTTAGGCATGCAAATAGAACAACAAGAGTCTTGCTTGTTTATTTCACAGCGAAGATTTTATATCGTTTTAACATGGCTAATTCGAAATCATTGAAAACCCCCTGTGATAATGACCAATTGCATAGCGAATCTAGCAATACTCTTGACAGCAATGTTCCTTATCGTTCGGCTGAGCGATCATTAATGTATCTGACATGTTGTACTCGCCCAGATCTTGCTTATGATGTTTCAAAAGTTGCTCGATCGATGGCTAAAACCATTTCATCTGATTGGAATGCTTTAAAACGCATTTTCAGATATCTTCGTGGCACTACAGATGTAGGTCTCCTTTACACCATCTTGTGGAAAACTTTGTGCCTATGTTGATACTGACTGTGCTGATAACATTAAAACAGACGATCAACTAGTGGATTCATTTCAATGATCGGCGAAACTGCTGTATCATGGATATCTAAACTGCAGAAATCAGTTGCACTATTCAGTACTGAAGTGAAGTTTGTTGCTGCAAGTGCAGGAGTCAAGGAATTAGTTTGGCTTAACAGACTGTTGCTGGAGATAAGCGAACAGAAGGACACACCCGTATTGTTCATTGACAATGTGAGCGCTATTAAATTAGTGAAAAATCCAGAGTTTCACAAATGTTCAAAGCATATCAAAGTACAACATTATTTTGTGCGGGAACTATACCAGAATGGGGACATCGACATGAAGTATGTATGTTCTGAAATTCAACTTGGTGACATCTTTACAAAGGCTGTAAGTGCAAACAAATTTAGAGTAATGTGTTCTAAAATTGGACTTTGTACATAATGTGTTTTTCTTCTTACTTTGTCAGAAGTCAGAAGTATTCTGTGCACAGCAGTTCGATTTAGGGGGAAGTGTCAAAGAAAATAAATTGTAACTTTGTGCTCTTTCCCTACTGCAGTGACACACAGTTTTCAGTTTGTGAAATCTCTTTGATTTCATGCGTACTCTATGGAAATACAGTGTCTTAGTTTAGTATGTTTTTTGCTTCGTTAATAAAACGGTAATGTTCCAAAAGTGTTGTGTTCTATTTGCTGCATAAAATATATCCTAGTTTAAACCACAACATAGGCCACAAAAAGAAGGGTTATTTGTTACAATAAATTGAGAGAAACATCGGAGTGATACCATTTATATTATATATAGCTCATCTTCTTACGGCTTTTACTACACTTTCACAAACAATTGACATTTTCTTGACGAATTGTAGTCTATATTCTTCCTGCATCAACACACAACAGCATGTTGAAGATAAAGCTATATTTGAAGTTGAATGGATGAAAAAATTGTATGCCTTTCTTTCTGAAAGTGATATCCCTGTATTCATATAAACAACAGAGTTTTGTAGAAAAAACTCTCAAGCTAATGAAATTATACTGTGTTGTATTAAATTTGCTTTGAACTGTCTCTATAAAAGAACAACCGTAATTTCATACTTGCATTAATCATGAATGGCAACAAAACAGAGTATAAAAGGCTTTGCAGATGTGGGAGCTTAACAGGAATTTCCAACAATTTGTTCATGAAGAGCTACACTACATTTTCATTTTGGTTTTATTTGTGACAACAATTTATTAAGAGCATATACATTAATGAGGGTAAATTTGTACCAGTCAGGGTATCTTTGTACCACTTAATAATATTTGGGCTCCAAATGGCTCATGTTCCACCTATTGGTAGTATTTTTTCTGAAGGTAATTTTTAATACCTCTGTTATAAATAATTCCGCATTAGGTGGAACATCAGCCATATGAAAGCCAAATATTAAGTGGTACAAAGATAACCTGACTGAAAAAGTTACCCTGATTGAATGTACTCACAGTTTACGAACATGCACTTAATGACAACATTATGTAATTTCCGACCTGTGAGGAACTTTCTTTTCTATTAAAGTTAGGTGAACACATTAAGGGAATAAAATATTAAAAATACATGAAATTTTCATCCACTCCAAACAGAAACTCATTTATTAATAACCCGTGTTCATTATTTGAGCTCCTAATAATGAAGCACACATTGTTACTTCGTAACACCCATACTTAAAGATAGTGGTACTGACTTCTTGACCCATTACATTTAATAGTTGCAAACTACATGTTCACATTTCTGTGTAATATTCAGTTTCAATTTTATGTGGCACAAAAAGGGCATTCTAGATATCTCAGTGCAGAGTGTTTTAATGTGAGGAATAGAAAACAAGTCCGTTCATTAGCTAGTGGAGTACATCCTTGGTATCTGTCATTTTCTAGTATATTTGCATAAAATCCTCATTAAATCTAGTAACTTTCGTTCTGTTAATTCCTGGTGATAAACTGAGGGAAATGTTAACTCCTATTAGTTTTTTCCAGTTGTAGATCTGAAACGCGATTGACAACAAATAAAGGCCGACAAACGAGGTCGCCAGCAAGCAGCGGAGCAGATGGTCGCATTCCCCTGCAGAGGAAGGGAAGGCAGCAGCAGCAGCAGCAACACTTACACATAAGTTTATTATAAGAAGCTACTACCTGCAGCGTTACAAGTTGTGCCAGTGGTGACAAACCTGGACGTTTGATGGTCTGCTCACCGAGCTAATCCCAGGGAGTGTGCCCCTGGCACTGGGCGGCCCAAGAGATGGACGCCTATCTGGTGTGGGGGGGGGACTGTTGCAGCTCACCCACCTACTTCACCCTGTGCCAAGGGTACATCTTCATCCAAAGCTACCGTGTTCAGCTCGCAATCGCCAGCATACTCGTCCCCACTCCTACTCAGGTGGTGGACTAGTCACCCAGTCGTTCAGGGGTCTGGACCCATCTAACCTAGCTGTGCCATGTCACCACGGTTGGGTGGAACATGTCCCAGGTACCTAGGGACATGGCAGAGTGCACTTGCTGATGCAAGCCGGGATCCAACATCGACAAACGAGGTCGCTGGCAACCAGCGGAGAAGATGGTTGCGCTCCCCTGCAGTGAGAGGGAAGGCGGCAGCGGCAGCAACAGGCAGCAGACGTGCACATCAGTGATGGGCAAAACCACCGCCCAACCGCCTGCTGCCATTGAACCCCCCTGAGTATAGATGGTGGGTCCCCGACACAGCTCCCCCTGCGCCATGCACCCTTCGCTTTTGCATAGGGTTGGGTCACAGCCCAATCCTTCGGTGGGCAGTTTTGCCCAGTCTTCATAGGGTCAAAGCGGTGCTGGTTGCACTTCTCACACCTCGTGAAGGTGGAAAGAGCCACTTGGGAAGAAGAGGCTATGTAAGACATTTCACTTCCCCAGAAACGTCCCTCAAGACTGGAGAACCATGGGTACTGAGAACCTAAACGTCCATGATCCTACCCTCCCCGCCCCCAGCTCTCGGGCAGCTCACGAGGGTTCATGTTATCATTTGCTGAAATATCATTTCATACCTCTAACTGTGCATGAGGTAAGCAATATTTCATTCTGGCCTTTTCACCATCGGAAATGAGTCCACAATATAAAATAAATTTTTGCAATACAGGTGAATGGTAAAGATCTCCTCCCAAGTCGAAATTAAAATTAAATATGTTAGGAAAAATTTATCCTCAGCACGATATTGTGTAACACACGCCAAACAGAATATAATAGCAACCACTACTTTCATTGTAAACTTTTCCTAACCAGCGCAGTCCATTACTTAAAAGCCAGCATCTTAATAACTGTAAATATTAACGAAATGATGCACACTTTGTAATGTAAAAATTAAATTTTTTCTCCCAAGGAGTTATTGAAAAAACGTTTTTAAAATATGGCAGGGCATTTGTCTCTACGGTGTTGGCGGGAAACATGGCCTGTGTATTTAGGAGCTCTAGACAGTGTGAATTAGCCTTTATTCCTTTTGGAACAAGGTTATTAAACGTTTTGGTGTCTGTTACAAGAATTCCATAGCCACTGCCTAGCAAGCATACTTGATCTTGATGTTGCATAGTTTACGCTATTCCTGCTGGGCCTTCCGTATGTTTTGAGGTAACCTCTCTCTGTGGATCATCCTGTTATTTCATGATGATGTTGCCTCCTGGATTTACTGCAAGGAGGTCACTCCTGCAGAAGATCAGGCCAACACATTGTCAGCCTGAAGTTTGTTGTTGGCCCAGGTCCTAGATGAGCCGATTACGGGAGTTGCCTGAGATTTCATAAAACTGTCACGCCATCTGCCAGATTCTCTCCCAAAGAGGTTTGATCCTGGTGTCTTCATGCATGAGGAGCGTCGAGTATCTCCTGTGGAGTTTGAGTGCACGATTCTGCACCCACTGCAGCATCGCCAGTCTGTAGCTTTTCCTGACAGCACAGCTGCATACACCAACAGGTGGGTGGACCAATGCCAGGTAAAGCATTGTAACCCCCCTTAATAAATTTTTTATTTGTTTCTTGCTTTTGCAGAACCATTGGTTGACATTGGGAGTATATCTTTCAATCATTTCTTGCCCCTGGAACGCTGTCTAAACAGCGGGCTCCCACAAACCCCAAAAATTAATAGAATACTGTGGAATGTTTGGCTTACACGTAGGCTTTATCTTGTCTAGCTGCTCATATTGGTTCCGAAAATATAGGTATTAACCACTTGATTAAGAAACCGAACTATATAGCCACTGATAATTAATTTAAAGTAACGGATAACGCAACTGACAATATTGAGGCAACGGAACCAGTATGGCCAACTAACAAGAAGGGAAGGTTAACTGTATTTAGTTCCAGAGCAAGTAGATTTTTTTACTTTCCCCATCCAAAAAGGTAGTCTTAAGGGTTTCTTTTACACTGGAAATATTACTTCCCATAAATGGCAGTGAGACAAAATTAAGCATGTAGTGCACAAGCATTTCCTAAGCTACAAAAAACGAACTTAACTTCTTATATTTACTCAGAAGGCCCCATGCACAGTGTGGAATTATAATTACTGCTCACTCGGAAACTATGCTCACAATGGTACAAGAAAAATCGCGAAGCCTGAAGAAATTCCTTAAAAAAAAAAAAATACATATAAAATTAAAGCATTTCTTATCCTACAGCAGTTGCAGGTAATAGAAGAGACTTTGGGCCACGTTATCTGTCGACGGTCCATTGTGTGGTCTCCGCCATGCCAGAAACTAAGTCCAAAACCGTTACAAACCCCATTTAAAATCTACCTAAAATTCGTTGGCGAATCATACATTAAACTGACGCGAATTTAATTTAGAATGAAATCATAGCAACATCAAGAGCGTGAGGGATTAATTTCGAGGAGGTGCTATTGTGTGGCCCACACCACGCCAACATCTAAGTCCAGCAGCAAAAGGAATTGTTCCCAATTTATGATTTTTTCCCCCAAACTATACATGAAACAGAAATACATTGGAAAACGCTCTTGATCTATGAATTATCACTGTAGTTACCCACTGAAAGAATTTGAGCAATATGACATATTTGACTAACGGAAATCTTCCAAGTCCGTTGCCGCCCATTCCTAGCGAAATTTGCCAATCGATAAAATTTCTGCTGTTGCAATTTGGTTACCCCCGATACACGCTACATTTCTATCAACATTTCTCCCTACGAATATAGCAATTTTGCGCAATTTCTTACCACTTAACTGCAAAGCTGAACAGCACCCTCAGAAATGCGTCTGGACCTCGTGGTAGGCAGGCAACGACAACCTCTTACTCCCTCGCCATCCGCCAACGAATTCCTTCGCTCGGTTCCGCACTCCCTACTCGTCCAATATCGACCAGCCACCCACAAACTGAACATCTTTGAACCTTCCACTGGCTAACAACCTCATCTTTGCCAGCAGATGCAGACGATCTCTATACTACTGCTACATACAAGAAAACCTTACCTTGGGCTACCTGTGAGCTGTTACTATTTGCACACATCCATTTTCACACTCAGAGGATGGAAAAGAAGCAGATGCAGACGATCTCTATACTACTGCTACAAACATGCAAACCTTACCTTGGGCTACCTGTGAGCTGTTACTACTTGCACCCATCCATTTTCACACTCAGAGGAAGGAAAAGGAAAAGCGTGTGACATGAACTCTTGTACTGTATGATGGAATAAATCAACACGCCTGTACCATCTCCCCTTCCATGTCATACCACATCGAAAAATTAAATTGTAACTCAGAAGAATAGTGCCTACATGTCCCAGGGTTCAACATTACTTGAATTGGCAAAGATTTCAAATTACTTAAAGTGCAAGCATGATGACAATTGAGTGGCTATTGACTGAGAAGGCAATGTGACGATACAGCAGTAACGTCACATCACCCCCTCCTCATGGAAGCGAAGATGGCTATGGAACTATCATTCTGATAGGATGGCAGTTCTAGTCATTTTCTTAACTATCAGTACGTGAGGGAGATCCCTAATCATCACATCCTGTAATTCATAGCATTTTATTAGAACAAGTAAACAGCCAAGTAACTTTCAATATACACCACCAAAATATCTTGGTTCTATCACTACATTAGTTGTATATGTGCCTACTTGGCGTCTATTTAAACTAACATAACAATTACAATTACCAATGAAACACTTAATTCTTGACATTTTTCAAGGTAACAAATTTACAGATATCCAGTGAAACACTTAATAATTACTGTTCATCACAATACATAGGATAAACTGCCTTCTGTGGCACATTCTCATGTCATTAACTGAACCTACTCTATCCTGCTAGACAACAGAACTTGATTAATTAGTCTGAACTCGTTCATTACGATTGAAATAGGACAACATGGGTACTGCATTTCTACAAAATAATGTTTAAAAAAGTTGCCCCATTTGTTGTCAAAAAAAATCTCTAAACCAAGAATATACAAAAACTAAAACATTCCTTAAGCGAGAATGTCCAAAGTTTACCCACCTGAAATTTACAAACACACAAACACCGAAATGTCTACAAACAGGTACATAAAACATATAAAGACACACAACATTGAAATATATCTTAAACATACCAACAGAGAGATAATTGTTAGCATAATCATGAAGTTTAAATCACAACGTAAATATGAAGATATCTGCGGAGAATCAAGCATGTACGTGGCATACAAAACAAATAAACATTGAAACATACCAACAAAAATTACTAACATCAGATATCCACACCGGGATATAGAAATAGATGTTAAGGATGAAAATGTTCCCTTGCACATTTAACATCAACGTAACGGCAACATACACAAGCAGCATAAATGTTGTTCAGTGCATAAAAGACATCAACAATGCAATTGTACACTCTTGACCAAAACATTGGACAACATCAAAGTATTAAATAATGAAAATATACCCTAGCAACATAAATATAGACCAGCATATAAAAATCAGTACCCCCCAAAAACACATATTGCAAGTCATGTCAGAGCAGACAAGAAAAATGTACCAAAATCATGAAGTGCCAACAGAACCTTTTTTAAGGCACCTTCACAAAAATTCTGCACAAATCAACAAAACATAAAAGAATATACCAGAAACACAAAAGAATGCCACCCATTGGTACATTCGGTGGGCACAAACATATGTGCTGAAATAATTATTTCACTAGGTACGAGGCCGCTTTTATGCACTTTTAACATCGCCACTCAGGGCCATAATTATAATTTAGCACATCACATATAAGCTAACAGCACTGGGGATTGGGGTGGACGTTCATTCTGCAGCGACTAGAGGGAATTCGAGTTTCACACGCTCTTTCTGTCATCTCTCCATTGAAATCCTCTTCCCCGAAGAGCTCCAACTCCCAGACAGTTCCCTGGTTCAACCATTTCTGAACCCACCTGATACTACTGGCAATAAACCAACATGTCAATGGCACCCACACACGAGTGTTCATAGTGCAAAGACGGTCTCTCCCCTAACCTTCGACAAAGTTAACATAACCAGTGCTGTGACTGTCCTTTCAAGAGTCAACACCTCCTCCATGTTAACAGTGCCCTAGCTCACACTAAGTGAGGTTCTGTCTGAAATACGTCCATTCACAGAAAAAATGGCATTAGCTACCGTATCCTTGTGACACATAACTCCCACATTAGTTGTCTGTACACGACGGAAGAATTGTCAATTGTTCCTAAATAATGTCCCACTGTCAACACCACTCAAACCGTCTAGAAAATGCATAGTAGACAACCCAAGGCAAGCCTCTCTCTATAGTACACACTAAAGTTAACTGAAACGAGTGTAATTGCCCGCCAGTGATAGCAACACAGTTTCATATTTGCCCAACAACTAATCAACCAAACCACTGCTCTTTAATGAGGGCAGAACCTAATTGGCTGAGATTCCACTACTTGCATCTAAGTTGTCCTTTCATCTGGAGGAGCCAACAACCACATTGTCCTCATTCCAGTAATTGACAGTTAAGTTACCATCCCTAAAGTTCTATTACATTGTCCACATGGGCCTGGCTAAGTCAGTACTGTTCGCACCCTGCGTATCCTTCTGTCTGCTGTAGCCGTCAATAACACCAATTCTTTTGCTGGTAAATTCATTGTTCGACACGTTTGCGTGCATAGAGCGCGCGGTCTCTCAACACAAACAACAACTGGGCGATGGGCGTGGCGCTGTAGTGGTTCGGCGAGATGCAACGTCCCAGGCCGGGCCAGCTGTGTTTACGGGGTGGGGCGGCGGCCGTCGGTCGGTGACGTAGCCGCCAGGGGTCAGTGCCCCGTAGTGGCTCGGCTGGCCGCCCATTCAGCCCTAGAGTTCGGCGGAGCGACAGGGCGTGGTGGGGAGAGACGCACCACCTGACAGTGCGCTGCCTCCTTTCATCAGGCGAACGAGCTGCAGCGGCCACCTTCTAGCCGCTGTTGCCGCAGACTCGCCCTTGTAGTCCCTCACGTCCGGCAGAGCCGGCACCCCTGCTTGTCCCAACTTTCTGCACTGGGCGACCTTGGCGGCAGCCACTCTCGCTCCACACGCTCCTTCTGCGCCCTTGTTGCGAACGCCACTTACACGGCCACTCCATGAAACATGAATACATGACACCAGCATCATGGCTAACACAACACCGATCCAATTCTCACCCAAGCTATTCTATGAATTACATCTTAAACTAATCGAAGCTCCCTATATTTCACACAAAAAAAAAATGGAGCTGACAAATAATTAGACACGAAAGACACAAAAAGAATAATCGATCAAATAATGTGTACAGCATGGTTGCTTGTGAATATCTTAACCTACTCGCCCTCAGAACTTATCAAAAGTGGGCCTGTTACTAATTACTCTAAGACTACTCCATGCCCTTTGTCTTTACAAAAGAATGGGCTGTTTATCAATAACTCTCAAAACAAGGCAAACCTAAAACAATGTCACTACCGACTACTCACATCGCACCACAAAGTGCTCAAAATAAGACTTACTGACATAAGGTTTCTGGTATAAACACAGGATACAGGTACCACATAGGATTTAGGTAGTCAAAGGTTTGTGACTTTGGAAATGTTCTTTCTACTTCCTCCCGACACCAAACACAAACTACATCAGGCAGAGCGCCGGCGATAGATACCAGACGTTTCTCAAACATTTACTCGCTCACACATAAGGCAAAATCTCCGTTCATTCCAGACTATGCAGAAAAGCAATGGCAAATTAGCAGCATAGCACTAAATTATTACCCTGATAGGCGGTTCCCTTACTTTTACCTCAAGTTTTACCAACCACAATACCTTTGCCTATTGCTCCTTTGAAATATTTCATAATTTCAAGAGCGAGACTCAGACAACAACATATTGGTGTTATGTTGGGCAGTTAGTCATCAAGAGCTATGTAAACATAAGACAGATTTCATTAGACACCTTCCAAACAAAATTATCAGAGTCAGTAAGTCACGTCTTTTGAATAACAGATATTTAAATAAGCAACTTCATAACAACTTATGGAAGAACAAAATACTTCCTGTTTACCTTCTGGTTACTTTACAAATTGCGCCACAGTCCATCTTGATAATTGCATAGTATCAGGTCACCTTTCTCCAACGTGAAAGAATCGTCGTCTAAAAAACATTTTAACACTCCATCCTTATCAAGGACCGCTCACGGCTCCTTGAAAACGGTCCAGCTCCCCTGCTACAGACCGCCCTGAAACACTAAGAGAAATAGCTCCGGCCTATTTGGCCACATAAAGAAGCAAATTAGTCTATGAAGTTTTATTGTGCATTCCTTTCCTGAACCACGCCACGAAAGCTGTGACACGACACTTCACTAAACACGCGGTTAATCAGCTGACCCTTACTAGACAATAGTCAGAAACTTGACATTACTTTACCAGTCTACCAATTTGTATGAAGCCCTATAATTGGTGCAACGCTGACCTCTGACATGCGCTCTTCATTGCCTCTTATTTCGTACCTCCACCTTTTAATGTTGCTTATGTGCTGCAGGCCTTTAGGCAGTTTTGACCTGATCGTTTCAATTTCTACGACATTATGGTGAGCCCGTCGTCTGATGCGAAATGGGCCTTCGTAAATCCGGTAAAACTTATCGGTCTTGTGCTTGCTTTTACATGATAGCCTGTGGGACTTTACCAGTATCAGTTCCCCCACACGGGAGTCTAGATCTCTGGCTACCCGTTTTTGCTTGTGCTTACGTTTTGCTGCTTCTGTCTCAATTCTGCGCAGCGCTCTATCAATGAGTGCACGGTGGCTAACTCTCCTACTGGGAGGAAAGGTTACGATGTCTCGTACCTTATCCGCTGGTCACCTATTCTGTAGCACTAGCAAAGGACAAAGTCCTGTCGAACCGTGAGATGTACCATTTAATATGTCCTGAAACTCACGCAAATGAACATCCCACTGCCTGTGCTGTTTGTGGCAGTAAACTTGACAGAACTTTACAAGTTCCTTTATAACCCGTTCTGCAGGGTTCGATGCAGGTCTATATTTAGAAATGAAGACAGGCTTCATTCTTCTCCTTAGGAGCATCCGTTGCCAAAGAATAGAACGGAACTGTGTCCCATTGTCCGAGATCGGTATAACAGTTGTAAATTGTCGTAGCTGTGTCGGGAAAGTTCCAGAACTGCAAGCGTTAATAGAAAGCACCGAAACACACATCATTATAGGCAGCGAAAGTTGGCTCAAGCCGGAAATAAGTTCAGAAGAAGTATTTTCAAAAGATCTAACGGTATTCAGAAAGGATAGATTAAACAAAATAGGTGGGGGCGTGTTTGTCGCCGTCAAAAGTAGTATTTCATGTAGCGAAGTTGAAGTTGATAGTTCGTGCGAGCTATTATGGGTAGAGGTTGTACCCGAAAATCGTAAGAAGTTAATAATCGGTTCCTTTTACCGGCCTCCCGACTCTGACGATACAATAGCAGAAAGGTTCAAAGAAAACCTGAGTCTAATTACAAAAACGTACCCGACTCACACGATAATAGTAGGTGGTGATTTTAATTTACCCTCGATCTGTTGGCGAAATTATATTTTCAAATCAGGAGGTAGGCATAAAACATCGTCCGAAATTGTACTCAACGCATTCTCTGAGAATTACTTCGAACAATTAGTTCATGAGCCAACTAGAATTGTAAATGGATGTGAAAACACACTTGATCTCTTAGCAACAAATAATCCTGAGCTCATAATGAGCATCAAAACGGATACAGGTATTAGTGAACACAGAGCTGTAGTAGCGAAATTGAATATCGAAAGTCCCAAAGTCACCAAAAATAAACGCAAAGTATATTTGTTCAGGAAAGCAGATAGAAACAAAATACATTGCTTCTTGAAAGACAGCTTCCACTCGTTTCTAACACTAAACGTAGGTGTAGACCAGATGTGGCTCAAATTCAAAGAAGTGGTATCGACAGCAATTGACAGTTTTATACCTAATAAATTAATAAAAGAAGGAGGCGATCCGCCTTGGTACACAAAACAGGTTAGGACACTGTTGCAAAAGCAAAGGAAAAGGCATACTAAATTTAAACGAACACGAAATCCCCAGGATTTGCGATTGTACTCAGAAGCTCGAAATTTAGCGAGGATTTCAATGCGAGATGCCTACAACATTTATCACAACGAAACTCTTTCTCGTAATTTGACTGAAAACCCAAAGAGATTTTGGTCATATGTTAAATATACTCGGGGAAAGTCACAAACAATACCTTCACTACGTGATAGTAATGGCGATCCTGCCGATGACAGCGCTACTAAAGCAGAGTTACTAAACTTAGCTTTTAGAAACTCATTCACTAAAGAAGACGAAACCAATATTCCAGATTTCGAATTACGAACAGATGCCGTAATGAGTAACATAGAAGTAGATATCATCGGAGTAGTGCAGCAACTAAAATCACTTAATAAGAACAAGTCTTCTGGTCCGGATTGTATACCCATTAGATTTCTATCTGATTATGCTGAAGCGATAGCTCCTTACTTAACAGTCATATACAACCGCTCTCTCATAGAAGGATCTGTACCAAAAGATTGGAAAGTTGCACAGGTCACACCTATATTCAAGAAAGGCAGTAGGAGTAACCCACTAAACTACAGGCCTATTTCATTGACGTCAATTTGCAGCAGGGTTTTGGAACATATCCTGTATTCAAATATTATGAATTATCTCGAACAGAACGATCTATTGACCCAAGGTCAACACGGATTTAGAAAATATCGCTCATGCGAAACACAACTAGCTCTATATTCACACGAAGTGATGGGTGCTATCGACAAAGGTTCGCAAATCGACTCCGTATTTCTTGATTTCCAGAAAGCTTTTGACACCGTACCTCACAAACGGCTTTTAATCAAATTGCGTGGTCATGGCATATCGCCCCAAATTTGCAATTGGATAGGGGATTTCTTGTCAGAGAGGACACAGTTCGTAGTAATCGATGGTAAGGCATCGACTAAAACAGAGGTGATATCGGGCGTTCCACAAGGTAGTGTTATTGGTCCTCTGCTATTCCTTATTTACATAAACGATTTAGGGGAAAATCTAAGTAGCTCTCTTAGGTTGTTTGCAGATGACGCCGTCATTTACCGTCTAGTAAAATCATCTGAAGATCAAAACCAACTGCAGGACGATCTGAATAAGATATCAGTATGGTGTAAAAATTGGCAATTGACTCTAAATAATGAGAAGTGTGAAGTCGTCCACATGAGTACGAAAAGAAATCCGTTAAACTTTGTTTACAACATAAATCAATCAAATGTGAAGGCCGTAAACTCCACAAAATACCTAGGAATCACTATTACTTCAGACTTAAACTGGAAAGAACACGTAGATAATATCGTGGGAAAGGCGAACCAGAGACTGCGTTTTATTGGCAGAACCCTTAAAAGATGCAACAGAACTACTAAAGAAACTGCATACACTACGCTTGTCCGTCCATTTTTGGAGTATTGCAGCCCAGTGTGGGATCCTTATCAGGTGGGTTTGACGGAGGACATCGAAAGAGTCCAAAGAAGGGCAGCTCGTTTCGTATTGTCACGATACAGGGGAGACAGCGTTACGGAAATGATACAGGATCTGGGATGGGAATCATTACAACAACGGCGCTTATCGCTGAGGCGTGGGTTACTTGCGAAACTCCAATCGCCAACATTCTCCTCCGAATGCGAAAATATATTGTTGACTCCCACTTACATAGGTAGAAATGATCATCAAAATAAAATACGAGAAATCAGGGCTCGAACAGAGAGATTCAGGTGTTCTTTCTTCCCCCGCGCTATTCGAGAATGGAATGGGAGATAAATAGTATAATTGTGGTTCGATGAACCCTCTGCCAGGCACTTAAATGTGATTTGCAGAGTATCCCATGTAGATGTAGATGTAGATGTAGATTACTTTATCAACGCGACCGACCTGGCCGCAAAAGTCCCGAACAAATGCTCGCGCAACCGTCCTTGCGTTCGCGTTGCGGAGCGGGGAGAACGTTACGAACTTTGATGTTAGTTCTACTCCTATCAGAACATATCCGTACCCTTTAGTCGAAGTGGGCAGCGATTCGAAAAGATCCACAGCTCCTAGCTCTCTCAGTTTCGTAGGTACTATAGGAAACAGTGGAGCCACAGTACAGACATTTGAGTGCTTCGCCAGCTGACAAGGCTTACACTTGTCAAGTACCTTCCTCACTCTGCGCTCCATGCTGTTAAAATAGACCGACTCCTTTAACTTGTTGCAGCACCTCGTTGTACCCAAATGACCACATTTTAGATGGGTGTACCAAACTAATTTATTGATCAGTTCATCCGGCACACATAACAGCCATATCGCACTGAGTGGGTGGCGCCGATAAAACAGTACATTATCGCGCAAGGTGTAATGCCTCTGTAACTCGACACAGTTTCCTTTTTCTAATTTTGTTCGTATGTCCTTCCAGACACTGTCCCTCTCTTGTTCCCTATCGATATTACTAAGTGCATCACTTAGAAAGTTCTCGAACGGAACCGAACGCATAAACAGTGCGTCATATCTCCGTTCCGACAATTCCACCTCCCCCTCATCACGTAACCCCACAGGTCCACGTGAGAGTGCGTCGGCTACTATGTTTTGTGGGCCAGGAATATATACGATCTCAAAATCAAACTCCTGTAAAACTAGGGTCCATCTCGTGAGGCGGCTGTGCGTCAGCTTTGCTGACAACAGGAATTGCAACGATCGGTGGTCAGTGTACACACGTGTACGTCGGCCGTACAAATAATAGCGGAATTTTAGGATGCCCCAAACTATCGCGAGTGCTTCCAGTTCCGTTACTGTATAATTACGCTCTGCCTTGTTTAGTACACGGCTAGCAAAAGCTATTGGCTTTGGCACAGTTTTGCCATTCTCCTCGAATTCTTGGAATATGACACAACCAAGACCGTTCCTAGAACTATCCGTGAACATACAAAACTGTCTTTGAAGATCGGGGTGCACAAGTAGAGGGGCAGACAGAAGGGCGTGCTTCAGAGCAACAAACTCCTCCTGTGCCGCCGCATCCCACCTCCAAACCGTATTCTTCCCCGTCAGCTGACATAGGCGGGGGGTAGTAATGTTTTTCAACTTTATGTATCTCTTGTAGAAATTTATTAAACCGAGGTAGGCCCTCAATCTACGTTTGGTGTTGGGCAGTGGGTACTCCCTATTGCCTGCAACTTTGCAGGATCCGGTCGGATCCCCTCAGCGGACACAATGTGTCCGAGAAACAGGATCTCTCCTTTTCCAAACTCGGATTTACTTAAGTTGACATTTACGTTGTGTTTTTTAAACAAATACAGGAGCTCGTCTAGGATGTTTAAGTGTTCCTCCCATGTCCGTTCCGCGACTAACACATCATCAACGTAGCAGGTAATTCGTATTCGTAATTTAGCCGGTAGTAACGCATCTAATGCACGAATAAACGCAGCGCTCGACACGTTAAGTCCAAAGGGTAGGCGTCGGAATTGGAAACAGCGCCCATAGCACAAGAACGCAGTGTATTTTCGGCAGGATGGTTCCAGTTCCACCTGCCAATAACTGGATCTAAGAGCAATCGAACTGAGAACCCTAACCCCATGAAATTTTTGCAATAGGGTGTCAAGGGTTTCTGGTCGGTCAGTTTCCGCCAGAATTATTTCGTTGATTCTTCTTGAATCCAGTACTAACCGAATTGCACCTCCCTTTTTCTTTACTACGTGCAGCGGTGAATTGTACGGGCTAGCCGCATATTCAATCACTCCTATGTCCAGCATCTTTTGTATTTCCTGCTCTACTTCGCGTCGATGCGCCAGTGGTATCGGATATGATGGAGCCGCGAAAGGCTTGAGGGGTTTTACTTTAAAGCGGTACTGAAAGTCCTTAATGGGTCCTGGCGCCTCACAAAAGACCTTCTGGTACCGCCACAACATGTCAGATAGGGCTTTTCTGTTCTCCTCATTAAGTACATGCATTGTTTTATTATGTATTACTTCACCTAGCTCAATAGGCTCTTCCTCGTCTAACGATGCACTGAGACACACCCAGTCAAGTGGCACTTCTTCACCTACTTCCACCAACAAGGATTGGGGTTCACATAAATCGCCTTCTTGGCTGCGGTCATTCTCAAATTTGAGTGCGACGCTCCTGCCACTACACGACATCGTCATTTGTTCATTTTCAAAATCAATGAGAGCTTTGTATTCTCTTAAGAAGTCTAGGCCCAGAACCAATCCGATAGGGAGTCCCTCCATTATAATGAGATTCACAGTGAAAAGGTGCGCCTGGCACTGAAATTGCAGCATTGTTTGCTGCGTAACAGTGGCGCTTTTCCCATGGACCGCTCCTCTCACTCTCGTTTTCTGAAGTGGGAGGACTGGCCACTCCCCTCCCCTCATTGGAAAATGTCATCTCTTATTATGGAGGCCTCACTACCCGAATCCACTAAACACTTTACTTCAATGCCACTAATATTTACATGAACATACGGACATTGAATGGAACTACTTACTACGTCCTCTTCTAATAGGTTGTCTCTTATGTCCTCGTACAAAGTAAAGCGCATTTGACGTGACGCTACTTCCGCGCACTGATCGGGCAATGCGCTAGGAGAGGAATGTCATACTGCACGATCCAGGCTCCTGGCACGCCCATCTCCGTTATTTACATTACGCGGTGTGGGTGAACGACTCCTACTCCTTTTCCTGTTCCGTTTTGCATGTCTGCTATGGAACCCTTGTACCTTTTAACGCTCGTAACTTCCATTATGCCGAGCAGCATTTCGTTGCTTATCTTTCCACCCATGGTTTCGGTCACTTTTGCCGTTCCCATTATGGTGGTTATGATTACGGGGGGCGTTTCCCTGATTATGTGGGTGGCTGCCGTCGTACCCTGCATTACGCGGTTCAAATTGACGACGGTCTGCCCCAAACTCTTGCAGCAACTGCTGGAAAAGTTTTATATCGTTCATATAACGACCTGCGATAGCAATGTCCCTTTTTAGTTTGCCAGGCAGTTTCGTTATACAAATTCGCACCAATTCAGGCGCCGGATACGGTTCGTCTAGTAGTTCCTCTAAAGAAGGCTAACGGCGTGTCATGTAGCTGATCCGTATAATTTTCCTTCATTAAGATGTTGAACTTCACCCTTTCCTGGACTCCTTTTGCCCAAAATTCGTCCAGAAAAGCGTTCCTAAATTCTTCATACCTACTACATTCTTTCATGCGGTTCTGCATGATAGCAGCTTCCTCACCCCGCAAATGACTTATTGCGAATTTCATCTTTAGGAGGGGACCCCACGAATCAGGTAACGAATGTTCGAATTGATTGATCCACACTTTCGGATGGATCTCGTTGCACTCTCCTGGAAACGTAATATAAGATTGTACGGATACGAAGTGCTTTCTACTGTCTTCCTCGTCAGCTGGTGCAACTGGGACACTCCTACAATCGTCGCTCGCAATTGAATCGCTCCTTAGAGCATGGAGCCGCTGCTCAAGTTTTTTTTTTGTTGTTGTGCGTCTACTCCTACCTGCGCCTGTTTAAAATGCAGTGTGGACTGAACCTGTTCAGGTTCTCGGACCGGTGCAGGGTCCGTTCTATCCAATCTAGCTTCAACTTGTACTGACAGCTGCTCCACTGCTGATGCAAGTTCTGCAACATCTTTCGTTACTTTAGTCAGCGTATCCTTTTGCACCTCTGTGACCTTTTCGATTGTACCTTGCAATTCAATTTCGGTCGCGCCTAACACAGTTTGAGCTACTTCCTGCTCAACTGCGATTATTCTTGCCTCAAACCTATTGTTTATATTGGCCAAGCTGTCCTGTATACCTTTTACCTCACTCTGCACGACATCCAGACGCTTGCAACTATTGCTCGCGACTGCTTCTATTTGGTTTTCTAAACTTGCCAAACGTTCCCCTTGCTGGGCAATGACCTTACCGTGATGATCAAGCCGCCCATTAACGACAGCTGTCTGTTCCTCAAACCGGGCATTGAGATCATCTAATTTCTTTGACTGTTGATCTAATTTACTATTCAGAACCTTTGACTGTTGATCTAATTTACTATTCAGAACCTTTGACTGTTCCATCATTTGCCATAGTATTTCCATCACGCTTTCGTGGCCTGATATCGTACCAGACAACACAGCACTATTCTGTGCCTGCTCTGAAGCCTGGGGCTGTCGCTGCCCCTCTTCGAGAGTCGAAACGGCATCACAGCTTACCGCCGCCGGTTGAGGACACAGGCTCAGCGACACGCTATTGTCCGTAGCCAGCGAACACGCATTACGAGCACCCTCGCCTAACGGTAACGTGGGCCCGGTGGCCGACAGTTCGCCATCCAAATTCTCCATGTTTCCGCTGTCAGTCACGTTCGTGGATTCTAGCCGCTTGTTACACCGCGATCGAGAACGCGTAACTACACCACTCATAACCTGTACTGGCAATCCCTATTACCTTTCCTACTCCACTTGCACAAATTAGACAATCGTTACACAAAGCAAGAACACATACAAGACACAAAAATAAACAATCCTGAAAAGAATGTACACAAATGATTAGTAATATGTGCCAACCTAATGGTTACTCATATTTCAAACTATAAGAACTAGCCAGTTTAGCAAAACTCCTGGCAGGGTCGCCAGATGTAACCCCCCCTTAATAAATTTTTTTATTTGTTTCTTGCTTTTGCAGAACCATTGGTTGACATTGGGAGTATATCTTTCAATCATTTCTTGCCCCTGGAACGCTGTCTAAACAGCGGGCTCCCACAAACCCCAAAAATTAATAGAATACTGTGGAATGTTTGGCTTACACGTAGGCTTTATCTTGTCTAGCTGCTCATATTGGTTCCGAAAATATAGGTATTAACCACTTGATTAAGAAACCGAACTATATAGCCACTGATAATTAATTTAAAGTAACGGATAACGCAACTGACAATATTGAGGCAATGGAACCAGTATGGCCAACTAACAAGAAGGGAAGGTTAACTGTATTTAGTTCCAGAGCAAGTAGATTTTTTTACTTTCCCCGTCCAAAAAGGTAGTCTTAAGGGCAGAAAAAATGAGCAAAATTTATCATCTTTATATATTTATTTAGCTGAAACAATTTGTCCATCTAACCATTACTTAGAACGGCTGATCAACACACTACCAGTTATCTCTTCTTGACAACTAATTAAATATTTAGTAAAAATTAGGTCTTGGTATAATTATTAACTGTACTGTCCGAGTTCATCGCCACACTTGGAAGCACGGGAAGGATAGGTTTCTTTTACACTGGAAATATTACTTCCCATAAACGGCAGTGAGACAAAATTAAGCATGTAGTGCACAAGCATTTCCTAAGCTACAAAAAACGAACTTCACTTCTTATATTTACTCAGAAGGCCCCATGCACTGTGTGGAATTGTAATTACTGCTCACACAGAAACTATGCTCACAATGGTACAAGAAAGATCGCGAAGCCTGAAGAAATTCCTTAAAAAAATACATATAAAATTAAAGCATTTCTTATCCTACAGCAGTTGCAGGTAATAGAAGAGACTTTGGGCCCCGTTATCTGTCGACGGTCCATTGTGTGGTCTCCACCATGCCAGAAACGACAACCTCTTACTCCCTCGCCAACCGCCAACGTCCCAACTTTCCCCTGAACTCCACCATGCCAGAAACGACAACCTCTTACTCCCTCGCCAACCGCCAACGTCCCAACTTTCCCCTGAACTCGCGCTCTGATTGGCGAAACGTGGTGGCCCCAGAGGGCGAATTCCTTCGCTCGGCCGGCCGCGGTGGCCGAGGGGACTAAGGCGCTCCAGTCACGGTCTGCACGGCCACTACGGTCGGGGGTTCGAATTCCCCCCTCGGGCATGGATATTTGTGCCGTCCTAGTTCGTAAGTAGTTCATAAGTAGTTTGTAAGTTTAGGGACTGATGACCCCGTAGTTATGTCCCATAGACTATACAAACGTTTGAAACAATCCTTCGCTCGGTTCTGCACTCCCTACTCGTCCAATATCGACCAGCCACCCACAAACTGAACATCTTTGAACCTCCCACTGGCTAACAACCTCATCTTTGCCAGCAGATGCAGACGATCTCTATACTACTGCTACAAACATGCAAACCTTACCTTGGGCTACCTGTGAGCTGTTACTACTTGCACACATCCATTTTCACACTCAGAGGAAGGAAAAGAAGCAGATGCAGACGATCTCTATACTACTGCTACAAACATGCAAACCTTACCTTGGGCTACCTGTGAGCTGTTACTACTTGCACACATCCATTTTCACACTCAGAGGAAGGAAAAGAAGCAGATGCAGACGATCTCTATACTACTGCTACAAACATGCAAACCTTACCTTGGGCTACCTGTGAGCTGTTACTACTTGCACCCATCCATTTTCACACTCAGAGGAAGGAAAAGGAAAAGCGTGTGACATGAACTCTAGTACTGTATGATGGAATAAATCAACACGCCTGTACCATCTCCCCTTTCATGTATACCACATCGAAAAATTAAATTGTAACTCAGAAGAATAGTGCCTACATGTCCCAGGGCTCAACATTACTTGAATTGGCAAAGATTTCAAATTACTTAAAGTGCAAGCATGATGACAATTGAGTGGCTATTGACTGAGAAGGCAATGTGACGATACAGCAGTAACGTCACAGCATGATGCCATGTTTTGGGGCAGGAACAACTGAGGGTTGAGCAGAGGGTTCAGGGCATGAAGGCGTCCTAGCGCACTGCATCTGACATCACATATGTGAGGCAGCCACATGAGTCTTCTGTCAAGTGTAACCCTGAGATATTTAGCCATCTACCTCCATGGAATGGGGTCTCCCGCTTTGGTGACTTGCTGTAAATTCTTCCAGTGAATTTGACCGCCTGGCTCTTGGAAGAATTGAACTTCAGGCGCCATATGGTGACCCAGGCACCCAATGTGCAACACCCCTCCTGCAGGTGTCTTCTCTTGAGGTGAACTCTCATGCTCCTGATAAATAGGGCTGTTTCATCTGCGTCGAGCGCCAGCTCAACCCGTGCAATTCATGATGCGTCTGCTGTAAACAGAAAGTAGAGCAGAGGACCTACTACTGAGCCCTGCACTACTCCTGCTCGTATGGGCCTAACTGTCGAACTTCTGTAGAGGTTTGAGGTGTATACTTTGATGGTTTTGTGAGCTGTGGCGTTCGACTGCTGGGACATGGCACCTTCGAGTTAAACAGTGGTTTCTGTAAAACAAAGGAATTGTCTTTATTCAACATTAAAGCCTGTCAGGTTGGCTTTTGACTATGTCTTCTGGTGGCCATAATGTTAAGAGTGAGGACAGGCATACGCCAGCACCAGTGGGCATCTGTGCTGACTCAGGCATCGGGTGGAACGCGCCACTGCAGAGAGCGGCAGCTCCAGAGTCAGAAAACTGCAGCGTGTGTTTCGCGGCCCAGCTGTGTTCAACAATGGCGTGACGTCAGGCATCGGTGAGCCTCCTGTGAAGCTGCGTATCTTATCGCCTCACGTCCCATGGTGGCAGTGTGGACAGTCGGCCAGCGGTGACGTAGGAGTCTGGGGCTTGGGGCTCAATGTCGGATTTGTTGAGATGTCGCGACAAGGTGGCACAGACAGTGAGTGCTTCTGCTGACCACTGCATTTGTTCTGATAACGACGGCGACTCATGGCACGGACCAGACGGCTTATTATCGCCAAGCTGTGACCGGTCGATTACCCTCAAGATGTGTGGCACAGCCTGGGCGCCCAGCTGTGATTGACTGGTGACAGGCTGACTTTTGCTCTTTAAATGCGACATTTCCGCACTGAATTCGGCGCTGGAACCTTCCAGATCGTGTCAGTGCCTCAGGGTTGATGTCCGCGTGCCGCTTCGTCATGTTTCCGAACCATCAAGTTCGGTTCGATGCCTTCCTGGTTGGTGACAGTGCACAGTTTCGTCACGCCGCCGGAGCTTCTGTTATGCAGGCCGCTGACACTGCTAGGCGACTGACCATCTTCTGTCAGCCGCTCTGGTTGTGGCAATGTGCCGTATACTGGAACCTCTACAGACCCATTCTTTTATGCTAAATTATCTACACTCAAACTTACAGTTTGTGTTGCTATTTACTCCAAAATCCTCATACCACTCCACTCCTCCCTCCTACGAAAAAGAATTCGTCCTCAAATTCAATTACAATCAAAACAGTAAGTACACCATTACAGATATTTCTCGAAAACATCCGGTAAACGTACAGCGTCTTTCGACTCACAGTGCAATGTACTGCTCTGTACACTACCATCATTTGTAGGCATCTCTTTGTGTTCTCGACTGTTGTAGCAGCTGTATTACATTATGGAGGGAATGATGGGACATAGGTAGGTATCTGTTTTCAATTTGCAATCTACACTTGGAAAGGGCATTAAAGTGCAGGGAGAAGAAATAAAAATATTGCGGTTTGCCGATGACATATAATTCTGTCAGAGACTGCAAAAGATCTGGAAGAGCAATTGAATGGGATGGACAGTGTCATGAAAGGAAGATGTAATATGAATATTAACAAGAGTAAAACGAAGGTAATGGAATGCAAAGTCAGAAAATCAGGTGATGCTGATGGAATTAGATTGGGTAATGAGACAATAAAAGCAGTAGATGAATTTTGTTAATTGGGTAGCAAGATAACTTCTGATGGGCGAAGTAGAGAAGATATAAAATGCAGAATGGCTATGGGAAGAATAGCGTTTCTAAAGAAGCAAAACTTGTTAACATTCAATATTAATGTAAATGTTAGGAAGTCCTTTCTGAAAGCATTTGTCTGGAGTGTAGCATTGTATGGGAGTGAAACGTGGACGAGTAGGAGTTCAGATAAAAAGATGATAGAAGCTTTTGAAATGTGTTGCTACAGACGAATGATGAGAATTAGATGGGTAGATCACATAACTAATGAGGAGCTGCTTAACCGAATAGGGGAGAAAAGGAGTTTCTGGCATATCCTGACTAAGAGAAGGGATAGATTGGTTGGACACATTCTGGGACATAAAGGAATCGTCAGCTTAGCATTAGAAGGAAGCGTGTGGGGTAAAAATCGTAGAGGAAGACCGAGAGACGAATATAGCAAGCAGATTCAAAAAGATGTAGGTTGCCGAACGTATTCTCAGATGAAGAGACTTGCACAGGAGAGGGTAGTGTAGAGAGCTGCATCAAACCAGCCTGCGGACTGGAGACCACAACAACAAAGCTGCCCTTGTGCTCCTAATTTCTTAATCTAAGGAAATTTAGAAATTACCTATTACAGAACATGCATGGAAATGTTTCTTTAGCCCACAATACAAGACTTGTGACCTTGTAATCTACCTCAGTTACTACAACGTCTTTCATTCTACCTTCCTGCACTTTCCCTTTCACACAAAATTCTCGATCGAGCTTCATGGGCTCATCATAACCACTGATCCCAGAAACAGGCGCTATCATCAGCACACCTGTGCTGTACAAAATTCTCTCCAGCCACAGACGCAATCCTTGCCCGCCTGTGCTGTAACAACAATATTCCCATACCAACAGGCGCTATCCCAGCCTACCTATGCTGTATAAAATAACCTCATAACCCAAGCCTCAGGTGCATTCCCAGCCTTCCTGCGCTGTATAACAACAATATTCGCGAGTACAAGCTCTACCTGGGTCACAACAAATCTTTTATTACCGCCTCTCTCTTCTCGTAAACGTTAGGTTTTCCTGTTTCGTCACTTCACGCTTGTACGGCAAGTGTTGATTGTTATACTGCTATCATGAACATTGTTTCTTGAGGGACGTGGAGCGGTTTAATTGTTGTCGTGACGTCTCTCGACCACCTCGCGTCCATAATGGTATCCCAGCATTTCCGCTGCTTTGAGTACAATGCCACATGACGAAAAGACAATACAACATACACAAACAACACCATTGCGACTCTTAGATCTTAATGGCACTGTACCATGACTTAATCCTAACCTAATTAGCTACATAAATCTTAACTTCATCTTAAAATACTACATTACGACAATCTATTTCTATGTACAACTCGTAAGTTATCTGTAAACATCTTAGAAGTATTATGTACAGCTGCGGCGGAGCGGCCGAGCGCATTGAGACGCTGTGCTACGATGCGCGAGGCCGTTCCCAGTAGGGCGTTCGAATCCCCCCTCGACCATGGATGTTTGTGCTGTCTTTAGTATAAGGTAGTTCATAAGCAGTTTGTAAGTTAGGGACTGATGACCCCGCAGTTAAGCCCCTTAAGCTTTACAAACATTTGAATTCGAATGTATTATGTACAACAATGAATCCTAGGCCTCTTCTGCCATTTTCCTACAATACTTTCCAGTTTTCTACTGTTTTCTCATGCCTCGGCCAGGCCCACTCCAAACCAATGTGTGAAAATCGAGACATGCTGCTGAACAGCCACGAATGTTGCACTGGATACAAACTATGTAGTTAACGCCTCCTCTCTTGGACACCTACTGAAAACTACTACATTCTACATACCTACCTAAAATACAGGCGAGGAATGGACAAAGACGGGATAACAGGATTCGCACAAATGTAACAAAAACTCGTGCTGCTACTTACGTTTAACAGTTTTTCCTCGAATATTCACCACCACTGTCTTCCACTGAACATCGAACTCACTGTCGTTGACTTCAGATTAGCCATATTCACCTCCACCAGCAGTTTTTCTGACACTATTGTAGAGGTAAGAAGTATGCACTCTGAGGGTTTTGTGGCCTGTGGCATTCGACTGCTTGGAGGTGGTGGCTTCGAGTTAAACAGCGGTTCCTGTACAACAAAGGAATTGTCTTTATTCAACATTAAAACCTGTCAGGGTTAACTTCTAACTGTGTCTTCTGGTGCCCATAATATTCAGAGCGAGGCCACTCGTACTCTGGCAACAGTGGTCGCCTGCCAGCGGCATCTGCACTGACTGCGCCACTGCAGCGAGCGGCAGGTCCAGTGTCAGAGAACCGCAGTAAGTGTCCTGCGGCCAAACTGTGTGCGATGATGGCATGACGTCAGGCGTCAATGAGCGTCCTGCAAAACTCCATATCTTATCCAAGGGGCGCCGTACTGTCATGCGCCTCAAGTCTTACAGTGGCAGTGTGGACAGTCGGCCAGCGGTGACATAGGAGTCTGGGGCTTGGGGCTCAGTGTTGGACATAATGAGATGGCGGAACGAGGCACAGACAGTGCACGCTACTGCTGACAACTGCACTTGTTCCAATGACGACAGTGACTCATGGCACAGGCCTCACGGCTTATTATCGCCAAGCTGTGACTGGCCGATGGCCCTTACAATGTGTTGGACATGTTATGATGCCAGAACGAGGCACAGACAGTGTACGCTACTGCTCACAACTGCACTTGTTCCAATGATGACAGTGACTCATGGCACAGACCAGACGGCTTATTATCGCCAAGCTGTGACCTGCCGATGACCCTTACAATGTGTGGCATACCCTGGGTGGCCGATTACCGCCCAGCTGTGACTGACCAATGACAAACTGGCTGCTGCTCTTTAAATACGACACTCCTGTGCTGAATTCATTGCTGGAACCTTCCAGATCATGTCAGTGCCTCAGGGTTGATGTCCGCATGCCTCTTCGTCATGTTTTCGAACCTCCTAGCTCGGCTCGATACTTTCTTGGTTGGTGACAGTGCAGTTTCGTCACGCGGCCGGAGCTTCTGTTATGCAGGCCGCTGGCACTGCTAGGCGACTGACCGTCTTCTGTCAGCCGCTCTGGCTGTGGCAATGTGCCGGATACTGGAACAGCTATACACTCATTCTTTTATGCTAAATTATCTTTACTCTAATTCACACTCTGCGTTGCTATTTACTCCAAAATCCTCATACCGCTACACTTCCGTTGTCAATCCTGACGTGAAAAGTCCATCTGGTGAGGTATGACTTCACTAGGACCGCATGCAACGTCGAGATCCCATGCACAAATAGTTTGTACAGTAGGTCATCATGACACACGGATTCGCAGCCTTGGTGACATTGAGGAATACTGCCCCAAGGTACTCCCTTGTCTCCAAATCCCTCATGGCCGCCTCGACGAGCCATAAAAGCTGATGGGACATTGAATGCACGCTCCTTAATCCAAACTGATCGTCTGGGATGGGCTCTTCTTGGTTCAAGTGATGCAGCAGTCTGTTGGCATAAAGTCTGTCAAAGACTTTGGAGAGCGAGGGCAATAGGCTAATTGGTCGGTAATTGGCCACTTGCCATGGGCCTTGTCGGTCATTGGTATGGTCACCACTTCTGCATGTCCCAGGCAGATGTTGAAGCTTTCGAAAATTCTTTACAGTGCACAGTTCACAACGATTTTTTGTGTGTATTATTATTATGTTAGATTCCCTGTTAGCAGCAAAATCAACCAATCATAATTTCTCTTTGAGAGAATTGTAAGCATGATTCGTATCTTGCTCTATATTCTTTACTTTTCTTGTAGAAAAGACATTTTTTAAATATGCACCAAAGCTGCTTTTATTTGAAATGGTGACGACTAGTCACCTGAAAGAGGTATACATATTCCATTTCTATGGATAAAAGGACACGCTGCAATAGTGTGGAATGAGATGGCAGATCTATTAGCAAGAACAGCTGATTTTAGGATCGAATTCAGGGTCCAGGCGTATCAAGAGTGGGACTCGGAATGCAAACAGTCACAATGACTTATGGGCAAATATCTCGCTCTCATACAACCTAATGTAACGACTAAACCATGGTTCACAAAGTTCAGGATTGGAAAGCGACATCTGACCACTTTAATAAGAGTGAGACTGGGAATGGATGCTGCCCAACGCACTTGCATAGGATAAAGGTTTGCAGTTCCAAGAGATGTGAGCAGAACGACAGTGAAGAGGCAGATTTAAATCATATAATATTATCGTACAAGAAATTTGAACAAGAGCGAGTGGACTTCTATAAAAGACTAACGGCACTGGGAGTTCCACTACCTGCGAGTGTTGCATCAATTTTATTTCAGTATCAAGAGGGAAAGTATTGCATAGTAGCGAAATTTCTGAAAGATGCAGACATAACAATATGAAATGATTGCAACATTGGTTAAGGCGGTACTAGTGGTTTGAGTCAGTGCTATATAATCGACTATTCACCTCAGGTCATGTGATTATCGACTTTTTGAATTTTCTGTATAAATGTAGAAGTGTCAATTGTGAATTTATTGTAATATGTAATTCTAACATTTTAATTTAGAGTTTGGCAATATAGTGCATATGGCACTAAATGCCACTTATAATAAATAAATAAATAAAATATACCTGAATTTAGTTTTAAGCCGGGCTTCCACAGGCTTGATTTTCGTACACATGCATTCCCTACCACCATTCCCTATATACACGCCGATGAAGGAAGTGCTATTTACACGTGAAATTTTCGAGCTGGAGCTGTACGCATTTTAGCTGTAGAGTTTATACAGAAGTTGACGAAGAAAAACACAGATGCACTACTGCTGAATATTGAAGTGGGAATTTCGTAGGAAGTATTGGAGATGGTAAAATCAATTGCGAATAAGTAATAGCAATGTCAATGTAACATGCTAATGTTATACATGACGTCGGTAATGACTGTTTGAAAACTGTCACAAATAGAATAAGGGGAAAAATCTTTCGTTTTGACCATGCTATTCCTGCTCTATGTTATGTAGGGTCTTGCATTTGCCCTTGTGTAATCACTAAATCACACTCGTAAAGCGAACATTTCGCTGCCAACAAAGCACAGTGTCGCTGCTACTTGACATTTCACCCAATGTCGTAAACCTTTTGAGCCGTATTTGTGATACTACCGGTATACAAAAGTTAAAACACCTATGTGAGATACCATACCATTTCGTATTAATTTGCAAGGTCATTGGCTACTGGTGATACTGCAGTACATACATTCTGAAGAACACCATTTTTATTGTATATTATCTACAATTAACAGAAGATACATGAGAAAAGAATGTTTATATCGGTACTACCTGCAGCAGTAATAAGTAGAAAGTAAGGTTTCTGTCTCAATAGTTCATCTTTTAAGGATTAGTCTAATTTCTGATACGTAAGTGCCAAAAATACCGATTCACTACTTAATTTTGTAAGCAATCTTGCACCTACTTTACAGAATACTCCGTAACAATGTTAATGCCGACTTGAACCCTATATTCAAATCAGATTTTTATATTGGTCAAAGTAGGCATACTTTTACATCATTTGATCGAAATGTTTACGTTCTATGATGAATTATTATTAGGCCTACATCGAAACAGAATATACGTTTACAATACTAACTGTTATGCAATACTATGAACGTTAGCAAGTTAACACTGTTTCAACGTTTTCAAATTTGTTTCGTCACATCAAATGATGGTGTGTTAATCTATGTATAAATGTTTATAACAAGCAACACAATTCTAAATTGATGTCCACGTCACATTGTTCATGAAAATGTTGTCACTTTATGAAGTATTCATTTACTTAACTAAAGAGGAAAGTCATTATTTTGGTGTATCGCAAACTCTTTATGTACATAAACAAACATTAATTCTAGCTCCGCGTTCCGTTCTGTCGAACTTGAGCAAGATCACAATTAAAGCCGAGCCACCTATCGGCAGTTACTGAAGGACGTAAGCGATGATGGGGGAAGCGACATCGTGCAATAAAGTTAAACACGTTTGAACTTCGTTACTGACGCGGAAGATAGCATGACACTAAGCAATTTTGTTGTTTCCATACGTATTTTAACTGTTGCGACTGGTGGTGGGGCAACGCCATTTGTTATGAAATTCATGCATGTGGAAACCTGGCTCTATTAAGTATCTTTGGATGTTTCATCTTTGCCAAGGAACTCACGACTCGATGGAATAGGCAAGTCTTTTTCATTTACATCTCTTCTCTTCCGGTAGAGATGGTAAGTGGGATTTGTCGTGTTCATTATTTATAATATAGTATGTGTTTTAAAAATTACAACAAAATGTTGAAAGATTCAACTAAAATTTCAATTCCTTGTATGTTTATAATATTGCGTTTTGTTATTTTTCTCAGCACACGAAGTGTTTAAATATTTTTGTTGTGCCACATGGTTTTGTTGTAGGGACACGATGCACATGTGTGAGATGTTATATATCTAATATTGCTTGCTTTTTTTTTTCGTAGCCGTTCAAGAGGTTTGTGGAAACTGGGAGAGTGGCTTACATCTCAGATGGGCCACATAAAGGAAAGCTATGTTCCATAGTGGACGTTATTGACCAGAATAAGGTAAGTTTCTTGTTTGTCAAATCTGTTACGCGTCCTGGTAAAGCATGTGCATTTAAAGTTTAATGTATATCGAAGATGTAAAGAACCACTAAGTACAAGGCAGTGGTGTTTGCGTTTAAATTTTACTTGAGATTCATCTGTGAGGTTTTGGTAATAGACACGCTGTAATCGAATATTGCTGCTTTTAATTAGCTGTTGGCATTGCTTACCAGTCATAATGAGCCACTGAAGGTAAAACATACCATGTGGCTTATCGGGAAATAAGTATCCATTTCAAATGTTAAATGTATAGTATACTTCTGAATCTTGCAATTTGCTGCAGTGTAACATGCTTTTTAGTTGACATTTGGAGTTATCCATTGGGTCTATGTACATATTGTTAATGCTGTCCTCCAGTGCAACTTGTATGAAAACTTGCTGTTAGACTGTTACAGGTCTATTCTATCAAATTAGGCAGAATTTGTTTAGCAAGTGTTCTAATATAATGGGAACTTTCTCAGAAGTTGTTTTTCTTTGATCAGATTGAGTGGTTGTCGTCGAAACTTGTGGTTTTTAATGCAATGAGTGGTATTGCCGCCTCCTAAAACTTTGCTGCTGTTGAGCTGTAGTAGGCCTATGTGTATATGGACATGAAAATGGTCATAGTCAGAGCTTACTGTGGTGGCACTGTGAGGGAGCACTGAAGGACAGGATAGAACCTGTAAGCTTTTATCAATGGCTTAGTAGGAATAGTTCATTATTGAATAAATGCAGTAAATGTATGTTACATAAAAACTGTTACTGTCCTCTGTGTACTTTTCCAAATAACGATTGGGTAGGAATTTGTATTCCCACAGTAATTTTATGAACTTGTCTGTACCTAAAATGTTATTAGTCAAAGCTGACTGATTATATCCTGTGCTTCAGTTGACCCCACTGACTACCAAGAATTTTTATATGGTATAAAATCAAATCTGTAGCCTTTATTAGATGTATAGCTGGAGACCCTCTTTCTGAAAAAGCAGTTAAATTAGTATAGTCTGCAGTATTAGGCTCAGTCTGTGAATTGTGGCGAAATGGGATTAATGCAGCAGTGTTAGCCGATAATTTAAATATTACCTAATTCCCAATAATGTAAAAGGCAGGCAAGAAATTCAGGAAACAAATATTTGGTGCAAAGTGTCGGGAAATAAATGCAAAGCATATAGGTATACTAAACATGTTTGTTGAATTTACACACAGAATTCAGTTCTCACATCAAACGATTTTTTTATATAAGTAAACTTCTCAAGATGTGACTGACATGTTGATTTTATCTTATGGCAAATCTCATCAGTTGTAGTGTGCACAACATCAGGGCCTATACTGTATTTATGCGAATATAGGCTGCACCTAAACGTTTCACAAGATTTTATAGTAAAAATTAAATCTTGAATGTTGGCTGCACTAATTTGAGAAGCTTCAGTTACAGAAAGGCTTCTAGCCTATTTCCCCACATCTTCTGCCGCTAAGTGGCAAGTTTCCCTTTTATTTTTCTGAAATGGATAAATCTTTGAGGCCTACTAAAATGAGTCATGGCCATGGCAGTTGATTCTTCCAAATTTGTGTTTACAGTGCTACATGCTGACCCACAGTGATAATGGTGTTTGTTGTGTGAATATTTGTTTTGCTGCAAATGTCATTCCTTTTTACAGTACCATCTATCCATTTACGATGAATAATCCACCAAACAATCCCATGATTTAATTAAAAGAAACTAATAATTTCAAACATTGATAATTTGAGGGAAATTTCAATGCGGTGAAAATTTGTCATATTTTTTATCAGAACCCGTCTGCCTCACTTCACACAAAGAAACAAATGATTTCCAGCATGTACAGTGGTCAGTGCCAACATTGTCACGTAAGTACAGTAAGGCCTTGCCGCTGATCTAGGCTTAGCGTGCACACACACACAGCATTTCTGCAGTTTTGTACTGTTACGAACATTTGCTTTACGATTATGAGCAGAGGCACGTTGAACTTTGGTTGGCTCTGCTACAGAACAATAAATGGGTTGCGCTGAAACAGCTGTCGATACCAAGTGGGGACATCTGATACAAGCTATATCAATACATGACTCGCATTAGTTGTGGTGAAAGTGAAATGGCTGTATAAACATGCTGGCAAAGTTTTGCAAAGTGATGTTGAAATTTTTGTTTGTAAAGAATAGCTACTGTTATGTTTATCCACCCATGTGGTGTGTGTGTGTGTGTGTGTGTGTGTGTGTGTGTGTGTGTCGTGAGACTTTGTGCTTTGTAATGTCAGGAGGAAAATGCTAATATAGGCGGCACCATGATTTTTCTAACCAAAACCTAGGGGGGTGGAGTGCGGCCTAAATATGGTAATCATATTAAGAGCACTTTCTGACAAGCTGTAGTGGCAGGATGCAGTGGTGCCAGTGTGCAGCACAGTCAACTTCACACTGTGGTTCCCATACATGTGAATAGGTAATAAAGTCGCAATATGGCATTCCAGAGAGAAATTTGTTGGTACTTATTGATTTGTGGAAATGTCAATCATAATTTATTTTCGTCACAGTATAGCAACAAGTTTTTGCAGGGTATCCTGCAGTAATAAAATATTTCTGCCATGTCAGTGGCTTTAGTCAGAACATATTTGATAAAATTGTCACGGAAATTTGATAGTGTAATATTAATTTGTCACATATTTGAAAAACTGCTCAGTAATGTTGGCACAATTGTACATGCAGTATCAGTACACTTATCTGTAGTGTAACACTATATGTTGAATGTTGAAATCTTTAGATAGCTTCTTAAGGTAAAACTTCCGGGCTGAGATGCCGTGGTCCACGCCTAATACTATTATTTCCTGATGTTTTGTCTCCATCTGCGGGCAACATCGTCAGAGGTCTTCTGGCTACTGCCAATGTGGCTGGAGGGGCTCTCGCATTTATAAAGGGTGCCAACGGTAATCACATGATACTATGTGGTTATCTTTGGATTTTGTCATTGTCAATCACTTTTAATCGCTTTTTTTCCCATATTTTGTCTGATTTTAAAGATTCTTCTTTTGTTAAAATTGTTCTGATGTTTTTGAATCTGACTGGCTTCCCAATAAATGCATGTATAGTAATATGATCTTATTAATACAAGCAAATTTTGTTTCACAATTTCCATCCTGGAAAACATGTTCCGCTAGGACTGATTTTTCGATGTCTCCCACATGACACTTCCTTCTGTGTTCTGATAAATGGGTGTTGCCACTTTTTTCTTCGTACTAGTATATACTTCACAACTACATGGTATTTTATATATCGTGAGTGTTGCTAGGGGGTTCTGTGCATCTTTTGCCGATCTTAAATGTTCTTTGATCTTCTTTGTGAGGCTGAGAATCGTTTCTACCCCATGCTTGGCCAGAACTTCGTCGATTCGATCTATAATTTTGGAGAGGAAAGGGACAACTTTTCCAGGTGGTTTCTGGTGATCACAAGTACTTCTGAGTTCTTGCCTTTTCTGATGGAGTGCTTGATCAATCTCCTTGTTACTGAAACATCTAGAAAATTAAGTCTGCCAGTTGGCCATTCCTCTTTCTCCACAGTGAATTGTATGTTCGGATTAATGCCATTTCTAGATGCATCAAGAAGCCATCAAGCTCTTGTCCACTGAGTCCATACTACATGTCATCCACATATTGGTACCACTCTGGTTTCACTCTGGTGAACTGCAGTGCTCGCTGTTCAAAGAAATCCTAAATAAATTCGCAACAGCTAGACTAAAGGGGCTGGTTGTAACAACTCCATCAGTTTACTCATACAACTCGTTCATTGGAAGTACATTGTAGTCAGGCAGTCTAAATAAGGCCACCATGTCGGCAACATATCTGCTATGTATGAAATAGCTTAATTTACAGGGGTCGTGGTAAACAAGGACACTACATTGAAACTCGCAAGAATATTACTAGGGCTGGTGTTTATCTACCTTAGTTTTCAATAAAATGCATAGTTCTTTATGTAGCTATCTGTTTTACCAGAATACAGCTCCAGCATAGAGGTTAGATACCTGAGTACCTCATCAGTAGGAGATCCTGTGGCACTCGCATTCACTCTTAGTTATCAAACTTTTTGTTGTAGGATCCTTCTGTAGTTTTTTTGTAAGTACGTGGAATACAAATATTTTTGTGATAATCTTTGCACTTCATCACAACGGTAGCATTTCCTTCATCAGCTGCCAGTACGATAATACTCTTGTCCTTATTTATCTCCCTCAGTTCAGCTTTATTGAAAGGTGTTAACTTAGCAGTGACACCACTTAAGATTCCTTATGGAGGACATCATAGCAAATATTGAGGCAGGAATCTGTCTGCTGGCATCCCTGTCTGCTGATAAAGCATCTCGTCAAATATAGTGGAATGGTTACACAGGATAATTGAAAAGGTGTGGTAGTTGGGACAGGTTCCGTCTGACTGTATGAAAGCGGTGATCATGACAATTTTCAAATATGGAAAGATTGTAACAACTATCAAGCTAGCTCTTTAATTAGCACTGTCGGGGGAAATATTTTCAGGTATTATTGAAAGGAGAGTTTGAGTATTAGTTGAAAACAAGTTGGATGAAAATCAGTGGGTTTAGGCTTCTTAGCTTCAGCTTGTTGCATATATTGAAGTGCTAGGGAATTGTATCTGTTTTATAGATCTAGAAAAGGCTTTAGGAGGAAGCTGTTGACTGTTCTAAAAGATTATAAAATAGGAGGCAAACGTCTGCAGGCAATTAAAGGTATTTAAGTAGACTGACTGGTAGCAGATGGCAAATAGTTCATGATGTAGGGAAGTTTCAGGGGAAGACAGGATTGTACCTGTCACCACTGTTGTTCATACTATTCATGGATCATATGTTGAAAACAGTATACTAAACACAGTGAATTTAGACAAGAATTGTTTTCAGTGTCCCACAAGAGAAAATAAGATTCCAGTTCAGGTGAAGAAAGTGACTATCTGTAAGAATCACGTAAAATTTTTCTTTGGAAATAAAAACATGATTTGCAGAAGAATTTTGTGAATCTGCCAGTTTCAATAATCATTTTTTCCCCCTTGGAGTAGTTAAAACACATTTTGTTTAAAGTGAGACAGCAAATTCTGGTTACTTAATTCATAGAGAGCTGTAATTTTTGAAAAACTTTGCAGAAAAAGCAGTCTGGCTGGTCCCATCCAGGGTGACTTACACCATTCGTGAATGTGTTAAATGGGTTGTGAATGGAGTCGCGTTTTGGCACATTCTCCCAGTCCAGACACCACTCATTCTTAGAATTGAACTCTTCGCATGTCTTTTAATAACTGTGGACTGTTTATGGAGATTATAGACTTTAAAAAATTACTGTACTTCTGAAAATTTCCTTCTCTGTGCATAGCTCCTAGAAAATGTGACATTAAATCCAATATCTACATAATTTATATGATCTTATGCTATTGATGATGCAATTTATATTTATGAACTGAAAAGGCAATGCTATGCATTAAGCTGAACAAATGGGACATGGTGTGGCTAATAGCTATTACAGACATCTCAGGTTCAATTGTTAAAAATACAAGAAAAGTATACACAGACGATAGTTCGTAATGTACCGCAAAAATGAGAGGTGCTGTGCCAGGCACATAAGACAATCACACATGTAGCACTTTAGCTATCAGTCATTAGCCTTTATCAGAAAATAAGCCATTGAAACAGGCACACTTAAAACAATGTATCTATTCTACTGTGGCACTCTGAACTGTCCTCTGTAGTGAGGGAATAGGCTAGGGAGGGAGGCAGGAAGGTTGTTAGGCAGTGCTGGGATGGATAAATCATGGTGTTACAGCACATGTGAGTACTAAATGGGTGGAACGAGAAGCAGTTTGTGCCATAGGGTGGGCTACCTTGTTTTTGACCATAATTTGGTGGTGACCATTCATTCTAATGGACAGGTGATTATAGTCATGCCAATATATATATATAAAGCTGAGCAGTGATTGCAGCAGAGTTGCTAAATTACATTGCTTTCACACGTGACGTGGCCTTTGATTGGGTAGGATAAGCCTGTGAGGGGACGGGAAGTGCTAGGTGGTTGGATTGGACAGGTCTTGCAGTGGGGTTGTCCACAGGGATAAGATCCCTGTGGCAGCAGTTGGGGTGTCAAAGGGTTGGACTAAGATGTGATAGAGGTTGGGTGGGAGACAACACCATTTTAGGTGGTTTGAAATCAAACCCTGGTGAAGGATGTCATTCATTCCATGGTAGTATTGGGTGGCTAGTGGAGTGCTCTTTTGTGACTGGTTACTGGTGGTGGAAGGATGATTTCAGTTTTAAATTCTACATTGTTATTATGGACCCTCTTTGAAATCTAGGCTAATGTGATATCTGAAGTCGAGGTTTGATGTTTGCTAATGAGTTGGTTGTTGGGTGGTTTATTTTCTTATGTGAAGGTTTTGGTAATGTAGATTGATTTCTCAAGTGTTTAAAGATTTTGACAATGTTGTCAAATGTTTTTGTACCTCTTAAGGTATGCATGTAGGCTTATGTTTGCTGAACATACCGTACTACCTCCACTCAAAGCATACAAGTAAAGCACTTGTAGTAATGTTTCCTAGTATCTAAGGTGTAAATGTGCTAATCCCACTTTTGGTTTTTCCTTCTTTCGCTGCAAGAAACCTATACTCAGTTTCATGTTTTTTCAGAGAGCGAGTATAATGAACTTTGCTATAGTTAAATGCAATATCTCAAAGTAATGTTACAAACATATATTGTACATAAACTGAAGGTGTAAGGGAAGGGCAGTAGTAGACTACCTTGTATTTAGTACAGTCCTGCTTGAATCTGAAGTCTATATTTGGGCCACATTTTGTTATATTTAATTGAATTAAGTTTCTTTGTTTTGCATTGGTGACTGGTCACTTGTGACTATACAACTATAACATGTCTGAAAACATGAATAATTTGATTAATGAATTGCATATACCAATGGTGCTCCTGTCATAATGATATACAGCATGGACTGCTTGCATAATGTGGGGTAAAGTGTCTTGAAAGTTTGTAGGCCTTGTACAGTGTCATGTCCAGAAGAAATAAATTGTATATGCTTTTCAAAATGGTTGTAGACTCTTCAGATGTTGACAGCAGCTGACCATTAGTAGCACAGATGGTGACAACCAATTAGATGATCAACACCCAAGTGATACCTATATGGAAAATCACTATATAGCCTACTTCTACAGAATTTATTTGGGAATAGAAATTGCTATCACATCCCAAATCTGAAATCATAGATAACCAACAGTTTGTTTTATGTATTGTAAATTGACATCATTTATTCATAATAAATCATTACTTTATAGAGCTTACCATAAAGTAAATAATTACTGCTGTTCCTGCTCTATGGCTAACAGATTCTTGATGTACCCTTGTCTACTCAGTAAATTGACTAATCACCACCAGAGCAATTCGTAACAAAACATGTGCATTTAATGTGAAAACATTGACAAAAGATGGTGCAAATTGGGCTTGAATATTGCCCAAATATAAAACGGGGAATTTAATTTGCTGCTTTACAGTATCACCTCATTTGCTGGTCACATGCAGTGACTGTAGCCAACATCTGAAAACTCAACACTACGCCGTGACATGGATTGTAAACTTAAGCCTGGCACTGCATATATACGAGCTAGTTTCAAATTTAATTTCCTTTAGATTTGTGCTAAAAATGGTTACATATTTTTAAAATATGCAATATGATGAACATAAATGATAGGAATTGCCGGCTGATCGATAAATGAAGCCACCTAATTTCTGAGCATAGGCTCAAGCATGCTAATTTTTAGTTGTAATTTTTCATGTATCTGAAACAAGTACTTCTTTCAGGCTTTAATTGATGGACCTGTTACTGGAGTACCTCGAGGTGAGATCAGATTAACACAGCTACACCTAACGAAGTTTAGGGTCAAATTTCCATTTACTGCCCGCAGTAGGATTGTGAGGAAGGCATGGCTCGATGCAAAAGTTGATGAAAAATGGAAGGAAAGCCTGTGGGCAAAAAAACTGGAAGCAAAGCAGAAAGTAAGTATTAATCTTTGGTGACTGTGATATTATTGTGATAATGATGAACCAATTTTGATAGGAATTGCCGGCTGATCGATAAATGAAGCCAATTACTTACTGATTCTCAGTTATGTTACAATACATGAAATTTGCCTATTACCTCTTTCTAAAGGATGTCTTCATTTTCAGAGAATTTCGATGACTGACTTCGACCGCTTCAAGTTGCGTAAAGCAAAACAACTTAGAAACAAGGTCCGTAGTTTAGCATATTACAAGCTCAAGAAGAAGGCAACTCGAACGGGAACCTTGTATGGTAAGAAAAAGTCGAAGGATGGCAAAAAAGAGAAGAAACCTAAAGCCAAGCCAGCACCCAAGAAATAATGTATGAAGTCTGTGAGAAAAATAAAATTTATTATATAAGTTATTTGTCAACTTTATCTGGAAATCCCTGTGTGTGTGTGTGTGTGTGTGTGTGTGTGTGTGTGTGTACGCGTGCTCGCATGCGCCATGATTTATCTTAATTGTTCCAGACAAATGATGGGATGTTTCTGCTGAGAAAAGAGCAATTTCCTTCCCAATCCTTATCTAAACAATTTGTGCGTGTGGTCCATTGGTAAAATTTATGGTGGCAGTTGTTCAGTATGCTGCTGTTCGCAACAATGTTCACTTTGAGGATAATTTAGTGTCATGTTAAAGGTACATAAAAAACAGCATTATTACTTATTTCATAGCCAACACAAAAGGCTATTACCTTCATTCTATGTTTTCAATCAGCATTCAACAGTCATTGCCAACTTTGCACCCAATGCCACTGTTGCTGTGAGTAAAATTATACTGTTCAATCCCCAGTGAGAAGTTAAACCCTTTTCTTACTTCAGCAAGTACCTGAAATACTTAGAAGTCAGTTTTAATTCATTGCTTGTGGTAGCTACTTGCTATTGAACACAATCTGAATATGTGCAGATTGCATCTGGCAAGGAAAGTCTCATCTGTCATCAAATAGCATGTAAGAATTTTTTGTTGTTTACTTACAGGTGTGTGGAAATCTTCCATAGATTTTATGGATATGTGACAAATGGGTATGTGGGTCCTTCAACATATTGTGGACAGTACCCAAGTCAAACTTTCAGTGGTAGCTAGACAGGTGGCACCAGAGTTTGACTTGTGCAACACTGAATATTTGTAGTAGCCATTTTGCAACCTGCCCTCTGTTGGTAAACACACAAAATGAAATAGAAAGGTTCTCTGCATTGTGCTGCCACATAGTGAGTGGAGTTTTAATTGTTTGTACACTACGTCTCGCTTTACAAGTCCTACTTTGCTTACATGTGCTACCTGCATTGCGCACATTCTGTATAATCTTGATATGGTGAATTTTTCATGAGAATGATATTTTCAGTGCCCTAGAAGAGGAAATAAATGATTCTGATTCAGAAGAAAAAGGCGACTATCTGCAAGAATCATATGTACTAAGTTTTTATTTTAATAAAAACAAGATTTACTAAAGAAATTGACTGCTAATTTTAATATTTAATAGGTAAATTAGATTTCTTTGTTTGAAATGAGACAGCCAACTCAATAATTGCATTTGTAGTTATGAAGCTGTAATTTTCGAAAAACTTGTTGAAAACACAAGTCAAAGTGCCTCATGAAGGGTCACTTACGCCAGTCTTGAATGTGTTAAAGGGAAAAGTTTGATGGTTTGCTAGCACCAGAATTGTACAATGAAAGGCAAATAGATCCTCTGGTCCAAATAATTTGAGTTAAAGAACAGTTCATTGCACATACCAAAGTTCAGAAGTGTCAGTGTTCCCAAATCTAGTGTTCTTTGTTGCTTCAGCTTGGTGTTTGTTGGCTAATAAATGGTAGGACATAATACATCTTGAGATTCTTTGCAGTGTAACTAATCCTATCTCCCCCCCCCCTCCCCAAAAATCATTATGAGAGTAACAATGTGTTAATATCCTTTAAGGACAGGTATTCCAATGTAATGGAAGTTACAAAAGTTTTTATTTACACATGTGAAGGTATTATTTTAAATCTCTAATTGTGAAATTCTAGATTTTTAGGTTCCACATAATCTCAAAAGATTAAATTTCATAATAGTCTAATCTTTAAATAAGCAGATAAATATTACTAAAATATTGAAAATGGATGTATTTATTTCTATTGAATTAAGATGAAAAATATTACTTGCACAGTTGCAAATAAGGTAGATAATTGCCTCCAGTTAAATTTAAACACTCGTCCTTTAGGCCGGTATTACACTATCAAATTATTGGACAAAGAATTGGACGAAAAAATTGGATGAAATATTGGTCATATTTTATGACAAAGAAATTGGATGAAATGCAAAAGGGGGTATTACACTGTCATCCAATATTTTGTCAAATTTGCTTCAAAATGGCGGTGTAATGCTCAGCTATTGTTTATACTACAGTTGCGTTGTGTCTGCATTTAGAAGAGAAGGAGGGAAAAAAGAAAAGGAAACGCACTTGGATGAAACCGTGGGTGTCAGAGCGATATAAATAAAATTTGTTACGGTACCAGGAGGATTTTCCTTTTTTATGCCGTCGGCAGAACAGCCAGGCCGTTCACTGCCAATTATTTTGTCGCTCTTCATCCTTCACAGTTTGCAATAGAGTAACAAAAAGACTGACTCAAACAGTGTATACGAATAAGATTGTTAAGTTGATAAAGCAAGTTTCATTAAATAACGTTTTAAATGGAAAATGTGAGCACTGACAAAGAGGATAATCTAAATGGTTTATGACGTTATTAACAATGTAAGGGGGGAAACATCGCTGATAAAGTAAATAGGCTCTATTTATTTCCTTACAAAAATTGGCTGACGTATTTATATGTACATAGTCGCTTGCAAACAGATGTCAATGTTTTGAAAGTTGTTTCATTTTCCAGAACTTAGCACACCACGTTACCAAAATCATACATTCTAAAATCTGCTTCGGCCGTATTAAGATTTAGGGGTATTACTTCTTCAATTCCGATAGTATATAATGACTTTTATACATCACGGATTGTAACTCAACCTCACTTTTGCCGCTGGGTATTGGGCTACGCGAATTGACGTGACGGACAGTGTGAATTGGCCTTGTCACCTGTTATACAACGCCTCATCTGGTTTTTTAAAATTTTGTTGTTGCTAGAACACCACACAAACATTCCACTACTAGCCATGTTTACGAATACGAACGTTATGTCCAAGTAATGACAGATATTTAACCTCCAAATAAAACAGCTGTAGTGGCAAGGAAGCTGTATACTACTAGCGCTCCAAGCGGTCACATTTCTCACTGCAGGAAACAGAAGACGGGCGATTTCTTTGATCAAATCTAGGCCGAGGCGAGATTGGATGAAATATTGGACGATGTTCCCATTACACTACGTCCAATTTTTCTTTGTCCAATTCTTTGACAAATAATTTGATAGTGTAATACCGGCCTTAGATGAGTAAGCCATCAGCCTATATACTGAAACTGGCGTGCAACACTCTTCGTTCTAAATTCAACTGTATCTACATGTTTGAATAATAATTTCAATAGAAATGATACAAAGTGTTAAATTGCAAAGAATCTAGACATTCTCATATTATATTGCTGGCATTTGCCAATGTAAGCACCAAGCCGAAGTTCTACAGAATTGCTGGAGTTAGGAACACTGGCACTCCTAAAATTTTGCATGCACAATGCACTGCGCTTGAGCTCTAAATTACTCGAGCTGGCATCTTTTTTGCATGTCATTGTATATTTAGTCAAGGCCTGTCAGCATTTTTTCTCCTACCCGAACTTTAGAGTTAAAGTTTGCTATTAGAGCAAATTCCACATTTAAATAACATATAGAAAGTTGATATAAGGAAATTTGGTATAGCAACTGATAAATGGTAAAGCAATTTTAACTTTGGGATGGAAAATGGTGCAGGCTAGTAAGATCCTTCCTCCCCTGTGGATCATTTGAATCAGGAATTTCAAAATGACATGTACAAATTTTCTAGATTGGCGAAATGTTGGCCATATTGTAAAAAAAAAAAAAAAAAAAAAAGCATATTTGTTTTGCAGAACTATCAACTTCTTTGGATAAGTGTGGTGACTGAGGTTATGTTTCAGGATACAAGACTGATACCAACAGCTGTTCTAGTGTTGACAATCAGCAGCAGATTACATTTATTTGAATATGACATAGTTATGATCTTTTCAGTGGGGCTATTCTTTACTGCAAAGCTGTAGCAAGTACTGTATACATCAAATTATTGAAGCTATTTGAAAGCCACTTGGTTACTACTAAAGATGTTCATATCTTTTTAAAGTGCTACAGCCTTAAAACATCCCAAAACAGCACTTCCTACCTAAAGGTTCCTACCCCTGTAACTGATCCCAAATGCAAAACCTGTCCTATGTATCCTCCAACAACCACATACTCAGCTTCACTGCAGAGAAAATCTACCCATTCAAGGCAGTGCTGCATGCGAAACATGTTGTTTGCAATCTCTAACATTTGTCCTCTGCAGGACCTTTTATGTTATTACCACCAACAAATTGGCTGAATGTATGAATGGTAAGATGGACTATTTGGGGGACATCCAATATCTTGTTGTAGAGCATGCTCTTCAACAAGACTTGAGTACCCTTGGCACGTGTTATGCCCACACATGCTATCTGGATACTAACACCAATCCCTCGGAGCCTTCTGTTCTGTTCCCTTTTTCTCTCCTCTTGTACCTGATGAAGGTACACAGTCCTAAAGGCTTGTCCAATTTTTTTCTCTCTAGTTTTTTGTGTGACTACTGGCAGTACAAAACTGAGTACTGGCCAGCCAATCTGTCTCTTTTGAAGAATACTTTAGGCTATCTATTAAAAACATTCAGTTGAAGCATTTTTATGTTTCCTTATACATCTGAAAATTTTGTATGCTTATACATTTTTTGTGGTTAAAATTCCTTCAACCAGTATAATGCATTTTCAATTAATGTGGTCCATAGGCGATTGTTTTCTGGGTCTATAATTATGTACCCAGTTGGTTTCAGGTTTGTGAACAGGGCTTAGCTGTGTAAAAGTTTCACAGAGTAATTTGCAATTTTCAGTACGAAAAACAAATGTTTTTGGTTTTTTGCTCTATGTATAGCAGCAGCGTGCGATCTATAATGTATTCATCCGTCACTCGGCTTAACCTGTCCTATGTGACGACAAATAACAACCGCACATACTGTTAAGAGTCTCTTATGTGGGCGGCATCTGTAGTGCTACGCATAACGCAATGAGCGACGTTTGAATTTCAAACCTGCTTGTATTTTGTCGCTGTTGCATGTGCTACAGTGACGAGAAAGTGTCTGCTACAGATGATTATGTGCATGTTCTTGCAGGAATTTTGTGGCATGTTTATTTGAAAACAGTGCAAAATGTGCTCGTTGTTGGGATTAAGAAAAGAAATATATAGCGACATGCAACCTTGCAAGATTACCCATCCAGCTCACAAGAAGTCACGATAATTGTTTAAATTTAATTATGGTTCAGAATTCGAAGTGCGGCAGCCGGAGGTGATGGTTGTATGACTGTATTGTTTGATTGCGTGAGTGTTCTATTTTCTGAAGAAGGCCATTGCCGATAGCTGAAGGTGTTGTATGTGTGTGTCTCTCGCAGCTCTTCGGCACGTCTTTGCGGTGAGTTGTATTGTATTATATTGGTTTCTTTCTGTTCCATAGGACCCAATTGAGGAGTGAGACTCCATGGTCATGGAACAAAAGTCAATACATTGTTACACAAGAATGGTAATAGAAAATTTTTAGGTAGTCCTTTGCACATGACAATCTCAAGACAAAGTGAAAAGAAGCAATAAAGAAAAAAATGGATTAGCTTAATTGTTTAACTTTTCTAGGAGTTCGACAGAATAAAAGGAGTGAGCCATGAGGTAACTCTTCAATTTAGATTTGAAAGCAAGTGGATTAGTGCTAAGATTCTTTAGTTCTTGTGGTAGCTTATTGAAAATGGATGCCGCAGAATACTGTACCCCCTTGCTGCACAAGTGTTAAGGTGGTGTGATGCAAATGTAGATTCGACCACTGTCTAGTATTCAGAGTGAAAGCTACTTACTTGTGGGAATAAGCTGATATTATTAACAAACGGCATTAAAGAAACATATTGTGATGCCAGAGTCAAAATTCCCAGACATGACGTACGCGAACTTGCACCAGATATTGCTTGAACCGCCCGTTTTTGAGCCAGAAATATCCTTTTTGCATCAGGCGAGTTACCCCAAAAAACAATGCCGTATGTCGTAAGTGAGTGAAAGTAAGCATAATAGACTACTTTTCGTGTTGAAAAATCACTTATCTTAGATATTGTGCTAATGGTAAATATAGCAGAATTTAGTTTTGGAACAAGATTCTGAACATGGGCTTTCCATGACAGCTTACTGTCTATATGAACACCTAGAAATTTGAACTGTTCAGCCTCACTTATCACATGCCCATTATGCGTAATCAGAATGTCAGGTTTTGTCAAATTTTGTGTTAGAAATTACTGTGATTTAACATCAACTTGCTTTCTACAAACCATGAACTTATCTCTTGAACTGCATTATTTGATACTGCGTCAATATTACAAGCAACATCCTTCACTACCAAGCTGGTATCATCAGCAAACAAAAATATTTTAGTCACCTGTTATACTCGAAGGCATATCGTTTATATAAATAAGAAACAGCAATGGTCCTAAAACAGACCCCTGGGGCACCCCATACTTAATTGTGCCCCATTGGGATTGCACGTCATAGCCATTTTCTACACTGCGGAGAATTAATTACCTTCTGTTGTCTATTATTAAAGTAAGAGGTGAAGCAGTTGTGGGCTACTCCCCATATTCCATAATGTTACAACTTCTGGAACAATATTTTGTGATCAACACAAACGCTTTTGTTAAATCAAAGACGACGCCTAATGTCCGTAGCCTCTTGTTTAACCCATCAAGTGCCTCACAGAGAAACGAAAATATAGCATTTTCTGTTGTTAAACCAGTTCTAAAACCAAACTGTACGTTTGACAAATTATGTGAACTGAAATGATGAATTAATCTTGAATATACAGCCTTTTCAATAACTTTAGAAAAAACAGATGGCATAGAAATATGTCTATAGTTGTCTACATTATCCCTTTCTCCTTTTTTATAAAGTGGTTTCACTACTGAGTACTTTAATCTGTTAGGAAACTGACCATTCTGAAAGGAAAAATTACAAATATGGCTTAGTACTGGGCTAACATATGGAGAACAGTATTTTAGAATTCTGCTAGATACCCCATCATATCCACAAGAGACCTTAGTCTTTAGTGATTTAATTATGGACTCAATCTCACATATGGAAGTATCATGAAGGACCATTTCAGGTAACAGCCTCGGAAAGGCATTTTCTAAAAACGTTATATGATTACCTGTAGAAACTAGTTTTGTTTAGTTCCCCTACTATATTCAGAAAGTGATTATTGAATATTGCACATATATCCAACTTGTCAGTAACAGAAACACTCCTACTACACACTGACGTTATATCTTCTACCTGCTGGTGCTGACAGACAATTCCTTCACGATGGACCAGATAGCTTTAATTTTATCCCGAGAGTTTGCTATTCTTTTTGCATACCACATACTTTTTTGCATTCTTAATGACATTTTTCAGAACCTTAAAGTACTGTTTGTAATGAGCTACTGCATCTTCATTCTGACTGCTTCTAACATTTTGAAACAATTCCTGCTTAGTTCTACATGATACTCTTATCCCGTTTGTCAGCCACCCTGGCTGTCTGTTACTGGAAGTACCCTGTTTTGAGCGTTCTAGCGGAAAGCAACTTTCAAACAGTATAAGAAATGTGTTCAGAAAAGCATTATATTTATCGTCTGCATTATCAGCACTATAAACATCCTGCCATTCTAGTTCCTTAATTAAGCTTAAAAAGGTTTCAATTGCAACTGGATTAACTTTTCTGAGTAACTGATATTTATGTTTAACATTTGTTTGAGAACAAATACTTTTAGAATGAAAAGTTGGGCATCGTGGTCTGATAGGCCATTGACTATTCTGCTGGCAGAGTGCCCTTCTAATAATGAAGAATGAACAAAGATATTGTCATTGGTAGAACTGCTATTTCCTTGCACTCTCGTTGGAAAAAATACTGTTTGCATCATGTTATAGGAATTAAATAGATCTAACAGCTGACTTTTCCTTGAGCTATCACCTACACAATTAATGTTGAAATTTCCACACACAAATAAATGTTTATACTTCCTATACAGTGAACCCAGAACCAATTCCAGATTGGGCAGAAACATTTTAAAATCTGAGTCAGGGGATCTATAAATAACAACTATTACTAGTTTAGTTCCATTAACATTAACAACTCCTGCACAACATTCAAATATCTGTTCTGTGCAGTGTTTAGAAAAATTGATTGACTCCGATGAAAAATCGTTTTTTACATACTCCCCCACACTGCAAGGAACTCCTAGAGTAGAAGGCAGCTAACCTGTATCCTGGCAAAGGAAGTCTCTGAATTGTCACACCACTTAAAAAGTGCTCTGAAATACCAATAATGTCTGAATCAGTATCAATAAGCAGTTCATTAACTTTATCTCTGATACCTTGTATATTTTGATGAAAAACAGTAATTCCCTTAGTACTTATATTCTTAGACTTTGTGAAAGGTGGTTCCTTTCTTAGAGGGACTTCCTTTAAGCAGGAATACATATCAGTTGTCCTCAGTCTAAAAAAGGTGCAGTCCTAACACCAACTACTACAGGAATTTTTCCATGAGTGACACCCCCACCCCCTACTACACTGTCAACTATGAGCTTTGCCAACCTCCCCTTCCCATACCTATTGAGGTGCAGACCTTGCCTAGTAAAATCCGACCTTTGGATAGTCTCAACTGGCACCACTGCAATGTGATCCATGCCCTCCGTCATCAGCGCCTTCTCAAGTCCCATGTTAACACGGCTAACAGTTGTATTAAGACAAGGCCTATCATGACGCTGAAACAGTTGCACGAAATGCACATTCATGCCACCAGTTTGAGTTGCTATCCTTTCCAGATCACCACCTATATCATATTCCCCGTCCCTATCAAGACTATTCCTGGCCCCACCCACTATAACTACCTGATTCTCTTTTGAGAAATTCCTACATAAGTCCCCTATGTTACAAGTGACCTGAGCTAACCCTGCACTATGCTGGTGACCTGGTACTCACTCCCAAGTACTTCCTGCAACTGTTGGCCAACATCTTTGCCATGGAGAACTGCCTAGCAACAGAACCTTCTTCCTAAGAGCCCCCTCTACAAATTTCGGCTTCCTAACAGCTGAGGTCTGCTGTGTACTTCCTACACTTACAGCTACAGGAGGTTCATCTCCACTCAACTCTAACAGTTGGTCAAACCTATTTGCAACTTGCAATGTAAAGCTATCTGAATACCTTCTCCAAGCTATCTTCTTGCCAACTGCCAGTTCCCATTCCCCAGCCCTCCTTCCCCTCCTCAACCTACCTAGTTCCTCTTCAGCGTTTTTCAACTGCACCTGAAGGGCGCAGATCAAACGCTCCTGCTCCTCTTATCATCTTATTCCTGCTGCAAATCCTACAGTTCCAGGAGAGAACCTTACCACAATGCCCACTGGCTTTCCCACTGCACTCCCCCCCCCCCCCCCCCATGAAAATATTTACTACAAATCCCACACTGCAGCCCACTACGCACGACCCTATGACAGAGCCCACACTTTTCACTCATGGTAAAATTTCACAATTATTTGTTAAGAAAAACTAGACATCTACGTTATGAAGTCACGATTCTACAAAAGAACTAGGAAGTACCTCTTAACTACAGCAATCAACAAACCTGTCTCTACAAATCAAGTAACAACAACAACTGATAGTATGAGAAAAGAGCAAATAACACTACCACAGAAACTTTACACTGTTGCTTGTATAAACAAATTCAAGCGTCACTAATAAACGAACTAAGCACAGTGAGAGTACAAGAGTTATCAAATACCGTAACTTAAAGTTTCCCAACCTCAACTACATTAAAAACAGCAAGTCACCTGTTGAGAAGTACTAAGTTTAATAAATAACTAGCATGATACTAACTTTAATAATTTAACTACAATAACACAAACACTTATTGGAACTTAGCTTTCGGAGACCGCTATGGCTGGAACCACTCGCCACCAGATGTTATCAAAGCAGTAAGACGTCGATGCCAGTGCACACGCAAACACAAATAACACCACTTAAAGCAAATATGGCACAACAAACGCTAAAATAACTGACGATCCTTTACTAGAACACTTCTATATAGAATATTATCACGAAATAACAGTTAAAATAATTATATTAATCCTAAAATTATATAAAAATCGAGAGCAATGTGCACAGCAGTCCAGCACTGGTCCTTACTATATTATTAATTCCAACCTGGACTTTCCATTATTATATCTTCTATTTTTCATAAATTTCTGATGCTGAAGTTAGTTTATATGCAGGTGGTATTCAAGATATTTCAAAAACACTAATTAGATGTTCAGGTAGAAAGAAGATTCAATCTGTTTTGAAAATGAAACCTGTCACTGACAATAGAAAGGAAAGAATTGCCCAAAGACTTTTTGTTGAACAGAAGAAAACTTTGCTTCATGCAGGAGTCTACACTGCTATTTTGCCACATAGGTATGTCAAGTTATTTCAAGCAAGAGAATCTCTTCTTTATGAAGCTGTTTGAGCTGACAAAACAATTCCTTGCATATTTTTTGAAAATGGAATTGTCTGGAGTAGCTGAATATGAAAATTTGGTTGCCATTGATGTGCAAAACAGACAAAACCACTTGCCCGATAAGCTGGTTTTTATAGGAGGCAATGCTGATAAAGTATTTAAAGGCATCTAAATCAGATGCCACATGTTTAGAATTTATGTTGGTCTTAAAAAATGCACATATTTGAGGCCCTCTATATATGCTCAGGAAGCTGCTCTTGAAAATGTGAAACATTTTTTTATATTTTCTGGTCTTGATCCAGCTCTTGGATTCAAACCTCAACATTTATGGCTTTATTGAAATTGGAAGATATATTACTAACTGTGATATCTGAAGAAGAAAAATTTACCCTAGATGTCAAACTGAGAAACAATCAGATTGATAATTCTCTGAATGGTTTGGAGAAAGAGAACAGTTTCAGTCAATTTTGGAATGAAGTTCTAAGTCAAGTAAAAAATCCAGTCTTATTGAAAATGGTAAAGGCTGTATTGTCCTGTTTCTGTGGACCATCCGTTGAAAGTGCATTCAACTTGATGGATGACATCATTATGGAGTGTAGAACTTAATGAATATTGATACTTTGGATTCAGTCCAGACAGTGGAATATTATCTACTATCAATGAATGTGATCATGTCTAGTTTTTGGGTCTGATGTAGCATTGCCATAGGGGTAGAAAAAAAAGTATAAATTAAGAGCGGTAGAATGATTGTCTTCTTACAATATTTATTTTCACAATTGATGTAACTAGTGTCCATTTTTTACTTTCTGTATATTCATGTATATATTAATTCATGATAAAAGGAGCAAATTTTAATGTACCTTCTCCAAAGGTTTCATTTGTAAAGTCAACAATGTAAAAATTAATTTCAGGTGTTAATGAACAGAACAAGTGAAGGAAGCTTAGGTAGAGACAGTCTATTTTTTGCACATGTTAGTAGTAGTATGTTTTTTCATAGCCACTTGAGAATGTAAGGAGTGCAAATGTACAAATTTAAAGGTTTCTTTCTTCAAAATATATATGTGAAGTTTTAAACGGAATTGTGCTGATTTATTTCTAATGAAGAGGAGCTACCCCATGTAGTTTGAATTGGCCTTATAGCTCAGTGAAAGAAGGAAAATTAGGGAGGAAAATTTGTATAGTCTCAAATTTTTGTACAGTGGTAGCAGGGAGTGTTATGAACAACATACTAAAAATCCTGACCTATAGGGTGTGAGTGTTGGGGTGGGGGTGCATTTAAAGGTCACTTTTCATGTTTTTCTTAAATGACTCGAAAACCGTGGCTTCTAGTAAAAATATTTCCCAGTACATAATTAAAGTACATTAAATTTCCTACAAAAAAGGTCCTATTCATTTTTTCTATAGGACCATTAGTTTTCTCATTACAAGGGGTGAAAAAGGCAATTTATGAAAACAGTCATTTCATAGTATAAAATTAATGTTTATTGTTAAATGAAGTGGACTAAGACCAAATATTAAAAGCCAAAACCTCATTAAAGTACAATTGAACAGTACTGAGGGATAAATTTTGTTCTGAGGATGCACCAGGTGGCAGTGGGGGAGAGCGGGTTTGATGGGGGGTGGGGGGGGGGGGAGGGCGAGTGTAGATGAGGGAAAGTGTGACACTGAAATGATGTCATGCACTTTACTTATTTGTGCTTCTGCAAAACAAGGAGTGAGCTAATGAGTCCCCACTCCATCTAGGCCATTAGGTCGCAGAAGCAACTACAGGGTGTTTCACAGAGTTACACCGACACTTCCACAGCACACCTCGTAAATAACTTGCAGTATGTCCCAGCATGTAGTATAGGTGATATGAATGATCGTGGATGAATGGCAGCAATGAGGGCATTGGATATAGATGCCAGCTTCTTTTGAATTTTCCTTTTTTGCCCTTTTTTCACTGATAAGCAGTCCGTGAAGACTTGGAGTGAATGAGGTACCATTTTCTTAGCTTCTCTAAGAAATTGCCAAAAGATGGAAAAACATAACTATCATACGGTATTGACTGAACATCATCTAAAATTATAGTGGCAGCTGCTTTTACAATTCTCTCTCATTCTGCTTGTTCATCTTTGCACTTTGAAGAATACCAAGCGTCATTTAAAATTTTTTCACCTGAACTACAAAAACACACAACTTTTTGGTGTCGCACAAGTCCAAAGTGTGCGCCACCTACTTTCGCCGCGCGCTGCCATGCACGCACGGCGCGGCATTCTTACGACGTCAGCCGCGAGCGCCCTCTGCTACAACTCTGCTCATGGCCACCACTGAATGACATCATTCACTTGGGACTGAGATAGGAACCAGTCAACACTTTGGATTCAGATAGGCACCAGTGAAGACTTGGCTATAGGACAGGCACTAGGCAGGCCCTAGCTCAACTATATATCAGCCTTCTGCAGTACCGAGCTATGTAAAAGTTAAGTATTGTATAAATTCTGTGCAATATATATCTCATTCTAACTTACTCTAGTGTTTCTAATTTCTGCTGTCCCACTGTCTGCTCACCTCCGTACCTGCACAAGCGTGCTACCTTTATTCCTGTGTCAGTCTTCCTACTCGGCCACCGACACATACGACGGAAACGAGACACAAAACTTTTCCTCGTGCGAATTGTACTAAAAACAATATTGTCCCCATACTTTTCTATGTCTCTCCTTCACTGTCTATATATGAGGTAATGTTCCAGAAATTTGCTCAAACAAGTTGTCTGAGGTGAACTGGCAGTCATCATTTCCTTCTATGTAATTGCATATTTCCTCCATTGAAGCATTGACTTCATCATCAGGGTGTCTACTCTGTCTAGATTTAGGCAGTGAGCCTATAAAGAATCTTTTATAGCAATATTAGTGAGAACAGAACAGATATGTTGAACTATTTCTTGCTGCCTGACCCTGTGTTGGAGGGTACTCAACATACAGTGTATTAGTACGCTTAGGTTGTTACTTGAAGTGTCATAATTTAATGTCACTCAAACCAGGTCTTCTTACTTTCGGATTTTAATGAAGTTGTTTTATCTTCTTAAATGTCAAGAATAATACTACATATTATAGATTTGTAGTCCAGCATTTGCTGTGCCTCCTTGAGCCTAATGTATTCAACTCCAGAATATCACTTTGTATTAAATCCTTCATCATTCTTTTCACACCAAACTCTGGTTAACGTCTTGTGAAATAATTTCCAAATATGTAGTCTTAAACTAAGTTTATTACTCGGAGCTGAGATACAATCAGAACATTAACATGTTACAGGCTCGGGGAATTAACCAAGGAATACAAAGTAAACAACAAAATCATGCTTAGCAACGCATCAGAGATAATCTCTTCATTTTTATGTGCATGTTTACTCTTAGCGGACAGCAGTAGCGTCACTGAATACTTGCTGCTGCCACCACCTCCAGAATCTGAAACAAACAGATTCTGGTGGCAGTTTCTGTTCTCGTGATTTCTTAATTAATTTAACATCGCAAATTAAAGTTTATTTGGGTATCTCAAGGTATATGAGAATTAAGGAGAGTGGCTTGTACCACTACATACTCCCTCCCTCAGCCTTAGTCACATCAATTCAATTAGTGAAGACAAATTTGAATTGCAAAGTAAGTATCTTGGCAGCTGACAGTGGAGAGTTTTGACGAATTATGACAATTTAAATTGTCAACAAACAAACCTTTGTTATCTCTTCCCTGTTTTATTTGTAAGAATAAAGACAAGTTAATTCTCTATCAGTTCTCCTGGAAGGGTCACTCACGTAAACTAAGGAGAGAATGTCTTAAGTTCCTCAAATTTCCATTTAAATACTTGTGCTGATACTTTTTTTTTTTTACCTTTTGTGGAATATGAGCAGCATTGTAGTACAAGTACCCTCAGACCAGCATAACCTGTGTGAACCTAAATTTAGAGAGTAAGGGGCATTTCTTTTTATTCATTACCCATCAGAAGAGGAAAAGACAAAACAAAATATGAAGTACCAAGCTGTATGCTTAAGTCACTTCTAGGTGTCAGTCGTTATCTGTTGAACCACACACCCATTTGTTAGGACCTCATTATGGGCACCTAACAGGAGCAAACAGCCTCATTTTGGAGGTCTACCACTCCCAACATTTTCTCCATCTCATTGATTGTCTTCTGAGAGCAAACATTATACAATGTCCTCCCTTTTAAACCCTTTTTACTTGGTTCTATTTCACATACCTCTAGCTGAACCTGAGATTCTTTGTCATTCCACACTACTCTGGGACAATGGAAGTATGCACACTATTCCAAATGATCGTGCACTTCCTAATGTCAGTACTCTTACACTTCTCCTGCTATCCCCCCACCTTAAAGGAGTGTACGAGAAAAAAAAAAAAATACTTAAGTCTATCTGTCAGACTGAAGTTGTTACTATTCAGCTTCAACCTAAACTTAAAACTAATAAGGTAACCACAACTTAAAACTAAATAAAAAAAAAAAACCCTAAGCTAAAACCCCATGTGTATGTGTAAAATGTGTGTACATGTATTAGTGTATATTGTGTGTCATGTTAATCATGTTCCAAACTCAAGGTAAAACTAACCAGGAGTATCCACTAGCAGGTGATACCAGCTCTTGTCCAACTCCAGTAAAAGAAATAAACAATAATCAGGTAGCTTAAAGTAATAAAGGTTGAAAGAAAAGGAGAGAAAAGAAACTATGTTGCCGTAGCTTCCGGGAAGGCTGGCGCAATGCCATTTTGCATATGGAAAAGGGGAAAGATGAGTCCGGTCCCTCAATAGAAGAAGAAAGAAAGGAAAACGAGAGACAGGATTTTTGGGACCTAAGAAAAATAGACGACAGACCCCTAAAGAAAAAAAAAAAAAACCCAGTACCCCCCACCCCAGGAACCCTGAGATCAATTCCGTAGCAGTATAACACCCGAGGTCAACGATATGTCACTCTAGTTCTTCGAGGACCTCTACAGAAAGGATGTTATAGGCCCTTCACAAGTTCTCCCCCAAAAGTAGTCCTGAAAATCCCCTATTGCAAAATACACTACCTGTCACTGCTGTTGATCAAGCACTTAGGACATTTATCGGTGCTGTGTATGTAAGTGTGTATATCCTAACCAACGACAAAAAAAAAAAAAAAAAAAAAAAAAAATTGAGCACTTAACCAAGTTGTCTCGAGGAACCAGGACCACGACATGAACAGGTGGACTTCTATCCTCCCTTGTTTGATCGAACCTTGATTTTTTTTTTTTTTTTTTTTTTTTTTTTTTTTTTTTTTTTTTTTTTTTTTTTTTTTGCACTATTCATTCCCTCCTCTTAAGGAGGACGGCGGGCTGTTTGAGGGCGTGCTTTGCCCTTTTCAGCCTATGGTTTACATTTATTTTGCTTTTATTGCATATTTAATACATTTTGCATTAATTACAAGTGCATTGGTTTCATTTTACAATTTTAGTGATTTATCATTTACAGTTTTACATATTTACAATTTTTGTTACATATTAGTTACATTTTTTTTCTTAACATTGTACAAATTTCTATAGTTCTTAACTATTGTCTTAGCATAAAATTTGACAATTTGAGGGAAATTTTACATTTACAGAAATATTTAATGGATAAACTTACTTACTAGGTTGCTAACTGTGGTTTGTGTGTAGTTTCTCCCTTTTTTTTCTCATTTTTGTGTTTGTGTGTGTGTTTTATTCTCTCTCGTCTAGGTAAGGAGGTAGTGCTGTGTTCCTAGTCATAGGGGTCGTGGTGGGTGCGATGTTTGGGAAGGCTTTGGCAGTGCTGTGTGCTGTTGTACACGCCGGGATTATGTATTTGTACTTTGGTCGTCGAGTTGTCCTCGGTCTTGTGGTTAGTAGGTCTTCCACGTCAGGTCTTCTTGTTAGTATGTGTCTGCCATATCTGGCTCTTAGTTTTGTGAGTCTAGTTTGCAGTGGCTGTATGTGTGCAATTCAGTATACTTCGTCGCAGGGGGTTAGTGGGTGCAGTCCTTAAGGTGCTTCTTGTTAGTCGTCTTTCAGTTCTGTATAGTCGCTCCGTTATTTGTTTTGTCATTCCTCCTAGTGGTGCTGTCGCATATTCCATTAGTGGTCATATGAAGGTCTTATAAGTATGTATTGCTGTTCTGTCATTGCATCCTGTGAAGCGTCCTTGGACAAATCTTATTAGGTTTTGCCTCTTTCTGGTCCTGTCGAGGATATGTTCGAGGTGTTTTTTCCAGTTCATGTGCTTGTTCAAGTGCACTCCCAGGTATTTTGCAGTCGGGTTTAGTATAAGTGGGGCGTCCCATAGTGTTAATTGTATGTCAGTACCGTCTTGCTGGTGTTTTCTGGTCAGGTTCCTGTGTTGAAAGAGAACTGTCTGTGTCTTTGTCAGGTTTGGTCGTATCCTCCATTTAGCCATGCATTTTTCTAATTTACGGAGGTATGTCTTTGCTTTGCGTTGTATTGTTGTTATCTTTTGTTCTGTGCACCAATATGCAGTGTCATCTGCATATAGTGCAACAGTTTCTTTTTGGGTTGTCACTTTTGGTATGTCAGCCGTATATAGCGTGTACAACAGCGGGGAGAGGATGCCTCCCTGTGGGACTCCTGCCTTTGGGGAGAAGCCTTCTGAAATCGTGTCTTCGATGTGTACTTTGCAGGTTCTTTCTGTCAGGTATGACTGTATTATTCTGACAAACTTGTTTGGGATGCCGAGTTGTGTGAATTTGTACAACGTTCCCTGGTGCCAAAGCTTGTCGAATGCACACTCGATGTCCAGGAAGACCGCGAGCGTGCCTTCGCCGGTGTTGAAGCCCTGTGTTACTGCGTTTGTCAGTTTGAATAGAGGGTCGGTAGTTGCGTGGTCCTGTCGGAATCCTGCTTGCGTCATGGGTAGTAGGTCCTGGTCTTTGGCGTATTTTTTCAGTCTGTCTGTCAGTATACATTCGTACGTCTTGCCTATTACGTCTAGTAGTGGAATGGGTCAGTATGATTTCGGGTCAGTTCGTGGTTTGTTGGGTTTTGGTATGAGTATTTTTACTGGTTTTCCAGGTACTGGGGAAAGTTTCTGCATGTATGCAGTAGTTGTATATGGTTGATAAAATTGGTATAAGTACTTGTTGTGGGGCTTTCTTCAGGTGTATGCGCTTGATATCGTTGGCTCCCGGGGCTGAGTTTCTTCCTGAGAAGATAGCCTCCTGTATTTCTTCGTCAGTTATTTCTTTGGTGAGAGCGACCTGTTCTTCTGTTTCTATTGTTGGAGTTGACAGGGTTTGGGGGAGCTGAATGTCTATTATTCTTTTGTGGTGGATGTCGAACTTTTCGTCTTGGGGGAAGGAGTATACCTCTTCTAGAGTTCGTTTAAAGATGTTAACTTGGTCTTGTTTATTTGTGGTCGGTTTGTCGTTTTCTATGAGTGTGATATCTGTTTTTTGTCTTTGTCCTGTCAGTGTGCTTAATTCGTTCCAGAAGCATCCTCCTTGTCTGTAGTCAAGTTGGCTGCATGTCTGGTCCCATTCCTGCTGTCGGTATTCGGAGATTATGCGTTTTGTTTGTGCGTTCAGTCTGTTCCATTGTCTTTTTAGGTCTGGGTTGTCAGTTCGTCTTATTTCTCTGTATATGCGTTTTTTCTGTCTGATTAGGTCCAGCGCTGCTTGCGGAATTGTGGGTTTCCAATTGTTAATCGTTTTAAGGGGAATGGCTTCGTCTATGGCTTGTTTGATTGTTTCCTCTACTTTTTTGACCGTCAGCTCTAGGTCTTGGTTGTCCATTATTGCTACTGGTATGGATAGTTCTCTAGTTATCGTCTCTTTGCACTTGTCCCAGTCTGCGGTGGCGTAGTGTCTTATGGTTCGTCTGTTTGGGTGTGCTTCAGGTGGGTTTGTGGCGTCTGTGGAGAAGTGGACAGGGAGGTGATCGCTTGTAAGGGAGTCTCCTACTTTGTAGTCGGTAATGGTGTTTGAGAGGTTGGGGCTGTATAGGATGTGGTCGGGGGCTGAGTCGCCTGTATGCCCTATGAAGGTCGGTTGATGTATTGGGAGCCTCATGATAGGTTCTGTAAGCAGTATGTCATACAGAGCTTGTCCATTTGCGTTATGTGTCTTGTCTCCTAGCATTTCATGTCTTGCGTTTAGGTCTCCCATTATTATGTATCGTCTGTATGTCATGATGTGTCTTATGAGTCTTTCTGGTATTGGGTTGCCTGGGGGGTTATATATGTATGCGATTAGCATGTCTTGTCTGTTTCGTCCTTTTATTTTGATGAGTAGGACTTCCTTGTCTTCCAGGTCTGCAGGAATAGAGACTACTTTTGCTGGGATTGTGCTACGCACCAGGATTGCAACTCCTCCTCGTCCATCGGCCCTGTCCTTTCTGTATGTGTTGTATCGCGAAGTATGGAGGTTCTTGGTGGGTTTCAGCCAAGTTTCCATGATTTCCATGATTCCTACTATGTGAATGTCTTCGTTCACTAATCTGTGGTGTAGTATCGCTAGTTTTGTTCTTACTCCTTGCACATTGGCGAAGAGTAGGTTTGTTTTTCCTAAGGGGACTTCTTCTGCCATTTTGTTGTGGGAGGGGAGGGGGAAACGGCTGCCTAGCTGCTTGTGTGTTTGTGTGTGTGTGTGTGTGTGTGTGTGTGTGTTTGTTGCTTGTGGTGTTCAGTCGCTTTTCTTGGTCTCTGGTGTCTTGCACAATGATGTGCAGTTTGTTTCCTGATTGCGTTTGATATATTCTTTTTTCCAGAATCTGGCTGACCGCCAGACCTACCGCCTTTGTTACGTCGTTCTTCCTATTCTGGAAGAGGTTCATCAGTGTGCCCGTGAGCACACGGATGAGGTCTTCTTTTAGTATCACCTCTTGTTTGAATTCATTTTCTTCTTCTGGTATGGAGATGGGCGGGTTAATGAGCTTTATAGGTGCTTGTAGGTCCGTTGTTGGGGCGTGCTTTGGTCTTTGCGGGCAGTTGTGTGAAAGCGCAGAGTGACTTCCTCCGCAGTTTGCGCATTTGGGGGGTTCTTTGTTGTTGCATGCAGTGAGTTGATGGTCACCTCCACAGTTTGGGCATTTTGGCGTTTGTTTGCTGTTACACTTTTCGGTGTCATGGGTGAATGCTAGACATATCCCGCACTGTACCGGTTGTGGTGGTGGGAGGTGGGGAGGTTCGCCCTCTTTCTTTGAGTAGTCTATGACCACGCCTTCTTTTTAATATCCTGTCCACCATTTCCTGGCTTCTGGTGAGGACTCGAAAGTTTTGCGTTTTCGCCTGTCCTCGCTTTTGGTCTAGCATTCTCCAGGTTTTAACTAAGGAAAGGTTTTCTTCTTTTAGTTGTTGAGTCACTTCATCCTCTGTGACATAATAGGGAATTCTTTTTATAATGACACTAAGCATTGGTGTTTGGGGATTGCGGCGTTGCCCTTCCATGCCTACCTTTGGGGGGAGTTCTTTGACTACCACTTGCGAGAGAGTGACGAATCTTCTGAACAATTCTTGCATGCGATTTGCTACGCCCCTAAGGGATAGTTTAATGTATGAAACTCCTCTTTGTATAGTTTTGATACCTAGGATCGATTGTTTGATTTCCCTATCCATATAGGTGTCGAAAGCAGCTACTATTGTCTTTTGGGTCTGCCCCTTGGGGATGTTTTTTACTTCATACGTGGTGGTGACCTGCCAGATTTCTTCTTCTGGGGTGCTGGTGACGCTGTTTGTGTCGATTGTTAATTCCCCTTCTCCAATGGATTGGGGCGACTGTGGGGAAGCAGCGCTGCTTGCTCCTTCTAGGGGTTGTGGGCGTTGGGGAGTGTTGCTTTGGCTGAGTTGGGGGGGGGGGGGAGGTGGGGTACCTCTTCTGACGACTGCTGACCAGCTCATTTCTAGTTCCCTCGTGTTGCTACTCTGCACTATGTTGTTGAGAGGAGGTGGCAATTGCGAGGGGCTTGCTGGTCTATGGGTCTCATTTGGGAGGTCTTCATGTTGTTGGTTCGACATCAGGATGGGGGGCCGGCTGTTGTCTACGCTGGTGTCCAGGCGGGACGTCGGGCTATCCTGAGACGCTGATGTTCCCACGTCTGGTTCCATACTTCTTGTTGGGTTTGTTGGTTTTTTCCAACCCTCTGGACTGTACTTTCCCATGTACTGGAGACCGTGTGTGGTGGGTGACTGGTTGTAGTGTTGTGTGGCCACGCTGTAAGGGGGTGCCTCTTCTGCTGTGCATGGACACGAGACCAGACAGTGCCGCCGAAACAATTATTTGGCTCGGGGGCAGGGTGCCTCGCTCCTGACACAGGATATTCCCTAGCTTCTACTGGTGAGGCAGAACTATTCTGCCGCGTGGCACTGGTGTGGGACCTGTGCTCACAGGGAGCTTTACAACAATTTTGCTTTTGACTTTATGCCAGTCGCGGCATTTTGACAGTTGACAATTTTGCAATTTTCGTGAAACCACCCTTGGCGGAGTTGATGGCTGCAATGGCGACGAATGCCGTTGTGGCAGTGTGCTGCTTGGGGAGTAGAGCGATCTTTGCACCCTCTTCGGCGACTGCTGCTACTCCCTGCTCTGTGCCGCTCTTGGTGCTTGAAGGGTGGGGGCAGCGGCGATCCTCTCTCCTCAGTCGCTCCTTCGCGACTGCTGCGACATGCTGGGCTGCGCTGCTCTCGGTGCTCAGTGGGGTGGAGGGAACCTTGATTTAACCATGCAAATATAAATATCAAAGTATTGCTCAACATACAGTGAGAACACTTTTAATATTGTCCTATTTACATTTCATACCATTTTGGATTAATGTTATACATGAAAATATTCACAATATTCAACAATAAAACCCTAATATATGGTCCTTACAAAATAATATTTATTTAGACTAAAATTAATAATCATAATATTGAATGATTGTTTTAATTGCTGTTTTATCTTATAGTGCCATCTGTGAATAGAAATTATAACTATCTTCCTCATATGTGTATTCAGAGATGTTAATCCTATTTCTACAGAACATATTTAATATACTCTCTGAATAAAAACAAAAAAATAAGACACCTTGAATATAGCCAATGATAAAAAAAAAAAAAAAAAAAAAAAAAAAAAAAAAAAAAAAAAAAAAAAAAAAAAAAAAAAAAAAAAAAAACCATTTCAATATCTCAAAGGTTTAATATAAGGTCGTATGATATTAACATTGTTCAAACCTTTATCCACTCCTGTATTTGGATCTTCTACGTGAACTGCTTTGACTTGTGGTATTTTAACTATTCTGTATGGACCGCACCATTTGTCAAAAAACTTTCCTGTTTGTTTCTTGATATTCGAACTAAGCTGGAAGTTTTTTTATCAAAATTAAATCGCCAACATTGTACTCAGGATTTCGAGCTTTTGTATTAAGTTTTCTTAAGCGTAACTCAGCTGCTTTGTGTAAGTTGCGTTTTACTATGCTCTGGGTTCATCATCTTTTCTGTTTTGACTTGGTGGCCATACAAAATGTTTTAACAGTGGTTCTCCAATAAATTTCTTATTGAGTATTTCTACCAGAGAAAACCCAGTCGAAATATGAGGGAGTTCATTAAGAATCGTTTGGAAATCAGATAACCAATTAGCACATGATATATGCTTTTCTGAGCAAAATGTTCTAAACAAATGACCTAATCCCGCATAATACTTTGTTGGGTTAGATTGTGGATTATATTTCGAGATGATAATATGTCTAATATTGTTCCATGCAAGAAATTCTTTAAATTCTTTGCTGACAAATTGTGCTCCATTATCCGATAAGATATGTTCTGGTTTCGCCACTGCTTCAAAATACTTTTAAAAACACCTTATCATTGCTTGCGTATCAGCTCTTTGTATAGCATACAACTGTACATATTTTGACCAACACACTACTATGACAAACACATACTGTACACCCCTAGACTAGTTGGTAGTTGTCCATATATATCACAAGCTACTAGGTTGTATAGTTTCTTCGGAATAATTGGATACAGAATGAATGGGAAGGGTTTATTAAAATCCTTAACCTTCTGGCAAATACCACATGTTCTTATAATCTGAATAACACGTCTACTAACATTTGGAAAGTAATAAAATTTTGTCAAATGTTCAACACACTTCTTAATTCCGAAATGCCCATACCCTCTATGTATAAACCAAATGAGGTTGTCTTGAGCAGCGTCAGGAATACTTCCAATTCTCATCCATAACATTCTTTTTCCAAAACAGTCATTGATCATATAAAATTCATTTACACCTCTGGCAGCTTTCTCGAAATTTTCCTTAAAAAAACTATCACTTCTGATGTTAACTCTAATTTTATTTGCCAAATCTTGTACCAACATGTTTGGGGAACTTATTTGTAAAAAATTAATGGCAAATAATAATCCTTTCCCTTCACTTACTTCAACATTCTGCATTCCAACCTGAAGACGAGATAGAGCATCAGGTATGATATTTGTAGAACCCTGAATGTACTCTACTTCAATATCAAAACTTTGAAGGAATAATGTCCACCTCATTAGGCGATTATGGAGAAGTTTACTTTGAAATAGGAAAGAAAGAGCCTGATGGTCGGTGTAAACAATGATTTTTGATCCCCAAATTAAATTCTGGAATTTTTTAATTGCCCATACAATTGCTAATAGTTCCTTTTCAGTAGTAGAATAATTCCGTTCCTGGGTAGTTAAACACCTACTTCCAAAAACAATTGTTTTGTGTTCTCCTTCATCAGGATCCCAACATCCCTGTAACAATTCTGCTGCTACGCCATAATCCGAGGCATCCATAGCAAGTTTAAAAGGCTGACCTAACACTGGATGTATGAAAATATCTGAAGAGGCTAAAGCTGTCTTCATCTCCTCAAATGCCTCAGAATCTTCCGTAGAGCATTACCATTTAATATCCTTTTTTAAAAGGTTCAATAAAGCAGGGTTGTTTAATATTTGACCTTTTACATATCATCTATAATACCCCATAAGCCCAAGGAACGCTTTCAATTGTTTTACCATTCTTGGAGGAGGACAATTCTTAATCGCGTCAATGCACTCTGGATCAGGTCTAATTCCATCTACACCTATGTAGTGTCCTAAAAATTTCACTTCTTTTCTACCAAAAGAAGATTTACTAGTTTTCAATGTTATTCCTTGTTCTAAACAGTGTTTTAACAATTGTCCCAACAGGTTGATATGTTACTCCCTGCTCTCGGATATTAGTAAGATATCGTCCACATAAATAATCAATTTCTCTATCCAACACCTGATCTAAAGCGCATATAAAAACTGAAACTGAAATATTAAGACCGATTATCAGAACTCTATATTGATAGGCCCTCCCTTCAAACAAGAAAGCTGTATACTTCCTAGACTCTGCATGAATTTTTACTTGATGGTATCCAGCAGTCAAATCCAGAGAGCTAAAATACTTTGCCTTCTCGAATTTCATTAAGATATCATCAATACTAATAGGGTGATCTCTCTCAGTTTCTATATTCTTGTTAAGGGTGCGTCGTCCAATACAATACTTATACCCCTGCAAGTCTTTTCCACAACCACTAATGGCTTGTTAAATACACTGTCACTTCTCTCTATAATGCCTTCATCTAGCATTCTGTAAATTTCGCTCTGTACCATCTGACGTAAGCTAATAGGTATCGGATACGGTCTGCAGAAAAAGGTTTTGTATCCTTCATCTTAAATGAACACATGTATCCACCTAATGGGCCAGGTTTATTTGAAAATACCTCTTGAAATTTAAGTAACAGCTGAAATAACTCTTCTTTTTGATCGTCTGACAAAAGATCCAACTCAAAGGATTTACATTTAATTTCACAAGAACTTGACGGCAAAGTTACATCTTTGGTTAACATTAATTGCGCCGTTGACACTAATTGTATCAAATCGTTGGCAATCGAATTGTCATACTGGTCGACAAACGATAAAAAACCTGTTTTATCAGTGAAACTGCCGTAAACAACATTATTTTTGAAATCAATTTTGGCCTTAAACTTGCAGATCCAGTCTAATCCAAACAATATTCTCACATTCAATTTAGGTATTATAAGTAATTAAATATACACTATTATCTAACTTAATAGGTATCAACACCTCTGACCTAATTGGCTGACTTATATAACCAGTAATACCTATAATATTAACACCACTCACTGGTAATGTAGGAACATTGTGAATACAAGCAATTTCATCAAGTAAATCTTGTGATATGACTAAGATTTCACTACCAGTATCAACTAAAATCTTAACAGGTAAGTTATATATGTGTCCCAAAACAACGGGTTTCGTACAATTATTTGCTGTTCATTCACTTTCATGAAGTAACCATTGTTTAGTAGGTTCATTATGTACGAAATTCATTTGTAAGGTTACCTGTGGGTCCTGTAAACCTACATAACGTCTTGGAAGAGGACCCCTGTCCCAAGATGTTGTGTGTTTAACCTAGAAGTACTAGCAACAGGTTTGATTTCAGTCTTGAGTTGAACACTGAACTGAAAAAGTGAGACAACTTTGAGTTTTCTTTCCATAGCTTTTATTATTAAAGTATTTTTTATTTCGAAATGTTTTTGATATATTTTTATTATCATTTTGATTCCGGTGAACTTCACATAGATACACCTCTTTTGCTTGTTTATCTTTGTCAAAATGTCCCTGTGGTTTACTATTATTAATGTTTTGCCACAACTTGTGAAGGGAATCGATTCCTTCAGCTGCATCTAGTAGTTCTTTAACATTCTTCCACCCTCTACAACAGATCTTATTTTGTATAGAGATAGGTAAACGCCGAACTAAGATGTTGGCAAGGTAATCCTCATCAATAGGTTTATCAAGGAACTTAGCTTTAGTTAAATAATCTTGTATATACTGTTTAATGGAAATTTGCTTATTATCATAAGGAAGAGGACCGGAAAGTTCAAATTTAAGCTTTTCCTGTGTATTCTCTGACCAATACTTTTTTTGAGCGTACTTTTAAAATATGCCCATGTAGTGAACTCATCTACATTGGCTGCACCCTACTCTGCCACTTCGCCAACTAAATAACATAATGTAAAGTCAATTTTTTGATTATCTGGCCAATTACTAGGTAATGTTCTTGAAAACACCTGTATGAAATGATTTGGATGGGTTTCTCCCCCTGGTGTAAACTTTGGCAACTATGTTGCTATATTCATAACTTGTGAGAAATGATAAACCTCTCTTCCAGAATGAACTGGTAATCTAGGCCTGACATTGTTGGAACTGGCAGACTGTATGAGATAGTGGGTGGTACAAGTATTAACTAATCTGTTATTATTATTAAAATAATGTTCTCTAACCTTTTTAGTTATCAAAGTATCTAATTTATGGTGATACAAGTTATCTCCATCTATAGAGTACTTGTCACTACCTACATAATGTATTTTTTTCAATGACTCTAATTGATGCTCAGTATAAATTAATAAAATTCAGCAACCAGTTGCATGTAATTATTTATTTTAGACGACCGGTTTTGGACGCTTGAGTGCCCTTCTTCTGGTCTCTAAACAGACAAACAAGTGGATTGGTATACAGTAAAGGTTATAAACATACAAAAGTCGATTTGGTTCCAAACTGCTTCAAATTTCTGTAACCAACTTTTGTACGTTTATAGCCCTTACTGTATACCAATCCACTTGTTTGTCTGTATAGAGACCAGAAGAAGGGCACTCAAGCATCTGAAACCAGTCGTCTAAAATAAATAATTACATGCAACTGGTTGCTGAATTTTATTAATTTATAACCTGAACAGTTGCTGAAATGGATAAATCATTTCACCTGATGCTCAGTAGCTGTAACTCTTTCCTTAATTTCTGAAAGATCAGTGCTAGGCGTAGGTGTATTTGTATCTGTTTAAATTTGTGGGTGAGTTTGTATTTGTTCACCTTCCTTTTCTTCCCCCAAGGTAAGTCTTTCCTCTCTCGGGATTGGAATGGCTCCTTACCCCCCTCCCTTAAAACCCTCACCATTTCCTTTTCCCTCTCCTTTCCTTCTGCCTCAAGAAGCAACTGGGTTGTGAAAGCTTGCGTTTGTGTGTGTGTATGTGTGTTTTATTTGTTACTATCACTACCTGTGCTCCTTCGCCTGGTAAGTAGACTTCATCTATTTTTTTACATATATTTTTCATGTTAGGAATTTTTCCTCTATAATATTTGTATCATAAATTAGTATCTACTTAAAATAAACGATCAGATATATCTTGTGGAACTGTAGGAAGTTCTTGTTGCTTACCAGTAACTAATTCTGCTATTTCATCTAGAAAATGTTGTTTATGTGTAGTAAATTTAGTTGATACAACTCTTATCTACCACATCAGATACTTCATCTTTAGATATGAAAGTTTGTTTGATTGATATTACTTCGTCTTTTAAATTATCATAATTCTCTTGACATTTATCAGCATATCGCTGTAACAATAAATGAAAGCTATCAAATCTCTTATCCTGCTCATCTATACGATGTAACATATCTACTAAAGCATCATGCATCTCAATTTTATGAGTATTTAATGAAACTGTCAAATGTGAAATGTTAGTTTTGAGTTCAGTTGTACTATCTTTAAGTTCATTTTTAAGTTTATTTGTACCATCTTGAAATTTGTTCTTAAGTTCGTTAATTTGTTTCTCTGTATTGTGACTTTGCTGTGTAATTTCAGCTTTCAGGTGTGTTAAAAGTTTAGTGAATAGGTGTCAGTGTTCTCCATTTTAGCTTTTGCAAATTGCTGTCTCGTACGTGGCATATAAAAAATTAACACTAACACTTTTCATTACACAAATATTGTATCATTGAACAAGAAAGAAAATAACACTCTCACCACGGAGACACAGCTGGAACTGATTGAAGCAGCATAGAACGACTCGTGCTGCTGCTGTCTCGAAGACTGGAGGTGAGGTTGAGCTGATGCTGCAGGTGTGGTGTTGTCGGTCTGCGCCACTGCTTAAAATATCTTCTTTTCTTCTAGTGCTAGATGCGCACAATATATTCTTCTTTATGTTACGTAGAAATCTACACACACAACATGGGCAACATTTAAACTATCACGGGAAAAAATTCCCATGTCAGGAAATAAAGAATGTTATAAATGAAACATGCGAACGCAATAAGTTTGTTCTAAAAGATAGTCCCTCTGTACATGCTCATGTGCATCCTTTTTTAGACAAAACAATGACACAAAGCAAGGAAAGGTAGAAACAATGTTGATAGGAAACAGTAACAAATTAATTCAGCTGGACCATTGTGATGATCCAGAACATGTAGCGAAAATAAATGAACACACTGCACACAATGAAAACAAAATACCCACTAGTATTGATGGCAAAATTCTCCTTCTACATATAAATGTACAATCCCTTAGAAATAAAATGAATGAACTTCAATATTGGCTTGAAAGAATCAACTGCAGTGTTTTGTGTGTTAATGAACACTGGATGAAAGCCTGTGAAATAGACCTGTTTGTCCCTATAGGTTACTTACTAACCACTAGTTACTGCAGAAAAAATATTGTACGTGGCGGAGTCTCAATCTACATAAAAAGCAACCTAGACTTGGAATACTCTGTTATAGATCTTAACATGGTTTGCATTGAAGGTACATTAGAAGTAGCTGGTATAGTATTGCACACTCAAAAATTGTAATTGTCTCAATTTATAGAACTCCAGGCTCTGACGAAATAGTTTTTATAGAAAAAATTAATGCTTTAATATTACACTTGTCCAAATATAAACAACATAAAATTGTAATTGTAGGTGATATTAATATTGATATAAGGGCTACGAGAAAAAATGTAGTAGATATGATTAACTCTCTGAAGTCATTAAATTATTACTGCCTGAATGAAAAGCCAACTAGACTTAATGCCTGTCTTGATAACATAATAAGTAATGTACATAGAGACTCGGTGCAATGTGATGTCATAGAATTAGGTTTATCAGATCACGCAGGTCTATGGCTCCAAATAGATAATTCAACCCTTGTTACCAAAGAAAGGCAAGTGACATATCGATTGCTAGGTGAATCCAATGTAAGCAATATGGAAAATATGTTACAAGGAAAGTATTGGTCCCAAATAATGAATAGCAATGAAACCATTGATAAATGCTTTTCCATTTTCCTGACAGAGATTACGAACATAGTAGAAAAGACATGCCCCATGGTAACTAGAAGATATACTAATACCCCCCGTAAGTGCCAACATACTAATAAATGGTACACACCACAGCTAAACAGACTCAGGATATTATTACTCCTCCTGAAAGATAAATCTCATAATAGTGATAGGGACAAAGAAAACTACATAAATATGAGAAAACTTTACAGGTCTGAAATAAAAACCGCCAAATGTAATGCAAATAATCAATACATTTTGAACTCAAAAAATAAATGTAAACCAGCGTGGAATATCATTAAGAGAGAAATTAATAACAACAATAAAGAAAACAGTATACCCATAGACTGTTATATTCTTAATGAACATTTTGTAAATGGCAACAGTACCCTAACCATTGATTCTAATTTCAATATGGAAGCTTCTCTGACTTATGCTAAACAAACAAGAAGTGAGAAATTTACTTGGGCCCCAATCACCTTAAATGAAATTCAACAATCAATAACCAAACTCAACTATTCAAAAACAGAAGACTATTATGGTATCAGCAATTTCATCATAAAGTCTATAGTGAAGGAAGTCCAAATGCCACTTCTCTCACTGTCAAACAGAGTTTTAGATGAAGGAATCTCCCCTAAATGTCTTAAGCTTACAGTCACACTACCTATGTATAAGAAAGGAGATAAAAATCTTCCAAGTAACTACAGACCCATCTCAATAGTACCAATCTTATCTAAAATAATTGAAAACTGTATGCATAAACAGATATACAAGTACTTTGAATGCAATAAATTATTAAATGAACAACAATTTGGATTTAGACCACACTTATCAACTGTGAAAGCAGTTGAATCACTGGTAAATAATGTTTATGAAGGATATGAAAAATGGCTATACACTTCTGGAACCCTTATTGATTTAAGCAAAGCATTTGATTCTGTGTCTCATGATGTGATAATAAAAAAGCTGGAATACTATGGAATAGGAGATAAACCACTCAAATTACTTAAATCCTACCTAAGCAATAGGGTACAGCTTGTCTATGCAAACAATCAGAGATCATCAATCCTCCCAATAAAAAGAGGAATACCCCAACGCTTGGTTCTTGGACCCTTCATTTTCATTGTTTATGTCAATGAATTTCCAACTTATATACCCTGTAAGAGTGTATTATATGCAGATGACATGACATTAATAACCACTGGAGACAATCTACAGAGTGTGTTGGATAAAAATAAAGAGATGATAGAAATGACTACCCAACGGTGTAAGGCCAATCAACTCTGCATAAATCAGACAAAAACAGAGGAAATAATCTTTAACTTGAAGGTATCTAAAAATGAAAATAAAACTGTGAAATTGCTTGGACTGGTCATAGATCAAAAACACTCTTGGGAAGGACACACCAATTACCTATGCAGCAAACTAGCTCGTGTACTTTTCCTATTGTACAAATTGAGGGGCAGTATTAGCAAACAATTATTGCTTCAATCGTACTATGCTTTCTTCCATTCCCATCTGCAATATGGAACATTGCTGTGGGGAAACTCCTCAGGAGCTAAATGTGTATTCAGATGGCTAGCACATAATGAGTCCTGCAGAACTCGCTTTAAATCACTTGGAATAATGATGATTCCTAGTTTGTATATATATAACTGCTTAGTATATGCTAAAGAAAACATAGATAAGTTCAGCATGAGAAGAAATGTTCATTCTCACAATACACGAAACAACTGTCTGTTGGATTTGCCTTCCACGAGACTAGCCATAGTACAAAATAACTATAAGTATTTAAGCCTAAAATTCTTCAATAAGCTACCAGAAGCAGCTCGTACAATGCCACTGAGCACATATAAAAACACAATACAAACTTGGCTAAAATCCAGTGAATTCTATGCAATTGAAGAATTTCTAGAAACTGACAGTAAAAATATATGTTTCTCCTAAATTATGTTATTGTTTCGTTGTGATATGTGAATTTGTATGTATGATATATGCTTAATGTATAAATGTAATGTAGGCTATAAATGTAAATTACACTGTACCCTGACGAAGCCAATTGTATGAAAAATATTGAAAGGCCAATAAATATTCTGTATTCTAGACATTATATATTTGCCACCATTTATTAAGGAGACTTTGGCAAATGTCATATAGCTTGAACTGCAATTCTTCAGGTTCACTTGATTTGTATATGGCTATTGCAGAGTTGGCATTTGAACTATTACTTGCTGCCTGACCCTGTGTTGGAGGATTCTCAACATAGACGGTGTAATAGTCCACTCAGGTTGTTACTGGATTTGAGGTCCAGCATTTGCTGTGCCTCCTTGAGCCTAATGTATTCAACTCCGGAATATCACTTTGTACTAAATCCTTCATCATTCTTTTCACACCAATCAATAATTCTAACTCTGGTTAACTTCTTGTAAAATAATTTCCACATATGTAGTCTTAAACTAAGTTTATTACTCGGAGTCGAGATACAATCAGAACATTACCATGTTACAGGCTCAGAGAATTAACCAAGGAATACAAAGTAAACAACAAAATAAACAGGACCTTTCATTCCATGGTTAGGGCAGCAGAGGTGCATGACCTAGGGACCACTATATGTAGGTGGGCTAGGGCTATGCTCAGTGGAAGAAAGGTAAGGCTACCATGATGAATGAAAAACTGGTAATCAACACCACTAGGGGTTGCCCGCAAGGAGTAGTTCTTTCCCCTTTATTGTGGAATCTAGTGGTGAATGATCTCATTGGAGAATTAAACTCTAGGCAGTACTTTTGCCAAGGATACGCAGATGATCTTGTCATATTAATACTTGGCAAATTTGCTGACAGAGTCAAGAATATGGCACAAGGTGTGTTGGACATTGTGCAAGACTGGTGCAGAAAACAGGATCTGGGGGTTAGTCCTAAGAAGACTGTTGTTGTACCATTCACAAAGAAGCATACCCAACATTCAAGTTGGAATCGAAAGCTTTTCAATGAAGCACTACCTGTGAAGGGGACAGTGAAATATCTAGGGGTTACCTTAGATGAGAAACTGACATGGACCCCTCACATTAGGAATATTTGCTCCAAGGCAAGGTAAGTACCAGGAGAGCTTGTGGCAAAAGTTGGGGCCTGAGCCCCAAGGGTAGGCACTGGATATACACCACAGTGATTAGACCCAAGATCACCTATGGGGTGGTCGTGTGGTGGAAGAAGGTAGAACAGCAGGTTGCTGCTAAGGAGATTGGTAAGGTGCAGAGATGAGCCTGCTTAGCCATAACAGGCGGAATTAGCAGCACACCAACTGTTGGGATGGAAACCATGTTGGATATGCCCCCATTACACCTTTGGGTCAAGATGGAGGCAGCGGCTGGTGCATACAGACTCAAAACTGCCAAAAACTGGAACTCTTTGGGATATGCAGAATCACACACTAAAATAGTGAGTCAGGTAAATATAGGAAAGGTTACAGAAATGTCAGCCGACTATATTATAACCCCATACTGCTTCAACAAGCCTTTCAATATAACAATTGGAAGTAGGGAGCAGTGGGAGAAAATAGTTCGACACCGTACGGGGGATATTGTCTGGTTCACTGACGGGTCAAAATCAGACCAAGGCGTTGGGGCCAGGGTATACGGCGTGCAGCCAAAACTGGAGGGCGTCATCTCTCTAGGGAAACTGGCCTCAGTATTCCAGGCCGAAATCACTGCCATCAGGGCATGTGTGGAGGAGAATTTGCGTAGGTGCTACAAAGACCATAGCATCTATATCTATTCAGACAGCCAGGCAGCCCTGAGATCACTGGCAGCTCCTGCAACAAGGTCTAAAATTGTTGCAGAATGTCACAGGGTTCTGGTGGAGCTAGGGGAAAGCAGTAGAGTAAACCTATTGTGGGTCCCTGGCCACTTGGGGATCAGTGGCAACGAACATGCCGACAGATTAGCCAGGATTGGGGCAGAGACTCCATTTATTGGACCGGAACCTGTCCTGACAATCACCAAGGCAATTATCAAATTGGAGCTATATAATTGGCTCAGAAGACAGCATGTAGAATATTGGATCAAAGTCAATCAACAAAAACATGGCAAGGTAATGATGCCAAAGCCATGTTTTAAAAGTAGCTCTGCAATCCTGGGCCTGAACAAGAGAGAGATTAGACTCATGGTTGGATTGCTGACAGGCCATGGGAATTTCAAAAAACACCTACATACAGTGAGAATAACAGAAGAGGACCGTAAATGTAGGATCTGTGATGACGGTGATGAAACTGCATCACATCTAATCTTTGAATGCATTGCATTGGAGAGTAAAAGTCACAGAACATTTGGGACAACCAGACCCGAAGAAATTGTGTCTAATAAAGAAGTGGTAAAGGGACTCCTTGCACTGTTCAAGGGCATTGGTTGGCTTTACTAGATATACAGGGAGCGATACCACACAATAAACTTAGTTTCGGTGCAGGCAGTGGCGGGTTGGACAAAGACTGTTTTGGCTTCCCTGAGAAAATCAAGCAAACAACAAAATCACGCTTAGCAACTTATCAGAGATAACATAATCTCTCCTTTTTCATGTACATGTTTACTCTTAGTGGACAGCAGTAGCGTCACTGAATACTTGCTGCTGCCGCCACCTCCAGAATCTGAAACAAACAGATTCTGGCGGCAGTTCCTGTTCTCGTGATTTCTTAATTAATTTAACAACATAAATTAATGCTTATTTGGGTATCTCAAGGTATATGAGAATTAAGGAGAGTGGCTTGTACCACTACAACGTCTTTAGATGGTCTCTCCCCATTCATCCTTCCTCTCCTGTGCGTGAACTATAATTGTATTACCATAACTGAAGGATCAAACACTTTAAACCTTTAGCCTACTTTTATTCTGATTATCGAGAAATTCATCAACAATTGTTTTCCCACAAAACAGGCAGTTGGTTTTAAAATGAAATTTCTCTTCAGCTGAATGCAATTGTTTGACTCCAGCTGATGTTGAAAGCTGTTCCTCTGAAAAGATTCTCTTAAAAATCTTTTAATTGAGTCACCTCTTGTGTACTCTTTCCTGCAAGATGCATTAACAGCACAACTTGTTTTGTTCCTGAAACCTTCAGCTTTCCCATCTCTTTTCAAGTAACTGGCATTTAGCAATCCACATATTCCTTTCCCACCAACATTGCATAGGTCACAGACAACATCACAATCCCATATCAGACACTTTTCTGCCGTTGTTTATAGGAACATAATCAATTTTCTGCCTACAGGTGCAAGGCAGAACATAGATATGCACTGTGTAGTTCTATTAGTAACTAATACCTGTATTCCATTTAGTGTTAAGGTATTTGTGGAAAATTAACACTTCCAACAACTGTCTTCGTACAGCGCATTTAGTGGAATATCAACTCTCTCCAGGTGTGTCATCCTACTGCATCATCAGTTATTTACGAGGTGTGCTGTGGAAGGGTCGGTATAACTTGGTGAAACACCCTGTAGTTGCTTCTGTGACCTAATGGCATAGATGGAGTGGGGACTCACTAGCTTGCTCTTCGTTTTGCAGGAGCACAAATAAGGGAAGTGCTTGACATCATTCCAGTGTCACACTTTCCCTCATCTTCTACACCCACCCTCCCAAACCTGCCCTATCCCGCTGCCACTTGCCACATCCTCAGAACAAAATTTATCCCTCAGTACTGTTCTACTATACTTAAATGAGGTATAGGCTTTTAATATTTGGTCAAAATCCACTTCATTTAACAATAAACATTAATTTTATACCATTAAAAGATTGTTTTCCTAAATTGTCATTTTTTCACTCCTTGTAATGAGAAAACTATTGGTCCTAGAGAAGAAATGAATAGGGCCTTTTCTGTAGCAAATTTATGTACTTTAATTATGTACTGGGAAATATTTTCACTAGAAGCCATTTATTTAAGAAAAACCTGAAAATGTGACCTTTAAATGCACCCCCACCCCAACGCTCGCACCCTACATATCAGGATTTTTAGGATGTTGTTCAGGACACTCCCTGCTACCACTGTACAAAAATTTGCGACTACAGAAATTTTTTCCCCCTAATCGTCATTTTTTGGTCTTTGTTGACTGGGCTATTAAATCTGGACTTACGCCTGAGATTTTCTACGTGTACTGCAGCATCAATGCTACAATGTTGGTAGAAAAGAAAAAAAAAATTCTTTAAAAATATTAACATATTACTAATGACTCTTTTACATAATGTTTTAAAGGAGAAAGCCGGAGCTGAGAAACTATACATAACAAGCCCAATAGTGACTGAATTTCGTAACTATAAAACAAATTTTCCGTTAATTAACTTATAGACAAAAATCTTGAATATAGTAAGAATTTTAACTATTTATTTCCAATATGGTTAGTTAAAACAAAATACCATTCTATTTACTACTCATTACAGATATTTTCATTAATAATTATTTTTTAGTATATCAAATTGTAACTGTTCAGTAACAATTAATCAAAGTAACCACGGGACCGTCAGTTTGTAAAAAACATGAAAAGTTGGTCATTACACGAAGCTAAGTCATCAGATTCATCGAGATCTACTTCTAATGGACAAAGTTCGGCTCATGAGCTGCAGGATAAACCTCAAGTTCTAAAATATATCGCTCTGCTGGCAATACTGAATTAAACTCTACATATGAATTTATATTAGTGTTATCTAAAATTCCTTCTTCATCCTCTGTGAGAGTTACTTTCATTGAGTCGATGAATGACCCACAGCCTTTTACAAACCTACCATATGATGGTAAACAGAAAAAGTACAGAATGTTCAGAAATAAAAGGAAAACAAGTGAAAACTGGAAACTTTTATTTTATTTTATTTTTTTTATTTTCAGATAAAATAATTTTATTACAGCTTTCACCCTGCTTCTGTGTCAAAACAATACTAAGTATCCCAATTAATCGACCTAATGATTTTTTATAAATTTTTATTTGCTAAATTAAAATTTAAGACCTTTTAGCTTGCTTCTAATTGTATGTATAATTTCATAGTAGGGCTAGTTGAAATTTTACGTTATATTGTACATATAAATGATAGTCAAAATTTCAGGGATTTTAATAAAGCACCACAATCGCCCCTGGTGGTCACACAAATGAACTGTCCTCAGTTGTAGTTTAGGCAGATGGAAGTAATTCACACAATATAAATTTTACTGCTTTTGTCAAAAGTTTATCACAAATTGAACTTGCTGAAGATTTTTCCATCCAAATCGAGCACAATCGCTTCTTAATACTAAAAGTACTATATTTCTCACCCTCACTAGATGGATCCAGAATGCTGCTCAGTGTGTGTTACAAAGGCCATTTTGTGCTCAATTAAGATTATTGGAAATGTTAGTTATTTTATCTTTGTTGTTAGTTCTTCAAATGCTAACTACAAAGCAGCCAACACCCAATAGCACTTATCTGACACCATAGCACATTGCAAATAGCTCCTTAATGTCGAAGCTACTGCACTTTGTAATCTAAAGAATTAGTTTATTCTTTCTTTGAATAGATTGATACTCTCTTCCAAAAAGCTGAAAAACACCATTCCTTTGGAAATAGTGTCCATTCTGATTTTGTTTAGCTTGATCACCAGTCTACTGGAAAAAGTGACAAAAAACAGATTTTGAGTGAAGAAGAGCTGCTGACTGGAAATCCTGTTTGGCTCTGTTCGTCTGTCATCCATCCAGTGTTAAGAGGTGTTTAAAATGATTCCAGCTGGAAGTTTTCTCTCTTGGAGTGTGTTCCAATTAAAGATCATATGTTATAATTTGTCATGTGTAATTTTCATTGTCATTGTACACCACTGCTTTTCAGTCAAGAGGCATGTATTTGCCCACTTCATTGCCCTAAATTATTTACTGTTGTTTGATATATCAGTACACTGGCATTTGGACTGCATTCCCCATCAGTGAAAAAATTAAAAGTTGGATTAAATAACCAGGGTAGGCCCAAGTTCTGGAAGTAGAATTTCAAATGTTGGGGAAACTTGAAAACACTGGCTATTTTTGTTTTATTGATAAACAGATAACATTGCTTATGGATAGATGTGTCTTGACACTTTGGAGACTGGTATTTCAAGACTGCCTTGAAGCTGCTGGACTGGTCATTTTAGAGGCTTTACAGAAATTTCTCAGGAATGGGATGTGAAATGATGAATATTATGTATCCAAAAGTTCTAAATACAAGTTTATTGAAACAAACTTAGGTTTTCTTGCATGACTTTATACTGCATTGTGTGTGCAACCACAACGTTATAACAACAAATGTTCATCTTAGTGGTATGATCTTCCCAGGGGGCCCACAGCTCTTTTGTGGGTACGTGTGTGGCATACATGGGGCCCCGAGCCGAAGCAGCCTTCCTTTCCACCCAAGGCCGCTTCAGCCTTTCCCCCCTGCCCTTCCCCGGTTTATGCCGTCGCCCTGAGTCAGGTGTCTCTTGTGTGAGTTTTCTCAGTTTCTCTTCTAACCTTTGCTTCTGCCTTTTCCTCCTTACTGTACTCTAAGCCTTCCTCTCCTCCTTTAGTCTCTGCCTCAGCGTTTGAGACTCAATCTTCCCCCTTCCTTCTTCTTTCCTTTGTTCCTTCCTGTGCGCTCCTGAACGCCGCCCACACACTCGCTGCGTAAAAGGTGACTGGGTAATATGTAAGTTCCCAGCCCCGGGTTGGCATGTAGGGCCCGCACGTACCCCCTGGTAAAGGCCAGGCACAGGGAGGGGTGATTACCCAAGCTGTTACCTTCCGACCTTGCCGATTGGTCCCTCTGTCCATTTCTCAGGAGGTGTACCTGAGGTGTGAACAATCACCTAAGGTGGATCAGCCCTAGGGTTTCCCATTAGGAAGGAGCGCACCATTAGAGATGCCGGTAATCATGCGGGACAACTTCGCAATGACTTTTTTTTCCTTTTTTACTTTGCCCTTTACCCAGAAAAGGTAACTTAATGAATCAATGTCTAAGAAGGTTTTGCCCAACTTGCCAAATTCCTTGTCATTTCATGAACTTATGGCCATGATTTCTTGTCAGAGAAACCTTTTGTAATACAGTGGGGTGTCAAAACTTGTTACTGCCAACCTAATGGGACACTGTTGCTGGAAACTGAAGTTGCTTCGCACTACACTGTTGCACACTTCTCCTGTTAATGTCGAACCTCATCGTACCCTAAACTCGTCTGGGACGGGGGGTGTTAGTGTTCTAATGATCCCTTGACAGCCTGTAGATAAGAAACTACAGGAGTATCTTTCTGACCAGGGTGTAACAGCCATACATCGTGTGATGGAAACAGTTAACAACAACCTAACACCGACCAGAACTGTGTTTTTGACCTTTGACAAAGTTGACCTCCTTCCAAGATAAAAGCAGGCTATGAAATCGTCTCCATTCGGCCGTATGTTCCTAATCCCACCCGACGTTACCAGTGTCAGCGGTTCAATCATACCTGTCAGTCGTGCCCAAATGCAGCGAAATGCGTCACGTGTGGTATGGACACCCTAGAGGGTGACTGCCCACCTCCATCCCATCGCTCCATCAACTACGTGGGTGATCATGCTGCTAACTCTCGAGAATGCCCTGTATATAAAGATGAGTGGGTCATCCAGGAAATCCGAGTCAAGGAAAAAGTTTGCCCGGAAATAGCGACACAGTTGTCAGATCAGCCTGCCCAAAGATTGCCCGCTCAACATCCCCAATGCCTTCTGCTCACTCTAAATCCCAGTCCACATCTGTTTCACAGAAATCATGGGCCCTTAAGTTGGAAGCCCTGACTTTGAAAAGAGATCCTGTTCACAAAGATTTTCTTAAAACTTCATCTTTCTAACCATCAAACCGAACTGCCTCCAAAAAGGCACACAAAAAGAGAAGTTTGTCTTCTTCTGTCATGCCATCCAGCATTAGTTGGACCCGGCCATCCTTTGTCTTGCCAGGACACGCTACTGCTTGCTGATCTGCCAGCATTTCACTGGCAGAGGAAGTTGCCCCTTCCAATCAATCGAGGAAGAAGGCAGAACAGATGTCTGAACTCGTGGAGCATGACTGTCCATTTGTCAGTTGCAGTAGCAGTACCCCCTTGCAGCCAGGCCATAAAGGTGATCCCCTTTCCCTTTTCCCCCTCTTTCTTCTTCTCTTGCTTTCTTCATGGCACTTCTTCAGTGGATCATCAGAGGCATTCAGTCAAACCATGAAGAATTAAGACTACTCCTTCAACTACACTGCTCACTTATTGTCAATCTACAAGAAACAAATCTCTGCCCAACTGATCATATCTATTTCCCATAATATAACACAGTGCGTTTTGATTTACCTCCTGTGGAAGGTATTCCTGCCAATGGGGGTGCTATGCTGCTCATTCGGGAAGACGTCTATTATCATCCCATCCCACTGCAAACTTCCCTACAGGCAGTTGCCATCCATGTCAACATCTCTGCATTCATCTTCTCTCTTTGTAATATCTATAACCCGTCGTGATCTGCCGTTCTTAGTGCAGACTACCTGCACCTTGTTGCTCAGTTTCCTACACCATTTTTGATGATTGGTGACTTCAACGCCCACCATCGACTATGGGGCTCTCCAGCTTTTTGTCAGAGGGTCTCTCTTTTAGCTGACCTCTCCAACCACCTTTACCTTCTCTGCCTAAATACCGGCGAACCAACTTTTCTATATGACACGATGCATACTATTCCCACTTGGACCTCGCAATATGCACTACTCCAGTTGCTCATCATTTAGAATGGTATGTTCTGTCTGATAGGTACCATTTCCCCTGTATAATTTATCTACTACATCATACCACTTCTCCATGTTCCAACAGCTGGAACATCTCCAAAGTTGAGTGGAGGCTCTATTCTTCCATGGTGGTTTTCCATGATCAGAACTTCCCTATCTGTGACAGTCAGGTCAAATACCTCACAGATCTCATCCTTACCGCCGCCAAATATTCCATACCCTGAACTTCCACCTCTCCACGTAGGGCCCCAGTTCCCTGGTGGAATGCAGCTATGTGATGCTATTTGAGCCTGGCGACGTGCTCTATATCTGTTTCAACGCCAGCCTACTTTGGAAAACTGTATTAATTACAAAAGACAATGAGCGAAATGCCGTCGTGTCATTAAAGAAAGCAAAAAAGCTTGCTGGACTTCCTTCACGAGTTCCTTCAATGGATTTACTCCTACGTCGGTCGCCAGGGGTAACCTCCGCTGGCTATCTGTCACTAAGGTTCATTCCCCAATCCCCGGCCTGAACATAGCAAACGAAGTTCTCGTGGAACCCGTCGATATCTCTAATGCTTTGGGCCGATCTTTCGCTGAGATCTCAAGCTCCGCTAATTACGACCCTACCTTCTTCCCCCGAAAACAGGCAGAGGAGGCACGACCGCCTTCTTTTACATCTCCCAGTTGTGAAAGTTACAATGCCACCTTCATTATGCAGGTACTAGAATGTGCCCTTGCCCTATCCCGGTCCTCTGCCCCGTGGCCTGATGCCATTCATATTCAGATGTTGAAGAACCTCTCCCCTGCAGGTAAATGCTTTCTTCTTCGCACTTATAACCGCATCTGGACTGAAAGTGAAGTTCCCACTAATTGGCATGAAGCAATTGGGAAGGACAAACATCTTCCTTCCAGTTATTGCCCCATTTCCCTGATCAGCTGTGTCTGTAAGGTAATGGAGCGCATGGTTAATGCTCGGCTGGTTTGGATCCTTTAATCTTGATGCCTCCTCACTAATGTCCAATGTGGGTTTCGAAGGCATCGCTCTGCTGTTGATCACCTCATAACCTTGTTGAACTTTGTAATGAGTAACTTTTTGCGAAAGTGTCAGACCGTTGCTGTGTTCTTCAATTTGGAGAAGGCTTATGACACTTGTTGGCAGATGGGCATGCTCCGCACCATGCATACATGGGGTCTTTGCGGCCATCTCCCCCTCTTTATTTGAGTCTTTTTTAAAAATCGAATGTTCCGAGTATGAGTGAGCTCTGTTTTATTGGACACCTTTCGCCAGGAGAATGGTGTGCCACAGGGCTAGGTCTTGAGTGTAGCACTTCTCGCCATTGCAGTCAACTCAATTATCCCATCTGATGTTTCAGACTCCCTGTTTATGGAAGACTTCACGATTTATTGCAGTGCTCAGAGAAAGTGTCTCCTGGAGTGCGGTCTTCAGCATTGCCTTGACAGTCGCTATTCCTGGAGTGTTGCAAACGGATTCCATTTCTTTCATGAGAAAACAGTCTGTATCAACTTCTGGAGGTACAGAGAGTTTCTTCCACCATCTCTCCATCTCGGCCCTGTCGCTCTCCCATTTGAGGAGACGTCGACATTTTTAGGGCTAATGTTGGATAGGAAACTTAGCTGGTCTCCACGTGTCTTCTCTGGCTGCCTGCTGTACTCATTCCCTCTACATTTTCTGTGTTCTTAGTGCTACATCATGGGGCATGGATTGTACCATCCTGCTTCACCTCTATTGGTTCACTGTCAAATCCAAGCTGGATTACGGGAGTTTTGTGTACTCTTCTGCACGGCTGTCCATTTTACGCTACCTAAACTCTATCCACCATTGGGGGTTACACCTGGCAATGGGAGCCTTTTACACTTGCTCTGTTGACAGCCTCTATACTGAAGCTGCCGAATTACCTTTAACCTATCGACGTGACATATTGCTGTGTCGGAACGCATGCCGTCTACTGTCGATGCCCCACCACTGTTCCTATCCATCATTTTTTAATGACTCCCTTCATAGCCAATATGGGCTGTCTGAAACTGCCCTGCTCCTTCCTGAAGTCTGCTTTCATCGCTTGCTTCGGTAGCTTGATTTTAAACCTCCCTTTCACATTTCAAATAGGTGAGAGCCCTGTCCCATCTTGGCTTCAGGCTCAAGTTCGCGTTCACCTCAAACTCACCGCACTCCCGAAGGAGAGTGCTTCGGATGCTGTTTACCACTCAAGGTTTCTTGAACTTCGTGCGTGGATCAATAATTCTGTCTTCATATATAGAGATGGGTCTAAGACCAATGAAGGTGTCTATGTGCGTTTGTCATTGGGGATGACAGTTTTCAGTACAGGCTTCATGAGCACTGCTCGAATTTCACAGCTGAGCTTTGTGCCATCTATCAGGCTGTACTATATATCCACTGACACCATTATCCTTCCTCTGTGATCTGTTCTGATTCCCTCAGGACCATCCAGATCTCAAAGACTCTATTCGGCCCACTCTGTTGTGCACCGAATCAAACGCTCCCTTCCCTCATGTAGGCCCTACTCAGTGTAGCCTTTGTCCAAATACATCCTCCAGGAGTCTGTTCAGTAGTGCCATAACTCCTGGCTTCTCTGATCCCTTTCCAGTGTACACTTCCATTTGCAAACCTGAAATATTTTTATTTCATACTTTAGGGCTTGTTTCTCATGTTCCCATGAAATTTTACATGACCTCTGAATCAACATGCCTTTGTCTCTAATGGTAGCATAAAGCAAAAATAGGTTAGGTGGTCAAAATACATGTGTATTTTGAATAGTAGGGGACTGTGCCAGACATGTAACTGTTGCACAAATGCAAATTTGTCAATATCGCTTTTAAAATGGTTTGTGACTCCTGACAGCAGCTGCAGGAGTGTGAAGGATTGTGTTCCTTATGAATAATAATTGTGAAAAAAATGTAAATCTCGGATATTTTTGTCATTTCACACTTGCCCTGATACTACTTAGCTTTGATTTAATTCGTCTGCACTGTTTTAGAATAATTCTGCCTGCATATCAGTTTCTCAGTTTTTGTTTCATCATTTCAGGTTTCATGAACAATGACAAACAATTTTAAGCAGTAGACTTGCTGTCAAGGGGCAGTCTTATCAGTAGTTTGTTGAAAAAAATGGGTGGTGTTGGTTTCAAATCCAATGTAGACCACCCAATTTCAGCATCTGACAGATGCTTTGCAATATTCATCTGTTCTTTTTGTGATGCAGGTGTTGAATCAGAAGATTGTGGCAGTTCCCCCTCACCTGTCTTGTTGCAGTCTTCAGCTATTGGAAGTGATGGTGCAGTAAGCTTTAGAAATTATTTTGAACCCAAGAAAACTAATGGAACTGTTATTACCTGATTCCTGTAGAATCTTCAAAATCAGGATCCAAATCGGAATCATCAGTCTCCATTTGAGCCAGTCATCAAATGGTTCCTCTAGCATTCTCAGAATACCACTTGTCTTAATTCTACATGGCTACACAAATATTGCTCTCAAATTCATGCACTTTCCAGAAGAGGGCATAGGATTTAAACAAGATTAACTGCTGCCAGCTAGCAACTACCGCACAAGCTTCCCCAGTAGAAAAGTCGTGAAACTTTTTCTCTATCCGAGCACAAGACAGGCACAGTCTGCTTTGCTTGTCCCATAACAGCAAATAATACCAAGATGAAAAGATGCCCAGGTAGCATTGAAACCACACCACAATTCACTCATGTGCTTCATATGTAATGTGTTTGATTCAAGGAAATACTATACTGTAGCTATAATGATAGTTATTTTCAACAACCGTGAGGCCTGTTAGGTGTTGGGCCTTGGTCTTGTAGAAAGGACAATGCAAGGGCTATTGGCAGGTACTGGTTTGGTTGGCAGTGGTTGAATGAGAGTACTGCTGGTCATGCAGAACAAGCTACGGACTGCTGCGTTCGTACACATGGCATCAAAGCAGTGGCTCTTGGTGGAGAAAGACGTACTTCAAGACAGCCGCTTTATCTGTAAGGCTGTGTTAGCCAAGTTCTTTAAAGCATTTGCCTCATAAGCAAGAGGTCCTGGGTTTGAATCCCGGCTACAGCACAAATTTTAATTCAATGCCTCTCAAGGAATTAAATTATTGTTGATATTTACTCACTAGCAAATCTGGGGAATACAAAACTGCCTGGAAACAGTTAGTTTTCTTATGTCTTCGTAAAGTCTGTCAACCATTTACATAATATTCTTATTATGTGTTACCCTAGATACTTATTTTCAGAATAATTTGATATTATGCTTTATTATTTAATGGGGGAATGACTTAATATGCTGGTATCTTATTTCAGTTCCAGCTGGTTGGGGTTCAGGGATAGTATATTACAAGTATTAATGAATATTACATTTCATTTATCAATACCTGTGTTATTTCAGCAGATATAAACCTAATTGAATAATAGCATACAAGAAGCTAATATGTAATTGAGTTACGTGGGGGTTATGTAATCAAATCTGCATAACAGTGGTAACTTCCAAAGTAACTTCAGTTCAGTCTTTATTTGTGTACACGTAGGACATTGAAGGACTGATTGCCTAGACTAAATACTGGTTTTAATATAGTGCCTCCAGCATTAAACAAAACTTGTATAGCACACTGTATTGGGACTGCATTGTAAATGCCCTGTAATTGTACTTGAATGTTGGAAAGTGTCAGATTCAACTCCCACAACATAGGGAGAGTAACAAAGTAATGACAAATGTGCTACCAAGCAGTTCATCATTTGTGCTAGTTCCTTTTCTTTAAACAAACATCACCGTGATAGCGGTGTTAGGGAGATGTGTTAAGTGGGTTGTCCAATACTTCAAACACCATGCCAGAGGTAGTTGCATTATTTTTAAATACCGGAGTTCCAGTTAACACCAACAAGGAAATTAGAATGAAACACCTGATCATCACTTGTATATGATGAAGGATGACAATCTCAACTGTCAGTCAATGAGTTAACCCAGGTGGTACAGGTGTTGACTCTGAACATAATGATTATTCCACTGATATAGATCTAACCACTTAGAACCAATGTGCAAAGTGAAGTTTGACAATCACTTGAAACTAAAAGTTCTTTTGGATATTATAACAGTGTATCCTGAAAAAGAAATGAGTGGTTACCTGCAAGCATTGTAGTAAACAGGTCAAATGTTTCACAATAGTGTAATGCTCTGAAGTAACAGTAACTGATATGCCATGGGTGAAACATTGGTAGTAATATAGTGAAGGAGAACTGAATAAACATGAGGGACAATTTGTACAAGTCATTGTCATTTTGCTTACAAGCAGTCAGCATTCACAAAAAGAGAAATGTAACAGGATACTGTGGTTCGATTGACGTGTAGTGAGGATAAATGATCAGCAGAATGTGGGTGAAAAGTAGATGTTTTGCTTCACTAGATAGTGGTGATGATAATTAAAGATGGGTTTTAGGTTGTGTGTATATTGGTGAATCCAGTTTATATTTCATTAGTTTATAAAGACATAAGGGTGTCAAAAATCCGAATGCTTGGGTACAAACATTTTTATAGACATCCTTCAGAGACGGAATTTTCTTAAGGATGACTGATGACTCAGAAATTAAGAGAATTGACTCCTCAAAATCAAGAACTAGAAAGATATGATCATCTATTCATGGACACCATAATGCTCATAATTGCCAGGTTGTAATAACAACTAAACAGCTGTTAGCCAAGGTGCAGATTCCTCTGGAACTCTCAGTGAATTATGTATTGGGGAGGGGGGGAGATGGTATGGACTTTCATAAAATACCGTTGATTCTGTTTTGACCATTGTGTCATTGGTGGTGGTGCAGCATGAAATTGAGACTTCTGTTGCAATATTGTTTAAAGTGTAAAAGTGTGTTGTTAAATTCTGGTGTCTGGGAATGGCGATGTTCTAGGTGCCATGTCAGAGACTGTCACAGCTGCTTTTCCCTGGAGGTTGAAGTCCTCCCTTGGGCATGGTTGGTTGTGTTGAAGTAGTTTGTAAGTCTAGGGACCAATGAGCACAGGTCCAATAGGTTTACAAACATTTGAATTTTTAAAGTTACACTTGTTACTAACAAGTTCTTTGTGCAGTGGCTGTTGGTAGTGGTCTAGCAGCCACATAACTGTAAAGTGGTGAATAGAAGATAGCATCATGTAATGTCATCTTTCTCTGCATTCAGATATAGCAGCATGGGTATTTAAATCTAATTCATGCTGATTTCAACTTTCATTGTAGCTTGTTATCCCCTATCTGTTGTTTGCTTGTAATTACTTACAAGAAAATGTTAAAACATAATTATTGTTCTGCCTTAATAAAGAAGTGTAGGTTTCAAAGTCATGAGTAGGGCCTGAAAAAATCTGGAATTCTTTGGGAAATTTTGGTTTGAGTAGCCAACCTGGTCATGCAACTGAGAAAATTAGTGATGCAAGTATTGGAAATTCACAAATCACAGTTATGTGTTGAAAACAGCAAGACCCAAATAGGCTGTATTCAATGATCAGCTGGGAGGTGAGAATAAAGTGTCTATTTACAGCAATGCTGAGGACATTAGATTACGAAATGAGACAAAGATGGTAGTGGAGTGGCTGGAGTACAGGAGATATAAAATGCAGATTGAGAATGGGAATAAATGATTACTGAAGAAGAGAAATTTGTTAACATTGCTTACGAAAGTATTAGGAAGTCTTTTTCGGTAGGAATTTGTCTGGAGACAAACCATGTATGGGAGTCAAATGTGGACGATTAATAGTTCAGACTAAAAGGACAGAGATAAAACAAATGTGAAATCTGTTTTTGAGCTTTGTAATATGCCATACAGTGTACTGTGTCTTAACATGAAGTGAAAATAACATCTTAAATATCATGAAATAAAGTTATGCAATACACTATTGATGGTCTCTGTGTATCCAGCCATCCGGAAAGTTAGGGTGAACGAATAAGAGTACAGACTCTGTTGAGGCACAAAGGTTCTTTTACTAAGGTATTCTATTCATGGATGCCAAAGGTACAGGACTGGTTAGGAATGCAGGAAGGATAGATATAATCATCATTTTCACTAACTGGGGAAGGATGTCCACACTATCATATTTTACACTTGGCAGGGACAATACTGCAGGTTAATTCCCTCTGAACCTGTTGGGAGAGGGTCTCCAGGGCAAGTACTACAATGCATGTTTACAGATGTGTCTGTATTGTGTCAGTGAATATTGTTGTAACCTCCATTCGATCCCACATGTTAAAGTGTGTTCTAGAATCATTACAGGCTTTTCAGACCTACATCTGTTTTAAGTAAATGCCTGTGTGATTCACCATTTCCTTGGCACGAAGTAAGCCTCTTGCCTAACTACTCAAGAAGCAGTTCATATCTTACCATAAATTGATGCAGAATAGAAAAAATGCAGGCATTGCAGTAAAGGAAGAGTGATACCTCAATATTAATGGCTGAGAAGGGTGTTGCCGCTGTTTATAGAACAACTAATGTGGCAATCGGGTAACTGCAGTGTTGTACAGACACAGTCATCCTTTGGGATTTTACCAGCAGATTGATTTCCATTACATCATGCTCAGTAATTTTGGAACTACCAAGTCACTGAGATGGGTCTCTAGAAACCCTTGCTTACTGGGTGTAGGAACTGGCTTGTCTTCTGTATGTGAATTAGCTGTTAAGTGATCGGATCCCAAAAGTTAATGTGGTATCCAGTACATAAGGTCACCATGTAATGATTAATTCAAATTGGATGGTGTTTTATTCCATTTTCCTGTGTAGGATTTGTGAATGGTCATGCAGCTACAATTGGCTCAAAGTTAAGCGACGATCCTTCCATTAATAAGTGAGAGGACTCGTCGTTTGCCGCAATAAAATTCCATCTTGGTTGAGAGAATCAGTAATGCCTTGTGATAGTGTAATTGCATTATGGGCTTTTATGATGGTATTCACAATTGGCAAAATGGTAGACATTATTATCTTGATCCTTCATATTTGTGATTTAGTTAAAACAGAGAGAAAACATTTGCTAATTTTGACTGATTGGCACACACAAAGGCAGTAGATGATCTTCCCTAGAAGAACTGCTACATCATTCTGTTAAAACATAACCCATAATTAAAATGCACATAAAGAAATAAGTAAGGAGCAACACAATGATAAACTTAAATAAATTAATGGTAACTTCAATGATCTAGTTCATTTGAAAATCATTATGTACCTTTCTTTCCTTGTAGTGGACCAACTCAGTGGGCAAGTGATCATTTCTGTCTAATTTTATCATATACAATTGAATACAACAATGTAGAAAATCATGGAAGCACGTGCATGCAATAATGCAGATGTGTGGAAATACAAAAAACAATGAATATGAAATATGTTGCAAAGTTCTGGATGCAGGAACACTTAACTCACCATTGTGCAGTTATGTTAGGAAAAATATTTGTCTTCCTTTCCTGAGTTAAAATTCTTAAGTTTTAATTATTCCTTTTGACAGTGAGAGAACAGCTGCAGTCTGAGAAATGTCCTTTCAAGAATTCTGGATAAGCAGTGAAATCTCGTGTAATTTGTTACTGTGAGGCTATACATGATACTTTTTATACAATGGTCAAAACAGTTAGGGGGTCAGTTGAGATATTAAAGTTCTGAAGTACTGAAATCAGCAGAATGAACTAAAATGGTTCAACATCCAAAATAGTGGTAATAACAGAAAGTTGTTGCAGAAGGGGTTGGTGTTGAGTTTACTGTCCCAAAGGAATTACACAAGCAGTTAGTTTCAGAGAGTGTAGTGAACAGGAAGTGCATTGCAGCAACAATGTGACATACCTGAAGCTATAGTTTGGAGAGCCATAGGAAGGTTGGAAGCAGGACAGACACGGAGGGAGTGGCTGCAGCTGTTGGACTGTCCGAAAGTGTAATTTCCAGACCTGGACACGATTTCAGACAACAAGAAATGTCAAAAGAAGGCAAGGCCAAGGTCATCCATGAGTAACATCAGCAGGAGATGATGGTTATCTCTGGTTAACAACCCATCAAGACAGAAGACTAAATGTAACTCAGGAGCAATGCACCCTCATGGCTGCAGCAGGATGCGCAATATCAACACAAATTGTCCAAAATTGCCTTCAGGAATGAGGCCTCTGTCTTCCATTAAAACCACGACACCATTTTGCCCACAGAAAGTGGTCAGAGGACATCAGGATTGGAGTCGTAACAAATGACGTTGGGTTCTGTTCACAGATGAGTCAAGATTTTGTGTTCAGCCAGCCAATATGGAGTGAGTGTGGAACCCTGAACAATTCTGGTTATGAGCGTGAAACATCACCGTATCATGGTGGTGAATGATTGGTGTGGGCAGGAGTCAGTATCGGAGGACATACAGACCTCTATTTTGTTGAGAACGACTCTTTGAGTGCTCAGAAATATAAGAAATGTGATCCTTCAGCCTTTTGTAGTGCCCTATGTTGCTACCATATGAGATGGGTTCCTTTTGGTGGATGATAAGACACGTTCCGAAACTTCCTGGCAGATTAAAATTGTGTGCCGGAACCGGGACTCGAACCTGGGACCTTTGCCTTTCGCGGGCAAGCGCTCTACCGACTGAGCTACCCCGACACGACTCACGATGCCGCCTCACAACTTTACTTCCGCCAGTACCTCGCCTCCTACTTTCCAAACCTCACAGAAGCTCTCTTGCAAACACGCAGGACTAGCACTCCTGGAAGAAAGGATATGGTGGAGACATGGCTTAGCCACAGCCTAAGGGATGTTTCCAGAATGAAACTTTCACTCTGCAGCGGAGTGTGCGCTGATATGAAACTTCCTGGCAGATTAAAATTGTGTGCCGGAACCGGGACTCGAACCTGGGACCTTTGCCTTTCGCGGGCAAGCGCTCTACCGACTGAGCTACCCCGACACGACTCACGATGCCGCCTCACAACTTTACTTCCGCCAGTACCTCGCCTCCTACTTTCCAAACCTCACAGAAGCTCTCTTGCAAACACGCAGGACTAGCACTCCTGGAAGAAAGGATATGGTGGAGACATGGCTTAGCCACAGCCTAAGGGATGTTTCCAGAATGAAACTTTCACTCTGCAGCGGAGTGTGCGCTGATATGAAACTTCCTGGCAGATTAAAATTGTGTGCCGGAACCGGGACTCGAACCTGGGACCTTTGCCTTTCGCGGGCAAGCGCTCTACCGACTGAGCTACCCCGACACGACTCACGATGCCGCCTCACAACTTTACTTCCGCCAGTACCTCGCCTCCTACTTTCCAAACCTCACAGAAGCTCTCTTGCAAACACGCAGGACTAGCACTCCTGGAAGAAAGGATATGGTGGAGACATGGCTTAGCCACAGCCTAAGGGATGTTTCCAGAATGAAACTTTCACTCTGCAGCGGAGTGTGCGCTGATATGAAACTTCCTGGCAGATTAAAATTGTGTGCCGGAACCGGGACTCGAACCTGGGACCTTTGCCTTTCGCGGGCAAGCGCTCTACCGACTGAGCTACCCCGACACGACTCACGATGCCGCCTCACAACTTTACTTCCGCCAGTACCTCGCCTCCTACTTTCCAAACCTCACAGAAGCTCTCTTGCAAACACGCAGGACTAGCACTCCTGGAAGAAAGGATATGGTGGAGACATGGCTTAGCCACAGCCTAAGGGATGTTTCCAGAATGAAACTTTCACTCTGCAGCGGAGTGTGCGCTGATATGAAACTTCCTGGCAGATTAAAATTGTGTGCCGGAACCGGGACTCGAACCTGGGACCTTTGCCTTTCGCGGGCAAGCGCTCTACCGACTGAGCTACCCCGACACGACTCACGATGCCGCCTCACAACTTTACTTCCGCCAGTACCTCGCCTCCTACTTTCCAAACCTCACAGAAGCTCTCTTGCAAACACGCAGGACTAGCACTCCTGGAAGAAAGGATATGGTGGAGACATGGCTTAGCCACAGCCTAAGGGATGTTTCCAGAATGAAACTTTCACTCTGCAGCGGAGTGTGCGCTGATATGAAACTTCCTGGCAGATTAAAATTGTGTGCCGGAACCGGGACTCGAACCTGGGACCTTTGCCTTTCGCGGGCAAGCGCTCTACCGACTGAGCTACCCCGACACGACTCACGATGCCGCCTCACAACTTTACTTCCGCCAGTACCTCGCCTCCTACTTTCCAAACCTCACAGAAGCTCTCTTGCAAACACGCAGGACTAGCACTCCTGGAAGAAAGGATATGGTGGAGACATGGCTTAGCCACAGCCTAAGGGATGTTTCCAGAATGAAACTTTCACTCTGCAGCGGAGTGTGCGCTGATATGAAACTTCCTGGCAGATTAAAATTGTGTGCCGGAACCGGGACTCGAACCTGGGACCTTTGCCTTTCGCGGGCAAGCGCTCTACCGACTGAGCTACCCCGACACGACTCACGATGCCGCCTCACAACTTTACTTCCGCCAGTACCTCGCCTCCTACTTTCCAAACCTCACAGAAGCTCTCTTGCAAACACGCAGGACTAGCACTCCTGGAAGAAAGGATATGGTGGAGACATGGCTTAGCCACAGCCTAAGGGATGTTTCCAGAATGAAACTTTCACTCTGCAGCGGAGTGTGCGCTGATATGAAACTTCCTGGCAGATTAAAATTGTGTGCCGGAACCGGGACTCGAACCTGGGACCTTTGCCTTTCGCGGGCAAGCGCTCTACCGACTGAGCTACCCCGACACGACTCACGATGCCGCCTCACAACTTTACTTCCGCCAGTACCTCGCCTCCTACTTTCCAAACCTCACAGAAGCTCTCTTGCAAACACGCAGGACTAGCACTCCTGGAAGAAAGGATATGGTGGAGACATGGCTTAGCCACAGCCTAAGGGATGTTTCCAGAATGAAACTTTCACTCTGCAGCGGAGTGTGCGCTGATATGAAACTTCCTGGCAGATTAAAATTGTGTGCCGGAACCGGGACTCGAACCTGGGACCTTTGCCTTTCGCGGGCAAGCGCTCTACCGACTGAGCTACCCCGACACGACTCACTTCATTCTGGAAACATCCCTTAGGCTGTGGCTAAGCCATGTCTCCACCATATCCTTTCTTCCAGGAGTGCTAGTCCTGCGTGTTTGCAAGAGAGCTTCTGTGAGGTTTGGAAAGTAGGAGGCGAGGTACTGGCGGAAGTAAAGTTGTGAGGCGGCATCGTGAGTCGTGTCGGGGTAGCTCAGTCGGTAGAGCGCTTGCCCGCGAAAGGCAAAGGTCCCAGGTTCGAGTCCCGGTTCCGGCACACAATTTTAATCTGCCAGGAAGTTTCATATCAGCGCACACTCCGCTGCAGAGTGAAAGTTTCATTCTGGAAACATCCCTTAGGCTGTGGCTAAGCCATGTCTCCACCATATCCTTTCTTCCAGGAGTGCTAGTCCTGCGTGTTTGCAAGAGAGCTTCTGTGAGGTTTGGAAAGTAGGAGGCGAGGTACTGGCGGAAGTAAAGTTGTGAGGCGGCATCGTGAGTCGTGTCGGGGTAGCTCAGTCGGTAGAGCGCTTGCCCGCGAAAGGCAAAGGTCCCAGGTTCGAGTCCCGGTTCCGGCACACAATTTTAATCTGCCAGGAAGTTTCATATCAGCGCACACTCCGCTGCAGAGTGAAAGTTTCATTCTGGAAACATCCCTTAGGCTGTGGCTAAGCCATGTCTCCACCATATCCTTTCTTCCAGGAGTGCTAGTCCTGCGTGTTTGCAAGAGAGCTTCTGTGAGGTTTGGAAAGTAGGAGGCGAGGTACTGGCGGAAGTAAAGTTGTGAGGCGGCATCGTGAGTCGTGTCGGGGTAGCTCAGTCGGTAGAGCGCTTGCCCGCGAAAGGCAAAGGTCCCAGGTTCGAGTCCCGGTTCCGGCACACAATTTTAATCTGCCAGGAAGTTTCATATCAGCGCACACTCCGCTGCAGAGTGAAAGTTTCATTCTGGAAACATCCCTTAGGCTGTGGCTAAGCCATGTCTCCACCATATCCTTTCTTCCAGGAGTGCTAGTCCTGCGTGTTTGCAAGAGAGCTTCTGTGAGGTTTGGAAAGTAGGAGGCGAGGTACTGGCGGAAGTAAAGTTGTGAGGCGGCATCGTGAGTCGTGTCGGGGTAGCTCAGTCGGTAGAGCGCTTGCCCGCGAAAGGCAAAGGTCCCAGGTTCGAGTCCCGGTTCCGGCACACAATTTTAATCTGCCAGGAAGTTTCATATCAGCGCACACTCCGCTGCAGAGTGAAAGTTTCATTCTGAAGACACGTTCCCACAGAGCTGTACTGGTGGTGGACAAAGTGATTGAAGTTGAGGGAATTGAATGAATGGAGTGGCTAGCTTGTTCATTGGACCTAAACTAGGTTGGCAGATGCATTGCAGCCAGACCAACACCTCCCATAGTGATTGCAGAGCTCGTTATTTTACTCGTGGAAGAAAGGCCAAATATCCCTAAAGAGCTGACTGATAACGTTTTACGTACACGCCATACAGGTGTGCAACTGTCTGAGGTGAATACATGCCATATTAGAGGGCAACAAGAATGACTTTATACTGTTATGGTAGCCCCATGGTGCCTCGCCCTAAGCAAATGCTGTGTAGACCTCAAGTAAAGAGTTGAAACAGGAGAATATTATTCCATATCACACACAAATTGCAATTTTAACAAATATCTGAATAAAATACATTATCATTTGTATATTGTGTATATCTCACCTGATCCCCTAATTATTTTGAGTGGTGTAGCTTTCAAGTCCTGTCAGTCATCAATAAATAAGTGTTTCAATATAGTGTGGTTTTGGGATGCAGTCCCTTCCTCTACAATAATTCCATAAGTTTGTTGCTGCGTGTTGTTTCGTATGAGCTCTTAGTCTTCAAATTTTGCATCCTTCTTGATGTGAGGTACAGATTTTTATCCAGAATTTTTTAGCTGTCCGTACCTCTTGTGTTCATATTGGTGCCTCTCAGAGTACCTCTAATATCCAGGAAAATGGATATTCCTTCGTTTTTAGTGACCATCAACGGTTTAACGACAGCAGTCAGATCTTCAGTATCCCCTTCTCTTTATGCTGACAATTTTTGTCTCTCTTTTAGTTCCTGCAGCACCCAAGTTGCTGAGCGCAGGTTGCAGGGCACTATTCGGAAAGTGCAGTCCTGGGCGCTTACCCATTGCTTTCAGTTTTCTGCAACCAAGACCAGAGTGGTGCACTTCTGTTGGCATCAGACTGTTTTCCCTCATCCTGAACTTTATCTCAATAACAAACTACTTACCGTAGTAGACACCTGTCGATTTTTAGGGCTGTTCTGCGACACCTGGCTAATGTGGCTTCCCCACATTCATCAGCTGAAACAGGAGTGCTGGCGCCGTCTCAACCTTCTTGAACACCTGGGTCATACGACCTGGGGTGCTGACTGCTTGACGCTGTTGTGGTTATACACAGCCTGGCCACAAACAACAAACTACGGGTTGTCAAGGAGACCACGACAGTGTGTCGTTTGTCCATGCGGGCCTCTCGCCGGGACTCTGTGGTGCTGTGTCGCCTTCACATTGGTCATATGTGGTTCACCCATCGACATCTCTTTCGTGATGAGGACCCGCCCCAATGTCAGTGTGGCTCCCGTTTGACAATAGCCCACATCTTGTTGGACTGCCCTGTTTTAGCCACCTTGCGGCGGAGTTTTAACCTCCCTGACATTTTATCAGATGTTTTTCGTGACGATGCTTCAACAGCAAATTCAGTTTTAAGTTTTATTCGAGCAGGGTTTTTTTATCATTATGTCTAACTGGAGGTTTCCTTGTGCTGCTGACTGGTTGACTTTTCCTTTTTTACTCTTATGGTCAGCCAACCAGACATCAGCTCCTTTGTTTTATTTCCTTTTGTTGTAAGGTGTCTTTGTTTGATCGTCTCTTTTGGTTTTGTTTCTTGTCGATTTTTTTTTTTTTTTTTTTTTTTTTTTTTTTTTTTTTTTTTGGACTCAGTGGGATTTCCCCTCCCACTTTGCAAACTTAAACTCTGGGCCCATTTCGTTCATGTCCATGGTTCTACTTGTGAAGCTCAGTGATGGAATGGGGGACTGATGACCATTGCAGTTTTGTCCCCCTTAAACATCCAAACAGCAGCAGCAGCAGCAACAACAACAACAACAACTAAGAGGACAAATATTGACATAGTTTCGTGGCTTTCTGCAATATTCTTTTCTTATTCATCCTCTTAGTATGCATTATTACTAGTCAAGTTATTTTTTGAATTATGTATAGTTTAATTTTGGGTTCTCTCTCTCTTGGTGTAATTTTATGTTAATAGTGCCTCTCTGATACATTAATGCAGTCAGGTAACATTCAGAGGCAATGGGTGCCATTTATTAAGCTCCTTTTAGTACAATTATGACCACAACAATTGAGAGTATGATCGCTGTATGATGCCACTAGTGCATAATTGATAGTACCGCTGCTTGCCTGCCTGCTGGCAGTTCAACTGCTACGGCAGACGTTGGAGGCTTGATCCAGTGCTCAGGCGGTTCGGCAAGTTACCTTTCTACATGGGGCTTACATTTTTGGTTTGGTATGGTTAAGTGCGCAGAATGTACAGATACTTTTCTGTTCTTATCAGTGCCAATTTTCTGTCTTTTTCAATGTTCTACTTCTTAATAAGGCACTTATCGTTTTACATGCAGGCCCTGCTTTGTGAGTGGCTATGTTGCACCCAAGTTGCCTACAGTGCCTCCCGACTTGTTGCATATACCAGGGACTCACTATTTTAATCTGTTCCTACATGTAACAGTTTTATGGATTCTATTTTATTTGATTGTATTTTTTCAGATGAACCTGATGATAAGATATAGGTCTTGAAGCTTAGGTAGTGCATAGAAATAACAACTGTTGTGAATCCAATTATTAAAAATTTAAATATTTGACCATGGTATTTGCCAGAAAAACACACACATACATTCACACAATCACTCAGACATAACTATGCACACACAACCAGCTGCTGCAGTGCTGCAAACAACTTGACAGTGAGAGAGGAGGGAAGTGGGGGGAGAAAGGTGCCACATAAGGGTGGAGATAGAACGTTCCACATTGCTTGATGGATTTTAAAGCTGTGATAGGTGGGAATGTGAGGTGTAACATGGAATGCAGTGAAGGGAAGGGATGGGAGAGGATAAAAGGGAGGTGTAGAGGTGTCTGTGGGGAATGAGGAGGGGAGTTAAAACAATAAAAATGATAAATACACAAATAAAAATAAAATAAGGGGTGACACACAGTTTGAAGGAAGACATGAATTAGAGGGACACAGGATTATGAGTTGGAAATGGAGCGGGGAGGGGGTATGTTAGGAATATGTTGTAGGGATGATAGTTATCTTAGATCGATGCCAGGATAGTTGTGAGACTGTAGATTGTGTTAAAGGAATGACTTCCATCTGTGCAGTTCAAGGGGACTGGTGATGGAGGGGAAGGTCCAAATAGCCCGGGTAGTAAAGCAGCCATTGAAATCAAGTGTGTTGTGCTCAGCCACAGGGGTGGGCCATATTGATTTTTGCCATTTTCATGGTGGCCATTTATCCTGCCGGACAACTGGTTTGATGTCATGCTAATGTAAAACCATGTGCAATTATTGCTGTCACCCCTAACGTTATTTTTATTAATGTATTTATTTTTCATTACTTTAATTGTTGTAAATCTTCCCTAGCATTCCTCACACACCTCTACACCTCCCTTTTATCCACTTCCACCCTTCCCTTCCCTTCACTCTGTGCATCTCACTTTCCCATCTGTCAGAGCCTTTACAACCCATCATGCAATGCAGAATTCTTATCCGGCATCTTTCCCCATCACCTGCCCTCCTCACTCACTGCCAAGATGCTTGTAGCACTAGAGTGGCTGGTGATGGTGGTCATGTATGCATAGTTATATCTGAGTGGTCATGTGTTTCTTTTTCTGATGAAGACCATGCCCCAAAATTTAAAGTTTTGTAAATACAATAGTCTATATTACTTGTCTATCAACATCCTGGCGATTTAATAATGGAAAGTCCAGGTTGGAATTAATAATATAGTGAGGACAGTTTACAACTCACCGCAAAGACGTGGCACTTCGAATTGCGGCAGTCGGAGGTGATGGTTGTATGACTGTGTTGTGTGCCTGTGTGATTGCGTGAGTGCTCTATTTTCTGAAGAAGGCTATGGCCGATAGCTGAATGTGTTGTATGTGTGTGTCTTTTGTATGTGCCTGTCGCAGCTCGTCGCCACGTCTTTGCGGTGAGTTGTAAACTGTCCTCACTATATTATTAACATCTTGGTGATTGTCTTTTTTGGAGGGGGGGTGCTATCCTCTGTTACTAACATTATGCTTATTATCATTTACTCAGATTTGAATTTGTGATCTACAATTGTGGTTTTGTACTGAAGCAAATTGACATATTAAAATGCTAAATTATTAGTTTTAAATTGTTGACTTACATTCAAGAGTGCAGAAGATTATAGTGTTTACTGCAGAGGTGCATGATTACTCATGTCTGATTGTTTTCAATTAAAAGTGAAACAACTTGAAACCTCAATTATCAAATAGTAAACGCTGAGGGTGTCATGTACCAGCGGTTCGCCTGATAAGCGGACAACCCGCAATGCAGGATACAAGCTCATGGATGCATACCAGTGAGGTGTTTCACAGCGGCGGTTCCGGAGTCACCAGAGGATGCAATGAGCACCGCCAGAGAGTGCACTAAACCGGAACTATTTTCCTCCACACAGTCACGTATGACCAGCTCGAGCTGCCCTGCATCACTGTGCACCAACTATTTAGGGGGCGGGGGAGGGGGGACGACAGTGCAACACGACAGCAGTTCTCCGCTGACCGCCTACACGAACCATAGCTGTGGTATCGCGATCGATGCCTCAGAGGAAGACTCCCTGCCAGCGACACAATGTCTCCAGGACTTCCCGCAACGGAATACGTCGTCTGGCTCTGTCTCCCTGGCCCTTCTCTCAAGGCTGTTGTTATCTTCCTGGCTTGAACCTAATTGGTGAAGAAGTAAACTTTTAGTTGATATTTGTTGTTTTTGCCTTAGTTTCAGAAGTTTGTTTTGTTTCCAGAAGGTGATTAGTTTGTCTTGTCAATAAACACAATTTCAGTTATTATCTCCTGAGGCAAGATATAGCAGTGGTGACAAGGATTTTTTTTTTTTTTTTTGACTCTGGTGTCCGAGTAGGTAGTCTTCTTTGTTGTTTTGCTCGTTGTTTACCATGGACGGTCAACCAGTCACTGCAACCCCTCACGTGTTGCAGCAAATTTTGCTCATCTTATGAGACATGCAGTTGGCCCAGCAGGAACTTGTACAGGCAATGGCAGCCATTAGCACTTCAGCTATGGATGGAGCCCACCGCATGCCTCATTCTCTTCCTGATAGTAAAGGGTTCTGGGGGGGGGGGGCCTCCACCCTTCCCAGCATTTGATAGGCAGGTGGAATCTTGGGTAAACTACATGGCCTGCCTTGAACAACATTTCTTGGCGTACTGTATCTCTGGTGATGCCCACCGGTGGGCTTTCTTCCTCACCTCCTGAGGTTTACCATCTTCTTCAGCAATTAAAACCGGAGCACAAACCACATGCCTTCCCCTATAATGAATTGAAGTTTTGCTTACAGGATTACTTTGACTCACAAGTGCATGTTATGACAGCTCGACACAAATTCTTTAGCTGTCACAAGAAGCAAGGTCATTCGTATCTAGAATGGATCACTACCCTCCAGGGCTTATCAAGGGACTGCCGATTTCGAAAAATCGAATGCGGAATCGCTCGTGAGGGATATGATCTTGGTTCATTACGCTGATGAGGGTCTCTGGAAGGACTTACTAAAGCTTCGGGACCCCTACTTAGAAGCATGTCTTCCAGTTATTCGGGCATTTGAACAGTCCCTCAAAATGTCGCCTCCTTTCAAAAGCCATTTCAGGTTTATGCGGCCTGCCCTACCTGCTGACAGACACCTCAGCAACCACCTCCACATCTTCCTTCTGGTAAACAAACCTCCTTCACTCGTGGCTTTACGCAGTTACCCCCTTGTAAAGACTGTTTTGTCACACACCCTAGGCATCAGTGTCAGTTTCGCCACACCTAATGTAACTCATGTGGCAAAACAGGGCAAAGGGCCGATGTCTGTCATGCTTCCTCCAGGATGCTTCAGACGACGACCCAGGCATGCTTATCAGGAGAATCTCCATGTTCATGCAGTGCTTCCTGTTCTTTTAAACAGCTAACCCTGTTGGTCTTGGACAATGGCCACCCAGTTGACTACCAGGTTGACACTGGGTCTACATCTTCTATCATTGTGTGGGAAACTTACCAACACTTGTGCTCTCCCCCTCTTCAACCATTCACCCACAACCTTCGGAGTTACAGCAATGACTTAGTGATGGTTAAAGGTCAGTTTACGGCACTCATGTAACATGGCGCAACTTGCATGATGCGTCTCCTTGACGTTTTCAATGCTATGGGGCTGGAAGTTCACAATACCACTAGGAGCATCCAGCCAGGCTCTGCCAGTTCCTATCTCCAGGCACTTCGCACAAAGTATCATTCCATGTTTGAGCTTTCTACTCCTGTTGTCGAAGGGTTTGAGGCACACATCATGCTCCTTCCAATGGCCAGACCCTGGTTCTTCAAAGCCCGGCCTATACCACTTGCTCTTCATTACAAATTGCAGGCAGAGCTCCAACATTTGGAGGGAACTGGTATCTTAACACCTGTATCTAACAGTTTATGGGCAACGCCCATAGTATTGGTAGACAAACCAGATGGTTTCATTCATGTATGTGGCTATTTCAGTAAAACCATCAATGCCCAGTCGATTGTTGATACATACCCCATTCCCAAGGTTGACGAGATCCTCACTCGCCTCAATGGGGGCAAACTCTTCGCGAAAATCGACCTCAAGGACACATATTGACAGCTTCCATTAGATGAGGCATCCCGCAACTGGCTGGTTATCAACACTCCTTTTGGTCTTTTCCGCTATAATAGCCCCCCCCCCTCCCCTTTGGGATCACGAGTGCCCCAGTGAATTTCCAGATGTTTCTTGAAACTCATACAAGGGATGTGCCTTGCACTGCTAACTACCTGGATGACATCATTGTTGCCAGACAGGCCGCTCAACACCTAGCGGACAACCTGGACATACTTTTTTTCTGTTCTCCAAACAGCCAACCTTCATTGCAATTTGGAAAATGTCAATTTTTTCTCCCTCAAATCGAATACTTAGGCCACATCCTCGATGCCACGGGTATTCGGCTGTTGCCTCATCATGTGCAAGCAGTGCAGGATTTACCGTCCCCATCGGATGTCAAGCAACTGCAATCCATATTGGGCTCCCTGAATTATTATAGGAAATTCATTCCACATGCCTCAACCATCGCAGCCCAATTGTACCGTCTCTGTGACATGGAATTGGGACACGGCATGTGAAAGTGCCTTCTGTAATATCAAGCAGGCCTTGCTTCAGCCCACGTTTTATGGCCTTTGATCCATCACTCCCTGCGATTGTTGCGGCAGATGCCTCTGATTATGGTGTGAGTGCAGTCCTTTCGCACAGGGTCGATGGGCTGGAATGACCATTTGCCTTCATCTCCAAAAAATTGACACTGGCACAGTGCAACTACGGGCAGTTGAAAAGGAGGCTTTCGCCATAGTCTTCGCTTTAAAAAAGTTCCATGACCATGTTTATGGTCGTCATTTTACCAAGTTGACCGACCACAAAACCCTGCTGCCTCTCTTTCTGTGTGATACAAACATCCCTGCCAGAAAGCATAGATGCCTCCAATGGTGGGCCTTCCTTATTTCTGAATAATTACTCTTATGATATCGATGACCAACCATGCCAATGCCGACCTCCTCTCCCGGCTACCATTACGTCAGGATCCTTCATTTGACATTGACCCAGAAGAGTGCTGCCACTTAGATGCGGAGAAAGAACACGCCCTCGCATCCCTTCCCGCTGACGCAAAACTAGTCACCAAGCAATCTGCAGAGGACCCAGTCCTGCGCGAGATCATCTGGCTGGCTCAGCAAAGTTGGTCATCAGATCTAAGGCAGATGTTTACTCCAAGGGTTCAAAATTATTGGCATCAACGCCATGAATTTTCTGTCTGTGATGGTATTCTTCTCATCCAGGGCGAAAACAGCCGACCACGAGTTGTCATTCCTCCATCCCTACAACACAAGGTCCTCAGCCTGCTTCATCGTCATTGGGAAGTCATACTAACAAAATGCCTCTCACATCAATATGTCTACTGGAAGGGGATCGACACAGGTATCGCCTCTATGGTAGCGACCTGCCCCTCCTGCCAAAGCAAGCAAGCTGCCCTTGCATGTTGGTATTTCCCATGGCCAGAGGCATCAACACCCTGGTCCAGGTTCCATTTTGACTTGGCCCCTTTCTGGGCTCCTCATGGTTTATTGCAGTCGATGCTGGCTCTGGATTTCCTTATGTCTTTTGGATGACCTCCACATCATCGGCCCACGTCATCCAGGTGCTCACTAACTTCTTCGTCATTGAAGGCTTACCAGAGACAATCGTGACCAACAATGGCCCACAGTTTACGTCCACAGAATTCACAGCTTGTGGGCATCCAGTGGTATTGCCTGGTACACACGGTGCCTTTCCACCCCATGTCCAACAGACATTTTAAGAATCAAATGTCGAAGCACTCCACACACCATGCACTGGACAATGCTTTGTTCATCTTTTTGGGCTCTTAAAGGACAACTCCACAGGAGGGAACCAGTCGGATGGAGCAGCTCAATGGGTGCCCACAGCATTCGCTCTTCTCCCTCCTCCATCCACAACGACCTGTAGAGCACACTGGGTGAGGTCAGTGACACCGGTTTCCTATCCACGATGATGACTGGGTCCTGATGTTCTCCCACTGCAGCTGACGTTGGGATCCGGTGGTGACCAGAAAACTACAGGGACGAACAATGGTGGATATTCATCTTTTAGGTGACTCCCTTTGCCGCAAGCATCTGAACCAGGTGCACCCCAGGAGCCATCAGTTGACGACTGCAGTTGACTCAGTGCCTCTTGTTGCACGCCCGTCGGCCAGGCAGCCAGGAGGCCTTGCAAGACCAACCCCTTCTGCGGCCCCTCCAATGTCAATGGACAATGGTGGGCAGCCAACTCCTGCACCCTGACCAATAGCAATGGACAATGGACATAGACCACACATACACACACAGCTCTGGTGAACCACGTGCTACTAGGCTCATCTGATGCCATGGACGTCAATCCAGACTCCGACACTGGCCTCTGTCTGGCTCGATCTCTTTGCAGAGGTGGGATGTCATGTACGAGTGAATTGCCTGACGAGCGGACAACCCGCAAGTAAGGACAGTAAATCTTTGACAAGGGCAGTTTGCTTGAATTTGGGAGTAGGGCTAAATATGGGGCCTTTGGATAGGAAAGAGCTTTCAGACTGGGAGTGAGGTTCAGAAGGGAGGTTGCTTACTGAATTGGGATGTTGTGGTATCGGATTCTGTGGATTAGAATTTGGAGGTTGGGGGGGGGGGGGGTAGGAGGAGTGGAGCTGGAAGTGGGAAATTGAGTAGATGGGAGAGACGGGGGTTCTTTGCAATAAAAGGTGCATGAAGTTTGTTGGAGAGGTTGTTAAGGGAGATGTATTGCCTTACCTGCGAGAGCATTCATGCTGGTTTTGCAGGCCCCCCCCTTTTTTTAAACTAATTTTGGTTTGTTGTAGTGGACAGGTTGTTTACATTTCTGTATGTGCTATATGTGGTTTGCATCCCTCCACATCACATATATTGGCAACCAGACTCCAGTGGAATTGCAACATAGCTGACAGGCCTGGAAAATTCTCCATCTTCACAATAATAAAAGGTCCAGTAGAACTAATGATTGCATAAGTTTGCATTTCACATCATGAGTTAAGATGTTATGAAAATTTCTGGGGTTATTAAAGGAAAAGGTATTCAATCACATCTACCGAATTTAAATGTTCATCTATATTACACTCAAATTTTCTACTGATTTCTGATATGGTATTGGGAAATAACTGATCACTTAATTCTGAACTTATTAATTTCTGATGGGTGACTAAGATTACTTGTGACTTTTTTGCATTTAATCGTAGCTATAGGTTTTCACCTATAATACCATAAAAGACAGATCATCTTTCAACTTTGCAGCTGCAGTTTTTATATCTTCAGGTCTGGCACTTTGACAGAGGTGGAGGTCATTGGCGTATAAGTGATATTTACAGAAATGTCACTGACATACAAGAAGAATAAAAGTGGGCCTAAAACTGATCTTTGTGGTACTCCGAATAGAAAATTTTTCCACAACGATTTTTCTTTCCTACAGACTACAGTTTGCTGTCTTTTGCAGTAGCTTTCAAACTGCTTCAGTGTACTATTTGACAAATACGGTTGTTAAATTTTACTCAGCAGTAAGTCAAAATTGACAATATAAAAGCTGAAAACTATATTCTTAACATACTCACCTCACTATTGGTCATGGTGAATTTCAGGTCAGTTACCTTGATTAAAGCAGTGTTTGTGCTATGGTGTTTACGAAAGCCACACTGTCAAATAAACTGAATCTGTACAAGTGTTTGGTAATTTGTTTGTGAACAATGTATTCCAGGCAATATACTGATATACTGCATGCAATATACTGATTGCCAGAAAATCACAGGGCGATTTTGGGTTTTCTAATTTAGGGATAAATGACACTATGCTTCTTTTCCAAGAGGAAGGTTATATTCAGTTCAAGATAGAACAATTAAATATATCTGTTAAGACAGGTAATAAACTACGGGCAACAGTCTTAATAATAGTTATACTAATACCTTGTTGCCTATAACTTCAGAAGAGATTATTGGGTTCTTGTGTTTCTTATCCAACATCCATGCTACAGAGATTTTTCCACTGGGTTGCAGGTGTCTCGTTGGTGCATATGAAGCAATTAGTGCACCTAATTTTGCCATTTCAAATGCTTTACCCTGTTATGTAGCTTTCTGTATTCTTCATAATGTTTGGGTTTTGAACTTACCTGGAATTGTTTACAAGCACCATTCCTATCATTGTACTTCTTTTGTCAGCCTTGGCACAAGAGGATTTATTACATTGATTGTACATATAGAGACTTGTTTGTCAAGTAGGGAAGTAAGTTCTTAAATTTTACCATCTATTATTATGGGTTCTCTGGTTATTTTATACCATGAGATTTCTGAGCAGTCAGCTGTTAGAATTTCATGTCTTTTTGTTTGATGTTTCTACTAGTAATAAAATGTGTTGATCTTTGGTGGCTGCATGGAGTAGGCCTAGAATATTACATAGTGTGCTGAGTAGTCTGGAGCCAAAAATTAAACCTGGATCCATTACTATGTTCATCATTTTTATTACAATCATATCTATGTTTTTGTTGTGGTTTTGTGCACAATGTTAATGTGCGATTCCACGCGACTGACTGTAGGGGCGCTGCTCTCAATATTATGCTATGGTAGCGCCACTCAAAATGCTGGGCTAGAAATAGCACAGCTACAAGGACAGTCCCTATAGAACCACCTTAGTGTACACATCAATCAGTTTCTGAATGTGTTTTGTTCTCTATGCATTCCAGAATTGGAAAAAAATGGTTGTTTTAGTTACTACACTTTATTAGCGATGAGTTTGAAATTTCTCATCTCTTCAAGTAACGTGAATGTTAGTGATATGGCTACTCTTGAACAGGTGCTGTACACCTTAATTGAAAAGGAACAGCTTTTCATCACTGCTATAAGTGAGTTCGTTTCTGTCCACACCAATGTCCGCCTCTCTTCGTTGACAATTCCCCCTTTTCCCCTGTATGATGAGGCGGCAGAAGAGTGTATAGACTATGAGAAACACCTTTGGCAGCATTTCATGGTTTTCAGCATTGTTGATCAACAAACATGTCTTTATTCCTTTCATAGATTCCGTCAAAGTTGCATCAACTGTTGTCTCAACTAGCACCATTGAAAGAACCTTCCTCACTGTCGTTTAATGAAATGTGTACTCTTCTTTCAACATATTTTCAAAAACAGATGCACGTCGTTGCATCTCGTGTTGCGTTCTGTAGGTGTAACAACCTCATCAGACCTCTCATGCTTGAGCTACTGAATTATAAGGACTCAGTTGCAAATGCCAATTTGTAACTGCTGATTCTATGGTTAGGGATGCAATTTTGCATTCTGTGCTAGATAAAGAAATTCGACAATGAGCTCTTCAGTTAGATAATCCCACCTTGGATGAAGCACATTCCATAGCTCACTCCTTTGAAATCACTCATGCCGCAGGTGCTCAATTAGAAGCATGGAGTGATGTCGGTGATATACAGTCAGGGCGGGCAGACAATGAAGCACCAGGCACTAGCACAAACATGCTGCAGTAAACAAGTGTCCACAGCGTCGGCCAGGCAGTCAACACAATGAGAAGCAGCCAAATAGAGGTTCACATTCTCTTTCTTCCTGCCCTCACTGTTTCAACAAACTTGGGCGTGAAAGTTGTCCACAGTGTTGGGCGATTTGCCACCAATGTAAAGAGAAGGGACATGTTTCATCTGTTTGCAAGTTGGAAAACGTACATGATGTGCACAATGAGGTAGCCGATGATGATTCTGTACTGTATGTAAATTGCGTGTCCCCTAATTTCGGCAAATGCTGGGAAGGATGTGAGGATGCAGGTCGACACCATCTCAGCAGCCACCATTAACTCACAGACATATTTAAGGCTGGGTTCTCTGCCGTCATATGTCACCTACGCACTTATAATCAGCAGATGATTTCACTTCTGGATTAATTTGACATAGATATTTTCTACAAATCTGTTGTGTGCGCCGTCAATGTGTTTGTTGTTGACAGCAGTGGCACTGAGAATTTAATTGGGTATGACACCTCTCGCATTTTTGGATTCTCAGTGGATGACAAAGTGCACATCATCTCAGATTACATTCGTTATGATCAGCTTGATTCTTTATCAGAGGTCTATTCCATGCTCTTTTCTCTTGGTCTCGATTGTGCCACTGATTCTGAAGTGCATATTACTCTCAAGCCTGCTGGCCGGCAGAGGTTCTTTTGGGCCCGACATATTCCTGTTGCCTTGTGTGACTCAGTCAAATGGGAGCTTCATTGGCTGATTGTTTTGGGAGTATTGCGACCCGTCTCTTCCAGTAAAGGGTCCTCTCCCCACGTTATTGTTAAAAAAAGACCAAGGGAAGTCTTCACCTCTGTGGTGATATCAAAGCATCTGTCAATGCTCACTACCTTATTAACACATATCCTATGACTCGCCCTGAAGAACTATTTTCAAAGTTGGCCGTGGGTCAGTACTTTTCTGAGATTGACCTATCTGAAACATATCAACAGCTTCCATTTGATGCTGAATATCGCCTGTTTCTTGTTCTCAACACACCAATTGGTCTTTATCAGTAGCAAAGGTTGCTATTTGGGGCTGCTAGTTATCTCGCCATCTTTCAACAATTTTTGGAAGAGTTGCTCCCCGCTGTTCCTGGCTGTATCAATTATCAAGATGATGATGTAGTGACCGGGGCCACCACTGTTGAGCAACCCATCAACCACTTGGCACTCTTCACAGTTTTACAATCTGCGCGGTTAAAATGCAACTTCCAGAAACCTCTGTTTTTTCTTCAACGGTCGATTGTCTACTTGGGGTTTCAGTTATCGGGTGAAGTTGTTCACCTTCTTTGATGGCATGTTGCTCTCCCTCGCCCAACATCAATCAAGGAGCTTCAGCCGTTCTGGAAAAAATAGCCTACTATCACAAGTGTTTGCCATCTGCTGCAAAGATGGCTCATCCACTGCACCGGTTGCTTTGCAAGAATGTGCCTTTTTACTGGTCCACTGATTGTGATGCTGCTTTTCTTCATCTCAAAGAACAACTTCAGCAGGCCGCCTGTCTTACCACATATTGCGCTGGACAAGATTTGGTTCTAGCCACTGACACTTCCCACTATGGGACCAACGCTGTTTTGACACATTGATACACTGATGGCTCGGGACATTGATTGCATATGCATCAAAGACACTCACTGACGTGCAATGGAAGTATTCCCAGATAAAAAGGTGGCTCTGGACATTGTATATGTCTTGAAAAAGTTTGGTGTCTTTCTTTGTGGGGCAAAGTTTCATCTAATCACCGATCAAAAGCCATCAGTTTCTCTCTTCCATCCCTCAGCCTTACTCCCTGACAAGGCGGCCTACTGCTCACAACATTGGGCTCTGTTCCTTTCTCACTTCAACTACGAGATACATTTCTAACCCACTGCTCAGCATGCCAACACTGATGCATTGTCCCATTTGCCAATGGGGTCGAACACTGTTTTCAACCATGATGAGCTGCTAAGCTTTCATATGGACAATACTGAACAATGTGTTGTTGACGGGTTTCCCATCAATGGTGACAGGTTAGTCATAGCTACTGTTTCTGATTATGTTCTGTGTTGTGTGCTGCGTTTCATTCAACGGGGTTGGCCTGAACGCTCGTCCGGGAGGGCCTCTGATCCATTGCATAACTACTTTGCTCTTCGTTTTCGCCTCGCTGCTCATAATGCCATTGTCCTCTTCTTCACCGAAAGGGCCTCCTCATGAGTGGTCGCTCCTGCTTCCCTTTGAGCTTCTGTTCTCAGTCTGCTTCATCAGGGACATTGAGGTGTCTCATGTACAAAGGGGCTTGTTGCGTCAGCAAGTCTACTGGCCCGGCATTGATGCCAACATCACACACATGGTCGGTGCCTGCGAACTGTGTGCTGACCAGGCTTCTGCTCTGAAGACATCTCTTTCTGCGAGGCCTACACCCTCGCGCACGTGGAAGTGCATACACATTGACTATGGGAATCCCTTCCTTGGCATCTACTGGTTTCTTGTGGTGGACACCTATTCTCACTTTCCCTTTGTTGTGTGTGCCTTTCACAGCAGTAACCACCATGGTGTTGCCTGAATATTTTCCTTGGAAAGCCTCCCTTCCACACTGACCTCGGATAACAGTCCACATTTTACTTCCTCTGAATTCTCCAGTTTTTGCACTGAACGTGGTGTTATGCACGTCACTGCTCCACCATTCTGTAATGGGGAACAGTCGTAGCAGATTGGATGGGTGTGGGGTAGTGGCAGATTAGGACTTGTGGTGCCTGAGAAAATATAATTTATTTCTTTATTAGTTTTTTGCGGTTGAATGGCTCCCCTGCCTGTGACTCAGGCAGGCATTGCGAGGGGCAGGCGGAAGTGCCCGCTAAGGCGCCAGGCCGGCCGGCAGATGCTGCTCGGATTCTGCGGAGTCGAGCTGACAGCAGACCTCGCCACACCTCACCACATGGCGCTGCTGTTTGAAGACACATGCCGCTCTGCTGTATGCCCCGGTGGTGCTGTCCCCGCCCAGATGTAGGCTGATGTTGTCTCATTGCCTACGTCATCGAACGCCCACTGCCCAGTACAATGCCTTTAAGTACTGTTTATCTGCTGAGGTGTTGGGTGTTCTCCGGTATGTCCCACTTGCATACACCGAACTATAAGGCTTTGCATACTGTCGGTCAATAGTCTCAGGGCTACAACCCGTTGTCCCAGTTTCTGGGTTACTGACATCAGCAGACAATATAACTTCACCTGTTAACTGATAAAATTAACAAATATCCCCATGGCTCTACACTCCTCGCGCGTACGAAAAAGAAATTCATCCCCGAATTTCACAAGGCATCACCCAACACACCATGTTGCAAATTTGAAAACACTTATTCATAAAAAAAGAATAAACACAAAGTACTCAAACTGTTCATGACACCCTAACCTTAACGCATGATGTTCCTACACTATATTCAGTCTGACTTAAAAATTTCAGGTGTCTTTTCCACCTTTTCGGCTAAGAAATAGAATCTCACTGTGAAACACAGTCTTTGCAGGGTGGCCACCGAACCTTGAAACCGGGAAAAAGCCTTGAATTTCAAAAAACTGGGGAAAACCGGGAAAAAACCTTGAATTTCAGCCAGAAACTGGGATTTTTAACCCATGAGACCTCGCGGCTTTAAGAGTTAAACGATCGTTTGCATGTATACCCTATTGTTCAGATTACACGACCAGTTCGAAATGTACTTAATAACTGTAAACAAGTAATTTTCATAGTTTTAGTAAGAGAAAACCTCAAAGTTTAATATTTAAAAGTAACAAAATGCCAGTCTTTTAAAATTACGGTGACCTAAATGCTCAGATCGCTAGTGCCCTCGGGTTAAATAATATTCATCGCTTCATTTTTGGGTACAAAAACATTTTCAAATATATTTCTGGGCAGTTTAAAAAGTTTTATAATTATAGCTTACGTATTCCGTTATCTATTTCTGTATTTATCTCGAAGTGTTGTTCAACCATGCAAATCAATTCCTCGCGATGTACGTCGAAAACACGCAGTGTTATCGTAAGGCACAACTACGAAATCGCAGCTATAATGAAAGGCGATATTTATTTGTACTACATTTTAGCAATTTTCGTAATTGACCCCCCCCCCCCCCCCCCAGTGATACTCATCAACAGAGATCTCGTTTGTCTGATTCTGTGTTGAAAAATCTCTTCACGGAAGCATTTTGTTGATTTTAACTATAAACTCCGTAAAAGTTGGTATTGTGATGCTTCGCTAGCATAGGCGCTGACTACAGGTATGCTCGGTCACTCAAGCATACCCCAATATTTGAATGGGTAAGCCAGGCATAACCCACTGAAAATTTTGGTATAGTTTTTTCTTTACATTATATTTCTTGACTGTAATTAAAATCGACTCTCTCATCCCACTGATGGCCGGTTGGCTTTTGTAAGACACCACTCTAAATAGATTATTTTAAACACGTAGGCATTAAAATCCACGTTCACATGTGAGTGAAGTGACCGTTTTCTACATAGTCCGAATGTTAATGGAATTCCACTTGTTAAGTCAATATTGTAAACTGAAGGCGGCAACATTTAATTGTATTAAATAACTAGAAATGAAGTGGGTTTGGTACGATACATTGAAAATGTTTACACTACAAAATTAGTTCCAGGTGTCTTTTGAGATAACCTTTTGACAACCACATATGTTACCAGTGAGCTGACATACTTGCTGCGAAGACTGCCCCATCCGTTCTAGCTAAAACATTCTGTAAATAGACAGTCCTCATAACAGCTTGCTAAGGTCTTTGTGTTTTAATTGGCACCTCTACAAAATTCTCCAAGCGCAACAGCTAGTAATAGATTTTTTTTCTGAATTTGAATTTTCAGGCTTCAACTATTTGTGAACAATTGAACGTAGTGGTCGGACCTTAGTTTCTGCTCTTTTTGACCTGTGTCACCTGTGCATGGAGTTACGTCTTAACCCTTTCCCCTCCCATTATCTTTATCTGTCTGTCTACCCACAACTATTTGTTCAAAGATTGTAAATAACATTGCAGGGCTTCCAACAATTTAGTGTGACTAGATTTTTTACCGTTACCTTGAGGAAACAAAAAGCATTAGGCCACAATGCATTGTCAAAATATATATCATTGCTTGATATCTAAGTTGGAGTAAATGCAACAATGTTGTTGTTGTGGTCTTCAGTCCAGAGACTGGTTTGATGCAGCTCTCCACCCTACTCTATCCTGAGCAAGCCTTTTCATCTCCTCATAAGAACGACAACCCACATCCACTTGAATCTGCTTACTATACGCGTCTCTTGGTCTCCCTCTGCGATTTTTACCCCACACACTTCCCTCCAACGCTAAATTCACAATTCCTTGATGTCTAAGAATGTGTCCTACCAATCTATCCCTTCTTTTAGTCAAGGTATGCCAGAAATTCCTTTTCTCCCCAATTCGGTTCAGTACCTCCTCATTAGTTACGCGATCCACCCACCTAATCTTCAGCATTCTTCTGTAGCACCACATTTCAAAAGCCTCTATCCTCTTTCTGTCCACACTGCTTATCGTCCATGTTTCACTTCCATACAAGGCAACACTCCATACAAATGCCTTCAGAAAGGACTTCCTTAGGCTTAAATCAATATTCGATGTTAACAAATTTCTCTTTTTCAAAAATGCCTTTCTACCCATTGCCATTCTGCATTTTATATCATCTGTACTGCGACCATCATTTGTTATTTTACTGCCCAAGTAACAAAACTCATCTACCTCCTTTATTGTTTCGTTACCTAATATAATTCCTTCAGCATCACCTGATTTTCTTACACTGCACTCCATTACCCTAGTTTTACTCTTGTTAATCTTCATCTTATATGCACCTTTCAGCACACTGTCCATTCCGTTCAATTGCTCTTCCAGGTCCTTTGCTGTATCTGACAGAATTACTATGTCGTCGGCAAAACGCAATGTTTTTAATTCTTCACCCTGAACTTTAATTCCTTCTCCAAATTTCTCCTTGCTTTCCTTTATAGCTTGCTCAATGTACAAATTGAACAACATTGGGGAAAGGCTACAGCCCTGTCTTACTCCCTTTCCAACCACTGCATCCCTTTCATGCCCTTCAACTCTGACAACCGCTGTCTGGTTTTTGTACAAGTTGTAAATAACCTTACGCTCCCTATATTTTACTCCTGCTTGCTTCAGAACTTGAAAGAGTTTATTCCAATCAACATTGTCAAAAGCCTTCTCCAAATCTACAAAAGCTAGAAATGTTGGTTTGCCTTTTCTTAATCTATCTTCCAGGATAAGCCGTAAAGTGAGTATTGCCTCCGGTGTTCCTACATTTCTCCTGAACCCAAACTGATCTTCCCCGAGGTCGGCTTCTACCAGCTTTTCCATCCTTCTGTATATAATTCGTGTTAATATTTTGCAACCATGACTTATTAAACTGATGGTTCTGTAGTTTTCACACCTGTCTGCACCCGCTTTCTTTGGAATGGGGATTATAACATTTTTCTTAAAGTCTGAGGGTACTTCACCTCTCTCATACGTCTTACACACAATGTGAAACAATTTTGTCATGGCTGGTTCTCCCAGAGACTTCAGTAGCTCTGATGGGATATCATCTACTCCAGGGGCCTTGTTTCGACTTAGGTCTTTCAGGGCTCTGTCAAATTCTTCTCTCAGTACAGTATCTCCTATTTCATCTTCATCTACATCCTCTTCCCTTCCTATAATATTGTCTCGAAGTTCATTTCCTTTGTAGAGCCCCTCTATATACTCTTTCCACCTTTCAGCTTTCCCTTCTTTGCTGAGAACCGGTTTTCCATCAGTGTCCTTGATAATCATAGAGCTGTTTTTCTTATCGCCAAATGTTTCTTTTATTTTCCGGTAGGCTGTATCTATTTTTCCCCTATTTATACATTCTTCTACATCCTTGCATTTGCCTTCTAGCCACTCCTGCTTAGCCATTTTGCACTTCCTTTCAATCTCATTTCTTAGTCGTCTGTACTCCATTTTGCCTGTTTCATTTACTGCATTTTTATACTTTCTCCTTTCATCGATTAAATTTAATATCTCCTGTGATATCCAAGGATTCTTTGTCGGTCTTGCCTTCCTACCTATTTTGTCCTCTGCTGCGTTCATTATTTCATCTCTCAATTTTACCCATTCCTCCTCAACTGTTTCATTTTCCCCTGTTTCTGCCAATTGTTGCCTGAAGCTCCCTCTGAAATTCTTAAGAACTTCAGGTTCCTTCAATTTATCCAGGTCCCATCTCCTTATTTTCCTACCTTTCTGTAGTTTCTTCAGTTTCAGCCTACAGTTCATAACCAACAAGTTATGGTCAGAGTCTATGTCTGCCCCTGGGTATGTCCTACACTTCAAAACCTGGTTCCGAAATCTATGTCTTACCATTATAAAATCTATCTGGTATCTCCCGGTGTCTCCTGGTCTCTTCCACGTATACAACCTTCTTTTGTGATTCTTAAACCAGGTGTTTGTTATAACTAAATTATGTTCCGTGCAAAATTCTACCAGGCGGCTTCCTCTTTCATTCCTTTTGCCCAGACCATATTCACCCACTATCTTCCCTTCCCTTCCTTGTCCTACTACCGAATTCCAGTCTCCCATAACAATTAATAATTGTATCAAGGTAAAGGAAACAAAATAATTTAAAAACTTTATTACTAAATAATTGTCCAATGTTTAAATTTATAGTCAACAGTTTGAAAATGTTATAAGTTAGGTTAAAGGAAACATATCCTGCACACTCCCAAATTTCCATCCAAAAACTAAAAATAATCAAAAATTCTGTCAAATATACATTAATCCAATCATTACTTATAGATATATGCAAAGAAATATATTTGTTCATAAATCAATAAAATTTGGGGTTAAAAGGGTTAATGCCTTGTGTGTGAAAATCGTTAAAATGGATAAGTAAATAGTGATGTACAAAAGGACTTCGACTTATAATCGTGATGATGATGATGATATGGAATCGATAGCGAGTATGTTTTGTGTAAGTTTTTGGCTTTGCTTTGTATTTATTTATTTTTCTTTAGAAATACCTGGGTACGCCACTGAGCATACCCCAAGATTTTCAAAAGTCGGCGCCTATGTTCGTTAGTAATAATTATAGACTATTCCTGTGACTGACATGACATTGGTAATATGCTGTTGTTATGGTCTTCAGTCTGGAGACTGGTTTGATGCAGCTCTCCACCCTACTCTATCCTGAGCAAGCCTTTTCATCTCCTCATAAGAATGACAACCCACATCCACTTGAATCTGCTTACTACATGCGTCTCTTGGTTTCCCTCTGTGAGTTTTACACCACACACTTCCCTCCTCGATGTCTAAGAATGTGTCCTACCAAGCGATCCCTTTAGTCAGAGTATGCCAAAAATTTCTTTTCTCACCAATTCTGTTCAGTACCTCTTCATTAGTTATGCAATCTAGCCACCTAATCTTCAGCATTATTCTGTAGCACCATATTTCAAAAGCCTCTATCCTCTTCCTGTCCACACAGCTTATCATCCACGTTTCACACCCGTACAAGACAACAGTCCACACACTTCAAAAAAGACTTCCTTACACTTAAATTAATATTCGATGTTAGCAAATTTCTGTGTTCCAAAAATGCTTTTCTTCCCATTGCCATTCTGCATTTTATATCATCTGTACTGTGACCATCGCATGTTATTTTATTACCCAAGTAACAAAACTCATCTACCACCTTCATTGTTTCGTTACCCAATCTAATTCTTTCAGCATCACCCCATTTTCTAAGACCGCATTCCATTATTTTTGTTTTGCTCTTGTTAATGTTCATTTTATATGCTCTCTTCAACACACTGTCCATTCCATTCAACTGCTCTTCCAGGCCCTTTGCTGTCTCTGATAGAATTACAATGTCATCAGGAAAACGCAATGTTTTTATTTCTTCCCCCTGAACTTTATTCCAAATTTTTCCTTGCTTTCCTTCACTGCCTGCTTGATGTACAAATTGAATAGCATCGGAGAAAGGCTACAAGCCTGTCCTAGTCCCTTCCCAACTGATGCTTCCCTTTCATGCTCTTCGAGTCTAATCGCCTGTCTCACAAATCCTACACACCAGTTCAAATAGTTTTGTCATGGCTGGCTCTCCCAGAGACTTTAGTAGCTCTGAGGGTATGTCATCTGCTCCTGCCTGGGGCCTTGTTCCGACCTAGGTCTTTCAGGGCTCTATAAAATTCATCTCTCAGTATAGTATCTCCTATTACATCTTGATCTACTTCCTCTTCCCTTTCTACAACATCGTCTCTAAGTTCATTTCCTTTGTAGAGCTGCTGTATGTACTCTTTCCACCTTTCGGCTTTCCCTTCTTTGCTGAGAACTGGTTTCCCATCCGAGTTCTTGATATTAGTAGAGTTGCTTTTCTTGTCCCCAAATGTCTCTTTTATTTTCCTGTAGGCGGAATCTACTTTTCCCCTTCTTATAAATTCTTCTACAGATTTGCATTTGGCTTCTAGCCACTCCTGCTTAGCCATTTTGCACTTCCTGTCAATCTCATTTCTTAGTCGTCTGCACTCCATTTTGCCTATTTCATTTACTGCATTTTTATATTTTCTCCCTTCATCAATTAAATTTAGTATTTCCTGTGATATCCAAGGATTTTTGTAGGTCTTGCCTTTCTACCTATTCTGTCCTCTGCTGCCTTGATTATTTCATCTCTCAATGCTACCCATTCCTCTTCTATTGTTTTATTTCCCCCTGTTTCTGTCAATTGATGCCTAAATCTCCCTCTGAATTTCTCCAGAACTTAACGTTCCTTCAATTTATCTAAGTCCCATTTCCTTATTTTCCTACCTTTCTGCAGTTTTTTCAGTTTCAGCCTACAGTTTTTGTTATGGTCAGAGTCTATATCTGCCCCTGGGTATGTCTTACAGTTTACCACCTGGTTCCGGAATCTATGTTTTAGCATTATAAAATCTATCTGATACCTTCCGGTGTCTCCTGGTCTCTTCCACGTATACAGCCTTCTTTGTGATTCTTAAACCACATGTTTGTTACGATTAAATCATGTTCCGTGCGAAATTCTACCAGGTGACTTCCTCTTTCATTCCTTCTGCCCAGTCCATATTCACCTACTATCTTTCCTTCTCTTCCTTTTCCTACTACTGAATTCCAGTCTCCCATCACAATTAAGTTTTCCTCTCCCTTAACTGTCTGAATAATTTCCTGTAGCTCCTCATATATTTCTTCGATCTCCTTATCATCGGCAGAGCTAGTTGGCATATAAACCTGTACTACTGTTGTCGGTGTTGGCTTCGTATCTATCTTGACAATGATAATGTGATCACTGTGCTGCTCATAGCAGCCTATCTTCTTATTCATTATCAGTCCTACTCCTGTGATTCCCCCAACTGAATTTGTATTTATAATCCTGTAGTCACCTGACCAGAAATCCTGTTCATCCCGCCACTGAACTTCACTAATCCCCACTATATCTAACTTCAACCTATCCATTTCCCTTTTTAAATTGTCTAATTTTCCTACCCCATTAAGGGATCTAACATTCCACGCTCCGATCCGTAGAATGCCAGTATTGGTAATATATAAGTAGTAAACACAGTCATCGTGTACTTATTGTTGATGGCTGAACTGTTTTTCATGCGGGCCCGGCTAGTGCCAATGAGGAGTCGCGGTAACAATTACGAAGATAAACTTGCACCTTCTGGCACCTGGAGTCCATCTTTTCCACCAAAATTCTTCTGACACCAGTGTAACGGGGATGGCTGTAGCAGATTGGATGGCAGATCAAGACTTGTGGTGCCTGGGAAAATACAATTTATTTCTTTATTAAGTTCTTTTGGTTCAATGGCTCCTCTGCCCATGACTTGGGCAGGCGTTGCAAGTGGCAGGCGGAAGTGCCTGCTGAGGCACAAGCAGTGGACGCAGCTCGGATTCCGCTGAGTTGAGCTGACAGCAGACCTCACCACACTGCATTGCACAGTGCTGCCGTTTAAAGACATGCACCACTTTGCTGTACGCCCCAGGGGCGCCAAACCCGGCCAGATGTACGCTGATGACGTCTCGCTGCCCACCGGCGACGTCGTGTCTGGCTGCGCCCGCTGAGGGAACATGCTACCAGTCCAGCCTGTGTGATGACATTGGAGGAGTGGCGGCCTGCCAGAGCCACACCGCTGAAGGTCCTCACTTTGACGCCTGCTGTCGGTGGCGTGCTGCCCTGTTGGGCCGCGGCGGTGACATCTGGCGAAGAGACATTCCTGTCATTGCATTCTGCATCCCCAAACGCCCACTGCCCAGTACAATGCCTGTAAGTACTGTTTTTCTGCTGAGATGTTGACCGAAATGTCCCACATGCGTACACCGAACTCCGAGGCTCTGCATACTGTCGGTCAGTTGTCTCAGGGCGACGACCCATCGTGTCAGTTTCCAGGTTACTGCCATCAGCAGACTTTTTTCAACACCTTCTGCTTCTGTCGCCTTCTGCCGCTAGAACATGTACTCGCGAAAACCACAATATAACTTCACTTGTTAACTGATAGAATTAACAAATATCTCCATGCCTCTACACTCCCATTCTCAATCATAAGGCAAGATTGAACGCTTTGTTCATACTTTCAAATCACAAATAAAAAAAATAGCTCACTTCTTCCTCTGAGGAAGCCTCGTTCCAGTTCCTGGCGTCCTACCTTTTCACTCCCATGGGTGACAACAGCTCGGCCGAGCTCCTTCATTGCTGCCAGCTTTGTACCGTGCTCCACCTTCTTTGCCCTCCACCGCAATGGCCAGGGTGGACTCCGTTCACAAATTTCATGGAGGGTGCTCCTGTTTGGGTGCAGGGGTTTGGATCCTTGGCCCACGTGGAAAAGGCCTTTACATAGTACGCACAACTGCTGGAGAAGTTGTGTGCCACATTGACCAACTTCTTCCCTGAATAACTCAGACAGTGGTTCCCATGTCAGCACCAACACCACCTCTACCAAGAACTGTTTCTAATGGTGTGAAGGTGCCATGATTTGTTCCATGGCTTGCTGGCACAGTGAGCCAACCATGAGCACAGCAACAGCCACTGATAGTTCCTGTACCAGTTACAAAACCAGTATCTCAAGAAGACGTCAGCATGCAAGAGCTCGAACAAACACCTCAGGAAGAGTCATCCTTATCTCCTCCAAATATCCAGAATGACCAAACACAAGGCTCACTGGTCATTCCAACACACTATTGTGCATCATGTATTCTACGCCACAGCAGACATCTTGCAGCTCTCCACTGTCTCCAGTCATCACTTCGAGGCATCTACAAGAACTCAAACCAAAGGGAGTGTTGTGACTTCGCGCGTGGTTTTTAATGAGGCCACCGTGCGATTCCGCGCAGCTGACTCCAGGGGCGCTGCTCTCAATATAGTGATAGGACAGCACCACCCAGAAAGCTGGGTCTGAAAGAGCACAACTCCATAAGTGAAAATAAAGTTTGTTTAAAGTTACAACAGTGTGTGGCTGTTAAATAAGGTTGTGGCTATGATTATCACCTCTCAACTTGAAGTTCATGGGTTCAAATCTTAAGGGCAATAACTCCTTTATTTCCAAATCTAATCAGAATTACTTTGAGTGTTATCACTTAATTCATTGGGTCAACATTAAATTCATAATTGAATTAACTTTATCAAAAAGGAAAAAAATCCTGATGTTCTGTTGACTTTTTTTTATTTGCTCTTATTTTTCATTCTATCATTCTTTTATCGATTGGAATCTGCCTTTTGCCTGTCCATCTATAACCTGTAACTGACAAGCAACACTGCTTATGGGTCTGTGATACAGCAGTGTGTATAGTTACTAAGTCTGTGTGAAGATATTTTTAGGCACTGAACAACAACAAGAAAGTACAGTTTGCTGTTAGCACTAAAACTGAATGTTTTCTCTCTTAAGTTGCTTGTAGATGCTAGCTTCAAACCCCCCTGAACAAAGTTCTACTGTACATTACTGACAGCCTTTATATACAATCCACATGGTGAGGTTGTGGTAAGATCAGGAGATGAGTTTGAATCCCGTGTTTCAAAATGTGACTGCTGCCACAGTTGACACATTAGTCACTTAGAATTAGCTGCTGCATTCTCAATATAAATTGTAGGCGTCTTTCCGATTGGCAATGGAATGAAATGGATATGCCCCTGGAATTGTTTTACTTTTTTAAGTTAAAAACAACAACAACAACCTGGTTTCCAAATATTTTTCTTATAATCACACAAGTTACATGAAATCTTCAAGTGTGTCCAGGTCTCTTCCATGTATATAGCATACTTACAATCTTTAAAGTCTGTGGTACAAGGGCAAGTATTGGCCTGACTACAAGCAGAGTACAGCCTTTCTTCATACGCCACAAGTAGCAGAAAACACACAGCCACACAAGGGTACCGTAAAACGGCGTGACTTGGGTCTGTGGGGTGTCTTGGGACATTTTGACAGAGTTTTGTTTTTTATTATGTTGGAAGCAATGAGAGGCCAGAACTGTGTTTTGCTACTTATTATTATTTATGTGATGGTGTGCTGATGTCCTCAGGTTGAAGGGAACAACTTGTTATCATTTTAACTACTACTTTTATTAAGACGAAAAATTCCTAGCAGGAAAAATAAAATATAAAAAATAGACGAAGATTACTCACCAGGCGAAGGAGCACAGGTGTGCCAGTATCTCTGATGTCCACACTCCTGAAACACCACCTTCATGACCTAGGTCGTGAACTACCTTTCCCTTCTGTTCCCATCCTTTCTTCTTCCCTTCTCTCCCACCTGACGAAGGAACTGTGTTCCCAAAGCTTGTCCTTTTTGTCCCCTTTTTTCTGATTCTTCATTTGTGTTACTATTGGCGGTACAGCACAATGGTAAGTACTGGCCAGCCAGTCTATCTTGTTTTTAACAAACTACTTATGAAACAGCTTATACTAAAGACGGCACAAACATCTATGCCCGAAGGGGGATTTAAACCCCTGACCGCAGAGGCCGTGACTAACACGCCGCAGACCGCTCGGCCACTGGGGCCGGCTGGTGGTTGTTATGGATTAATTGTGGAAATATAGTTAATGTTTAAATTCGATCCCCAGTTCTACCTTTAATAATAACCACATAAAGATAAAAATTTAGACCCATATTTTGGGCTGAAAATATCTATTTTCGAAATGATAGCAAATGTGGGGTGACTTGGGGCATGTTGTTGATTGTCAGAAACCTCTCATTCGACTTCACTAAGAGACATATATGCATAAAAACACATTAAAATGAAATTGTTGGTGTTTGTTATATGTTTTATGGTTAGGTTAAGAGGTTCTGAAAACATTCATAGGGAAAATATGGGCTATAAAAGATTCCAAAGTGAGGACTTCATTTATGAGAAAGTCTCAGAAGCAACCAGACATTGATGTTTTTGCAAATGAAGAAGACATTCAACAAGTTTCTATTTCACATGTTATGTGCAAACTTGTTCCCCTCTTTGTTCATCGTGATTGTTACAAGATCCTGTATGAAACTGCAGCGTAACATTGGAAAAAAAACCTAATTACTGTAATTAAAAACAACATGAAACAATTAATTTTTGTACTTTTACATGTGAAACACTATTTAAGACAGTAAATATCATAAAAATTTCTTTTGATTCTTTTCTAACTTTTCAACATTTGTTTTAATTTTAATATACCATTATTTTAAAAGACACTTAAATTGGTAACACATATTTAAAATGAAAAAAGGAAAACATTTTCAGTGTCCCCAGACACCTCTTTGGTGCAGGGTGACTTGGGACACCAACAAAAAATTAAATTAAAAATAAATGACCAAATTTAAGATTATATTTGATACATAAATACAATCTACTGATCCAGAGCTAAATTTTGATATACATATTCTTTTTGTAAGTTTCGTGGGCTCTGAGAGAAAGCTAATGAAACACATAAAGTGTCCCAAGTCACCCCATTTTAGGGAAAAGATTTTTTCTTTATGTGCCAGTCTGAAAGTAAATGCCTACTCTATGTGGGGTTAGCAATCTATCCTTACTGTATTGTTATTCCATTTTGGACTTTCCATCATTGTTATGAATATCAGTTCAAACACATACCATTACACTCACCAATGAAGAATCCAGCATGAAATATAGTACAGATTTATAGAAATGACAAAAGCAATAAGCTCTCTAGTTTTTGAACAAATTTTACTCTCCTTTCTAGACTTCGTCTTACTATCCAAACCTTATTCTCTTTGATACAGTAGATTATCATTTGCAAGAGAGGATTAGAGGAATAACTGGGTCAATAGAACACAATTTAATACATTTGGGGACACAGGTGAACATTTCAGAGGTGGAGGATGAATTGTTATTTTCAATGAAAGGGGGAAAAAATACAATAAAATCTTTTTTTATTTCTTATAATGCAGTGCCTTTTTTTGTACAAATAAAACATATTTAACAGTTTCCAGCCAGTCTTATACAGCCTATCTAGTTCTTTTGGATTTCTGTGTAGGCTGAAATGCCCATTGATCATGTTCTTCCTCATCAACTTCATCATTATCTGCATCATTTTCAAGAGTTTTGTTGAAGGAATTTGTTGTTGTTTCATACAAGATTAAGTCCTGGCCTCCAATAATGTGAGGAGTTGCACGCTGATATGGTAGACGAGCCTTATTAGAAAGAACACAAAAAAGACAATTAAAATATGATATATATGGTAGATTTCTCACATTTGTTATTTTTCTCTAATTTACAGTCATTCATAAAGTGAGTTGCACAAAGAACTTCAACAAATACACTGATCAGCCAGAACATTAAGAGGACCTACTTATTATCGATATAACCTAGATTAGGCATAAGCAGTGTCACCTGACTAGGAATGACTACTAGTCACACATGATATATTTAATATGTCTATAGAATCGGTAAGCTGTGAAAACTATCTGTTTGATCAAGGGCTCGGATTGAGCATTTCAGAAACTGCACAAATGTGCTGACATCTAGGTGAAAAAATGTCCAAATGTCCATTAGTCGGGTAACTGCCTCTCATCACGGATGTTGGACACCGTAGGTTGGGCAGATTAGTAAAACAGGACAGACACTGTACTGTGGCTGAACTAACACCGCACTTTAATGCAGGGTGGAGTACAAGTGTGACCTAACACCACTTCCGATGAACCTCCACCGCCGAAAACCAAAACTACGACATTGGCAACTACAGTGGAAATGGGCAAGGGGACATGTCATTGGACATTTGAACAGGGGCAGTGTGTTGCAAGGTCTGGTGAATCTCCATATCTTCTGCATGACAATCATGTTTCCAAATAACAGTGGCATTTTTCAAGCAGATAATGCACTATGTCACAAGGTGAGTGTGCTGGTGTGGTTAGAGGAGCACAGTGATGAGTTACAATTAATGTGCTGGTCCCCAACTTGCCAGAGCCATACCTGATCCAATACATCTGGGATGTGATTGAGTAAGACACCATAGCTCTTTGTCACCCCTTAGAATTAGGAGAGCTGTTGTGCAGATGTGAAGCTAATTCCCTCCAGTGACCTACCAAGGCCTCATTGCTTTTATGCCAAACTGCAGCACCACTGTTGTCCATGCCAAAGATGGATATACCGGCTACTACGTAGGTGGTTGTAGGTTCTGGCTGATCAGTGTATATACACATATTTAGAGTTTGCATCAATATTGTTGAGACTCTCCAGTATCAGAATAGCACCCCAGCAGTCACCTTATTATCTGAGATCATTTTACTCAGTCCCCATGGGAGAAGGGATCCACCTGCAGTGAGAAGAAGAGTTGAAGAAGAAGAAGAAGAAGAAGAAGAAAAGGGGAGGCAATATCAGAGGCATCAGAAGAGTAGGTACTTTGCTAACTCTTTCACATTTTGTGTATTCTGCAATATTAGCAGGAAACTTAAGGAGGTTAGGCACTGACATGAGTGGTAAAGTACCAGTGGTTACAGGTGTCAGAGCAGTTCCTTTTTTTAGGATAGGCAGGACGAAAAGAAGTCAAGTTATAAGAGAGGTCAATATTGAAACAAATCTTCAGTTTAATAAAGCAACTAAAAGGCATAACTCTGACATATCAGATCAGCAAACACAGCTGTTAGTTAAAAATCATCACCAATTATCAGAAATTTTATTTCTACCCAGTTCTGTAACAGTCAATGTAAAATGCAAATTATCTTTAGTGCATCAAAATATTAGAGGGCTAAGAAGCAAAATACATGAACTACTTATATGCATTGATGAATTAGAGTCATCCAATCCAGTCGACATAATCTGCCTCTCTGAACATCATGGGACCACTGGTACAGATTTGATAAGTATTTCAGGTTAGAGTGGAAATGGAGGATGGAGGAGTTGCCACATTCATTAGAAATTGTTATAAATTTAATACCATAGACATTCATAAATTTTGTTTAGAGCAGCATATGGAAGCATGTGCAACAGAAGTAGAATTTCATAATAAATCATTTATAATAACAACTGTCTACAAAGTACCAAATGGTAACTTTAATTTGTTCATAAATCACTTTGAAGCTCTGTTGGCTTATGTGATAACATGAAAGAAAGAATTAGTGTTGGCTGGTGATTTTAATGTAGAATTCCTTGAAAACTCTCTCAGAAAGAAATTATTGCAGTCTGTAGCATTGTCATTCAACCTAATTCATACTGTTAATTTTCCAACTAAGATAGCTAAGGGCTCAAAGACAGCCATTGATAATATCTTTATAGAAGTGTCCAATGATCAAAATTATATTACAAAACCAATAATAAGCAGCCTTTCAGACCGTTACATGTAGTTGCTTTTACTAGATATTAATACTGATCAGGATATAATATCTATCAAATCTGAGTTTAAGAGGGTAGTCAGTAAGGGAAAAATTGATCATTTTAGAAAACTGCTCAAAGACATGAATTGGAGTGATGTCTACAGTGCTAATAGTATGGATGAGAAACACAACACTTTCATAAATAATGTCCTCAACTTGTTTGAAAACTTAGTCTACAAAGAAACCATGCATTACTCGAGGAATTAAGGTCTCCTGTAAGACAAAAAGGAAACTATACCTATCAATTAGAAACAGTTCACATGCAAATGCTATAGATCATTACCAAACATTGTGCAAGACATTGAAGACAGTAATACTGACATCAAAGCAAATGCATTATCAGAATAGGATAGTCCTATCAGACAACAAAATAAAGACAATATGGGATACAGTAAAGGAGGAAACTGGTAGAACCAGATACGAAGAGGAGCACATAGCATTAAGAATAGATGACACACGGGTAACAGATGAGTGCAGTGTTGCTGCAATTTTCAACAAGCATTTCTTAACTATTACCGAAAATATAGGATTATCAGGATCAGTAAATGCTGTAATGGAATATCTTACACCAGTGACTACAAATAACTGCCATAATATTGAAACACATCCACTAGAAGTGGTCACATTTTCATTTCAGTTCTCAGGCTTATAGAACAGCCCTGAGTGCTGTAAGAAACAATACTATGCCATTGCTGGCATGGATTCAACTAGTAGCTTAGTTGACTTTGTGTTATCATCATTTACTTATTGCTTTTCCCCAAATGACTGTACCCCAGAGTAAGTGTGTCTGGTTGCATGATGTATGATGTGCTAGCGTCTTCCCTGTATGGTAGTACTGCCGATGTTTCACTCCTGCATGCAGTAGATATTAGAATATTCTGTCTGCTTCATATTTCGTCTGCACGGTGTCATGGCGGCTAGACTAGCTGAATGGTAGGTGTGCCAACCTTATGTCGGTACCAAAGAGGTCTATAGACTCGCACGGTCGACCATGAGCGGCATTTGTGTGAGCAGGTAAAATCCACTGAAGGGGTTGGTATGTGGCTATCTTACCCCCACTCCCGGGGATCGCTCCTGGTGTGAAGCCAGAAGCAGTGTGGTCACTCTGGTCTCGGCGGTCTGAACGGAAGGTAACAGGTAATGGTGTTAGAACGCTAGTGGTTCTCGCAGTGTGGTACTATGTTCATGTGGGCGCTCATGTAGGCTATCTTGAAACTTAGTCTGTTTTTCACGAGCCTATCTCATGCAGTAACCGTGCCGAAGTACTGTGTAAAAAATACCGTGCTTTGTATAGATAGCTTTTGTAACAGTAATTTCTTGTGTGCAAATGCAGTTCCGCGAGTCAATTCATGTGCTTTTCTGTAATCCTGCTTGTTATAATCATTTCCGAGTGTATTCATGTTTTGCGGATTTTATTTCTTCTAGTTAACATTTTGTTGCGTGGTGTGATACCGGACTGCTCGGTTAACGACCACGTGTAACTGGGTAATCCATTGTATGACCCCCTCTCATATTTTCCTTTCGTGTTTGATATATTACTTTAATATTGAAATAAATTATTCCATTATCGCGTGATATGTGAGAGAATACTCACAACACCACTAGAAGTAATGTCCACCGTAAAATCCTTAAAATCAAAAAATTCCAGTGGCTATGATAATACATCAAGAAGTTTGATTAAAAAGTGTGCTTCTAAGCTTAGTGATATTTTAAGTTACCTGTGTAACCAGTCTTTTATCAGTGGGCATTTCCCGAATGGTTGAAATATGCTGAAGTTAAGCCATTACATAAGAAAGGAGATAGAGAGATTCCATCCAATTTCACTTTTGCCTGCATTCTCAAAAATTTTAGAAAAGATAATGTACAGTCATATTCTTAAACACCTTACCACTAATGAACTATTATCCATGTCACAATTCGGGTTTCTAAAGGGTTCTGATATTGAGAAGGCTATCTACACACACAGTGAGAACATACATAATTCATTAGACAATAAATTACATGCCACTGGTATATTTTGTTACCTGTCAAAGGCATTTGACTGTGTAAATCACAATATACATTTGAGCAAATCAGAATATTACAGCATAACAGGAAGTGCTGCAGGATGATTCAAATCGTATATCGCTAATAGGAAACAAAGGGTGTGAATAGGAAAGGGACGTGTACTGAACTATCAGGCCTCATCAAAATTGGGAACAAATAATATGTGAGGTCCCCCAAGGCTCTATCTTAAGCCCCCTGTTTTTTCTTGTATATATATATCAACATTATCAGATGTCAAGTTTGTTTTATTTGCAGATGACACAAATATTGCAATAAATAGTAAATCAAATATAGCCTTAGAAAGATTGGCTAATGAAATTTTCATGGACATTAATAAATGGCTAGAATATGACAACAAGAAAATAGAAGTGCTGAAGCGTCTAAACAAGTCCCTGTTTGCTGTGTGAATGTTGTCAGATATAGGAGATATAAAAATAAAGAAGATAGCATATTATGCATTCTTTCATTCCATAATGTCATACGGGATTATTTTATGCGGCAACTCATCAGGCCAAGCAAAAGTTTTCAGAGCACAAAAATGTGCGTTACGGATCATTTGTGGTGTCAACTCAAGAACATCATGTAGAGGGCTATTTAAGGAACTGGGGATACTTACTACTGCTTCCCAATACATTTATTCTCTAATGAAATTTGTGGTTAAAAATATATCTTTTTTCCAAACCAATAACTCAGTTCATGGGGTCAATACTAGAAACAAGAATAGCTTGCATAAAGATTTAAAGTAAGTCACTTTGGCTCAGAAAGGTATCTACTATTCAGCAGTAATCATCTTCAATAACATGCCAGCAGCCATAAAAAAATTAACTCACAATAAAGTACAGTTTGAAAAGAGTCTAAAGGATTTTTTGGTGGCCAACTCCTACTACTCCATTGATGAATTTCTTAGCAAAAGTGATTGATGTAAGTTATTGTATATAATATTCACAGATATGAATACTGCGTTCAGTTTGACTTCAGTACAAGTTTTGTGCAGTAATGTGATCATTGTAAAAAGAATGGTAAGAATTGTAATATGCACCTAGTATATTAGTATGTAGTAATAAGTTTTATATTATGTAAAATGTAAATATTCTTAAGATAATTGTTTTTCCTGACCAATTCCACATACATAAGGGCAATTACATTACCACATATGCTCTCTTTTTGTAAGTATATATGGTGTATTTTGTTTTGACAAATCCAAGAGGATTTCCTCAATTCAGATCTACTGGAACAAAAAGTACATCTAATCTCTAATCTTTCTCAAGTCAACTGGACAGCATCGTAAGGTGATGGCTGCTGGCAAACAGCAATTGAATAGTCATACCCTTATCAGCTATTGAATTATTCAAATCTCTTGCAATGAGGTTTGCTCTCAAGTTTACGATTTCATTTGCGAGCAAGTCTGATGGTGGACAGAAAGATTCATATATAAATTAATGCCCTCTCTTGCCCAAATAAACTTGCAGGCAGCTTCAATTTCTCTATCAATGGATTCCGGTTTCTTAACTAAGGCTAAAAAAAAAAATAATTATCCACATTTCCCATCCAACGCATCTTCAGATTTACCTAAAAAATTTGTTGTTTTGAATTTCAGGTTTTAGCCAACTTTCTGAACCTAGTATTACGTGAGCTCTATTGCTTCAAACTCTGGGACTTTGTTTGGAATGCTTTGGCAGTTGTTTGTTAGAAGTTTAATATACTAATTTGTGGAAGGCTTTATGGTAGATGTTTTACTAATACTTCATCACTTACATCCATCCTCAGAAACCACTGTGATTTGGATTCTAGTTATGGTACTTTCCAGTTTTGTCTCCAAGGACACAACAACTATTCTAATCTTGTCGTCATGACTCTTATGGAAGTGATTCAAAGGGCATTGTAGTACAGTCGAATTCTCTTGAATCCATTTAAGTTCTGGTCTTCTTTTGCACCTTCTGTTTGTTGGTCTAAATTCAAAAATATTTTTGGATATTCTTTCTTGTACTGCTCTCATCAATTGACAAAACCATAAAAGCTGCATCCTTTCTATTTTATCCTTTACGGTACTGTTCTTGTGTGTTCAGTCCCATAAATCATTTGTTCTATATGGAAGACTCTTGAGGTTTTTCTTTCCTAATTTACAATCTGCTATACCCGTGACTGAACATACCTGATCATAACATTTCATCTCATTACAATGAGTAAACCCTCAACAGTGTTGCCAACAGTTACAGTGAGCTCCCCACCAGTTTCAAGTCCAAAACTACTAACAAAAATGCCTCTACTCTCATAATCGCTGAAATTCCCACAATTTTTTTAAATTATTATGAAATAAAACATTAAGCATATTAGTAATTAGTTTCCTTTATTCTTAAGTAATAAAATATTCATAATCATTAAATATACAAAAAACCAGCAATTCCGGGTTAAGAAAATACAAAAAGTTCTTATAGAACTGTTAATTATTTAAATGAATTCATCTTCTGAAGAAGAATAACATTTGTCTGCATCACCATCATTGCCGGTTTCTGATAGGTACGATTCCTTAGTACCAATTTGTTTTACAATGTTTGTTTGAATATCATAATCATTGCAGCATTTTCCTGCCAACCACAAACCATAAAGTATTCGTAATATAGCAGTTAAAACATTTAACTTCATTCTATTCTTCTGGTTTTTTTTTTTTTTTTTTTTTTTAAATCACATTCATAGTGGTAAATAACCTTTCAACATTGGCACTGGAATGACGCAGTATGAGGAGGGCAATCGCAAAAGTCGCTAATTCCTAAAATCTGGATTCGCCTTGAACATCTTTAAAATGCAGTAATTGATTCCAATTTTTTTTTCTTTGGCCTTGTTCCATCTCAACAAATGAAATTATTGCCATTGATCATCCACTCTTGCTATAAATTCTATAGTTTTACTGAACTGAGCCATTATATCAATCAGATTTCCTTTGTTGTAATTCAGTGCTTGTTCAACACTTAAGTCTGGAATTTTTTTTATCAATGACAAATTTTCTGGTAAACTGTTTTTTCCTTTCTTCAATTAGACTCACTAAAAATCACACAAGGCCCTCGGGATATGAACTAAAATTTAACAAAACAAAGGTAGCATACCTTTTTATTTTGTAGATGCTTCTTTGACATCCCATGAAACTTCAAATCTCCAAAGTAACACCTTAAAGTTGTACCACAAAATTTGCTCTTCACTACCTGACCCGTGGTACTTTCAATAACTTGAAGCCAATCTTTTAAATGCAAGTCTTGAAGCCAAGAATCGAAAAACTTTCGCATATATTGTGGTTTCGGTATAGTTATACACGTTTGAAGTCGTGAAATAATACCATACACCGAGAAACAAAATAAAGTACGAACTACGACAGTCGAGTACTTTTTCTGCACATGTGACGTGACACACCCTGCGTGAGCCAAGAAATGCTCAGTGGTTACTAGGAGCGACAATGAAATGTTAGCACCTACTGTTTGAAACTGGTTGCTGCATTCCCTGAACCTGCGCAAACTGTCTTCCCTCATGAAATGAACCAGCTACTACTAAATACTGTTCATTTTACAGGGAATCTCGTATGTAATCTGTGGAATGTGCTGGTTCGTTTGATGTCATATTGTAATGTGTCACTGTGTCTTCCAAGTAAAAGTACAATATTTCGAAACACATAAGTATTGTAGTGCTTTGACACCGCATTTTCAGTAACTAAAAATGAATTCTTCTAAACCACTATAAAATCCACCAGCCACTAGAAGCCATATTTCGCCACTAAAGGGAGGGTAGAAACCACCAGTTTTAGTGGAAAATCCACTAAGTTGGCAACACTGACCCTCGATGATCATTTTTGCTGCAAATTGCAACCTTATCTTCTTGAATTAGTCAATTTCAGTTATGACTCACTGATACTATTGTTACAACCTGGACCTTTTTTTTGTAATTTTATCAAATGCACTCTTTTACACCTAATTTAATGCAAGTTAACAATCTTTTATCAATTTGAAATCCTAGTAAGGTTGGATTGCATACTGGTGCAATTTTGTCAACATAGAGATTCATTAAGGACAACTGCATCATCTGCAAAAAAACTTAAGATTTCAAGTCATATTGTCTGCAAGGTTATTAATCTACAAGACAAGAAGTATGTGTTCCAACACACTTTATTATTACAAAGAAATTTGTTTGAGAAATCTATTGTAGTTTTCATTTCAGAAAAGAAGACTGTAACTCAGCTATTAATTCAGCATGGAATCTAGCAGCGATTAAATTTGGCCTGGAAGCTGTAGCGGTACGGAATATTTCTGTAACGTTATGTTACAGTCGATTTTTCGCTGCTAACTCGGTCGAAATTTATCGCCCGATTTGTTTACAGATTTGAAACTTTATCGAAAGATTTATTATAAAATTGTATTCTTATAGTCTATTAATTATGTTTGTAAATATGTTGCATGTAAACTTTTGCTGTGAAATGTGCGGGAGTTATGGCATGATGCGGGGCTAACCAAAATGGCTGCCATGGATGCAAATACATGTTCCGAAGCGGGCTTCTGGGGCTACAGTTATGGCTGCTAGGAGTAATCCAGCGGTCACGGAGATTAAAAAAAGAAACGAAGAGAGTATGTCATCCAAGTTACCTATCGTCTGGCTGTGGAAGTAATCCAGCATTTGGGCCTGAATTTCAGCATACTGCGCTGCAGTGCGTTCGTACTCAGTCGATACACACCTGGAGAGAATTCGGTAATGTGTTGGAGAGATGCTATTTTATTTTTTTAAAAATGCTGATTGTCCTATTGAGGTCTGATCAAGATTCGAGAGAATTTAGACTGCCCATGTTATTGTAATATTGTGTAAAAGAGTTAAAAGAAATTATTCAAGGGTTCCTGTGTGCATCATATCGTAATTTGCTGTTGATGTGTAGAGTTTTTGTGAGAGTTGCAGTTGTTATTGGTATGCTTGTGGTTCATATAAAGTGGGGTATTGGTGGAAAGGATTCACAATACTGTTGGTTACTGACAAAGTTTCAGGCTGAGATATATTTATAAAGGTACCTAAACATTACTGTTTATTTGAGTGGTACTGGAGTATGTCCACAGGACCCTTGGAATTTGGTAAACTTCGACGATGATGATGATGATTGGCGTTTTAGGGCGCTCAACAGCGAGGTTATCAGCGCCCGGTAAACTTCGATAGGGACAGGGACAAAGTTTGGACAAAATGATTAGGTACCTCAATTGTGACAAGTGTGTATGACAGATTAATTTTATTGGACTGATGGCTTGTAGTTGAATCTTAAAATAAGACCTACTTTGAAAGATAGTTCCATTTAACTGTATTCAGGGACATAGGGTGCTGCGTAGGTGAAGGATGACTTTAACTGCTCATAATCAGGGCTATTAAATAATAAAGACTGTACTTGAGCAATTACAATGACTGCTTCCCATTTTTCATTCTTCTCAATATTGATGTTAAACCTGCTTGATGTAAAAATGATTGTTTGTATTGAAGTAGCCATGCCGTTGGTAGAGCTACCATAATTCGTAAAAAAAAATTCTTTTTCTATCATAATTCTTTCTATTACTGTTCTTTGCAAAACATCATCAGTCGATGCACGCTCAAGGGTTTTTTTTTTTTTTTTTTTTTTTTTTTTTTTTTAAAGAGAGAGAGAGAGAGAGAGAAGAAAGAATAAATGTTCTATACAAAACAGTCATAAATTATCCTGATGGGAGTATTTTTACATATCATAAATAATAAATTAGTTCATTGGTTGAGAAGTGGGTGTATTTACTTCGTAGAAACTAATATCGGTCGTTCGGGATTTGTCAGTAAATACAAGTTCTAGCAATCGATATTTATAATTTAAAAAAAAATTATTCTACATGCTGAAGTATTTATATAGATGAAAAGATGGATCTTTTCTAGCACGAACTTGACATATTGGCCACTTGTATTTTATCTAAAAGGAATTTTGATACAAATGCTGCCAGTAATTACGATGAAGTTTTCAAACTCCAGAGATCTTATATTGCCGCAGTTGGAACAGCTAATGATAACATTCATACTTTTCACAAGAGAATGCAACTCGCTGTATATCTTTGTTTCGTAAAAATGTGAGATGCATGCAGCAACAACAACAACAACAGAAAAGAACCTGTCTGCAGTGATTGGAATTTTGGTGGAGTAGAATTAGTATTGGTATTTTCTGATTAAAAAAAAAAAAAAAAAAAAAAAAAAAGTTTACAACTCACCGCAAAGATGTGGGGGTGAGCTGCAACAGGCAAATACAAAAGACACACACATACAACACTTTCAGCTATTGGCAATGGCCTTCTTCAGAAAAAAGAACATTCACGCAATCACACAGGCACTCAACACAGTCATACAACCATCACCTCCGGCTGCTGCACTTTGAAGTGCGATAGCTGAAAGTGTTGTATGTGTGTCTTTTGTATGTACCTGTTGCAGCTCATTGCCACATCTTTGTGGTGAGTTTTAAACTGTTCTTATTACTATATTATTGTTTTATCTAATCCTCAGTTTTGTATATCATCTTATGATACTATCACTAATTGGCTGGTGGATAATCAAAGTGTCCACCAATGATGAGAGTATTAGTGAGTGTTTACAACTGTTATCCGGACTGGGTGGACAGTTGCCAATCCAAAAATAAAAACCCTGTGTTCTTGCCACACAGTATGGCTGACACGATTTAAACACAAATCTTCTTAATTAAGAGTTCACTTTCTTTTTAATAAAAAGGCCCCCTTTCATTCCAACATTTTCAAAGATGAGACCTGCTCAACCTGAGTATTCACTATTTACTCCTATTACATATCTATTGTAATATGAAGCATTTTTGTTCATTTACATCCTAAATCAAATTATTTGTTGTGCAATAAGCTAAATAATATAATTTATGTAAGGTAAGTTGTTGAATGAAATAAACCATGAACACTACAGCAACAACTGGAAGGAGTTCAAAACATGTATACCTTTCTGAATTTTTTGAAGTTTTCAACTGTGTTATTCTCTGTAGCACTGCTAACAGAGGAAGATTCGTTTTTTCGGATGATCAAGTCCTTCAGCAGGATGGTCGTCTTGTTCACACCAATAGAAATGCGATCATCATCTTCTTCTTCTTTAACCTTAAAAATGAAAAAGCAGAAACATAAATATTGAAGGGTGAACATAACTGCTCACCAAACTGAATTGACATCACCCAAGACATAACTTTTTTTGTCAGTAAAAGAAATACTCACTTCAAAGACTAAGTGATCATAGTGACCTTTCAGCTCATAAAGCTTTCGTTAGTAACAGATGTATTCTCTCTCACATACACATGACCATCATCTCAAACTGTTCCACCCAAAGTGACTGGAGACAAAAGTCATGCGTGTAAGAGAGAGTAAGTGAATGTTTCTGACGAAGGCTCTATGAGCTGAAAGCTCATTAATGATTGAGATGTCCTTTAAATGTGGCTATCTGTGACTTTTCTTGACATCTCTGTGTTACAGTATATCCCCTTCCAACACACACACACACACACAAAATAGGCATTGTCTGCAAACACCAGAGACAATAGTGGCCATTTATGACATGTACATGTCATGTTACATGTGGGTATTTCATTATCTGAAGAGGGTCTCCATCTGATATAATATGTAACAGCCGTCTTTTAAATCTAACAATGGAAAATCTAAGTGGAATGTCAGTGATGGAAGAAGACAGATAACAACTCACCATAAAGATGCTCGTTGAGCTGGTGATCGGCACAAAAAATAGACACATTCATACAATTTAAATTTTCTTTCATAGCCTTTGTCAGAAAAAGAAACACATACATTCACACAATTACTCAGACAACTATACAGCAACCGGAGATTGTGGTTGTGTGTGTATAGTTGTCTGAGTGATTGTGTGAATGTATTAGAGGTCTGCACCTCGCTCGGTTGCTCGCTTGAATCGCGTGATGCATGTCGTTCTATGACAGTCCGACAGGTGTCAGTACTGCAGCTTGCGGCAAGGCGTGTGGCTGCGCTCGACTTCCTCCACGCTAGTTCGAGCAGGGCATGCTCGACTGGCCCGACCATCCACACTGCCCGCTCGCCACTTGGTTGCCCACTGCAGCGCCACTCGAGCCCGAGGCGAGTGTCGAGAGCAAACTAGACCCTAGAGAATAAATCCTGTCTGCAAAATTTGGAATTGTTTCCTTTCCCAGGTGCTTCAAAAGCTGTTCACTCGATCCAGTTGAACTAGCCATTCAGTTTCGCATTTTATACTTTAGCATACAGGTTATCATTATACGTGACTAATATAAAGTTTCTGTGCTAAGATCATTTACTAAATGAGTTTTCCAGGTTCTTTCTTTTTTTCTTGTTCCCATTTTGTGGACTGTTAGTGCCTGTTTAGTTGCAGGTGTTATTTGCCGTCTTAACGAGGAAGTGATTGTATTTTATATCCATTCCTCTTATCACTCTCAAGTCCTGGAATACTTTGTCCGTCTTTTATATTAATATTAAATACATGATATTGATGTACACCCATTAGGTTAGGTTTGTGAATCTCTGTTGCATTCTGTTAGTATATATTTCCGTTGCATTTTGGCACTGTTCGTGGTTGCTGCGCCTCTACCTTTTCTGAGTGAGTCCTTAACGGGAATTTTTCCAGTGGCAACATTCATATATCCACCACTGCCACTGTCGTCTGTCTTATGTATATAATAAAGAATGTACGCAAGCTTTTGTGCAATATATAGGATCTGCACTTTCTTCTGTGTCAGGGTCATATGCCGGTCTAATGCTCATATAACTATTTTAAGTCCTCTTATTCCAATTGTTTACTTTACACAGCTGTACGAATTTATGGTGCTCCTGCTGTTTCAGTGATATCTGTGTTATATTTATTTAGGGCCGTCTGAAGAATGTCAACTGGGTGCACCAGCCAAAAGAATTAAGTGCATGTTTTCGGAACGGCTGGACTGTGAAATACGCGAGGCGCAATCCACCAATGAGGTGGACCTTTATTTAGCACGAATTGATGGTGATGATGATGATCTGCTTGAATGGTAGAAATGCAGTAGTACTCTCTTTCCTAAGCTAGCTGTATTGGCAAAAAGAGTATTTTGTGTGCCCACCTCAAATGCAGCTAGTGAACGCACTTTCAGTGCGGCAGGGTACCTGATCTGTGATAGAACAACTCGACTCGATCTGCAACGTGTCAATGATATTTTAACAGTAAATTGCAATTACAATGCCACCAACGAATAGTTTGTTACTTTTCGATGTATACTTTGTTGTACAGTAACATTCACTTTTGTACATAGCAATAAAAATGTCGTTCGTTCCATAGTTTCTCTTTAGATCCTTTACATTACTTCCAAATGTTGTAGTTAGTGGCAGAAAAATTATTATAACATATGCAAATTTCATAAAAATTGGAGAGTGACACTTGGGTAGGTTTCCTTGTAAGTACAGTGGCAGCACTACGGTGTGTGGCCTGTGCCAGCGCCGCCCCACGTAGCCTCCTTCGAGTGTCAACATGCTCGCTTCGAGTGTAACACACTCGGTGCGCCACCGCCGAGCGTTGTGCACTCGACCGAGTACGAGCGAGCGAAACCGACGATTTGCAGACCTCTAGAATGTATGTGTTTATTTTTCTGATAAAGGCCATGGCTGAAAATTTATGTGGAGTGAATGTGTCTATTTTTCGTGCCTGACAGCAGCTCAGTGAGCATATTTAAGGTGAGTTGTTATTATCTTCTTTAATCTTCATCATCTCAGCAACTCTTTTATGTGGTAGGTAGGAATCTATCCCTTTCATATTGTAGAAATTGACAAAAAAAAAAAAAAAAAAAAAACACCCCCCCCCTCACACACACATATTCACATCCTGCAGACATCTATTTAAGGATTTAGATATCCTCACAGTATATAAATTCACTTATGAAATTTGTTGTTAATAATCCAACCCAGTTCAAAAGTAATAGCAGTGTGCACAGTTGTAACACCATGAGAAAGGATGACCTTCACTATGTATGGCTAAATCTGAGTTAGACACAGAAAGGGGTAAATTATGCTGCCGCAAAAGTCTTTGGTCACCTACCAAGCAGCATCAGAAGCCTGAAAGATAGCTAACTAGAATTTAGAAATAAACAAAAGAATTTCCGAATGACAACTCCTACTCACTGGATGAGTTTTTAGATACAAATTAGAAAAAAAAAAAAAAAAGAGTTTTATATAATATTTTGTGTAACGTAACGTCTTATACAGACACTTTTCATTAATCTGACACGTTTCACATCATTACGAAGTTTTCTGTTCATGATCTATGGAAAAAGTATTAATCTAATATAATTTAATTATCTGTATACGCGCTTCATGCTGATAATATAATAAGACAGTGGAGCAATGATGGTTTCAGATTATTTTTACAAATCCATCTTCAAATGGTTTACATGGTTTTCAGCTGGAGCCTTGTTTTGCATCTGTTATAGTTTTGCAGCCCTAAGATAAACAAAAAAATATTTGCTTAAGTTTATGTTATGTTTCCTTATGTTCATCTTTATCAACACATTTTGAAAGAGTTCTACAGTTAAAACACATATAGTATGGTGAAAACTTATGTATTGTGTCCCTTTTCTATGATGAAATTGTACTGTATTGCTCTTGTGTATTTTAGACATGTTATGTTTATGAATCTGCACTGTATGAGTGCTGTTGACGTTAAGTGTTTCACATAACACCATGCTGAAATTTAACATAATGCACACCATAATAAATCACTAAGTATGGCCCAGCTTAACACAAGAGACATAAACATTGTTTACAAATATGTTACAGTGGTGAAGTTGTTCTGTTATAGAACAACATGCAAGTGTGTGGTTAAGAGTAAAATTTGTCTTTGCTTATTCAGAGAGATTAACATAAATATTCAAATTTTAGGAGTGAAATTATTTACAATATTTATAATAGGACATTCTACTAACTAGCTGAGGCAAGACATACAAAATTACATATGCTTGAAAAGAGAGAGATTGGCTGGCTAGTATTTACCTTAGTTCTTTACTATGACAGTCACACAAAAACATGAAAATGGAAATGAAAAATAGGAAAGAAGCTTTCAGAAATATTTTCCTTCATCAGGTATGAGAGGAGGGAAGAGAAAGGGAACAGAAGGGAAAGGTTATTCATGACCTAGGCCCTGAGGAGATGATGAGTAATTTGTGGAAGTCAGCAATACTCACTGTGTGGCATGAAGTTGGAGTTTACTGTTGGCTTGTTGTATGATGGATCCGAGTGTGTTAATTGAGTCAGGTGTTGAGTGGCAAGGTATTTTAAAGACAGACAGAAGTTGTTGGGAGGGGTGGTTACGAGAAACGACATACTGTTAAAGGACAAGATGGTTGACAGCTAAGGATTGGCGGATTTGAAATTCAAATCTCGAAAGTAATTCTTTTTAGACTGGCCTGTGCCATTTGTCCTTTGGGGCTTACAAATATCAAAAGTTACTGTTTTATAGTAATGTATATCCAAGTGGACGGGAGGGGGGGACTCCAACAGCCTTAGTCCGCTAGTTAGTTTCGACAGCAACAAAGATACATAGTTGCTTCACTTGATGAGACATAGCTTATCACTTCAATGAGAGAGACACAAATTCACAATGTCTTTATGCATAACTAAACCATACGTGCACCTAAGAATAATTATTCATGGCGTCATTATGAAGAAATAGAAGGTGGTCTTTCTTACCAAGAACTAATAACCCGATGGCAGCAGTAATATACAGGAGGGATTAAGTAAAAAATTATTTATTGTATTTACCCTTTGTTATGTACAAATGTAAGGCATGTCCTGTGTTATTTGGCGCCCTAAACCACTGATGATGTGTGTAGTCTTATGGCGAGGTCATTAGCACTCATTGTATACTAAAGAGACTGCAGGGCTGTGGATTGCATGGGGCCGTGAGTGCGCCCTCACATGATGCATAGCACACCTACTTTGATCATGGGATGATTAGCTGCAAACTGCTACTCGTCTATTCGTTAAATGCTTACTAGCAAAAGTCTGACAAGTCAAAGAGAATGAATGTAACATTAACTTGTGTCTTGCATGTTGCTCTGTCTATGTGTAGTAATTGGGAATTCATTGGTCCTGTAACTTCAGCGCACCAACAAAGTAAACCACACCATGAGCGCACGAGGGTTCGTCGCCCATGACAAATTTGCCGCTCCCCAAATTCAAGCGCCCTAGGCAATTGCCTAGTTTGCCTATATGGACGGGCCAGCCCTGTCTCCTGCCCCGCTCATACGATGACCTCATATATTATTTTATTTTATTGATGAGAAGATTTACAGTTTTTAATCATGCTGGTGGTGCGGGAACTTCGGATCGAAGTTAATAACTTACACGGCCAAATTGACAGTTAATGTTGCTAGGTAACAGAAAACTTCATTTCAATAACTCCCTAACAACCAACTGAAACTTAGTGCAAACATTTTTATTTTGAAATGGTGTTCAGTTATAACTTTTATGAAACTATTATGGACTTGAATGACAGTTTTATCATCACCCGTACCCTGTCCCACCGCATGTTACTGAAATGCTTCGGGAACTCAAATGGGAGTCACTGGAGGGAAGGTAGCGTTCTTTAGAAAAAGAAATTTAGAGAGCTGGAATTTGAACTGCACTACAGAACAATTTTATTGCCACCAACCTAGCTATCATGTAAAGATCACAACAATAAGAGAGATCAGGGCTCGTATGGATGCACACAAACATTCATTTTTCCCTTGCTCTATATGGGAGTGGAATAGGAAAGCAAGTACTGTCTACCCTCCGCCACACACCTTTGGATAGATTACGGAGTAAGTATGTAGATGTAGATATAAAACTGTTCCTTCTTGTTTACAAAATATTTGAGACAGGGGAAATACCTCAGACTTTATAAAGAATATAATGCTTCCAATTCCGAAGAAAGCAAGTGTGAAAATTACAGACTCATCAGTTTAAGGATACAGGTTACTTATTAATGGTGAAAAAATTGAAAATTTTTTATGACTTTATTAAATTCTGCAGTCTTTCCTGATTATATTGATATATACATTATACGGTTTCAAATGAAAAATGGACTATATATACAAAATTTTAAAGTGCTGGTTATGTGTACCATATGCCCCCTTTATTTCTGTTACAGAAACCAGTTTTACAGTTTTATTTCGAAAAGAACTGTCACCTTTCTGTTTGCAGTGATTATACGTATGATACATGGAGTGTTGTGGACATGTGCAAAAGAGGATGGGTACTAGATTGAGGAAGCTAGGAAAAGAAATTAAAGGAAAGATGTTATCTGATGGAAAACCCCTGGCCGGGATAGATTGACAGAAACTGAAATAGACCTTCTTCAGAGTTATTATGAACTGGCCATTATAGATGAACTGCACCTCTGAAAGATGTTACAGCTATTTTGGAATAATTAATGCTGCAGCAGTCACTTCAGGAAACAGCCCAGGATACAAAATTACTAGTAACACATACCCTACAAATTACTCAATAAAAAAAACAGCAAACAGCTAATAGAAGAAATTAAGAACATTAAAATTCCTCATTCTGCTCAACTAGTATCATTTGACACCACAAACCTATACACAAATATACCTATCCCAGAAACACTAAAAATCATCAGGTCAAACCTCATAAAATATAAAAAAACTATCAATGGCTGAAATCATTGAATTCATAGATCTTCTGCAACTAGTGCTTAACCACAACTACTTCACTTTCAACAATAAAATGTACAAGCAACATAGAGGTCTTGCAATGGGCTCAAGTATAGCAGGTACCATTGCCAAAATATATATCAACCACCTAGATTAAAAAACTCTTGCCATGAAATCCGATTCCATGGATAAAATCATTTATTACAAATGGTATGTGGACAATACCTTGCTCTTGATAGATGGTGACCATAATGATATCAACAATATCCTCAATACACCAAACAACCAGAACCAAAATATGAAATTCGCAGTTGAACATGAAAACAATGGTAGTAAAGTAAACAATGCACACACCTTCAAAGTCTACAGAAAACCAAAAACAGCAGATTTCACCATACATAACTCATCCTGCCATCCGACAACACACAAACATGCTGCATATACAGCATTTGTTAACAGAGCCAACAACACACCAATGGAGAACAATACAAAACTTGTAGAATTCAATATCATCAAGAAAATAGCTGCAGCAAATGGTTATGACGACACACTTGTTGACAACCTTGCACAAAAAAGCAAAACCAAAAAGAAACTAATTCCCACACAGAGAACAAAAAATAAACCCACAGCATGTATCCCATTCATTGGCAAACTATCCTACAAAATAGCAAACATTTTCAGACCACACAACATCAACATAGCCTTCAAAACACACAATAAATTACAACACTCACTGAGACACAATGTAATAAACATACTAACAGATAAACACACACACTCAGGCATCTACAAAATAGTATTTAACACCTGTAATGACCTGTATGTAGGCCAAACAGGAAGAGAATTCAAAACAAGATACAATGAACACATAAACGCCTACCACACCAATAACTTTAATAAATCAGCAGTAGCTACCCATATAAAGAACACAGGACATCCATTCCAGAATATTAAGAATGATCTTCATATACTGCATAAAATGGACAAGGGGCATATAATGGACCTCTATGAAGAACTAGAAATCTTCATCCATGAGAAAATACATGGTGTGAGTCTACTAAATGATAAACTGGAAAGCAACAATACTAATTTCTTCAAAAATTTCTCCAGGGTTGAATGTATTTTTCATTAAAATATAAAATTAATAAAAGTAAAATTAAGAATGTAACACTGATTGATTAATTCTTAAAAATGTAGCAACTTCTGTTTCAACACATGCTAGCTACATATGCACTTTTTATGGCATATTCACTGTAAATACTGATGTAAGTAGTTTATCTTAGTTTTTAAGGATCTTTGTACAGTGTAACCATCAAATACAAAATGTCTACATGTGCTGTATATGTAACTGTGTTCTTGTGTTGTGTGTGCCAGACAACAAGTTTATCAACAAAACTGTAAGTAAATACAACACTACAATAATCCAAAAACTGTAATGATGAAACATAATACTAAAATAGCTATATCTTCCTGAACAGCTAAAAATGTCCAAACATAACCTCACTGGCACCCACAACACAAAACATAATAAAATATAATGAACCAGTAACTGTAAAAATACACCCAATGATGGCAGCTTGCTGCCGAAACGCGTCGTGCTAATGAAAATATCAGTAAAAAGTGACTGCTGCAGCATTAATTATTCCAAAATAGTTTATAATACAGTTGCGGACCTCAGAACAATCCAAATAACATGGATAAATTTATAGATTTTACAGCAATGAGAAAAGCAGTATGGACCTACTTCCATAAGTTGTCCACAGATGACTATCCTGTTCATGGGCTTTGCACCAAAGAAGCAAATTCTTGGTATGATTAGCAAAAAGCAAAAGAAAGTGGTCAAATATACCATACCATCATAAGCATTCTCTTCCTGCGCATCTTATGAATGAAGCAAAACCAGTTTTGATAGAACTGAGTGAACCTGTTTTGCTTAGTAAATGTCTTAATGGGACTCAGAATACAAATAAAAGTTTCAACCATTGTGTGGTGTCGCACAAGTACAAAGTGCGCGCCACCTACTTTCGCCGCGCGCCGCCATGCACGCACGGCGCGGCGTTCTCACGACGACAGCCACGAGCGCCCTCTGCAACAACTCCGCTCGTGGCCACCACGGAAAGACATCGGTCACTTCGGACTGAGATAGCAACCAGTTAGGACCTTCGTAATCAGATAGGCACCAGTGAAGACTTTGCTATCGTACAGGCACTAGGCAGGCCTCTAACAACAATGTATCAGCATTCTGCAGTACTATGTAAAAGTTAAGTATTGTTACATTCTGTGCAATATATATCTCTTTCTAATTTACTCTAGTGTTTATAGTTTCTGGCTGCTCCCCTCCGTACCTGCACCAGCGTGCTGTCTTTGTTCCTGTGTCGGTCTCGTTCCACTCGGCCACCGACACCTACGACGAGGCTGGGACACAAAAGCGGCGACGAAGTTAGGACACAAAAGTGGCGACGAGGAGTGATAGAACCTTGGACCAGCCCGCTTACAGCAGCCAGACAGCAGCAGTCGGAGCACGCAAAAATTGCTCCCGCCCACCCACCCTTATTATAACAATTTTGGGGAAAGATATTTTGTTACGTGTTTTGTGGACTTTTTTGTTGCAGAGCGTCCTCTTTCATATTGCATTTGTGTTTTGTTATAATTTACTTGTATGCGCGGCGCCTAATCGGTCAGCATGGCCACTACCCCGAACCCAAACTTAATGGAAATTATTCAGTTACAGACGGCGCAAATAACACAACTTCTCCAGGCGGTATCTTACATACTAGGCTCTCCCAATTATCTCAAGAAACTCTAAACTACTTAAAAATTTTCACATAATGGCACTAAAGAAGAGAGTCTAAGCAAGCACTGGAGAAAATAATTTATAACTCAAATCAGTTAACATACCTCAATTTTTGGGCATATTGATATGAATTCCTCTTGTGAATCTGATTTTTGTTTATCAATGCATCCCTTGGAGGGTTCTGCTTCCATTACATAATCTGAATTACTTTTCTTTTTAGGTGTATTGTAAGATGATTCGTCATCTGGTATTTTTCTTTTCTCTGCCCTTGTTTTTACTGCTGGCTCATTGGTTTCTGAACCTCCTGCGAGATCTTCTGCAAAAGAAAATAAATCTTCCTCTTTCCTTTTTTCTTCTTTATCAGAAGCAAATGCAAATAAATCTTCCTCATTTCCTTTTTCATCTTTATCACAAGCAAATGCAAATAAATCTTCTTCGTCCCTTTTTTCTTTTTTATCAGATGCAAATGCAAATAGATCTTCAGCATTACGTCCTTCATGGATGTTTAGAAGTTGTCTTTTTGTCCTAGGTGGCACAAGTTCTTCATCAGATCGCCTTACAGGAGGGAAAAAGAGGAAAAATTAGTTGCTCATGTATGCAAATATTAATTTATGCCATGTATTTACCCCTAATAAAATTTAAAACAAACATCACACACACACACACACACACACACACACACACACACACACACACACACAGAAGTGTAGTATCACTGGTGTGTGTATTATTTATTAGTGCCCAAAAATAGTAACATATATCAGCATGTATGTAATTGCTGTGCAGTAGTTATTAATATGTTATACAGCAATACAACTATGGCTGAATCAGTGAAGTTACATGAACACCTTAAAGTGGAATGGAAAACGCCAAATATAATTATGTCTTCATGGACAGAGAACAATACGAGTCACTTATCAATCTGAACAAAAAAAGAGTTCGTAAAAAGTACAAGTTTTTGAAGGAATATGAAGAAAATTCTCCACAGAGAAGGAAACGTTCCTGGTGGGATAAACAAATATAAAAATAGAAATCGGATGACTTACCAAAAGGACCGGCTCGTCGATAGGCACAAATAATCACACACAAACACACATACAAGCTTTCGCCACCACTGGCAGCTTCTTCAGGAAAAAGAGAAAAAAAGGGGAGGAGAAAGGGAAGGATATGGGTTTTAAGTAAGTGGAAAAGGAGTCATTTCAATCCCAGGAGTGGAAGGACGTACCTTAGGGGAAAAAAAGGAAGGTAAACAAATACACACACACTCTCAAATATCCAAACGCAAACACACCTAGACAGACACTTGTAAAAAGCAAAGAAGTTGGACAGAGATACCACTTCAGGCAGAGGCTCTATCTGCAGAACCGAGGCAAAGATACTAAAGATGGTGGGCGGGAATTTGAATTTAGCGGAGGTTGAGACCAGGTGGGCAGCGGGAGGAGAGAATAAGCTGAAGGGCAAGTTCCCATCTCCGGAGTTCTGAAAGGTTGGTGTCAGTGGGAAGTATCCAGATAACCCGGACAGTGTAACACTGTGCCAAGATGTGCTGGCCATGCACCAAGGCATGTTTAGGCACAGGGTGATCTTCATTACCAACAAACAATGTCTGCCTGTGACCATTCATGCAAATGGACAGTTTGTTGCTGGTCATTCCCACATAGAACGCTTTACAGTGCAGGCATGTCAGTTGGTAAATCACGTGGGTACTATCGCAAGTGGCTCTGCCCTTGATTGTGTACACCTTCCGCGTTACTGGACTGGAGCAAGTGGTGGTGGAAGGGTGCACAGGGCAGGTTTTACAACGGGAGCGGTTGCATGGGTAGAAGCCAGAGGGCAGGGAAGGTGGTTTGGGGATTTGATAGGGATGGACTAGGAGGTTATGAAGGTTAGGTGGGCGGCAGAAAGACACTCTTGGTGGAGTGGGAAGGATGTCATTAAGGATGGATCTCATTTCGGGGCAGGATTTAAGGAAGTCATATCCCTGCTGGAGAGCCACATTCAGAGTCCGCTTCAGTCCCGGAAAGTATCCGGTGACAAAAGGGGCACTTCTGGGATTCTTCGGAGGAAGGTTCTGGATTTGGGGGGATGATGAGGTGGCTCTGGTAATTTGCTTCTGAACCAGATCAGGAGGATAGCTGCGGGAAGTGAAAGCTGTTATTAGGTTATTGGTGTACTGGTTCAGGGATTTGGGACTGGAGCAGACTCTTTTGCCACGAAGACCTAAGCTGTAGGGAAGGGAACGTTTGATGTGGAATGGACGGCAGCTGTCATAATGGAGGTATTGTTTGTTGGTTGGTTTGATGTGGACAGATGTGTGAAGTTGGCCGTTGGACAGATGGAGGTCGACATCAAGGAAAGTGGCATGGGATTTGGAATAGGACCAGGTGAATTTGATGGGACCAAAGGAGTTGAGGTTGGAGAGGAAATTCTGGATTTCTTCTTCACTGTTGATCCAGATCATGAAGATGTCATCAATGAATCTGTACCAAACTTTGGGTTGACAGGCTTGGGTATCCAGAAAGGCTTCCTCTAAGCATCCCATAAATAAGTTTGCGTACAAGGGGGCCATCCTGGTTCCCATGACTGTTCCCTTTAGTTGTTGGTATGTCTGGCCCTCAAAGGTGAAGAAGCTGTGGGTTAGGATGAAGCTGGCTAGGGTATTAAGGAAAGAGGTTTTAGGTAGGGAAGTGGGTGGTCGGCGTGAAAGGAAATACTCCATCGCAGCGAGGCCCTGGTCATGTGGGATATTTGTGTATAAGGAAGTGGCATCAATGGTTACAAGGACGGTTTCAGGAGGTAACAGGCTGAGTAAGGATTTCAGGCGATTGAGGAAGTGGTTGGTGTCTTTGATGAAGGATGGGAGTCTGCACATGATGGGACTACAGTATGTCTGCCTAAGTGTACTTGTGTCTGTGTAAATGTGTGGGTGTATGTGCATTTATTTACCTTCCATTTTTTTCCCCCAAGGTAAGTCTTTCCTGTCCCGGGATTGGAATGGCTCCTTACCCCCTTCCTTAAATCCCTCATCATTTCCTTTTCCCTCTCCTTCCCTTCTGCCTGATGAAGCAGCTAGGCTGCGAAAGCTAGCATTTTTGAGTGTGTGTGTGTGTCTGTGTGTTTATTTGTTGCTATTACTGCCTGTGCCCCTTCGCCTGGTAAGTGTTCTTCATCTATTTTTTACGTCTACAGTATGTCTGCCTAAGTGTACTTGTGTCTGCGTAAATGTGTGGGTGTATGTGCATTTATTTACCTTCCATTTTGTCCCCCAAGGTAAGTCTTTCCTGTCCCGGGATTGGAATGGCTCCTTACCCCCTTCCTTAAATCCCTCATCATTTCCTTTTCCCTCTCCTACCCTTCTGCCTGATGAAGCAGCTAGGCTGCGAAAGCTAGCATTTTTGAGTGTGTGTGTGTCTGTGTGTTTATTTGTTGCTATTACTGCCTGTGCCCCTTCGCCTGGTAAGTGTTCTTCATCTATTTTTACGTATATTTTTTTCCTGTTAGGAATTTTTCCTCTATAATATATATATATATATATATATATATATATATATATATATATATATATATATATATATATATATATATACGTAAAAATTGATGAACACTTACCAGGCGAAGGGGCACAGGCAGTAATAGCAACAAATAAACACACAGACACACACACACTCAAAAATGCTAGCTTTCGCAGCCTAGCTGCTTCATCAGGCAGAAGGGAAGGAGAGGGAAAAGGAAATGATGAGGGATTTAAGGAAGGGGGTAAGGAGCCATTCCAATCCCGGGACAGGAAAGACTTACCTTGGGGGAAAAAATGGAAGGTAAATAAATGCACATACACCCACACATTTACACAGACACAAGTACACTTAGGCAGACATACTGTAGAACTCTACAGTATGTCTGCCTAAGTGTACTTGTGTCTGTGTAAATGTGTGGGTGTATGTGCATTTATTTACCTTCCATTTTTTCCCCCAAGGTAAGTCTTTCCTGTCCCGGGATTGGAATGGCTCCTTACCCCCTTCCTTAAATCCCTCATCATTTCCTTTTCCCTCTCCTTCCCTTCTGCCTGATGAAGCAGCTAGGCTGCGAAAGCTAGCATTTTTGAGTGTGTGTGTGTCTGTGTGTTTATTTGTTGCTATTACTGCCTGTGCCCCTTCGCCTGGTAAGTGTTCATCTATTTTTTACGTATATTTTTTTCCTGTTAGGAATTTTTCCTCTATAATATATATATATATATATATATATATATATATATATATATGTGTGTGTGTGTGTGTGTGTATATATATATATATATATATATATATATATATATATATATATATATGAAACGATTATTAAGACGAAAAATTCCTAGCAGGAAAAATAAAATATAAAAAATAGACGAAGATTACTCACCAGGCGAAGGAGCACAGGTGTGACAGCATCACAAATAAATAATGAATACACACACACACACAATCGCAAGCTTTCGCAACCCAGTTGCGTCTTCAGGCAGTAGGGAAGGAGAGGGAAAAGGAAATGAAGAGGGTTTTAAGGAAGGGGGTAAGGAGCCATTCCAATACCGGGAGAGGAAAGACTTACCTTGGGGGAAAAAAAGGAGGGCAAACAAATGCACACATGCCCACACATTCACACAGACACAAGTACACCTAGGCAGACATACTGTAGAAAGCAAAGAAGTTAAGTTATAGAAGTTAAGAAGTTAGACAGAGATACCACTTGAGGCAGAGGCTCTGTCCAGAGAACTGATGCAAAGATGTTAAGAAGGTGGGTGGGAATTCAAATTTAGCGGAGGTTGAGACCAGGTGGGCAACGGGAAGAGAGAATATGCTGAAGGGCTAGTTCCCATCTCCGGAGTTCTGAAGGATTGGTGTCAGTGGGAAGTATCCAGATAACCCGGACGGTGTAGCACTGTGCCAAGATGTGCTGGCCGTGCACCAATGCGTGTTTAGCCACAGGGTGATCCTCGTTACCAACAAACACTGTCTGCCTGTGTCCATTCATGCGAATGGACAGTTTGTTGCTGGTCATTCCCACATAGAACGCTTCACAGTGCAGGCATGTCAGTTGGTAGATCACGTGGGTACTATCGCAAGTGGCTCTGCCTTTGATCGTGTACACCTTCCGGGTTACGGGACTGGAGTAAGTGGTGGTGGAAGGGTGCATAGGGCAGGTTTTACAACGGGGGCGGTTACAAGGGTAGGAGCCAGAAGGTAGGGAAGGTGGTTTGGGGATTTCATAGGGGTGGACTAGGAGGTTACGGAGGTTAGGTGGGCGGCGGAAAGACACTCTCGGTGGAGTAGGAAGGATGTCATGAAGGACGGATCTCATTTCGGGGCAGGATTTAAGGAAGTCGTATCCTTGCTGGAGAGCCACATTTAGAGTCCGCTCCAGTCCCGGAAAGTATCCGGTGACAAGAGGGGCACTTCTGGGATTCTTCTGTTGAAGGTTCTGAATTTGGGGGGATGAGGTAGTAGCTCTGGCAATTTGTTTCTCTACCAGATTAGGAGGATAGCCGCGGGATGTGAAAGCTGTTTATAGGTTGTTGGAGTACTGGTTCAGAGCTTCAGGACTGGAGCAGACTCGTTTGCCACGAAGACCTAAGCTGTAAGGAAGGGAACGTTTGATATGGAATGGATGACAGCTATCATAATGCAGGTACTGTTGTTTATTGGTAGGTTTGATGTGGACGGATGTGTGGAGTTGGCCGTTGGACAGATGGAGGTCGACATCGAGGAATGTGGCATGGGATTTGGAATAGGACCAGGTGAATTTGATGGGACCAAAGGAGTTGAGGTTGAAGAGGAAATTCTGGAGTTCTTCTTCACTGTGTGTCCAGATCATGAAGATATCATCAATGAATCTGTACCACACTTTGGGTTGACAGGCTTGGGTATCCAGGAAGGCTTCCTCTAAGCGTCCCATGAATAAGTTTGCGTACGAGGGGGCCATCCTGGTTCCCATGGCTGTTCCCTCTAGTTGTTGGTATGTCTGGCCCTCAAAAGTGAAGAAGTTGTGGGTTAGGATGAAGCTGGCTAGGGTATTAAGGAAAGAGGTTTTAGGTAGGGAAGTGGGTGGTCGGCGTGAAAGGAAATACTCCATCGCAGCAAGGCCCTGGGTATGTGGGATATTTGTGTATAGGGAAGTGGCATCAATGGTTACAAGGATGGTTTCTGGAGGTAACAGGCTGGGTAAGGATTTCAGGCGATCGAGGAAGTGGTTGGTGTCTTTGATGAAGGATGGGAGACTGCACATGATGGGTTGAAGGTGTTGGTCTATGTAGGCAGAGATTCGTTCTGTAGGGGCTTGGTAACCGGCCACAATGGGGCGGCCGGGATGATTGGGTTTGTGAATCTTGGGAAGTAGGTAGAAGGTGGGAGTGCGGGGTGTCGGCGGGGTCATGAGGTTAATGGAGTTAGGTGAAAGGTTTTGTAGGGGGCCTAAGGTTTTGAGGATTCCTTGAAGCTCTGCCTGGACATCGGGGATGGGATTGCCATGAAAGACTTTATATGTGGTACTGTCCGAGAGCTGACGCAGTCCCTCAGCTACATACTCCCGCCGATCAAGTACCACGGTCGTGGATCCCTTGTCGGCTGGGAGAATGATGATGGAATGGTCAGCCTTCAGATCACGGATGGCTCGGGATTCAGCTGCGGTAATGTTGGGAGTAGGATTAAGGTTTCTCAGGAACGACTGGGAGGCAAGGTGGGAAGTAAGGAATTCCTGGAAGGTTTGAAGAGGGTGGTTTTGAGGAAGAGCAGGTGGGTCTCGCTGTGATGGAGGACGGAACTGTTCTAGGCAGGGTTCAATTGGAATGATGTCTTGGGGAGCTGGGTCATAGGGAGTAGGATTATTCTTCTTCGTGGCAAAGTGGTATCTCCAGCAAAGACTACGAGTATAGGAAAGTAGATCTTTGACGAGAGCTGTGTGGTTGAATTTGGGAGTAGGACTAAAGGTGAGGCCTTTGGATAGGACAGAGGTTTCAGATTGGGAGAGAGGTTTGGAGGAGAGGTTGATTACTGAATTAGGATGTTGTGGTTCAGGATTGTGTAGATTGGAGTTTTGAGGTTTAGGGGGGAGAGGAGTTGGGAGTGGGAGATTGAGTAGATGGGAGAGACTGGGTTTGTGTGCAATAAGGGGAGGTTGAGGTTTATTGGAGAGGTTGTTGAGGGAGAGAGTATTGCCTTTCCGGAGGTGGGTGACCAGGAGATTGGATAGTTTTTTGAGGTGGTGGGTGGCATATTGTTCTAATTTGCAGTTGGCCTGAAGGAGGAGGCAATACTCTCTCCCTCAACAACCTCTCCAATAAACCTCAACCTCCCCTTATTGCACAAAAACCCAGTCTCTCCCATCTACTCAATCTCCCACTCCCAACTCCTCTCCCCCCTAAACCTCAAAACTCCAATCTACACAATCCTGAACCACAACATCCTAATTCAGTAATCAACCTCTCCTCCAAACCTCTCTCCCAATCTGAAACCTCTGTCCTATCCAAAGGCCTCACCTTTAGTCCTACTCCCAAATTCAACCACACAGCTCTCGTCAAAGATCTACTTTCCTATACTCGTAGTCTTTGCTGGAGATACCACTTTGCCACGAAGAAGAATAATCCTACTCCCTATGACCCAGCTCCCCAAGACATCATTCCAATTGAACCCTGCCTAGAACAGTTCCGTCCTCCATCACAGCGAGACCCACCTGCTCTTCCTCAAAACCACCCTCTTCAAACCTTCCAGGAATTCCTTACTTCCCACCTTGCCTCCCAGTCGTTCCTGAGAAACCTTAATCCTACTCCCAACATTACCGCAGCTGAATCCCGAGCCATCCGTGATCTGAAGGCTGACCATTCCATCATCATTCTCCCAGCCGACAAGGGATCCACGACCGTGGTACTTGATCGGCGGGAGTATGTAGCTGAGGGACTGCGTCAGCTCTCGGACAGTACCACATATAAAGTCTTTCATGGCAATCCCATCCCCGATGTCCAGGCAGAGCTTCAAGGAATCCTCAAAACCTTAGGCCCCCTACAAAACCTTTCACCTAACTCCATTAACCTCATGACCCCGCCAACACCCCGCACTCCCACCTTCTACCTACTTCCCAAGATTCACAAACCCAATCATCCCGGCCGCCCCATTGTGGCCGGTTACCAAGCCCCTACAGAACGAATCTCTGCCTACATAGACCAACACCTTCAACCCATCATGTGCAGTCTCCCATCCTTCATCAAAGACACCAACCACTTCCTCGATCGCCTGAAATCCTTACCCAGCCTGTTACCTCCAGAAACCATCCTTGTAACCATTGATGCCACTTCCCTATACACAAATATCCCACATACCCAGGGCCTTGCTGCGATGGAGTATTTCCTTTCACGCCGACCACCCACTTCCCTACCTAAAACCTCTTTCCTTAATACCCTAGCCAGCTTCATCCTAACCCACAACTTCTTCACTTTTGAGGGCCAGACATACCAACAACTAAAGGGAACAGCCATGGGAACCAGGATGGCCCCCTCGTACGCAAACTTATTCATGGGACGCTTAGAGGAAGCCTTCCTGGATACCCAAGCCTGTCAACCCAAAGTGTGGTACAGATTCATTGATGATATCTTCATGATCTGGACACACAGTGAAGAAGAACTCCAGAATTTCCTCTTCAACCTCAACTCCTTTGGTCCCATCAAATTCACCTGGTCCTATTCCAAATCCCATGCCACATTCCTCGATGTCGACCTCCATCTGTCCAACGGCCAACTCCACACATCCGTCCACATCAAACCTACCAATAAACAACAGTACCTGCATTATGATAGCTGTCATCCATTCCATATCAAACGTTCCCTTCCTTACAGCTTAGGTCTTCGTGGCAAACGAGTCTGCTCCAGTCCTGAAGCTCTGAACCAGTACTCCAACAACCTATTAACAGCTTTCACATCCCGCGGCTATCCTCCTAATCTGGTAGAGAAACAAATTGCCAGAGCTACTACCTCATCCCCCCAAATTCAGAACCTTCAACAGAAGAATCCCAGAAGTGCCCCTCTTGTCACCGGATACTTTCCGGGACTGGAGCGGACTCTAAATGTGGCTCTCCAGCAAGGATACGACTTCCTTAAATCCTGCCCCGAAATGAGATCCGTCCTTCATGACATCCTTCCTACTCCACCGAGAGTGTCTTTCCGCCGCCCACCTAACCTCCGTAACCTCCTAGTCCACCCCTATGAAATCCCCAAACCACCTTCCCTACCTTCTGGCTCCTACCCTTGTAACTGCCCCCGTTGTAAAACCTGCCCTATGCACCCTTCCACCACCACTTACTCCAGTCCCGTAACCCGGAAGGTGTACACGATCAAAGGCAGAGCCACTTGCGATAGTACCCACGTGATCTACCAACTGACATGCCTGCACTGTGAAGCGTTCTATGTGGGAATGACCAGCAACAAACTGTCCATTCGCATGAATGGACACAGGCAGACAGTGTTTGTTGGTAACGAGGATCATCCTGTGGCTAAACACGCATTGGTGCACGGCCAGCACATCTTGGCACAGTGCTACACCGTCCGGGTTATCTGGATACTTCCCACTGACACCAATCCTTCAGAACTCCGGAGATGGGAACTAGCCCTTCAGCATATTCTCTCTTCCCGTTGCCCACCTGGTCTCAACCTCCGCTAAATTTGAATTCCCACCCACCTTCTTAACATCTTTGCATCAGTTCTCTGGACAGAGCCTCTGCCTCAAGTGGTATCTCTGTCTAACTTCTTAACTTCTATAACTTAACTTCTTTGCTTTCTACAGTATGTCTGCCTAGGTGTACTTGTGTCTGTGTGAATGTGTGGGCATGTGTGCATTTGTTTGCCCTCCTTTTTTTCCCCCAAGGTAAGTCTTTCCTCTCCCGGTATTGGAATGGCTCCTTACCCCCTTCCTTAAAACCCTCTTCATTTCCTTTTCCCTCTCCTTCCCTACTGCCTGAAGACGCAACTGGGTTGCGAAAGCTTGCGATTGTGTGTGTGTGTGTATTCATTTATTTATTTGTGATGCTGTCACACCTGTGCTCCTTCGCCTGGTGAGTAATCTTCGTCTATTTTTATATATATATATATATATATATATATATATATATATATATATATATATATACGTAAAAAATAGATGAAGTACACTTACCAGGCGAAGGGGTAAAGGCAGTACTAGCAACAAATAAACACACAGACAGACAGACACACACACACACAAAAATGCTAGCTTTCGCAGCCTAGCTGCTTCATCAGGCAGAAGGGAGGAGAGGGAAAAGGAAATGATGAGGGTTTTAAGGAAGGGGGTAAGGAGCCATTCCAATCCCGGGACAGGAAAGACTTACCTTGGGGGAAAAAATGGAGGGTAAATAAATGCACACACACCCACACATTTACACAGACACCAAATATATATATATATATACAAACGCTAGCTTTCACAGCCTAGCTGCTTTCCCTTGAGATCTCACGACTTTTTATGATGGAAGGAATTCATTGTGAGACTTCCATTTTTGTACATTTAATGTTTTTGATGGGATATCATTTATTTTTGTACTTAGTTCTTTTCTGTAAAATATTTTGTACATCAGCCATGGAGTTTCTTAGAACCCATTCCCTGTCTCTCTGGTTTGGTGTTATTTCTTTTGGTTTGATGTTACAGTATTTGGGAAGTCTGGAAAGTCGATTATATTGTTATTGTTCAATTCTTTCATCATGTACAGTACTGCAATCTGAGGTGGATCACTATACACTATACAAATATCACCAAGTTTTGCATCGGTTTGTGAATTTAATAATACATGGAAGTTGCGAGTAGAGTATATTTTCCAGTATAAGTGAAAGTAGTAGTTATTATTTTGCCTCGTATTTATTTAATGATCAGTTTATTTCATACAACAGTTAGTAATTGAAATTAATTATTTTACTGCATAAAAAGAAGACTTGTTTTATAGTGCACACAACTGTATAGTATGAAAATGTTCACATATAATTGAATAAATCGTTCTCCTAGAATCAGTACAATTGAAACTTATGAGAGTTACAGTTACTTCTCCCAAGGACATGCAGCTCTACTGTATGACTATACGATGATGGCGTCTTCTTGGGTAAAATATTCCGCAGGTAAAATAGTCCCCCATTCAGATCTCCGGGTGGGAACTACTCAGGAGGATGTCGTCATCAAGAAAACCAAAACAGGCATTCTACGGGTTGGAGCGTGCAATGTTCTAACCCTTAATCGCGTAATAAACTAGAAAATTTGAAAAGAGAAACGGATAGGTTAAAGTCAGATATGGTTAGGGATTAGTGAAGGTCGGTGGCAGGATGAACAGGATTTATGGTCAGGTGAGTACAGGGTTATCAATACAAGTTCAGTTGGTGGTAACACAGGAGTAGGTCTGATAATGAAAAAGAAAATAGGAATGCGGGTAAGTTACTATGAACAGCATAGTGAACACATTATCATAGTGAAGATTGACATAAAGCCAACACCGACCACAATAGTGCAAGTTTATATGCCAACTAGCAAGGCCGAGAATGAGGATATCGAAAAAATGTATGAAGATATAAAAGAAATCATTCAGACAGTTAAGGGAAACGAAAACTTGATTGTGATGGGGGTCTGGAACTCGGTAGTAGGAAAAGGAAGAGAAGGGAATGTACTAGGTGAATATGGACTGGAAAAAAGGAATGAAAGAGGGGATCACTTGGTAGAATTTTGCACAGAGCACAATTTAATGATCACCAACACTGGGTTTAATCATCATGAAATAAAGCTGTATTTGTGGAAGAGACCAGGAGACACTGGAAGGTACCAGATTGACTTTATAATGGTAAGGAATATATTTAGAAACCAGGTCCTAAACTGTAGGACATATCCAGGGGCAGATATAGACTCTGACCATAACTTATTGGTTATGAACTGCAGATTAAAACTTAAGAGACTGCAGAAAGGTAAAAATGTTAGGAGATGGAACCTGGACAAATTGAAGGAGGCAGAGGTGGCTGTGAGTTTCAGAGCGAGCATTAGACAAGGATTGGCTGAAACGGGGGAAAGTAATACAGTTGAAGAAGAATGGATAGCACTGAGAGATACGGTAGTGAAGGCTGCAGAGGACCATACAGGCAGAAGGGCAAGGTCTAATAGAAATCCCTGGATATCACAGGATATACTGAACATAATTGATGAGAGGAGAAAATATTCAGCAAGTGAACCAGGAAAAAGGGAATACAAACGTCTGAAAAATGAGATTGACAGGAAGTGCAAACTGGCTAAGCAGGAGTGGCCAGAGGACAAATGCAGAACCGTAGAAGAATGCATATATAGAGGGCCTATACAAAGGAAATAAACTTGAAGGTAATATTCTAGAAATGGAAGACGAAGTGGAGGAAGATGAGATAGGTGATATGATAATGCGAGAAGAATTTGACAGAGCTCTGAAGGACTTGAGTCTAAACAAGGCCCCTGGAGTAGATAATATTTCGTCTGAACTGCTGATGTCGTTAGGAGAGCCAGTCGTGAATAAATTATATCACCTAGTATGCAAGATGTATGAGACGGGAAATACCCTCCGACTTCAAGAAGAATATTCCAACTCCAAAGAAAGCAAGTGCAGACAAGTGTGAAAATTACAGAACTATCAGCTTAATAAGTCAGGGTTGCAAAATACTAACACAAATTATTTACAGACGAATAGGAAAAGTTACGGAATCAAACCTCGGGGAAGATCTGTTTGGATATAGGATAAATGTAGGAACACGGAAGGCAATACCCACATTACAACATCTTAGAAGATGGCTAAGGAAAGAGAAACCTACGTTTTTTAGCATTTGTCGATTTGGAGAAAGCCTGTCGACTGGAATACAGCATCTGGGATGGGAATCATTACAACAACGGCACTTATCGCTGCGACGTGGGTTACTTACGAAACTCCAATCGCTAACATTCTCCTCCGAATGCGAAAATATATTGTTGACTCCCACTTACATAGGTAGAAATGATCATCAGAATAAAATACAAGAAATCAGAGCTCGAACAGAAAGATTCAGGTGTTCTTTCTTCCCGTGCGCTATTTGAGAATGGAATGGAAGATAAATAGTATAATGGTGGTTCGATGAACCCTCTACCGGGCACTTAAATGTGATTTGCAGAGTATCCCATGTAGATGTAGATGTTGTACATCAGCAACAAATTTTTTAAGCCCATTCTCTATCCCTTTTTTTATTTTTCTCAGAGGCTTTGATGCCACAATTTTCAGCACAGAAATTAACAGCATGTTGGCGCTCGCACAAAACCAATATTACATTAATTTTCTTCTTTGATGAAGACTCTTCAGCATGGTGGCGCTCATACTAACAATGATATTGCACTAATCTTCTCGACACATTCATTGAATATACTTTGATAAAGAAACTATAACGTGATGCCAAGGCCGATCCACAGACATACAACTCATACACCATCATAAACTTACAGATAATATATGTCTGTGGCACATCTATGGTATGAAAACATTGGACTATCGATATTTTCCTACTGAAGATTCAAATTGATGTTCTGAAGAAAATAATTATTATAGCCCAAGATGCCATGTCACAAATGAGGTAGGTAAATATAAATTTATGTTCTGTTTTGTATACTACATCTTTGTCTAGTAAATGATAGAATTTTACTTATGGCAGTGAGCGTAATGTGCTGAAGTTGGCAGCGACCATGAATGTGACACTTCGGAAAAGCAGTCACGTAGAATGAGAGGCATAGTCTTTCCTGTTGACCATGAAGTAAATAATTAATTCTGTTCCTGCTCTGTAGTTGACAGGTTCTTGTACCCCTCATAAAGTGGTGTAATTATATCAATTTATTCCTGTTACTTAGGACTGTTAAATCCGTACACAAATAATTGTTGATACAGTGTTTAAAGTGCCAAGGAGACCAATAATGCTGTATTCAGTAGTGCCAATCTAGTAATGTGTGTCATGGATTATGCCGAGGATTGTTTGGTTTAGCACTCAGAACATTGATATTTTCGGACATTGATGTTTTCTTTTCGATGTTCATCGTACAACAAATATAGATTAAATAAATAAAAAAGTTGACATTTACAAAGATTATGTTAGTATTTAAAAAAATTCTTATCTACAATGAAACAACATTTAGAATAAAATCATAAAATAGGAAAAAGTGATGCTCCAAGATGTGAAACACTGGACCTCACAAAAGTGAAGAAAATGCTAGGCTGAAGAAGAGGAAGGGGAATTAACTGACAGATAATAATTTCATACAAACCTATTCAATAACAGCCATCTTATTTATGACTACTTGACATTGTTTGCTAGGGCTGAGATTCATTGTCACTATTTACTGGAGAATGAATTTCTACAGGTGTAAAAAATGTCAGAAAAAACTTGACATACCTTTTGGATGTACTGGGAAAAGGCCTCACTTTGTTTGTCAATGGTGAATCCTTTGCTCTTTCTTGCAGTTTTGCACGTGGTTCTACAAATGGCACATTTTTTGTAGGTGTTATGTCCATTGAACATGTATTTTGATGTTCATCATTCTCAATTTTTTGTACCACTCCCGAAGTACTTTCACAGTCTTTATCACTTGTTCCACTTGCTGGTATGACTTTCTTTCTTTCAAATAGATTACTAGAAGATGCTTTAATTTTACCACAACGTGCTTCTGCTTCTTGTGTGTCCAGTGCTAATATTGGTTCTGAAGAGTCTTGGATCACACTTCCTTTACATCCTTGTAACAGCTTAGATGCAAAGCTGAATTTTGGATTGCAGTATTTCTCTAGTGAACAGTGTAAAATAGCTAAACCAATTTCACTCACAGGTATAAGTCTCCTAGATGATGCCTGTAGATAGTCTGAAAATCAGGTGTGATAACTATTATAGTTTGCTGAAAGATATGTACTATCTAAAAAAACTATGGAAATGGCTCCAAATATTACAACACTACAAATAATACAACACTACAGTTATAATTCAATGAATATTTACAGCAAAAAAGTGAAGAAAGAAATCCATTAAGAAATTTCTAAGTACTTATGTATTCGGCATAAAAGCTGGGCATTTGTGAAGACTGGGAACTTCGATCAGCAACCTGCATAACAATTACATCTGGTGAAATCAGTTCCTGTTTGGATACTCTAGTGTCCTCTATACAAACAGGAGTTCCACCTAGGAAAAAAATACAAATGTTTATTAAAATATTTACAAATGCTGTATTTATTTATTTAAAATAAATTGAAGGAGGAGAATGTGCTGAGTCCCTAGAATTGAGAGCGGGCACTGAACTGAGCTTGACTATTCTTCATTTTTGATAACCTGGTTTTTTGAAGGTGGCATCTGGTTGGCATTTGTTTAGGTTGTATGTGGTTGTAAAATGTACTCTAGTAAATTTAATTTTGAAAATGATGTAGAAGTGCTGATGACAGTATAGGTGTGTATCGTGGATGCTGAACTGCAGAATTCCTCCTTATACAGGAATACATTTATAATGAACAGATAGTACTGCTTCAGAAACAACTGGAGTTCTAGGAAAAAGTGCTACTAGCAGTTCTGGCAGCACTGTGAACTAGAGGTCTACATCTGGCATTTATGCTCACTCAAACTGGAGAATGCATTGAGTTCTGTGGCAGTCCAGTAGATGTCAATGTCATCACTCAGCATTCTGGGATCCAATGCATTCGATTTTTCTAGTGTTTGTTCGAGCATGCCGTACCCGACTGTGTACTCTGAGAAAAGGGTAAACATAGTTCTCTGATTTCCATGCTTTAAAAAGACTTGGAGATGTATAAGAGTACGTCACAGTGTATTTTTTAACAAAACATTTCTTTTCTTCGTGAAAAAAGAAAATTGTGCTGAGTCCATTTCTGTCGTTTTCATAAGTAAATACATGTTTTTAAATGGCGTTAGTCCCGCATTTGCAAGCCAATAATAGTAGTGCAAGTTTAGCTTATGCTGACAAACACTGATGGAGACTGAAGTGAATATAGTTTTGGAAGTTTTTTAAGTTGAGAAAACTCTATAAACACATACAATTTTTTTTAATCAGCAAGGCCAATTGCAATGGAGAAGTATCTCCTTATGGTCATAGAAACAATTAACTTTAGTCATTTCTTATGATGAAACTTACTGGCAGATTAAAACTGTGTGCCAGAACCAGGACTCAAACCTGAGACCTTTGCCTTTCACAGGCAAGCGCTCTACCACTGAGCTATCCCGACATGACTCACGGCTCCACCTCACAACTTTAATTCTGGCAGTACCTCGGCTCCTACTTTCCAAACTTCACAAAAGTTCTCCTGCGAAACCTGCATGACTAGTACTCCTGGAAGCAAGGATATGGTGGACATGGCTTAGTCACAGCCTAAGTAGGAGGTGAGATACTGGCAGAATTGAAGTTGTGGGGCAGAGCCGTGAGTCGTGCCAGGATAGCTCTGTGGTAGGGCAGTTGCCTGCAAAAGGCAAAGGCCCCAGGTTCGAGTCCTGGTTCTGGCACACAATTTTAATCTGCCAGGAAGTTTTATATCAGCACACAGTATGCTCCAGAGTGAAAGTTTCATTTCTTATGATGTTGCAAAAAGAGATCCACCTAATTGCTTATAATTTTTGTGACTTTTTTCTGGAAGACAAATTTATTGCTTCCTAAATGCCTGTAACACTGGTCATAATTATGTTAAATATTTTAATGTACCAAAGTGATTATATAGTTTATTTCTTACTAATTGAATCACAACATATACTATTTGTTCGATTCCATTTCTACTTTTCTCCCTGCAGGTTATATTGTGTAATTGCATGCCAGCAGAAGTTTGGAGATATTTGATATTGATGTTGTCTACAATCGCAGGCAACAGATAATTGGCATCAAGGTTTCATAAACCACTAATGTCATATGTGAAACTTTCAAATGGTTGCATTTTTTATGTTTTATTTTCTCATTTGCCTAGCATTGGACACTACAATGGATGAATATTCATGTTTGACACAACTAAACAGATGGGTATATTTCCACCAGCTGGTAGCAATATTGTGTATTAGATGCAGTGTCATCCAGCAGACACACACAGCTGCTGTGGCAGGTGCACTAGGTGAGGCCGCGTGTGTTCCACTTGACCAATGCGATGGAGCCCCGATTGAGCGGCAGCCCGCTCTGAGCACTCATACTTAAAACGACCGTAACAGAGCGCAGTGTGCTTGAGCAAGCAAAATCCCCAATATGCAGACCTCTACTGTGAACATATCTGTCTTAAATCAATCAGAGTAAGTATGGGGATAATATGTGTTTCAGCTAATACAGAAAACATTAATTCAGGTATTGGGTAGACCTTTGTTCATTTCATAGACAGACCCAATGTTTTTCTTTTTTTTTTTTTTTAATTTTATTGTTATTTATGTAAATTAACTTACTTCTCAGACCTTGTAGTGTTGTTACTCAATAAAATGCATGAAATTTTAATACAGACATGAGGCACTTTGTAAGTTTTAACTTAGAATTACACCTGACGTCTTAATCAGCCAACAAAACTGGCTAGGTATCACAGACTTGCAAAGAGTTAACAGAATACACAAATTGATATTTGCAAAGGCTACTTGCAAAATTGTTTATACTAAGTTATCACTCAGATTCCTGTTTTCACTTCTAAAATATATATATATATATATATATATATATATATATATATATATATATATATATATATATATATATATATATATATACAAGTAAATGACCTATATTTATACTAAATAATTTGAATCTCAATAATTTGAAAATGGTAGTGGTACCACAAAGAGAAAGCATTGACTTGCAGACAGTCACACTGAAAACACCGCTAAATATTTAAAATTTTCAACAAAAAATTTCCCTTTCCAAAACAGAAAACACATGTGCGTTCACACAAACATAGCTAACATGGAAACATGTGTCTCCGTGTGTACCCATCTGTCCACACACCCACAAAGGTGGAATAATAGCAATACAAAAAAGGTAGACTTTTAGGCATGGCAGAGAGTAGGTGTTGCGTTACAGTCAGGCACAATGAAAAGACTTACTACACATTTAAGCTTCCAGACAAAACAGTTCATCCAAAATAGGAAACATGTTCATACATTACAACTCCCACAAGTTTCCTTGTTTCTATTTCTAGTTCAACAAAAAGTAAATATGGTTTCTGATGACATTAATTTCCATGGAATAGGTGATCTGAACATCAGATTTACATTTATATTTTTGTTCTTGTTAGTTTGTCGAGAAATTCAGATGATTATACACAATGAAACAAAATGTAAGCTCACATTTTTTCTGAACCTACAAAGTTTTCATGGGACAGCACAAGCAGATAATTAACAAGAACTAGATGTTTCCTCTACACCTTGGCTAGGCTAACTCTTTGGAAAATTCTTTCCTCCAGGACTATTAGTGCACTAAGGTATATAGGAGAGCTTCTCTGAACATTGGCAATCATGTGAGAATTAATAGCAGTATTGAAGTTATATGGATGGATTGTAAACTGTGCTTGGGTAACTCAGTCAGTAAGAGCATTGCCAAGAAAAGATGTGGTTGAAGTCTTAGTATAGTACACAGGAAGCTACAAGCTACAGTACCGGGAAGCAAAACGCACACATGCGTACACACAAACACACACACACACACACACACACACACACACACACACACACACCTCCTACTAAGAGGCAATTCTATTCTGAAGAACTAGACAGGATCAAATGCAGCATGCTTCTGAACCCTTAACATCCACTGAGTGGATAAAACCATTCATAATTGTCAGGGAGCATGAAGCAGATCTCTCTTTAAAGGGATTATAAACTCCAAATAAGAGCAGTGTTGTGACATCAGTGAGTGACAATAAACACTTCTTTAAAATTAACTACATATAGATCACAAGAATTACTAGCTTTACCCAGTGAGCATCTCTTTCAATTTTAACAAGCTTTCACAAAAGGTGAAGGCAGTTAAAGAGAACTACATTGCTTAATTTACTTGTTTTAATGGAAAACAGTATATGAGTTTGCCCTTTGCTTACTTAGTTGTATCAGGGTAACTGTAACTTGCTGAAATAAATATTAAAATACTTATACAAAGAACACTCAGATATATTCAAGTGTTTCATTAATCCATATTTCAATTTTTCATTTTAGCTATTATTGGTGTAGTTTCTATCAAAGATACTACACAGTAAATTCCATAATTCCCACTAATTATCAACAGTTTTCTTACAAATTTGAAGAGTTTGTGTAGGTAAACATTCAGGCTGTCAGGGTCAGAGCCAATGGGGGGAGGGGATCACCCCTCTCCCTGCCCCCAAATTACCGTATTTGCCGGCATATAAGATGCTCCACACTTTTAAGACTTCTTTTTTAGGAGAAAAATAAATCACACCTAACATGTCAACTGCAACATAATTATAATACATTTGTTCAGGTACATCAAATATCTAAGTCAGTGCCTTCATGTAGTGTTCATAAAATTGATGCAGTCGAGTTTCTTGACAGTTTGCGCTTATACAAACGGATATTTTGCCTATCACTGTTAACAGTGCGTGCTAACTATAACATGATGGTTGATGAGAGCGTCATAAAGGCTTCCGACATTGACACCTAGATGGCTCTGTTTTGCTCTGATCAGACATCGCGCCGAGTATCAGTTCGGGAACTTCGCAAGATGAGTGGGGGGGTTTTCATGTTCAAAATGATGCGCTTTGAGAATTTATAGTGAAGTGCAAATATTTATGTAAGTATTTTTGTGATGTTCCATAAATTGTGAGAATGATGGATGGTATGCGCCTGTGTATTGGTTGGTGAACTGCATGGGGCACGGCATGTTGTTGTGGTCTTCAGTCCAGAGACTGGTTTGATGCAGCTCTCCACCCTACTCTATCCTGAGAAAGCCTCTTCATCTCCACATAAGAACGACAACCTACATCTGTTTGAATCTGTGTACTGTAACCATCTCTTGGTCTTCCTCTGCGATTTTTACCCCAAACACTTCCCTCCAATGCTAAATTCATGATTCCTTTATGTCTAAGAATGTGTCCTACTAACTGATCCCTTCTTTTAGTCAAGGTATGCCAGAAATTCCTTCTCTCCCCAATTCTGTTAAGTACCTCAGCATTAGTAACATGATCCACCCACCTAATCTTCAGCATTCTTCTGTAGCAACACATTTAAAAGACCTCTATCTTCTTCTTGTCCACTCTGTTTATCGTCCATGTTTCATTCCCATCAAAGGAAACACTCCACACTCCTCCAGAAAGGACTTCCTAAGGCTTAAATCAATATTTGATGTTAGCAAATGTCTCTTTTTGAAAAACGCTTTTCATGTCCTTTGCTGTCTCAGACAAATTACTATGTCATTGGCAAAATGCAATGTTTTTATTTCTTCACCCTGAACTTTAATTCCTTCTCCAAATTTCTCCTTGCTTTCTTTTATAGCTTGCTCAATGTACAAACTGAACAACACTGAAGAAAGGCTACAACCCTGTCTTACTCCCTTCCCAACCACTGCATCCCTTTCATGCCCTACAACTCTGACAACTGTTGTCTGGTATTTGTACAAGTTGTAAATAACCTTCCATTCCCTATATTTTACTCCTGCTTGCTTCACAACTTGAAAGAGTTTATTCCAATGAACACTGTCAAAAGCTTTCTCTAAATCTACAAAAGCTAGAAATGTGGATTTATCTTCCCTGAATCTATCTTCTAAAATAAGCCATAAAAAAGTGAGTATTGTCTCCCATGTTCCTATATTTCTCCTGAACCCAAACTGATCTTCCCTGAGATCAGCTTCTACCAGCTTTTCCATCCTTCTGTAATTAATGTGTGTTAATATTTTGCAACAATGACTTATTAAGCTGATGGTTCTGTAGTTTTTACGCCTGCTTTCTTTGGAATGGGGATTATTACATTTTTCTTAAAATGTCTGAGGGTACTTCGCCTGTCTCATATACTTACACACCAGGTGAAACAGTTTTGTCCTTGCTCGTTCTACCAGAGATTTCAGTAGCTCCAAGGGAATGTCATCTACTTTGTTTCGACTTAGGTCTTTCAGTGCTCTGTCAAATTCATTTCTCAGTATAGTATCTCCTATTTCATCCTCATCTACTTCTTCTTCCCTTCCTACAATATTGGCTCTAAGTTCATTTCCTTTGTAGAGCTTCTCTATATACCTTTCCACCTTTCAGCTTTCCTTTCTTTTCTATGCTGAGAACTGGTTTTCTATCCGTGTTCTTGATATGCATAGAGCTGTTTTTCTTGTCTCCAAATATATCTTTTATTTTCCTGTAGGCTGTATCTATTTTTTCCCTATTTATACATTCTTATACATCCTTGCATTTGCCTTCTAGCCACTCCTGCTTAGCCAGTTTGCACTTCCTGTCTATCTCATTTTTAGTCATATGTACTCCATTTTGCCTGTTACATTTACTGCATTTTTATGTTTTCTCCTTTCATCGATTAAATTTAGTATTTCCTGTGATATCCAATGATTTTTTGTAGGTCTTGCCTTTGTACCTATTTTGTTCTGTGCTGCCTTCACTATTTCATTTCTGTTTTATTTCCCCCCCATTTCTGTTAATTGTTGCCTAAAGCTCCCTTTGAAATTCTCAAGAGCTTCAGGTTCCTTCAGTTTATCCAGGTCCCATCTCCTTATTTGCCTACTTTTCTACAGGTTTTTCAGCTTAAGCCTACAATTCATGACCAATAAGATATGACCAGAGTCTATATCTGCCCCTGGGTATGTCTTACAGTTTAAAACCTGGTTCCGAAATCTATGTCTTACCAATATAAAATCTATCTGGTATCTCCCGGTGTCATAACCTCAAAAATACAACAACTGTGAGACGAAGAAGCTGTGCAAACACCACAAAAAATATTTGTGTACATATCTGCACTGGAGAATATTAATAAATTCTCAAATATTGTCAGATGAGACATGGACAAATACGTGAGCAGCATTTCATTATTCAAATAATGAATGGCACCATTACAGGATTGCCTATAAAATCGATTATGATGAATGAAATTACGTCAAAAGTTTCTACTTCCTATTAAGTTACCAGTTTCATTTACACTTGGTACTAAAAACAGTAGCAAATCAGAAAGTCTTTACTACATAATGAAGCTCCTGATGGGTGTTTCGGTGCATATTATGTACATATATCAAATAAAAACTTCGAAAATGTAAGAGAAACTTAAAGCAAATTTTCCCACTTAAGACATTAAAACCCATATTTAACAGCATTTTTTGAAATCCTTTAAAAGAAATTGAACTTGTAGGTACCTACTTTAACTGACAATCGGCATATAAGATGCATCCATTTTTTTTGGACCAATTTTTGTAGGAAAAAATGTGTGTGTTATATGCCGGAAAATATGGTATGTTATAATGTTGCAATATAAGTCATAATGTACAGTTTTTATTGACTGATCTCCCCCCCCCCACTAATAAATAAATAAATAATAAAATTAAATTAAAAAATTAAATAATCTGACTTTGGCCCTGCAGGCTGTAGACATTCTTATATTGCCTTTGTTATTTTCATGATATTCTTCAAAATCTAGTATGTCATAAAATACAAATTCAAGTCTTGAAATACTTTAAAAGTACCACATTTGACCACATTAATATGTCAGGAAGGATGCAATTTGATAAACATTAATCAAATAGACTAAAGACAGAGTACCCACCTGCAGAAAAAGAAAATAAGATGGTGCCCTGTTACTAACACCAAGTCATTTCTATTGACAATGAGTCAAATGCAGGATGTAGACACTGCCACTGTATCTGCCACACTGTGAGTCACAGCACTTGTTGTTTTACATTGAAGGACACATTGCCTAAGTGGTTGTGATTGAGTGTAGAGAGTAATGTGAGTGGAAGGAATGGGTTGGGGGGAGGTGGGATGAATGGTAGTTACTGTTTTAACTTTAATGATACAAAGAAAACAAACTCTTTACATTGAGTGTATAGCTTAAGTGTTCACTTCAGACTGCCATGCTCTGCTGAGTTGCAGTTCACCTAGACGGCGCTATCTAGTTGCCGTAGCACCACTCCATTACTTTGCGCGCATTATGTCGGTGCCATATTTGAATTTACAATGCACTGTCACAACACTTTTCCCTCTGAAAAATTCACTTCACATTGTGGCGGGGTTGTACAGTGTGGAGGAATCCATCGACTCTTGATGTGCTGCGGACTAGCCATGTGTTAATGGACAAGCCAGGTGGTGCTACTGGAATGTATGGGCAAAACTGCCCTGGATGGGGACCTTTACAAGGAACACATGACTGAATGATGGGTGAAGTCTATGAAGTATTGGTTGCAGGTGACGAAGAAGTCAGCGTGCTCTCTGGTGGAGGCACACGTCACCGTGACTGAATGACTGGTGACAGCTGCAATGCTTCTGGTGCAAGTGACTGTGATGCTGGCACAACTTAACCGCACAGTTGTCTAATGTGAAGGCAACACCACTTCGTCAGGAGTAGGTTGATTGCTAGGATTTGTGAGCAGTAAAGGTGGGACCCAGAAACGGTGTCTGAAGCAGTAGAAACAGTCCTGGTGAAGAAAACGTTGAAAACGGCAGTTCCACTGCCTGTGAATGCTTCTGGCCGAAATGACAAACAACCATTCCTTCATCATATGTTGCAGATGGCTCCTTTGATCCAAATGGGGCAAAAGCTGTACCCCCGTACCCAGGAGCATGGGTGACGACCATGACAGCTCAGCTGGACTGTGATCACCCATGGGTGTAAAGCGATAAGAACTTATAAAGTGGAGTAAGCCTTTGTCCATAGAAAACATAGTGAGGAACTTCTTCATTTGACACTCGAATATGCGTTAAGATGGTCAACCTCCCCATTTGACTGTGAACGGCAGGGCGGTGCTGTGACATGACGAACACTGTGACTGGAACCGAAATCTGCAAGAGCCTGTGAGGAAAACTGAGAACCAGAAGAGTAGATGGTACACCTTCAAGGGCAAAAATCTTTGCCAATGCACTTGTGGCTGCTGCAGTGGAACAGGACGCACAGCAAACCACAAAAGGAAATTTGGAATAAGCGTCAATGACGAGAAACCAGTAATTACCAAGAAAAGGCTCTACAAAATTGGCATGGACCTGTTCTCAGGGGTGTACTGGGGTGGACCACAGGAGTCAGCTTGGGGGGTTACTAAATGTTGAGCACATTTGGTACACAAAGCGACCATGTGTGAAATGTCCGCATCAATTCCATGTCTGCATCAATTCCTGGGCAGTAAACATGCCTGTGAGCCAGTGCACGAAATGCCTCAATGTCCCTGGTGTAACAGCTGAAGAACACACTGACCGTCGGATATGCTCTGTCCCTAGAGAGGAGGATTACCCCATCATGAACAGACAGTTGCAAATGTAAGGTGTAATAGTTATGGAGAGGGTTAGATGCCTTACCTGAGGGTCTGTCAGGCCACACTCATTGAATGAACCTAATCAACATACAGAGAACTGGATAGTTGGCTGTGGCAGAAGCAACATGGTCATCTGTGATTGGAAAACCATCTGCTGCATGACATTCTTCCTCATCCATGTGAATACAGAGTAACTGATCACAGTTGAAGATGGAGTCAGGACCCATGGGCAGCCGTGATAAGGCGTCAGCCTTTGTGTGCTGAGCCGTGGGGCGGTAATGAATCTCATAGTGAAAACGAGACAAGTATAAAGCCCAATGTTGCAATCTGTGAGCGGCCTTATCCAGAAGCGATGCTGGAAGGATGAAACAAGGAGACCAGAGGCTTACGGTCAGTGATGAGATGAAACTTGGAACCATACAGGAAAACATGGAATTTTTTAAGGTGTACACTATGGCAAGTGCCTCTTTCTCAAACTGAGAATAACACCTTTGAGCATTGCTGAAAGTCTTTGAAGTGTACACAATAGGCCACTCTTATCCGTTGTCATATCAGTGTGCAAGGACGGACCCCAGACAATGTTGGGACTCATCCGTGGCCACACCATTTGCTAACTTGGTAAGAATGTGGCTAGACATGGTGTTGACAGAAGTTGAATTCTGAGGCAGACAAAGGCACGTTCACATTTGTGAGTCCAGTGGAAAGGAATGTTCCTACATAGCAGCTGATGCAAGGGATGAGCCATGTTGGCCACGGAAAGAAGGAATTTATAATAGGCAATTTTGGCAAGAAATACCTGAAAGTCTTTAACAGTAGACGGCAGGGATAGCATCAACATGCTGACTTAAGGGATGGATTCCGTCATGTGACAGTTAAAACCCAATATACACAATGGAAAAAAAAAAGAGATTTAGTGAGATTACACATCCCTGTAGGACAGGAGAACTTGAAAAAGCTTGCAAAGATTGACTGTGGCAACTATATAATTTTGATACTTTATGCAACTAGGCCCAAAGGCTGTCAGCTGTTCTAAAAAAATACTGAAATACAGCTGGTGCGCTGGGAATACCAACTGGCAACCGTTAGTACTGATCAGACCAAAAGAAATTTTTTGGAATTGGCATCTAAGGGCAGCTGGTGAATGCCTCTGATAAATCAATTTTGGAAAAGAATTGTCTGGCTGCAACTTTAGCAAACAACTTGTCAGGACAAGAAAGCGGATAAGTATCAACAAGACATTGGGCATTAACGGTCTTTTTGACATCACCACAAACCGCAATTTGCCATTGGGATTGCAAACCACAACGAAGAGGGTTGCCCATTCACTAGAAGTAATAGGGAGAAGAGCCCCCAAAGATGCCAACCTGCCCCTGCTTTGACTGGGTCACGGAAAAACTTAGAGTGGGCCGCTGGTTTGAGCATTATAAGTGCCTCAAAATCAACAGCACGGCCCAGGCTGGAAGAGAAAATGGAGGAAAATTCTGCACACAATGTACCTAACCAAGTGTAAAGAATATCATCAGATACAAGATGTACATCGTCTGTAATGGAGAATCAAAAAAGTTGGAAGGCATCATTTCCAAACAAGTTTGCCGTTCCTGCATGATCAACAACATAAAAGGTGAGAGAACTGGCCAATAATCGGAATGTGCGGTTTGTTGTATGTTCGCAAATTTCGTGTGACAGGAAACAACAGTGGAGAACCCAATTCCAAGTATGTGTGGGAATTTATGAGAGTGACAGCAGTGACCTGCATGTGAATATTTTTCTCAAGGACCTGAACAGCTGTGCTTGCTAGTGTGTGAGAGCACACAATTGACAGACATGACAGAGTAATCATTCTCAACAACAGCGGACGTCTTGTTAGACTGGCAGACAGATGAAATGTGACCTTTCTTACTGCAGGAGTGACATGTAGCCCAATGTTGAAGACAATTTACTCTTTTATGTTTGGTAATGCAATGTAGACAGGATGAAAGCACCAAACAAATCTGATTTTACTGCTGCGTCTGCTGCTGTTGCTTCTTTTTAATGTGTGGTTGCCCTGCTCGTTTTTGTTGACACACACTTCCCCATCATATGAAACAGATGCGCCATCAGCCACAGGATCAGACTGCACAACAAAGTGTGTCCATGTATTTGTCAATTTGGGTGCCTGTGACATGAGAGATTTCATATGATTGAGCAATACTCAATACTTCAGATAAAGCTGGGTTTGGGAGCTGGAGGGTCCACTGTCTGACTTCCTTATCTGGAGCTAACTGAAGTATAGCATCTCAAATCATAGAACAGACATATGATTCATGATGCACGTCTGTAACGAACTGACATTTTCTACTCTGCAGTCCATGCATGATATGATCGATGAGGCTGCTTGTGGCACTTGTAAAAAGCCACCCGGGAAGCAAGAATATGGGTGTTTTTGCGATAATATTTAGAGAACATGTCACACATTTCAGTAAGAGAATGATGCCAGATCCAGCAACGGGGCTAGCTAGACATAGTTGATATACCTCTGGAGAAATCCACGTAAGAAACAGAGATTTGCAGAGCTGGTCATCAACAATGCCGAAAGCCACAAAATATTGCTGCAGACACTTTTCATAGTCCTCTCATTCTTCCACAGCTTCCTCAATGGAGGAAATGGAGGCAGAGAACACGGTGTGACCCGACTAGTCAACAAGGACGACACAACTGACGTAAGCGTCTGTGTTAAGTCAAATAACGACATTACTAGGGCAGTCTGTTGCTCAATGAGCGTGCACAATAGCTGGTCTAAAGTCTCCATAACAAGACACTGCTGAAAATAAAGCATGGAGTATTTCACAACTCGTTGTCACTTGACTTTAATGACACACAGAAAACAAACTCTTTGCATTGAGTATTAACTTCAGAGTGCCATGCTATGCAGAGTCACAGGCTAACCCCAGTCCACCTAGGCAGCGCTGTCTAGTTGCTGTAGCACCCCTACATTACTTTGCGTGCTTTATGTCAGCAGCAGATTTGTATTTACGAAGCACTGTCACAACAGTTACTAGTCAACACTAGCTGTAGTAAAGTACTATGTCAACTGGTACCTCATGCCAGTGTTGTGACAATGAGAAACTAACATTAGGTGAATACTGTGCACCATTACCAGGGCCTTGTAAGATTGTCTACGTGAATGCTACTATTTGTTGGGATTAAAATACAAAGGTAACATAACACAGCATTCAACATAGTGGAAAATGCATTACAAAAGTTTGAACTTTATTAAAATAGCACAAACAGCAGTCTCCTAATACTGTGTAGACAATTGCTGAACTGCAGACAGGCATGAAGTAAGGCTTAAAGAGAGAGAGAGAGAGAGAGAGAGAGAGAGAGAGAGAGAGAGAGAGAGAGAGAGAGAGAGAGAACCACACTCAAATAAACTTAAAGGTACAACTTACACACATTACTCATTACTCCTACCTGTGACAACCAGAGCTTGTGGTGTGTGTATGTGTGTGTGTGTGATGCCTGGCAGATTGTTTGAATGTATGTGTGTTTTTCTGACAAAGGCTTTAGTTGTGTGATTGAATTTGCTTTGTTTTGGACTTGTCTGTGACTCAGCAGTCAACTGCTGTAGAATGAGCGTCAATTCATCCTGCTCATTATATTGTTGATATTCCAAGCTGGACTTCCATTGTTTCATAATCAAAACATATCATTGAGTATAATAATTTTTTTAATAAAGGGTGTCAATTCTCAGCGCATCCACCTGGTGCAGATTTTTTGTGCTAGCCGGCAGCCGCCAGGCAGTGGATGGCGTGTCAGCCCACCGACGGCCACAGTTGGAGGTGGTGGGGATTTTTTTTTTCTGCTCCACTGCAAGGTCTTTGTTTGTGTCACATTCTTGTGAAAGTAGAAAGTTTTTCTCAGCTGACGCATTACTGTGTGTTGTGTGCCAGTGTTTACAGGGAATTGTTGAAAATCGCTTATTCTATTTGCCAAAGAGTATTCATCTATGATTCATATTTACGCACAGAATTAGTGCGTGATGTACAGAGATTATTTCCTGACAAATTTTCTAATGTTTGTGTTCCTAATCGGAGTACGATTTATCGATTGGTGGCTACATTTCGCAAAACGGAAACTGTTATAGACAGGAAATATAAACAAACACTTCCATTCCACACAGAAGAAACATTGGATAATGTTGGACAAGCTCTGGAGAGGTCTCCTAGAAAATCAGTTTGACACCTTTCGCAACAGATTGGAATTTCCTACGGCTCTGTGCAGATGGCTACTGAAGTTACAACCGTATAAAATAACCACAGTAGAAGAACTTAAACCGGGTGACCCTACAAAAGGTTGCGGTTTTGTTAACCGTTTCTGAAAAAGGTGCATGATGGAGAAATTGACCTGAACTTAACTTTCTTTTCAGATGAATCATGGTTCCACCTAAGTGGGTATTTTAACTCGCAAAATAATCATTAATTCATAAGCAGCCCCTGCACGATCAGAAAATAGGAGTGTGGTGCGCTGTTAGCAGCGAGAGAATAATAGGCCCCATATTTTTTCAGGAAACAATTAATAGTGACAGGTTTGTTGGAAACATATTGCGGCCTCTTTTTCCCAATTAACTGACATGCTTTTGCGACATTTTAGCAAGAGTCTGTGATGGCACATAGAGCCAACTTATCATCACGGGAAATTGGTAATGTGTTCGGTGAAAGAATTATCACTAAGAACATTTTTTTCCCTCGGTCTCCTGATTTAACCCCATGTGATTTTTATCTGTGGGGAGCATTAAAAGAGAAAGTGTACAAATCAAATCCCCACACTTTAGATGAACTAAAAACAGACATTCGTCACAAGGCTCTGACAAAACCAGATATCGGATGCCAACACTTCTATTATTCTGTTATATGGAAATAAAAAACACAATTAACTATGGACATTATGTGGTTTTTATAAACTGCTCAAAACAATTAGGAGATCAGATGAGATATCATACACAATATACGTGTGGTAACGTATTTTATTCAGATATTGGTTACAGCTGTAATTTGTCTGTGATACAATATGATATTATGTAGTCTCAATTCTTTATTTGAGATTTACATGGCGTTTACTTAGATCGAGGCACCATGGCGCTACCATAATACTGAAAAAGTAATTTTCATTGACTGCTAATATGGTGTGTGATCATCTTGGACAACCAGAAGAGTTGCACACCTATGTGGCATGGACAGTGTGACATATCAATCAACTCTTGAGGGATACTTGGCCAGTCTTCCATGAGTGCAATATCCAGCTCTACAACTGTTGTGGGAGGTGCTGGTCTTGTTGCATCTGCCAAGTGCATCCCAGACATGCTTAAAAGGGTTTAAGTCCAGTGAACAAGCTGGACACTTCATTCATTCAATTCCATAAACTTCAATCATGCTGTCCGCCAGCACAGCTCTATGGAGATGAACGTTATTGTCCACTAGAAGAAATCCATCACCTATGGCACCAGTGTAGGGCATAACAAAAGGTTGAAGGATCTCGTCTCTATATCACTGAGCAGTCAAAGTGCCATTCTGAACATAGAGGTCCGTATGTCTGTCAATACTGAGTTGTATTCAGCCTTCTATCTTTGAAGGTCTCTTAACCAGAGATAATGGTCAACTCTTCTTGATGTCATCTGTGAACGACCATGGCACACTCAAATAGCTGCACCCACCTTATTCTGTGTCTGTTCCACTTCCAACGGCTCTCTATTCCATAGTTTTGGGTAGGTCATATTGTTGTTGCATTGCGCTACCTGCTCACTACACTATCTGAACCCTACTGCTTGTGTAATTCATTTGGTAGAGTAAACACAAGTCAACTCCAACCCCATCTGCAGCAACTTTCTGTATTACATCTCAGTTGCCGTACTGTTGTTGTCTCCATTCTGTAGAACCAACAGAAAGACGTTGAACCATTTTAGTTCATTCTGCCAATGACAATACTTCAGAACCTAGATATCTCAACTGATCACCTAGGTGTTTTGACCAGTGTATTTCATATTTTAATTGTTAATGTGTTACTATGATATTCTTCATATTTTACATAATATTTTCATACCTGCCGCTAACACAAGACACTGGTGTTGGTTACAATGTGCCCTGGTAAAAAATAAAAACTTCTTTCCCTTGAAAAGAGTTTTCCTCTTCTCATTTACTTTGAATGAAACTTCGTTTTTCTTTATTGTGGTTTCTCCAAGTGGTGGAATGAACTCTTCATAATTTGGAAGGGGTAGGTTTGTTTCAGCTGATGCCAAATATTTGTTCCACATTTCTGGTGTAACTATTGGTTTCCCATCAGCAAGTGCACAGACTGCCTAGAAGAACAGAGAAAAAGGAAAAAGTTTCATATAAATTTGTCAAAAATGCTGACACCTATCCTTCCATTTAAAAATGTTAATCTACATCCCTTGTGTAAAATAAACATAAGAAATAAGTAAGGAAGTACAGCAGATACTTTACTACAGATTTGGTTTTCAAAATTCTTTTTTAAAAGATCTAATATCAGAATCATCAGTATGCCTACCAATGCAACTGCATCATTGCAGGGAGATAACCTGGTCATTTGGCACGGTTGTACTCATAAGCCCACATGGCCCTGAGTCTGTTATAAATATATACACTATGTTGAGAGAATTGGAGCAATGGCTATGTGTATCAGTTAAAAAGTTACATTGAAAACAGAAAAAATAGGTGTTCCTTTGCAGTGTAACATGGTTAACTACATGTATAAAGCTCACGTCAAGATAATCAAATCATTTATTTATGGGGTATTAAGTTCTTTAATGTTAGAAACTGCCCAGGGAACTCTGTCTTTGCAGGTTCTGGGCAAATACAAAGTGTTTGAGCTGCACATCTAACAAGCTCTATGAGACACAGAAGAACTTATACCTACAAGCTCCACGGCGGAATAAAAACAAAAGAAAGGTATTATTAAAACTTTACGCTCTGTAAGATTATTATGTATTATCACTTTCATGTTGGTCTTCATAGTGTAAAGACAACTAATATTCCATATTTAGTGATGCAATTAGATGAGATAAAAAGCTTTAAAATGAATGCAAGATTATGAAGAAGTTATTTATAATAAAAATGAAAGTATTAATATAATATTCGATTAACGATGAAAATAGTTCACTCATCTTCTCTACTCTTTACTACTTGATCTTTCCTCTTTGGTTATATATATATCCTCTCTGGCTTGGCTCAGTACGTACATGCAGTATCTCTGACGTCCACACTCCCGAAACACCACCTTCATGACCTAGGTTGTGAATTACCTTTCCCTTCTGTTCCCATCCTTTATTCTTCCCTTCTCTCCCACCTGATGAAGGAACTGTGTTCCGAAAGCTTGTCCTTTTTGTCCCCTTTTTTCTGTTTCTTCATTTGTGTTACTATCGGTGGTACAGCACACAGGAGTACTGGCCAGCCATTCTATCTCGTTTGAACAATATTTATTAATATAATAGGATACATTAACTGGATCTTCCAGTCTTTGGGGTTTTCCTTTCTTTTTTCTTAATTCCAGCTTCCTGATTTCCTATTTTTTTATTTCTGTCTTCTCATCAAGAGGGTTTTTTCCTTCTTTACACGAAGCAAGTTGATCTCAGTAGAGATACTTTCCAGTTTACATGTCCGACTCCCCCCCCTCTCCCCCCGCCCCCTCTCTATTTAGTCTGACTACAACCCCAGTTGCTTACTCAAAATGTTCAAATGTTTGTAAATCTATCGGACCAAAATGCGTGGTCATCAGTCTGTAGCTTACAAACTACTTAAAACTAGGTAAACTAACCTAAGGACAACACACACCCATGCCCCAGGGAGGACTCGAACCTCCATGGTGAGCAACTGCGCGCTCCGCAGTGAGACGCTTTTAGACCGCTCGGCTACTCCACCGTGGCAGTTGGTTACTCCTGAGGGTTTTGCCTGAGGTCCAGTTTGCGCACTATACACATACACGTCAACACACACACATACTTTGACAAACATATTTATCTATACTTATACACCTTAACACTAACAGCACATACTTTACACATACTTACACACAGTTTAATTTCTTTTCCTTACTTTCTCATAGGTATAGGATACTATTTTTCCTTAAATACATATTAGGGATGTGTAGGAGAATTTACGAATATCTTATAGAGCTTGATTATATGTTTATGAAGTGGTAAGTAATAGAGTTGATATATGATTACTCACTGTACACTCGTTTGAGGTTGGGGGATATAGCACGGTGAGAAGAGTATGTACGAGTGCACATTCATAATATGAGAAAATGGGAATATAAGGGACAAATAAGGGTGCATTATATAGTCAAGATGAGGGGGAGGTAGAAAGGAGTTGTCCTCAGTGAATGAGATGATGTAACTGAGGGTTATAAGGGGGATAGGCAGATCCATGGAAGAGGCTACTATCCTGTTTCAGGTGCCCACAAAGAAGACCTGATATCAAGGGCCCATATTAGAGGACCTGATAAACCGTATTGTTTATATTTTTTCATTTTGCTTGAGGATTAAACAAGATGATGTTTAACCCAACTCCAAAGTCTTTCTCTTGGTTTCCCATTTTGGTGATTTACCTAAAAGTTTTCAAAACTCTTTTTTTACTCTTATAGAAGTGCACTAAACATAATAATCCTGCAGGTTATCTGTGAGACCTCAGATATTGAAATAGTGTTTGAACTAGTAGTTTAGAATAAATATTCAAAAAATGACAAATTTTATTACTTACCTAAATGTACTTCTTCCGGTAAACAGTAATGAGGTAATTGTGTCCTTGATTTACATTGTTGTTGTTCTATAATACCAGCATAAAGTTGGATTTTTTAAATGAACTACAAAAAATATATAGGAATGTAAAGATAAATAATTTGATATCTTGAATCTGAGTGGAGGGATATGTAGTGTAACAAGGATCACTACATGTATCAAGCTCAAATCAAAATAATAAAATCATTTATTTATGGGGTATTAAGTTCTTGAATGCTAGAAACTGCCCAGGAAACTCTGCAGGTTCCAGGCAAATTCAAAGTGTTTGAGCAGCCACATCTAAGAAGTTGTATAACACACGGAATAACTTATACCTAGAAGCTTCACAGTGGAATAAAAACAAAAAAAAAATGTATTGTTAAGACTTTATTTTCTGTAAGAGTATTCTGTATTGTCACTTTTATGTTGGTCTTCATAGTGTAAAGACGAATGATATTCCATACTAAGTGATGTATTTAGATGGAATAAAAAACCTTAAAATTAATGCAAGCTTCATGAAGAAGTTATTTATAATAAAAAATGAAAGTATTGATGTAATATGATACATTAACTGGATCTTCAGAAGATTGAAGTCTGAAAATATTAGTTGCAGAAACATCATTACAGATACAGACTAGCTGGTTCCGTCATTAGTAAAAGCATTTGGGCTGTCAATGTTTAAGTGTGGTGCCAAAGTAAATTTCACAGTTGAGACATCACACCTCTTTTCCCCATACTCTATTCCAAACAGGAATGGTTGAGAAATATTATGAAAGAGTTCGATTAACCCTCTGCCAAGCACTTAAATGTGATTTACAGAGTAAATATGTAGATGTAGAGTCTGAGGGGCTGTTACATAATGGTGAACTAGATGAGGGAAATTAAATTCACTACCCAGCCTTAGTGTAGTCACTTCCATCCTATAAGCTGGGATGAAAGTGTGTCCTAACAGGAAAAAGTTCCATAAAACATGAAGATCTTCTACTCTAACAAAAGGATCTACCAAGGGCAGTATATGGGTTTGCTATACGCATGTCCCCTAATTTGGAAGCAGAAAGGTTAGGATTTCATGCCTTGTCAATAAAGAGGGCATCGGAGGCAGGACATATGTTCTCACTGTGGAAAGAAGCTTAAAGAAAGCAGAGGTGTTCTTTTCACAGGAATCATCCCAGCATTTCATTTAGTCAATTTAGGGAAATACTTAATATCTAAATCTGGTTACCTAATTAATTTTCTGATACAGAAAAGAAGTCCTTATAATTACAATATTGAGGCAGAATTGTAAAGAGTCAATACATCCAAACATCTGGGTGTAGAAAATTGTGGTGATACGAAATTGAATGATCAAGAATGAATCTAGAATTAAACTACAGCCTACTATGAATCACTTCCATAGGGATCAAAAACAGAAGAATATACTGATAATGGTATGCACAAAGTCATATAAGCAATTATTATTCTCACACTGCTCAATGAATTACACAGGTACTGGGGACAGCATGTTGAATACATTAAAGGATGACATAATTGCGTAGGATTCCGAGGCCAGAGTCAGATGACATAAAAGTTTTCTGGGTGTTGTACTGTATCATGATGTAAGAAGGCTATTTACATTAATAACTGACATTTCAGTCAATGTTACAGTGGCTGTCAGCTGGGTATACTGATGTGAGCTGGTTGTTACTATATTTTATCTTTACTGTCAACTAGACATTGTCATAATTTTTAAAATCAACATTGTTATTGCCTTTGTGTGTGTGTGTGTGTGTGTGTGTGTGTGTGTGTGTGTGTGTGTGTGTGGAAGAATGGAAATCATATCTCGCTACGCAAGAAGCAATAAGAAACAGCTAACCCCCACCCTTCCACCTCAGTATCCTACTGAAATATCCACCAAAAACCACCAATAACTTTGTTGATTTTAAAAGTTATGAAGTAATGTTTAGTTGACAGAAAAGATAAAATATGGTAACAACCAGCTCACATCAGTATACCCAGATGAAGGCCACTGTAATGTTGGCCAAAACGTCAGTTACTAAAGTAACAGAGTTCTTACATCATGATGCGGTACAACACACAAAAAACTGTTATGTCACGTTAATGATGATTCTTTATGGAGAACAGTCCATACTATACTTCCAAACAAAATGTGCCATGAATTTTTGAACCATAACTGCTACACTGAATCTGGTTACAGAAATGAACTAGTCAGAAAATACTGATGTTATCTGATATATCACATGACCCCCTTTTCATGAAAAAAAAAAACTGACTTAGATTCAAGATGGCACCGAAGTTTGATCTATACTGTAACTTATAGACTACCTCAACCATACTTTGCTGAAATAGTCAGGTTTCCAGTTCCTGTACAGTTTTTGAAACAAAAGGGTGTACTGGGACTTTTAACTCACCCTGTAGAACTGAGCATACTTTCACTTGTTCCATGTTTAATGAAAAAGGCTGATATACTAACACTTAGGCGATACACACAAAGTATGTCTATTCTTCTGTTTTGAAAACTGCAATCTAAAACGAAAAAAAATTGAAAGTTAGGTTTGAATGTAATGAGGCCAAGTGGGTCATGCAAGCATACAAGCCTGTATAAAACAAGGACGAGACAGGAAATCTGTCATATCTATTTCAACAGAATCATCCAGAATTTAACTCTTAGCAATGTAACATATAATCACATAAAATTCAAACCTATTTAACAATATGAAACCAAATTTTCATTTATGAAAACAGGAATTTAATCACTGCACTACCTTGACCAATAAGTGAAAATAAATGTACAGTAACCTACCTACATACTCGGCAACCCACCATATGTTTTGTGACAGAGGGAACCTTCCCTGTTCCACTCCCAAAAAGGGCGAGGAAAATGAGTACTTACAGGCCTCCATAAAAGCCCTAATCCCTTTTCTATTTTATGGGAATCCCATACACTTGAACAATACTCGAGAATGGATTGCACTAGTATTCTGTTTGTAAACTCCTCCCCAAAATAATCCCCAAAAACTGAACCTGACCATCCGCCTTCCCAAGAGCTGTATTGACATGCTAATTCCATTCCATACTGCTCTGTAACATTAACCCTAGATATACAATCAATGTGACTGTGCCAAGCACCACTCTACAAGTATTTGGTTTTTATATTAGCAGCAATCAGTTGCACATACATTGGTTTACTGACCAGTCACTTAGTGCCCTTCTTTAGACATTGGACATTATGGGATTGTTTTCCTAATCAATTGCTTCACCTTACATATTTCTATATTTAGAGCTAGCTGACATTCATTACACCAACTAGAAATTTGGTGTAAATAATCTTGTCTTATTCTGCAGCCACTCAGTGATGACAACTTACCATACAGCACAATATCATCAGCAAACAGCCACAAATTGCTGCTTACCCTGTCTAACAGATCATTGATATGGATAGAAAATAATAAGAGTCCTATCAAATTCACCCTAGGGCACACTTGACAATACCCTCGTCTCTGATGAACACTCACTGTCAAGGACAGTGTACCGAGTTCTATTACATGAGAAAGCTGTTGCCCTTAATTCATGGCTTGCAAGATATGTTAGAGAAGGGCACGCCGAGTTTCACACAAGCGGTGCTTAGTAAAGTCTTACTGATGCACAGACAGAAGCTTTTCTGCTTCAAATAAATTTATTGTCTTTGAACTGAGAATACATTAAAGAATTCTGCAGGTAATTAATGTTAGTAATATTTGTCTGCAATTTTTCGGGTACATTCTTCTACCTTTCTTATAAACAGGAGTCACCTTTTCTTATTTCCAGTTGCTTGGGACTTTGCATGGAGCTAAATATTTGTGATAAATGCATATTAAGTAAGGAAATAATGTTGTACATTACTCTTTATAAAACTGTCTTAGAATTCCATTCAGACTGTTGAATTACATGTATTCAACTCTCTTAGCTGCTCCTCTACACAAGGGACACCAATTTCAATGATGTCGGTAGTTTGTGTAACGGTCGAATTATAGTATGTCTGTACGGTCCTGCATGACAAATTTCTTAAATCTGAAATTTAAAACTTCAGCTTTCATTTTTCTGCATTTTATTGCCATGCTACACTGACAAACAAGTGACAACATACAAAACTTAGCAATTCTGCACATGATAATAATTTCAGCAAGATCTTTTGCTAAGGTATGTCAGTTATAGTTATGGTTTTCTTCGCATAACAATCTTTTCACATATATATGGATCTCTACAAACTTTTTCTTGTCTTCATTGGCTTGTTTTTTGAACCAAGAGTGCAACTGTCTCTGCTTCCTCAGCATTTTCCAAACAACATTATTAAACTCATTGGGTATTTACCATTCTTAACCAACTTACTCAACACATACTTCTCCAGCACTTGATGTATGACATATTTGAACTTAGCCCCTAATTCCTCTATTTCTATTGTAACAGAGAGGGGCGCCTCCAGTCATCATTACCTCTCTGCCTAGCTTCGCGCACCGGCCAATCAGAAGAAGAAGGCTCCGCTAGATATGCCGGCGCACCACCCCCGTGACAGTTCAGTCCACCAGTCAATGGAAGAGTACAAAGCAGAGCTAGCAGTGCTACAGTTCCAGGAGATCCATCTACAGCAACAAGCCAGAACACTACTATTGACTGCAGCTAGGAAGAGATCATTGCAGAACTGAGTACAATGTATTAGGCAGGAGTGTACCAAAAGCACATCACATAAAAGTTGAGTATTATCTTAAATTGTTATAAAAGTATATGTGAACTAATCAATTCTTTCAGTTGCAGCCCTTGTCCACAATCCTTGCTAGCCACGGCCCACCTCTCGAACCTACAGTTCACAGTAAGCATCCCAAGAACACAAAAATATGAGCAAGCACAGAGCATCTGGGCTGTCTTCCCACCCAACTCAGATACCCAAATGTAGACTCCCATAGATGAAGAGCAGTTGTTTAATTGTCATTCAGCATGGCAGCTTTAGTATTCTTCCAAGAAAGGCAATTTCTCCCACCATGATTGATGATTGCTTCTCACTGTACAGACTACACCTCCTCTGTATTTTCTGTCCAGTTCTCTAATCTGAGTACACAAAATAACTTCACTGAGCTCTTGTTCATATAGTAGAGTTATTTTCATTAATTAAATGTGTAAAAATTTGAACAATTAGCACTATCAACTGTTTATCACATTGAAGAACATGTTCGAAGTGTAACATCCTGCCAACATGTATTTCAATGTCTCTACTATCATTGACTGGAATAATTTACCCAGCATGATGGAAATAAAATGCACCACCTCAACCTGAGCTCTCCCAACACTGAAGAGGCGCAATCTTCAATAGAGGCAAGTAACTTTAGTGTTACCAAACTACAGATATTTTACACAAGTCAAGCAAAACACTGCAGCATATTACTGCTTCAGACTTGAACATGGTCACCCCACACCATTAAACATATTGACGACCGCGTTTGATGGTGCTGTGGATGTGGGATTAGTGGCCCTACTCCATGTACCCAACTCTAGAAGTACCAGCAATTCATAAATAAAGGAGATTTAGGTGGTCTAGTAATACAATTATTAATGGTGAGTGAAGTGCAGCAACTCACTAATTTCATATCAGTTGATCACAAGAGATTTACACGGCTCTACAATATATTGTTAATGATACACAGCAGTGATGTACCACATTTATCAAAGCACCCCTTTCCCACCAAAACTACAAAAGTCACCTATAACACCATGTTTACAAATTAGACAATCCTTACCATTGTTAATAGCACGATATTTTACATAATAATCCACTTAGATGTAAGCTCAGTAAATTTATTTCATCTGTTCACTTAAGAGAAGTCGACAGAAAATGCTAAGCTCTATAGGCCATCTGTAAACTGAGAAGTGATCATCATTAGTGGAGGGGGAAGTTGCCTTTGCTGGAAGAAAGCTATTGCAGATGAATGGGATGACTATGTATGACTTTTCCACTAGTACTGTACAACAATGTGCAGATATTTACATACTGTATTTACTTGAATTGAAAGCATACTTTTTTTCCCAGTTTTTGGGATCCGAAAAAACTGCCTGCGGCTTAGAATCGAGTGCAAAGCTGATTGAAGTTTTGAAAAATGCTGCTAGGACCTGTCACAACCAACTTTTGCCACTGAACATAAGCAATGCTAGGCTCATTTGCAGACTCAAAGATTAATAGGCCTACCCATGCAAAAATACTGTGTTAATAAAAATAAATACAAAAAAATAGACAGAAGATGAGGCTACTTTTTCAGAGTTTCAGCCACTGAACCAATGCAAAGCATCTCAATCAGTGCAATGAAGAGAAATTCAGTATTGCTCATCTCTGAATGTAGCAGTGTCAAATAAACATAGCAACAAAAAATAAATTTCTTTACATCAATACCAACAATGCAACATTGCTTTAGGGTTTTTGTACAAGTTGGTAGTTGCGAATAGGTCATGATTTTCAAATATGTGGTTATGAAGGAACATAATAGCACAGCTTTAAAATATCCAATTTTGCAACTTGGAAATATTCACATGTGTTACTACAAATTTCACATAACTAATTAGGGGGCGAGAAATATGTAGTGAATTTATAGCCAAAATTGAAGTGATTGTTTAGTTTGAAGTTTTTGGTAGTTAGTGACTGTCATAATTCCTTTTGATTATGTTCACAATACAAACTAATCCATGATTTAACTACAAAACACAAATCATTAGAAATATCGCTTATCGGACATTAAGACTGCTTGGCAGGGCATTCTGCCAGAGCAACTTCTTCTTATATAATCAAAATAACATATTTAATCAATTTTTCTTCAGAATGCGATTATGTCTCTGCCTAATTCTGAGCATTATACAGCTGACACATTCACATACTCGCTTTTTAGAAATAAATGATATGTTTCTATGAATATTTCATGATTGTCGAGTTTGTGGTTAGACTGAACATAGTAGCACAGCTGAAGTAAGACAGAAATGCATATTTGGAAAGACTCAATGGCTGTCTGCAACGCCACATGATTAGCGGCATGTTCTTCCCATGATTCATCGCACTGTAACCGACAACTACTGCTGAAACTTAAAAAGTATTTTCACCAAAAGCTTGACTGCTAGCTTATGAATTGAACGCAACTACTGTAGCTGTATCATCCTCCATTCTATCTAATCTGTATCTCATAATAGAATAAAACACATTTGTTTCCATTTTGAAATGCAGCCTATAACATTTCCCCTCTTTGAATTTCAAATCTTATTTTTTGGGTGTGGCTTAGATTCGAGTAAACACAGTAGATTCCATCAATATGCATTTCGTGTATTAGTAATATTAGAAACTTAAATCCTTATTCCATGAAGTGTGCTATTGAGAGCTCATGTAAGTTTGTGAAACACCCAGTAGTTGTTTCATGTGACATGGTGGGGTAGACAGAGTGAAGAACCATCTCATCACTCTTCAGTTTCCCAAATTATGAAAGAGGGAACTACATTAACACAATTTCGCAATCTAACCTCCACCCAATGCTGGATCTACATTTCTTCACCAGGGCACAAACCTGATAGTGCGAGCCCCCCCCCCCCTTTTTCAAATGCCTCTATTTGAGGGATGCTGATCAGGGATGGGGTGGGGGGGTTGGTATCTCTCTCTCTCTTTTCGGCTACCCCCACCCATTTAGTGTGTCTGTTTATGGGATCCCCCCTCCTCACTCGGCGCTTGCTTTTCGGCATCCCCCCTTAGATCCATGCAAAATATTATTTACCGTAAGTCTGGAAACAAATAAAACCACTCATATTTTCAAGTAAATCATAATTTTTGTCTGGGATGCCATTTTCAAAGACTAATGTTTACTAAATTCACATCAGTTTACAATAAACTTTATAGTCTAAAATATCTCTAACATCGACAGAAAACTTAACAAATTGAATAAAGGAAAGTCATGGAGAAGTTCAAGAAAAAATTTTTTGGCGTTGGACCAATCCATCTCGGAGTATTTATGAATGGACCCTAAAATGCAGGAAAGTTTGTTTGACCCTACGGATCTTCTAGACACCACAGATTTTATTTGTGATTGTGCTCAGCAGATGGGTTTGGATACCTTAAAAGCAAGAGAAAGTTTAGCTGACTACAGAGACAAGGAAGGCTTATTAACAAGGGCTCTGTTATGTTAGAAGGGGTTGAGAGGTACTTGCGACTTGGCAGAAGTAGCCATAAGAATATTGGGGGCACCAATAAGTTCGGCTGCCACTGAGCATACATTCAGTACATTTTCTTGGTTACATTCCAAGAAAAGAAACCATCTTTCAACTGAGCGGGCAGCAAAACTGACATTTGTTTCTTACAACTGGAAGTTCATGAATGCTCCCCCTCCAAAAGAGAAAAGGAAAGAAACAAACAAGAAAGCAGAAGCCAACCCGGAGGAAACACGAGGACAGGAAGAAGAAGAAAAAATCCTGGAGACTAAAGATGATGAGATTAAGTCAATTTTTTTGGATTTGGAAATGTAGAAAAAGAGGAGACTGATCAAGATCTTTTAATTGACATTGAGAGTGACAGTGACTAGGGGACTAAAAAAAAAAAAAAAAAAGATTGAATATGGAAAGTAAAGAAGCATTATTATTAAATCTTTTGCTTTTAGTAGTTTTAATTTGATTTGTATAACATCTTACACTATAGTTATTTTTCTGCAGTTTTTATTCAATTGTAATATTTTTTGAAAGTATAAGAGTGTTCGTGTTGTTTTACACCACAATGAGCTATGAATTTGAGTGATTTTGTTTTTAAAAATATAAATTCCAGGAATTTTATTTAATTAATATTTTATCTTAAAATATATTTCAGTTTTTGAGTTTGATTTAACCATATAATACTGCTTTTACCTATTAACAGTGGTTTGAGCTATCTTGCTAATCAATCATAAATTCCCAGGAATTTATGAATTTTGGGATATTGCTGATCATATTCCCTGGGACTATTTCCTTGATTTAAATTCCTGGCAATTTCACAACAGTATTCATTAATAAGGTTCAACTGCACTTAAGATGTGGTACACATGTTAATACTACTTCTTAAACCACTCATTTTACACAAAACAATAATTTTATACAATTAAAACTATTTTTCTCCTGTTAGTTATGTATAGGAAGGGGAATACATGGGAAACATCTATTCAAAAATCTTAGATAATCTCTAAGCCCCCAGCCCCCTCCCACTCATCTCCTTAGCTTCAGTTTCACACTTCAGTGGAAGCTGTTTTGAGTGTGTTGATCATGCCACTTCCTCCAATTTGTGGCTACATGAATTTTCTCCCCTAATTTTCCTTTGTTCACTGGACTATAAGTAACCACCATTGGCTGAATATTTGGAAAAGTAACATGCAGCAGTTGTAATAACAGATTTTTTTGGATTACCTTGATTGTCAAAGTAATACTGCACATTGTGAGGTGTGTGCATGCTGAAGACCAGGTGTCAACTACATGACCTCCCAATTTAGATATCACTGCTTTGACATTCCTCTTCTCTTCTGATGACAAGGTAGAGAGCGAAACAACTAGGGGTTTGTATTCCAACCTGAAGATAAAATAACATGATCACTCAGTTATAACGGTAATACAATGTGAATCACAAAAAATATTTTACCAGCGATTTTTTAAAAACTTTTTCAAATTTATAAACTATCTGAATAAATTTTAAATAGTACATCAAACACAGATAGAAAAATCCTAATATTCAAATGCATGCACCGAGATGTTTGGCAAATGTGTAGTACTACAAAGGGAAACCGGCCAAGAAAAGCAGTGGCAAAAAATGAAAGTAATGGTGCAAGTGCAGAACTGATCAACATACTGTACTTATGATAATATTGTCACGTTGCAATGGAAGTAGGCTTGACTTTGAAGGCAATTAAACACAGTGCTTATACTGCAAGCACGTTTATTAAGAACTCAACATACACACAGCACTGACTGACTCTCAGGCAGAGTGCTCTGCTATTTATACACAGACAGAATTTACCAGAAATTAGAAGAACAGTTAACATAAGAAACAAGTAGAATTTACAAGTGAACATAAGAAAGATGTAGAACCTTCTGGAATTGTAAATTACAAAGAAATAAATTTTAGCCGGTGGGCGGGATTGAACCGGCGACCTTCTGCTCCGCAGTCCGTGACGCTATCCCCTGTGCCACGCCGGCAGTTGGTGCTCATGGTCTCTCGCAGCATTGCTCCCTCTCCTGGAGAAACAGCGACCTGCTGTTATGATCCCTGTGGAGCCAGCTGCAATGTCCTGGATCTTGACCGTGTCATGGGTCCTCTGTATGACAGTTCGAGAGAATTCTTCCCTTCTCCGCGATTATCGACGACAGACGTTCCTGTCGTGGCTTCATCAGGAACATTACCGCCCTTAAAGTCCTTGAACAAGAAGCCATTGTCGTTTACCTGCTCTTCAGGATCGTAGTAAGGCTTCATGCGCAGGACGTGAACAATGTCTCTTCTTTTTTGACGTTTCGACGACGGCTCATAATGCTCAACTTCGTATGTGACGTCTGACAGGTGGCGTATGACACGATATGGACCAAAGTATCGCTTCAATAACTTTTCTGACAGTCCAACCTTCCGTACAGAGGTAAAAATCCATACCAGATCTCCTGGGCTGTACACAACAGGTCGGTGCTTGTCGTTATACCGCTGATGGTCCTTCTCCTGGGCGTCCAGTGTCTGTATGCGAGCCAGCTGTCTTGTTTCTTCGACCCTGGTGATGAGCTGTTTAACACAGTCATCCTGAGTGTCGTCCGGTTGGAACGGGAACAGTGTATCCATTGTCGTCTCAGCTTCACGGCCATGGAGCAGCAAAAACGGAGTGAAGCCTGTGGTATCTTGTCTTGCGGTATTGTCACAACTGGCAGAATTGTATCCCAATCCTTCTGCTCAACATCGACGTACATCGACAGCATGTCGGCTAACATTCCGTAAGACCATTTGTCTGAGGATGGTATGCAGTTGTCATTCTGTGGACAATGTTGACAGTGCACACTATTATCCAATGGTTACTGGTTGTCAACTTCGGGAACCTCCCTAAAAGATCGATCCCAACTCGGTGGAATGGAGCTGCTACCGGTGGAATCGGTACGAGATGTCCTGGAGGTAATAGCGGCACATGCTTCCGTCGCTGGCACTCTTTACAGTGACTCACATAGTGCTTGACAGATCGGTAGAGACCTTTCCAGTAATACCTGCGTCTGATTCTGTCTAGGGTCTTCACAAATCCCAGATGACCGGATATTGGAGCATCATGGAAATATTTGAGAAAGCTGGCTGGAGATGAGCTGGAACAACAAGTAGCCATTTGGGGCCCAGTGGATCGCAGTTGCTCTTATACAATGTTCCGTTTATAAGTTGGAACTCTGCATTGGTCGGTTCTCCTTTCTCCAAGGCCTCTATCATTTTTAATAGTGTTGGATATTCCCTCTGTTCAGCTGTAACGTCATCTAATTCAGTGAGAGCTGAAATTTCATTAATGCTGTTGTGTTCCACTAATGGATTCCTCGAAAGGCAGTCGGCATCCTTATGTTTGCACCCGTTCTTGAATACCACTGTGACATCGTACTCTTGGAGTCTTAGTGCCCATCTTGCTAGTCGACCTGATGGATCCTTCAAGCTAGTCAGCCAACACAAAGAATGGTGGTCTGTCACGACGGTGAATGGTTTGCCGAATAAATACGGCCGGAACTTGTTGATAGCTCAGATAACTGCGAGACATTCTTTTTCATTTGTAGAGTAGTTTATCTTGGACTTTGAGAGTACTCTTGACGCATAGGCTATCAGTTTTTCGGCACCTTCCTGAACTTGTACAAGCACTGCACCAATCCCATAGCCACTGGCGTCTGTGTGGAGTTCCGTTTCTGCATTCTCATCGTACAAGGCTAGCACTGGTGCAGAAGTTAGAGTCTCCTTAAGTGCTCGGGAAGCTCTTTCTTTTGTCTCATCCCAGTAAAATTTGGCGTCTCCCTGCAGAAGTTCTTGTAATGGACGTGCCTTGTTACAAAATCCTTTTATGAAATGTCGGTAGTATGAGCACAGCCCGAGGAAACTTCTCACATCACGAATGTGCTGAGGTGTTGGAATTTCTGTGACTGCCCTTACTTTATCTGGATCAGGATGGACACCATCTCCGTTGACTAGGTGCCCCAGGATTTTTATCTCGTTGGCGACGAAGAGGCACTTCTTTGGATTGAGGCGGAGACCTGCAGCCTGAACACACTTCAACACAGTTGACAGGCGACTCAGATGTTCTTCAAATGTTTTCAAGAAAACGACAATGTCATCTAAATAGCAGAGACACGTCGTCCACGTAAGGTGTGGAAGCATGTTGTCCATCATGCGTTCGAATGTGGCTGGAGCATTACATAATCCAAATGGCATTACTTTAAATTCATAGAGGCCGTCAGGTGTAATAAAAGCCATCTTCTCCCTGTCAGTTTGTCAACCTCGATTTGCCAGTAACCTGCCTGCATGTCCATAGTTGAGAAGTATGTAGCTCCTTTAAAGCAGTCTAACGCGTCATCAATACGCGGCAATGGGTAGACATCTTTCTTTGTGATACTGTTCAGCCGCCGATAGTCGACACAGAATCACCACATGCCATCCTTCTTCTTTACGAGGACCTCCGGAGACGACCAAGGACTCTCCGAATGTTGAATAATGTCATCTCGCAACATCTTTTCCACTTCCTCTTGAATTATCCGTCTTTCAGCTGGCGACACTCTATACGAACGCTGGCTAATTGGCGGATGGTCCCCAGTATTATACGGTGCTTTATCGTGGGCCGTTTTGTCTGACTTTTCCCCTGCTAAAGTGTGAATGCACCCGAAAATTGGCGTAGTATACCTAACACCCGCTGGCGTTGTTCCTTGGTCAGTCCAGGCCCTATTGGCAGTTCCACGTTTGTTTCCTCCAGCGTGTTGTCCGTACTAATAGCAGGGCATGGGTCTTCATTGATGACGTTGAGCTCACCGTCCTGGATTGGTTCAGCTGTCCCAATACACATTCCCTTGGGGATAAGTTGTGACTGCTCGTGACAATTTGTGATCCAAATCTCTCCTTGACCACCGGTAATGCTTATGATAGCCGCTGGTATGTAAATTTCTTTTGTGAGCCTGATAAACTTTTTACTTCAAGAACTTCACAGTTTAACCAGTCATCAGTGTTTATGACTGCAACTCTTCTCATTGTCAACGGCGGTAACGTCTCATTGTCAACGACGAATAACTTCCCAGAAAATTCTGTATTAGGTGTATCTGACGGAACAACTTCTTCAATTTGCAGCTCAGATCTTCCACAGTCAATGATAGCTTAGGATGCATGAAGGAAGTCCCATCCGAGGATGACATTGTGACTACATTCTGTGAACACAACAAATTCAAAAGGCTGCGTCCTATTGTTGATGTTTATTCTTGTGACACAAGTTCCTGCTGGATGGACGTACTTTCCATTCGCGACCTTCAGCACAGTTGCTCCCGTATCACAGAACATTGTCTTCTTTAGTGTGCGGTGGTAATTATCCAATAATACAGAAAAAGAGGCTCCTGAATCAACAAGTGCCCGGACAGGTTGGCCGTCGATTATGACGTCGATGAGATTTCCCGACATCTTGGCGACTGTCGTCTCGCTTAGTTTTCCTGGGCGCGGCGGCTAGGGGAGCAGGTGGTACCTCTGTACGGCGACGGTGAACGGCTGCGGCACGTCAGGGAGCGACCTCGTCTAGGGTACGGCGATGGGCTTCTTCCCATAGGTCGACTGAACTGATCAGAAGGTGACTACCTGGAATAGAACTGCTCCAACGGCTGACGTCTTGCGGCAAAATAATCATCGAATACTCGCCTCCTCTCTCTGCAGTAGCGTTCGACATGTCCAGGACGTCCACAGTGGAAACACAGCGGTGTGTTGTCTCCTGTCCTCCAGATGTCTGTTCTTCTGCGGGGCATCATAGTTACCGGGGGAGTTGGCTGTGGTCGCGTCGGCCGGTTCATGGGCTGCCGTTTGGCGGCTGCGGCGAAAGTCATAGCAGGGCGACGCCATTCTTCACGTCGGGTGCGAGTGACGGGGCAGACAGGAGCTAATGTTTGAAATACCTCGTCCACAGCGGCGTCGGCTCCCTCGTGACTTACAGGGCTCACATCCATGGTCATAAGATGATGCTCGCTCGGTCTAATTGTCCCGGCTGCCATGCACTGTTGTAATTCTTCTCTCACGATTTGTCGTATGAGAGAAGCCAAGTCCTGCTGGTCTTCCACAACGGCCATAGGGACTACATTTGGGAGACTGTCATACTTCTTGCGTCCAACCCTCCTTTGTTGCATCTCTTCAATATGCTGGCACCACTTGATGAACTCTTCTGTCGTAGCGACATCTTTTATCAGAAGAGCTGCAATTCCCTTCATCATGTGCCTGATTTTGTCCGCTACAGTCATGTTCGGATTGACTACGTTACACAGGGCCAAAACACTCTGTATGTATGATTGTGTTGGCTCACCATGTCGTTGGGCCCGGTTCTTCAGTTGTTCTTCCGCCGAGTGGATTTGTCGCTGGCGGTCTCCAAACGTCTTCTTAAGTTCCTCCTGGAACGTCTCCCAGTCATTCAACTTGTCTTCGTTGTTTTCGAACCATTGCTGGGCTGTTCCATCCAGGTAGAAATAAACGTTGGCCAAGCACATCGTATGATCCCACCTGCTGTACTTGGTGACTCGGTCGACCCCTTTTAGCCATTTGTTGGGGTCCTGTCCAGCATCTCCAGAGAACACCGACGGGTGTCTGATGTGCAGCTGGCTTATTGCTGGTTTCGTCTCCATCGTTCTTCTGATAATACGGACTTTTGGAAGGATGTACTCGGTGTATCACTTGTATTCCGGTTCCAGTCCGTGTAAGCGACGTCTTTTACGTTGCCTGATCGGAGCCACGGTGATGCAGCTGTTGCACAGTGTACCCGGCGCCTCCACCAAACAATGTCGCATTGCAATGGAAGTAGGCTTGACTTCGAAGGCAACTAAACACAGCACTTATACTGAAAGCACGTTTATTAAGAACTCAACATACACGCAGCACTGACTGACTCTCAGGCAAAGTGCTCTGCTATTTATACACAGACAGAATTTACCAGAAATTAGAAGAACAGTTAACATAAGAAACAAGTAGAATTTACAAGTGAACATAAGAAAGATGTAGAACCTTCTGGAATTGTAAATTACAAAGAAATAAATTTTAGCCGGTGGGCGGGATTGAACCGGCGACCTTCTGCTCCGCAGTCCGTGACGCTATCCCTTGTGCCACGCCGGCAGTTGGTGCTCATGGTCTCTCGCGGCAATATTCTGGGTTATTACACTATGGCCATATGAGTTTCATGTTTGACGCTCAATGTTTCGTCTCCTTCTGCAGAGGGAACCTTCAAGTGGAGGTTGTAGTTTTTTCAAAGTTCTAGTGCACGTCCTAACTAATATGTTTCACATTTCCAGCTGTGAAAGTTTACATTTTATGAACAGAACTGACAAGGACAACAGAAGAATTGCAAACATTAATTCTGTGAACAAAGAAGGCATTGAGAAGCAGGTAGGAACACTGAAAAGAATGTTCAAATCAAACAATGGAAAATTCAGGAAGGATTTAACAATATTTTGAAAAGGACAGGTTGCTACATACCACAGACATGTCTCGATGAGCTGCAGAAGGGCACACACAACAGATTACAACTTTAAAAAGCTTTCAGCTGTTGCAACCTTCATCAGAAAGAGAAACACACACACACACACACACACACAAATATGACCATTGTCTCTGTCCACTGTGGCCAAAGAGGCCAATGACGATGGTCGTATTTGTGTGAGTATGTGTGAGCTTCTTTGTCAGACAATGATCGTAACAGCCAAAAGCTTTTTAATATTATAATCTGTCATGTGTGCCTTTCTGCAGCTCACTGAGATGTCTCTGTAGTGAGTAGCAACCTATCCTTCTCAAAAATATAGTTGACAAGAATAGCCAATTTTTCACATTTTTAAAAGTTGATTAATTGCATTAACCTTCCAAATAAATAAAGTGTTTCTTCATTTGTTTATCCCACCAGGAAAGTCTCCTTCTATAATTTTTGTTTCTTCAAAGTATTCTGTTAGAGAAAAACTTGGGTATCCAAGGGGTAGACTATCATCTGTTTCGATTATATGTCTGTTGACATTTGGACTCTTAGTAGCCTTCTTACAATTTCTTCAGCACCACTCTCTGTCATTTTTTGGGAGATTAATAGGACCTACAACAATGTCAATCAACTTTTAGTCTTCAATTGGCTATTTCTTGGAAATTTTATGGCATCAGCAAAGGAGCCAAAGTGTGCCCCACATCATAGGGCAGGAACGACTTAAAAGGGGTACAGTAGTCAACCTTCCTAAAGGGATAAATCCTGAAAGAAATGCAAGTCTTTTGACATTGAGGTTCAGTGAGGGGAAACCTGGACCAATGATAGAAATAAGATATTATAATGTCATAATAGATATCATAATGTACAATGAGAGGCAAAAGATTGCCCAGTCTGAATAAAAAGAACATTGTGCATGGTCAAGTTCAGAACTGGCAGTGTAACCAAATCTAGCTGCTGTGGAGCTTCAGCTGGTGTTTACATTGTCAAATAGAAGCAATATAATAGTTAAGATACAGAACATGTTGACATTCATTGCAGTTTAACTCATTATATCATTTCTTTTGGGAATTGTTATTTGATCATGTAGAAATGGTTGAAATATAAGAATTACTCATCTGTAGAATTACTACAACAAATAAGCATTTTACATCCATTTCAGTTGCGGAGTGAATACGCTGACGGTTTATGAATGTAAACGACGAGCTTTCGAATCTAATCAGAATCTTTTTTTTTTTTTTTTTTTTTCTCATTATTTCTCTGTTCGCTGCAAAGATTTTTATCTGTCGCTTGTCATTTCTTTCACCTCTGGCCACATTATTAACGTGAAAAATGCTGAGTTGCACCATGATTCGAAATCTACGTTAAACTGTAGGTCCCACTGTAATTGGCTGGGTAAGCCAGTTGAAATGTCAGAGGAAAGCAACAGCATATGATCTCCAACAAGACTGTGCCTAGTAAAGCAGAGTGGTGTTCAAATAAATCTTCGGATTGTTGAGTGATTTACCTTTTATTTACACCTGTGTAGGTAATATTTTAAAAACTTAATTCACTACAAATAGTTCAGTTGTAGGCTTTTCTAGATTCTAGATTCTCTCATAAGATACCATTTTATAATAGTGAAATCATTGCACATTGACATATTTATTGACAATTACTTTGACTACTACCTGGTGTCTCAATAGATTTCAGCTAAGAGAAATGTATCATCCCTTATAAATTGCACATAAGGACTTAGATGACAATTTGCTAACACATTTCTCTTAGGTGAAAACTACTGAAACACTAGGTACTGAATGAAGTAATAATAATAATAAAAAAAAAAGATTAGACTACTATAAAATTGAAATAATCTGGAACCTAGAAAAGCGAATTAAGGTTTAAAATCTTATCTGCACAACCGTGTGGCTCGGTAGCACAGTTGTAGAATGCCAGACTATGAATCTAAAGGTTGCGGGTTTGATCCCCACAAGATACTAGGATTTTTATCTGTCACTTTCTACTTCTTTGACGTTTGGCAATATTGTTGAGGTGAAAAATATCGAGTAGCACTATGGTTCGGAAACCATGTTAAACTGTTGGTTCCCCCTGTAACAGGCTGGGTAAGTCAGTTCAAAAGGCCAGAGGAAGGCAACAGCATACCACCTCCAAATAGGACCATGCCTAGGAAAGCACTGTGGTGTTCAAAACCAATATTCGGATTGCTGACTGCTTTACCATTTATCTGCACAATGCTTGTCTTTGTAGTAATTCTACAAACATGCAATTTTTACATTTCAACCATTTTTGCATGCTTGAATAATGATTTTAAAAAGAAATGATACAATGACTTAAACTGGGAATTTGTATCTGATGGGAGGCGTGCCTAGGTAGTCCTTGCAGGTGCGGTGATCACTGTGTCCCCAGTGGTGTAGGGGTCAGCGCAACTGCCTAGAAAGCAGGAGACCCGGGTTCGAATCCTGACTGGGTACACATTTTCAGCTTTGCCCAATCACAGTTGATGTCATATATTCTATGAATAATAGACTTAAACTGCAATGACTCTCAAAATATGCTATGTCCTAACTCCACAGACTACTAGTTCACTTCTGAACTTGGTCATTAGCAATGCTCTGTTCCTGGACTCTAAATTATTCAGGCTGGGTAATCTTTTTGCCTTTCACTGTACAACAGTTTGCCACCACACACAACATGATAACAAGAGCAGTGGCAGGCAGTCTCAGAATTCTTGATCATAAACAGTAGTAGAAAGAAGAACAGGTCGGTCTGGAACAGGATTTATATCAGCAAAAGAGATTAGGAGCAGTTATTTGGAATCTTAACCTATAAAGGAAAGAAGACAGAGATAAAAAAAGGAAAGTCGGAAATATAACAGTAAAACCCCTTTATAATGAATATCAAGGGACCAAAAAATTTGTTTCTTATAAGAGGGTTTTCCTTATATAAGGGTTTAGGTAAAAATTCACTAAAGAAGTGTCCCAGAATCAAATTTGGAACATAGGCTATGTAGGCCATATTAATTAATCAAAAATTCACCTTCTGCTGCAAACAAAAACAGTATACTATGAAAGTAGTTTACAAGTTATAAACTGTTCAGTGCATATATATTTTAACTGTAAGGTCAAATCAGAATTCATCAACTAGTATCACAATTTAAAAGGAGTATCCACAAAAGTTCTTTTAGGGAGAAAAAAAAATATTTCTCTAATGGCACTAAAAGAATTTGACAACTCATTGCTGAATAAAATTCTGAATAATAACATTTTCAATTAAGTTACTGTCTTTATTTCTGGAAAAAATCTAGAAGCGTCGTTTGTTTCTTCATTCCAACATAGTGTACTCCTAAAAGCTGTTGTTCCAGCTGGTTAATATTGCTTAGAACTGTCTTATCTACAGCAAAGGATGAGATATATCTTCTAACAGTCTTCCACAGCCACTGAAAAACTTGGTATGGGTGTTTTCTCTTTGTCAGCCTCATCATTGTCCTCATCACCACCACTGTCACCACCAATCTGTTTTTTCTCACCACTATCAGCAGCACACAGCTCACTGGCTTAACTTCAGAATCTGTTTCGCGGCGTAGTGTTGGGTGTTCAGATGTTGGCTACGGCCACTGCATATGGCCAGCCTATCAGGTGATGGTGCACGGGAGCCAATGAAATTCGCTGATTTATAATCGTGCAATATTCTAATGTGTTTATTTTGTGTTGCGTTTTCTTGTCAGTTCATTTTGCATTGTTTTCTTGTCAATTCTACCGGGAGAGTTAACGTTTGTGAATATGGAGAGAAAGCCAATAAAATATGCTGATCTTGTTATGATGGAAGCAAAGGTACGAATATTTATTTGTTTTACGAATATTAGAGAGGAAAAAATTCCTAACAGGAAAAATATATGTAAAAAAATAGATGAAGTCTACTTACTAGGCAAAGGAGCACAGGCAGTAATAGTAACAAATAAACACACACACACATACACACAAAAACGCTAGCTTTCGCAGCCTACCTGCTTCGTCAGACAGAAGGAAAGGAGAGGGAAAAGGAAATGATGAGGGTTTTAAGGGAGTGGGTACTGTAACGATACTGCTGACCCCCTCATCTCAATGTTACCGTACGATACCGTCTGCCTGGTCCTCTCATCTCAATGTCATCCTACGATACCGTCTGCGTCGGATCCGGAATCGTGTGGTTCGATAGTGATAAAACTTGCGTGTGAAGTTAGTTAAAAATGAAATAGCAAGCCTAGGAATCAGTGTAGGATAGTGTCTCAGTAATACTGTGATTAAAACAAGTGATAGATTTTGTTAATTAAGAGATTTGTATAAAATGTTTCCAGACAGTTCTATAAACAATACTTTTGTCATTGTAAATTATTTCAATAGACAGACAGACGAAGGGTAAAATCTTTTGTAAAAAACAAAAAGAAATGAGAATTAATAGCATTGTATATATATTAGGCTCATAAACAAGTTGTGTTGACCAGCTAATTATGTTATTTCTACTATTATATTAATTATCAATATTGTTATTCATTGTATATATTGAGATTTTGAGTATATTTTGCGAATGGCCAGAATAATTGATAGTTCAATATATGTTAGGAACATGTATGATGTACTCATTAACTAATTAATTGATATTTAACATTGCACTTTGTTGTCAACAGAAAGATCGGAAATTTCGTCTTAAAAATACATGTGCCATCTAAAATTATTGTATGCATAGTTTTCATTTTATATTGTGATTATTTTTGTATACATGAAATGTTTTACTGTTATGTTTGTTAATTGTAAATCAGTATATTCTATTGTTATGAACAATGCTTAATGTAACGTCATTATTGCCGATGTTATATATTTGCCTCACCGCCTTGCGTGAGGGGGGTTCGAGTTTTGTCTTTTGTCGAGTACTTTGGAATCTGTCAGTCTGTGTTATTGTGGTAATTTGTGTACGTTATTGTAATGTTTTGGTGGAGATGAAGTTGGGTTTGAATTAAACAAGAAGTGAAAAATTGTACATATAGAGTATTTATTTCTACCACGACGCCCCAGGAGAATAATGTTGCAGCGAGCAGAACCCCCATACAACTCAATCTTGAAAAGCTGAGTATCGGTAGAATGAAACTGTAATCACTTAAAGTATATAAAAATATTTCAGTACGAAGTCATTCCAATTGGAATGACTCCTTACCCACTCCCTTAAAACCCTCATCATTTCCCTCAGTGGGTAAGGAGTCATTTCCTTTTCCCTCTCCTTCCCTTCTGTCTGACAAAGCAGCTAGGCTGCGAAAGCTAGCATTTGTGTATATGTGTTTATTTGTTACTAACACTGCCTGTGCTCCTTTGCCTGGTAAGTAGACTTCATCTATTTTTTTGTTTTGTATGTTTTCGCCTTTTAATATATTTTTGGAATAGGTTGGAAGTTTTCGTGATTTCGTTGCATTTTTAAATAGAGGTGATTTGATTTACAGGGTGAAATTGTTGATTAGGTGTTATAGAACGGATTAATTGCTAGATTCTTATCTTGCAAATTTTGTAGCTCTGCTGTGAAATTATGTCCAATTTATTTATTTTATGATCTCTACGAAACAGTGATTCTAAATCTTCATTTTACGAGGACAATTACTTTTACTGACCGGACAAGGGTACATACAAGAACCTGTCAACCATAGAGCAGAAACAGCATTAATTATTTACTTCATCAATATGCTAACATAAATTAAAATTTGTAATGCGGCCGGGAATCAAACCCGGACCTCCATGCTTACTAGGCAGCCGTCTTAACCGTTAGACCACCACATCACTAACGATTAAAGCGCTTTGGAATAGTTAAGTACGATTTCCCTCCATGTCACAAACTTTAATTCAGCTTCTGTGTTCCAAAGTTAGTGATGTGGTGGTCTGACGGTTAAGACGTCTGCCTAGTAAGCACAGAGGTCCGGGTTCGATTCCTGGCCGCATCACAAATTTTAATTCAATGCTTCAGATTTATCAATAATGTCTTTGACATAATCGAGGAAAAAATCCATCTCAGGGACTGTTTATTTGTATTAAATTGATATTTATATCATTTGAACAGGATTGTTCCACTATGTCCATTGCCGAGGTGCTATTCCGCTGCATGGAGAGCCTTGGCAGTAGTGGCAATTATCTTTGGAACACAGAAGCTGAGTTAAAGTTTGTGACATGGAGGGAAATCGTACTTAGACTATTCCAAGCTGCTTTAATCGTTAGTGATGTGGTGGTCTAACGGTTAAGACGTCTGCCTCGTAAGCATGGAGGTCCGGGTTTGATTCCTGGCCGCATCACACATTTTAATTCAGTGCTTCAGATTTATCAATAATGTCTTTGACATAATCGAGACGAAAATCCATCTCAGGGATTGTTTATTTGCATTCTTAATTGTTTGACCTTTTGATTAACAATGTTAAAAGTTTGAGCAGAAAATAAAAAGTTGGCCTTTCTTAATTTTTCTCAATTTTCCATCTAAGCTTTTGTACAAAAAACGTGTAATTTAACCCCACACTGCCAGTAGCTTTCCAAGGTCTGGAATAGCATTGTTGGCTATGGCGAGTGTACAGCTGATATGACGTGTACAAACATCGACTGCAGCCTGCAACCTTGTGCTATCGATATGAGATCAAGATTCAAATGCCAATGCGGTTTTTGGAATTTAAATGAATCAGGTGTTCGGCCTAATGATGTGATTTAATGTTCAAAAACAAAAAGTGCAGCTACAAACCAAATGTTAATTTGCAACTGGTGTCACTTTTATTCCTTAAAAGCAGAGTAAAAAAAAAAAAAATTGATTTGTTATAACCTAATTTCAGGAACACCGTTTATATGGCGTTATTGCCGTGACCAACAAAAGTGTTCCTTAAAAATGGGAATTCTTTAAAGGCGGATTCGTTATAATGGGGTTTTACTGAATAGCAACCACCAGAGAGGAATCATAAGTAAGAATAGAAGAACAGTTTTATGAAGTCCATAAAAGTTATCAAGTCAAAAACTATGACATAGGTTCAAATGTATGAATTAGAGTGTCAAGGAGATACACATATACAACACAAAAATGTAATGAGAATGGAGCTATGCTACATCTGTTCACTACTGGAAATAATTTGCTTATCAAGAGTAAGTGTCTTCGATCCCTTCTTTTAGTCAAGGTATGCAAAAAAAATTCCTTTTCTCCCCAATTCTATTCAGTACCTCCTCATAAGTTACGTGATCCACCCACCTAATCTTCAGCATTCTTATGTAGCACCATACTTCAAAAGCCTCTATCCTCTTCCTGTCCACACTGTTTACTGTCCATGTTTCACTCCCATACAAGGCAACACTCCACACAAATGCCTTCAGAAAGGATTTCCTTAGGCTTAAATCAATATTTGATGTTAACAAATTTTTCTTTTTCAAGAATGCTTTTCTACCCATTGCCATTCTGCATTTTATATATTCTGTACTACGACCATCATTTGTTATTTTATTGTCCAAGTAACAAAACTCATCTACCTCCTATATTGTTTCATTACCTAATCTAATTCCTTCAGCATCACCTGATTTTCTTAGACTGCACTCCATTACCCTAGTTTTGCTCTTGTTAATGTTCATCTTATATGCACCTTTCAGCACACTGTCCATTCCATTCAACTGCTCTTCCAGGTCCTTTGCTGTCTCTGACAGAATTACTATGTCATCAGCAAAAAACAATGTTTTTAATTCTTCACCGTGAACTTGAATTCCTTCTCCAAATTTCTCCTTGCTTTCCTTTATAGCTTGCTCAATGTACAAATTGAATAACATTGGAGAAAGGCTACAACCCTGTCTTACTCCCTTCCCAACCACTGCATGCCTTTCATGCCCTTCAACTCTGACAACCACTGTCTGGTTTTCGTACAAATTGTAAATAACTTTACGCAACCTATATTTTACTCCTGCTTGCTTCTGAACTTGAAAGAGTTTATTCCAATCAACATTGTCAAAAGCTTTCTCCACATCTACAAAAGCTAGAAATGTAGATTTCCTTTTTCTTAATCTATCTTCTAGGATAAGCCGTAAAGTGAGTATTGCCTCCCGTGTTCCTATATTTCTCCTGAACCCAAACTGATCTTCCCCGAGGTCAGCTTCTACCACCTTTCCCATCCTTCTGTAAATAATTTGTGTTAATATTTTGCAACAATGACTTATTAAACTGATGATTCTGTAGTTTTCACACCTGTCTGCGCCTGCTTTCTTTGGAATGGGGATTATTACATTTTTCTTAAAGTCTGAGGGTACTTCACCTGTCTCATACATCTTACACACCAGGTGAAACAGTTTTGTCATGTCTGGTTCTCTCAGAGATTTCAGTAGCTCTGAGGGAATGTCATCTACTTCAGGGGCCTTGTTTTGACTTAGGTCTTTCAGTGCTCTGTCAAATTTATTTCTCAGTATAGTATCTCCTATTTCATCCTCATCTACTTCTTCTTCCCTTCCTGCAATATTGCCTCTAAGTTCATTTCCTTCGTAGAGCCTCTCTATATACTCTTTCCACCTTTCCCTTCTTTGCTGAGAACTGGCTTTTCATCTGCGTTTTTGATATACATAGAGCTGTTTTTCTTATCTCCAAATATCTCTTTTATTTTCCTGTAGGCAGTATCTATTTTTCCCCTATTTATACATTCTTCTAGATCCTTGCACTTGCCTTCTCGCCACTCCTCCTTAGCCATTTTGCACTTCCTGTCAATCTCATTTCTTAGTCGTCTGTACTCCATTTTGCCTGTTTCATTTACTGCATTTTTATATTTTCTCCTTTCATCGATTAAATTTAGTATGAAGAAAGGATAATGCCCATAATTCTATGACTGAAGTAGAATTTTACGCAAGAGAAAATTAACTCTTTGTGTTGACACTGAAGTAAATAATTAATGCTGTTCCTGCTCTATGGTTGACAGGTTCTTGTAGGTGCCCTTCTCCAGTCACTAAATTAATTCTTAACATAAAGGAATAATTTTTGTCAACAGCGCTCCATCATCTTCGGCAGTCCACATGACTCTCCCTTCCCCTGCGTGACTCCCCCCCCATGTCATAAAGTTTCCCAACTTCACAGTTCCTGCATGTGTAAATGCGCGCGCGTGATTTAAGTGTGCCAGTGTGTGGTTCTATAGAATACAAGTGCACGGCATCAGCGTGGGGGCACTGTCATGTCACAGCTTTCCAGTCTTCCCTAATCCCATGCTAGATGCCATGGTGGGGGAAGTGTGCAACTAGGCTTAATGCTATGGCATGTGGATAAGCACATGGCATGCACGCCAAATTCTTGGCCACACCTGCATTATACCCTGAATCAACACATAAGCTCTCTTTTATACAAGTACCTTACAATAGACTTCACCACAATTTCACCGGACAAAATGAAATTTGGTGTATACCATATTTACCCGAATGCAAGCCGCAGCCCAAAAAATTAGACTAAGCAGAGGTAAAAAAACACACCATGCTTCTTCATAATTAGATAAGAGATAGCACATTATGCACGGAAGTTCAAATGCAGATTGCAAACTAGAGTTATAGCAAATCATATGTATTCAGTACTGAGTAACGAATACTTTGGCTGATATGAAATACTTATGAATACATTTCATTACTCGCATCTACCCAATAGCGTATCAACTGGGGTAGGGGGTGGGGGCAGGAGTCGTCCCCCCTCGTATTTTTGATGGCAACCATTTTTGGTTTTGACTGTAGTATCTTGTAAGATCTACTACATTTGTTCCTCTCCTTTCATTCTATATTTCAGTCTTTGACTGCTAATAGGAGACAACATCTGTACTGATAGGGTGCTCAAGGCTGGTATTACATATACATTGGATGCAAGCGCAACTTGACAAGCCTTTATTTATTTTATTTTAATAGAAAACTGAAACTGGAACACCATGGCTAAATTAAAGTTCTATGACCTTCCCCCAGACCAAAGTCCTGAAATTACCAAGACAAAGTCAGTACTAAGTTTTCTTGTTCCTCCATTTAAAAAAAATAGTTAGTACGCCACTGCAACTACCGTATCAATACGAACTTACTCATGAGTACATTTCGCTGCTTGTATCTATCATATCGATACCAACTTACTCATGAATACATTTTGTTACTCACATCTGCTGTAACAATATGAACTCTGTAACAAAAACCCATATGGAGAATGCATATATTCTGTGATACTATTTATTATGAAATGAGTAATTTATGTAGATGTCCATGATGAACTGTAAGTGTATATTGTATAGCTCTACTTTTAGATGGTTATTTTTGTTTTTAAACATTTTGGATTATACTTCTTGGCTTATATTTGCAGGTTAATCCTCAATGACCTGACGTCCACTATTAATGCAAACATACATTTTATTCTGTTTTTTACCTGTAAAGGTTTCAGTTTAATGGTTAATTACTTGTTTTTGATCTTGTCTACTATAAAAAGTTTGTAAAAGTCTTCCCATTCAATGTGTGTGGTGTGGTACATCATACGTGTTAAGTCAAATTCTGGAATAATTTTTTTTTTTGTAAAAAGTACCCACAAGTTAATATCTACACAATTTCATTAATGACGGTATTATCTTAATTGTTAATGTCACAAGTACAACAGTCCTGCTGCTCGCTATCATCGGTCACACTGGTATTCATCATGAAATATTCCGATTGATTCTGACATTCCAAGCCTATAAGTAGATTGTGGGAACAGTGCTTAAAATGGAGGTTGTGGGTGAGTCTCACTAAATATGAGCAATCTGTACAACAATTGTGTTTTAATCATGAGAGAAACAGACAGTACTGATTCATCCTTTCCTCAGTAGTATAATTGCCTCAGAAAGCAGGTACACAGTATTTACATAGCTAATTTAAATGTTAAGGTAATACTAATAGTAACAGTTAAAATATTTTCACTGTTTCAAAGACTGTCTATCAGCCGTATTTCTGGGTGGCACTGGTAACAAGAGTAATGAGTAACCCCCTAGTTAAGTCCCATAAGCTATACAAACATTTGAAACATTTAGTAATGAGTAACAATACATTTGTAATGAGTACTGTTTCTTTTAGTAACAAGTACATAAGGATAAGCATGTTTTAGTTACTCTTACATCTCTACTGCAAACATTGCAACAAAGGGTGAAATCCAGATGTACCATTCACAAAAACTATGGTGGCTTCTCGCAGCATTTTTCAGAACTACCATTCACAAAACCTTCTTATGACAGCTTCTAGCATCATTTTTTGGAACTTCCTGAAGCTTTGCCTCTGAATCTAAGTTGCAGGTGTATTTTTGGATCCCAAAAACTTGAAAAAAAGTGTGGTTTGCATTTGTGTAAATAAGGTATATGGATGTTTCCATGGAGAAGGTTTCTAAACTCTGTAAGCCAGTGTTTTTCAAGCTGTGGTTCCCAACCCAGAGAGGGGTCACAAATTCTTGTTTGGAGGGGTTGCTGTCATAGCAGGAAGTAACTGCACAATATATATATTAAACCAGCCAGGGGCAGACCTGAACAGTAGGCGTCCTGTAATACAGAAACAAAGACCTCAGAAGATTGAAATGGGTACTATATTAGAATTATGTGATTATCTGTTGATCATCAGTTCTCCTTTGACTATAACAAAGATTGTTTTGTAATAAATACACTGTGTTAACAATGAATAAACAAAAGGACTGAAAACTGTTTTCAGGTAACAGGTGATAATTAAATTAACAAAGCACAATAAGTGATTTTGATAAATTTGATTGATTTTCAAATTGACTATACAGTGCGACCTTGACAACAAGCATAATTCGATTCTGAGTTTTATCTGCAATGCGAAACCTCGTTATGGACCGTATATATTTTTTTGTCAGAATTCATGTAATAATAGGATGTGCTCCATTCAGAAAAAGTGACTAAAATTTATCTTACAATGTACCATACTGTATTTTTTTGGTTTCTTTTCTTTTTTTTTTTTTTTTTTTTTTTTTTTTTTTTTTTTTTTTTTTTTTTTTTTTGCAGGAAAGTCTTATCAATAGAAGAAAATTAAACCCGTTGCCTTCGAAATTACACACACAGTTGTGTTATGTTTCAGGGAGTGGGTGGTGGGATGCTTAAATATTTTTAGTTGGGAGGGGGTCACGTATACAAAAATGTTGTGAAACACTGCTGTAAGCCACTGTATGGTAAATGGCAGAGGGTACATTACAATAGACGTCCACACTGACCAATCACCATGAAAGTTAGCACATGTATGTATGCCTCCATGGAGAAGATTTTGATACCCTGCAAGCCACCATACGATAAATATTGACACTGTTCGACCTACTGCCATGAAAGGTGGCAGAGAGGGGGGTGTCTTGCAGAGCAGTCCCGGATATCAAAATGAAATATCTCAAATAATGAAGATCGATGGACGGTTACAGGATGGATGGATGGATGGATGGATGGATGGATGGATGGATAGGTTGATGTGGTTGCATGACAGTATGGTCTTTAGTGCTCTTACAAAAGAATTAGCTGACGAGTGTGACCTGAGTAAAAAATGAACAAAGAAAAACAGGCAACGGGTAAGTAAGTACAGAAATTACACAAAGGCATGGGGGACGAAGCGAACAAGCAAATACCGCATGTCAACAATGTAGATTGGCCCACTAAAGTACACAGCCGTAAAAGTACACTTAACACAGTTCCAGAGTATCAAGAACTGATCACTCATAGAAAAGGGATGTGCCAGCCATTCTTTAACACACTAAAACCTCCAGCCTAAAATCTTAGGCCAGAGTCCCGAGAGTTCACAAAATTTGAAATATTTGTTACATTCAACTCATTATCAGATAGGACAGAAGGCAGAACACCATCAAGATTTGCTGCTGCCTCTCAGCATGGTATAAAATACATTCAATTAAAATGTGGCATACAGAGATTTGCAAGCCACAAGCATCACAAAATGGGGGACCCTCTTGACAGAGTAAATAGCTTTGCGTCAAAGGGCAGCGCCCAATTCGGAGACGTGTGAAGGCCACGTCATGCTGACTCAAAGACTGGCAGGAGGTTCACCATGGTTGGACAGCTGGCTTAACCAACTGCAGTTTATTACCCATCACTTCGAGCCATGATGCCTCCCACAAATGAAAGGATCTCTGCTGCACCACAGAGAAGATGTCCTACAGGGGAATGGCACATTGTATGATATCACAGCCTCTGCAGGCCTCCTTGGCAGCCTGATCAGCCATATCATTGCCACGAATTCCGACGTGTCCTAGTACCCAACAGAATGTCACTTGCTTCCGCCACTGCTGGAGGGAGTACAGTCAGTCGTGTATGAGCTGTACTATCTTATCAGCTGGATACAAGTTTTGTAAAGATTGCAGCGCACTGAGTGATTGGGAGCAGAGAAGAAACCATGTGCCACAAACACACTGCATTTGCTCTATCACCCACAGGATCGCGTGTAGCCACACCCAACTCCAAGAAACAGTCTTTATCACAAATCCCAAAAGGCCTCGTAGCATGAAGACGATTACAAAAAGCCTTTCCATAAGCGGCCGAGCAATGGTATTGTAAGCAGGTGTATATGGAGTAGACAAAATGGTATACACCTGGCACACCATGAGGAGCTGTTGCCGTATGTGGAGCAGTGGCTTAGCAGCCTCTGTGCAAAAGCTTGGTATAGGGCTGGTCCGAAATGCCCCGGTACCCAATCGAATCCCTTGATGGTGCTCCACGTCCAACATTTTTAAGTATGAAGGTTTTGCAGACCCATACACCGTGCAGTCACAATGAAGTCTGGATTGTACAAAGGCTCTATAAAACTGGAGCAGACGAATCCTGTCAGCTCCCAATGAAGTGTTACTAAGATACTTTAAAAAACTTAGTGCTTTGAGACACTGTCTCTTTAAGTCTTTAAGATGCTGCAACCAGGTAAGTTTAAAGTCAAATGTGAGACCTAGAAAACGAACAGTGTTTTTAAAATTCAGAACAGTGTGCCTTATCCGCAGTTCAGGTAAGTTAAAAATAGAATGTGAACGTTTAAAAAGAACACACACAGACAGGTCTTCTGTGCCCATTTGTCCAGCTGCCGGAGAGTTAGCTGCAACTGACAAGTTGTCGTCGCAAGGCTAGAAGAAGAGCAAAAGACAGAGATATCATCAACAAATAATGAACACTGGACAGGACTTTTCACAAGCGAAGTAATACTGTTAATAGCTATGGCAAACGAAGTCAAACTTAAAACACTACTCTGCTCAAAGCAGTCAGAGAGCATGTCACCAACTTGATAGCTAAAATAACATGGAGAAAGGAAAGACCAAATAAAAATGGCAAGACAATCACGAAATCGCCATTCATGAAGCTGCCTGAGTATAAGATGCCTCCAAATAGTATTATAGGCCCTCTTGATATATATATAGACGAAGATTACTCACCAGGTGAAGGAGCACAGGTGTGACAGCATCACAAATAAATAAATGAATACACACACACACACACACACACACACACACACACACACACACACACACACAAATGCAAGCTTTCGCAGCCTAGCTGCTTCGTCAGGCAGAAGGGAAGGAGAGGGAAAAGGAAATGATGAGGGTTTTAAGGAAGGGGGTAAGGAGCCATTCCAATCCCGGGAGAGGAAAGACTTACCTTGGGGGAAAAAATGGAGGGTAAACAAATGCACACACACCCACACACTCACCTGATATGTAAAATGTAAATAAATGAATATATAAAAAATGAATAATAAAAATAAAAACAAAAACCAAAGGGAAAGTAAGATGACAGAAAAGATTTCGAAAAGTAACAGAGCAAGGACGGAAGTAATTGTTGAATTCAAATATATGATACGAATATTGATATGTAAAATGTAAATAAAGCAAGGATACGACTTCCTAAAATCCTGCCCCGAAATGAGATCCATCCTTCATGACATCCTTCCTACTCCACCGAGAGTGTCTTTCCGCCGCCCACCTAACCTCCGTAACCTCCTAGTCCACCCCTATGAAATCCCCAAACCACCTTCCCTACCTACTGGCTCCTACCCTTGTAACCGCCCCCGTTGTAAAACCTGCCCTATGCACCCTTCCACCACCACTTACTCCAGTCCCGTAACCCGGAAGGTGTACACGATCAAAGGCAGAGCCACTTGCGATAGTACCCACGTGATCTACCAACTGACATGCCTGCACTGTGAAGCGTTCTATGTGGGAATGACCAGCAACAAACTGTCCATTCGCATGAATGGACACAGGCAGACAGTGTTTGTTGGTAACGAGGATCACCCTGTGGCTAAACATGCCTTGGTGCATGGCCAGCACATCTTGGCACAGTGCTACATCGTCCGGGTTATCTGGATACTTCCCACTGACACCAATCCTTCAGAACTCCGGAGATGGGAACTAGCCCTTCAGCATATTCTCTCTTCCCATTGCCCACCTGGTCTCAACCTCCGCTAAATTCGAATTCCCACCCACCATCTTAACATCTTTGCCTTGGTTCTCTGGACAGAGCCTCTGCCTCAAGTAACTTCTAACTTCTTTGCTTTCTACAGTTCTACAGTATGTCTGCCTAAGTGTACTTGTGTCTGTGTAAATGTGTGGGTGTATGTGCATTTATTTACCTTCCATTTTTTCCCCCAAGGTAAGTCTTTCCTGTCCCGGGATTGGAATGGCTCCTTACCCCCTTCCTTAAATCCCTCATCATTTCCTTTTCCCTCTCCTTCCCTTCTGCCTGATGAAGCAGCTAGGCTGCGAAAGCTAGCATTTTTGAGTGTGTGTGTGTCTGTGTGTTTATATATATATATATATATATATATATATATATATATATATATATATATATATATATAAATTTATGATACGAATATAATAGAGGAAAAATTCCTAACAGGAAAAAAATATACGTAAAAAATAGATGAAGAACACTTACCAGGCGAAGGGGCACAGGCAGTAATAGTAACAAATAAACACACAGACACACACACACACTCAAAAATGCTAGCTTTCGCAGCCTAGCTGCTTCATCAGGCAGAAGGGAAGGAGAGGGAAAAGGAAATGATGAGGATTTAAGGAAGGGGGTAAGGAGCCATTCCAATCCCGGGACAGGAAAGACTTACCTTGGGGGAAAAAATGGAAGGTAAATAAATGCACATACACCCACACATTTACACAGACAGTGTGTCTGTGTAAATGTGTGGGTGTATGTGCATTTATTTACCTTCCATTTTTCCCCCAAGGTAAGTCTTTCCTGTCCCGGGATTGGAATGGCTCCTTACCCCCTTCCTTAAATCCTCATCATTTCCTTTTCCCTCTCCTTCCCTTCTGCCTGATGAAGCAGCTAGGCTGCGAAAGCTAGCATTTTTGAGTGTGTGTGTGTGTCTGTGTGTTTATTTGTTACTATTACTGCCTGTGCCCCTTCGCCTGGTAAGTGTTCTTCATCTATTTTTTACGTATATATATATATATATATATATATATATATATATATATATATATTAATAGCAACAAATAAACACACAGACACACACACACACAAAAATGCTAGCTTTCGCAGCCTAGCTGCTTCATCAGGCAGAAGGGAAGGAGAGGGAAAAGGAAATGATGAGGGTTTTAAGGAAGGTTTAGGAATACTTTTCTGCAGAGCAGAAGCAAAGGAAGTAGGAAATACAGGAAGTTGCATGGCCTGAAATATCTCTTTGGCCTCTGCATATGGGATCCGTCTTGTGGTCTTTGGCTCCTGTATTTTATTCTCGTCAAGGTACACACTGCATAAGCAACTCCAAACTGGATGGTCTCCTGAAAAGTTCAAACATTTTGCAGGTGGAGTGCAATCAGTGCCTTCATGGGACACCTTCCCACATTTTCTGCATGTAGCCTCAACCTTACAGCAGAGAATGGTGTGCCCAAACAGCTGGCATTTGAAACACTGCATTGGGCTTGGGACATAGGGTCTTACATTCAATTGGAGGAAGCCTGCTTTAACCTTGACCTTGAGTTTGGGACTATTAAAGGTGAGGATAAAGGAGTCTGATTTGACTAACTCCCCATCCAGCATTTTTGTGATGTTTTGGACATCAATGATGCCTTCTGAAGCCCACTCATCCTTTAGTTCATCAGTTGTAAGCCCCTAAATCCCTACAAGTAACAACACCTTTACTGTAATTTAGGGTGTTATGCAGTTTGGTCTCTATAGCATATTCCCCAATGCATATAACCTTCTGAAAGTTCACTGCTTGTTGGGAAGTGGAAGTTTCTACCAACAGTGTCACATTACATAGGTGTTTGACTGATCCGAGATCGCCAGCAATTCCCTCTACAGCTTGCTGTATGTAAAAAGGGGAAAACTTTTCAAAAGTGCCCTCTTTCTCTTCTGTGGAGCAGCATGTGTTCCATTACTATATAGTACACGTTTTTTTATTCTGTGCAGAGCCTGGAGGACTAGCAACCCTAGTCCTCTTGGTAGGTTGGGTGTTGGTTCCCCCTAGTGGTACAGCCATCCCACTAGGAGGTTTAAAATTACTCAATAGATCCATCTTGGTCCCACAAGTAGCTAGGGAACTAAGGGTCCACCTAGACAGAGCCCCTCATGCCTAGGTAAGCCTTGTACAACTGGGTGAGGCAGTATCCCCAGAGGTTGCTCGCTAGTGACTGTTCCACTTCAACAACCACACATCCCATCAGCACTTAGCACACCTTGGTATTGAAGGTTTTTTTTTTTATAGAGGTTTGTACCATCACCGTGACCTGGGCAGTCAAGCCAAGATCCCCATTCCCTGGTACATACGCCTGCCATCCTTAATGACTAAATTCCTAAATAAATGCCAATAAGACTATCTTTCATTGGTTTGGGAGCTGCAATGTAGCTCTAGAAGAGCTGTTACACTACACTTGATGCCATAGGAGAGAGTTTCAACCTTTGGTATTCCAGTACCAAATAATCATTATTTCATGGAAGGGGGAGGAAATTGTATATATTCTTTCAAAGAAACCTTCCTGGTATTTGCATGAAGCAATTTAGGAGATTATGGAAAATCTACATCAAGGTCTGAATTGTCCTATGCCAGAAGTGAGACCATTGTGCTACCTACTGTAAACAAATAGAGAGTGAATCTGTAAAATATTAAAAAGGGAAACAGAAAATTTCAGGAGAAAAAAGAACTGCTAACATCTATAGCTGCTGAAGAATCATGTCAGAAAAAATAAAATGTTTACATTACTACTGATGAATTAAAGGCTAATAAACAAAAAGGAAACATAGTCAGACATGTATTCATCACAGAAAATAAAATTGAAGCAGTATTTACAGAACATTTCACTAGTCTATCAGAACATAAAAGCATAAAAGAGTGAAATATGTGTAATTGCAGGATAAACAGAAACATACTTCCACAAATTCCACTGCAAGCCGAACTGTATCTGATCTCCATCCTTGAGTATGTATGTTGAGCCAGCAGGTAATGCTTGCTTCTCTCCACCCTGGGGGATTACAGATGTGCCATACTTTGCTCCAGCTTCAATCAGTTTTACAACTGGGGGCTTCTGGGTGTTTGCCTGAAAAGTAATAGTTACAACAATTTTATTGTTTGGATAACCACTAACAATTTCACTTAAAAACATGTTATTGAATCTGGACTCTGAATATTTTCCTCTCTATTTGTTTCTATAGTATTATTCTAATGTTTACACTGTTATAATGGTAAATACAGCAGATTTTATTTTTTAACAAACTACTGAGCATGGGCTATCCATCAGAGTTTTTCCTGTCATTGGAACACCAAAGAATTTGGAATGTTCACACTCACTAACCATGTGCCTATTCTCTATAAACAAAATGCTAGTTTCAAATGAACAGTGTCTGAAACTGTTAAAACTGAGACTCTGTAATCCAGCATCAATTTATTTTCTATGAGAAATGAACTTATGTCCCTGATATATTGCCTATGTTGCAGTTAACATCCTTTTCCACCAAGGTAATGTCATGAGGATAGAAAAATATTTTGGAATTATCTGTAATATTCTTCATCTATACAATAAAACAAATATTTTTCATCTATACAATAAAACAAACACTAGTGGTTTCCGAATTGACCCCTGAAACACATACCTCTAAACTAAACCGCAATTGGATGTATGTTACAGCTGATCTCATTACTCTTGAGAATAAACTTTCACTCTTTGTTCTTTACATAAGGGAGGAACAGTCTCCTCTTATTCCATAGTGATCCAACTTCTGTATTAATGTTTTCTGATCAGCAAAATAAAATGCCTTGGTTAAATCAAAAAAGACGCCTAGTGTTTACAACCTTTTGTTTAATTTATACAGTGCTTGACAGAGAGAAGAAAACAACAATTTTGGTAAAATTTTATTTACAGCTTCAGCAGTGTAGTGTAGTGTACTAATGTTGGTAATACTCTTTGAAATTCATAATATAGTGAGGACAGTTTACAACTCACCGCAAAGACGTGGCGACGAGCTGCGACAGGCACATACAAAAGACACACACATACAACACATTCAGCTATCGGCCATGGCCTTCTTCAGAAAATAGAGCACTCACGCAATCACACAGGCACACAACACAGTCATACAACCATCACCTCCGACTGCCGCGTCGGAGGTGATGGTTGTATGACTGTGTTGTGTGCCTGTGTGATTGCGTAAGTGCTCTATTTTCTGAAGAAGGCCATGGCCGATAGCTGAATGTGTTGTATGTGTGTGTCTTTTGTATGTGCCTGTCGCAGCTCGTCGCCACATCTTTGCAGTGAGTTGTAAACTGTCCTCACTATATTATTAATTCCAACCTGGACTTTCCATTATTATATCTTTGAAAATTCAATCACACCAAATGAGTGGGAATACTTTTTGTGTTGACTGTGAAATAAATAATTAATGCTGTTCCTGCTCTATGGTTGACAGGTTCTTGTACGTATTCTGGTGTTGTAACAGTATAATTTATTTCTTTCAAAGGACGGTACAACACATAGATAAAGGTGAATGGTACACTACAATTGACAGTCACGGAATACAGCTAATGTTTACACATGAGACTCAGGCAAGAGCTACATCATAACTGAGGCAATGACTCGCACACCGCGTGCTCGCCCGGGCGTGACAGCGCTGCAAGCACTTGGAGGTGGTGCCATCATCTGGAAACTCGGCTGTGGCTTGTCTTTCATATGCCGCGCACCGACGGGATGCGGCTTGCACTGCCGCACTCCAACATCCCTCCCCTCTTCTGGAAAGCCGACACCGCAAGCGGAGGCAAACAATGGCCTGCGATGATGGATCGTAGTAGCCACGGGAGTCGCCCGCGTGACCCTGCGGCGGGGGCAACTGCGGCAGGGTGGGAGCCAGCCGGAGATGGCGAGCGCCTCCATTGCCTCATCTGCATCTGAGGGGATGTCGTCAGCAGCCACGGGAGTCGCCTGCGTGACCCTGCGGCGGGTGCGACCGCGGCAGGGCGGAAGCCAGCCGTAGACGGCGAGTGCCTCCATCGCCTCATCTGCGTCCGAGGGGATGTTGTCACCATGACGCTGCGCAGCCAACCAGTCCGGCGGAAAGTAGTGGCGGAAGTACCCAGGCTGGTGGTGACCAGGTCGGGGCAGGGTCCTTGCTAGCACAGGTGACAGTGGAGGAGAGGCCAGTTGCATCTCGACGTCGCTACTGGAGGAAGACACCTCGCCTGCCAGCGCTCCCACCACTGCTGGTGTGGGAGATGACACCGGTGTGCCTGTAGCAGAACACGAGCAGGCAGGAGGCGAGGGCGATGGAGGGGAATCGGCAGTTGCGTCGACCTGTGGGGAGAGAGGCCACATCTCGACGTCATCATTGATGGCTGACTGTTGGAGTTGTAGATGCCCATCCGTAGAGCCCCTTCCCCGAGCCTCAGTGAGTGACATCTCCGATGGTAAGGCGTCATCATGGTAATGGTCAGGGAGCAAGAACGCAGCATAAGCCACTGGGCGTAAGCCATTGGCGGGAGGAGGCCGGTGCCACCGTGATGTCAGGGGATGCCTCTCTCGACCTCCGAGGCTACGGAAGAGTATCCGAGAGGCACAGACTTGAGAGCTGAAGGTGGTTGGGTGGGGCCCCAGCTAGGACGTAGTTGGTTGAGATTTAAAAGTATGCAACGTACACTCTGCCTCCCCATTGGATTGGGGATGGAAAGGAGCCGAGATGATGTGGGAAATACCATGATTAGTGCAGAAGTGTTGAAACTAAGACGAGATGAATTGAGGCCCATTATCAGAGACGAGCGTTCGGGGAAAGGCCTTCAATAGCGAAGATCTGTACCAGGGCTCTAATCACATCTTCCGCCATAGTGGAACCCATACGCAAGACATATGGATAATTTGGCAGCGCATCTATCACCACAAACCACATTGACTAACAGAAAGGGCTGGCCAAGTTCACATTAATGCGGTTCCAGGGGTGCTCCAGAGTAGGCCACAGGGGAAAAGTGTGCCGGGGGGCAGCTTGCTAGTTAGCACACTGAGTGCATGTATGAACCAACTGCTCAATGGTGGCATTGATTCCTGGCCAATAGACAAAATGGCATACGAGCACCTTCATGCGTGTTATACCCTAGTAATCCCGATGTAACAGAGCTAACATACGAGCCCGTAAGTCAGATGGAAAAACAACACGAGGCTTGTCGGAATCGGTACTGAGGAGGAGGACACCGTCTATGACTGACAGCCGGTGTCGAAGCTGAAAATAGATATGCTGAGGGCCAGCCTCTTTCATGAGCAATCGCTCAGGCCACCCGGCGGTGACATGCTTAAGCACCTCATGGAGCACAGGGTCCTGATGGGTGGCTTGCGCGACTCGATTGGCTATAATTGGAAGTCTCACAACAGCGTCGTGCAAACACTCGTCAATCTGAAAAATCGCCACTTCGTCTTTGTCGAAGGAAGTGTCAGGGCCCATGGGCAGACGGGACAAGGCGTCAGCATCGCCATGGTGCGACGATGGCTGAGGCACTAAAAAACAGAGCCCAACGCTGGAGACGTTGCGAAGTCGTCTGGAAGATGAGAACGCAGACCAAACAGTGCCACCAGGGGTTTGTGATCCATGATAAAAAGAAATTTAATGCCGTAGAGGAACACATGAAACTTCTGAACAGCGTAAACAATCGCCAAAGCCTCTTTCTCAATCTGAGAATAATTACGTTGGGCATCTGACAATGTATTAGACGTGTAGGCAATGGGCTGCTCAGAACTATCATCCAGTCTGTGGGCCAACACTGCTCCAATCCCGTGCAGAGGCGTATCTGTAGCTAGGACTAGCTGTCGGTCTGGTGTAAATATGCCGAACAAGGTGAAGACTTTAACATTGATTTGATGCGGGCAAATGTTGCCTCAGCAGCAGACCACAAATGGAACACCTTTCTTTCACAGTGCATTCAATGGATGGATGACCTCCGCAACATTAGGAAGAAATTTGGAATAGTAACTGACCTTGCCCAAAAATGACTGGAATTCCTACAAATTGATAGGGCGAGGAAGATGATCAATTGCCATAACTAATTCCGACTGAGGACGGACGCCATCTCGTGACACCAGGTGTCCCACATACTCAATTTCAGGTTGACAGAACTGTGATTTTTAAAGATTGCACTTGAGGCCTGCAATTTCGTGAACAAGGGCCGCAGGTTGTTTAAGTGATCTGCGCGGGAGGAACCGGTGACGATGATATCGTTCAGATAGTTTGCACAGGACGGAATGTCGTCCAACAACTATTGTAAGAAACGCTGAAATATTGTGGGCGCACTCACGACACCAAACGGGGGACGTTTGTAGCGGTACAGCCCGAAAGGGGTGTTGAGAACCATGAATTGCTGGGAATCAGAATCTAAGGGAAGCTGGAGATATGCTACTGCCGAATCAATTTTAGAAAAACACTCACTGCCTCCCAACTTCACATAAATGTTGTCCAGTTGGGACTGTGAGTTAACTGTGGACCTGAAATCACCGCCCAACCAAAGGGCTCCCATGGGTTTCTTTATTGTCACCAGAGGTGTCACCCACAGGCCAGAGGAAACTGGTTCGATGATACCCAAACCGTGAAACTGATCCATCTCGTCTTTAACCGCTGGGCTCAAAGCAAAAGGAATAGGCCGAGTGCGACAAAATTTTGGAACCGCTGTGGGTTTGAGAGTGATGTGCACCTTGTAACCAATGGTCATCTCGAAACCCTTCGAGAAAGGTGATGCAAACTCGAGGCACAGAGATTCCAATTCATTAAACGGGATGCAGTCAGACACAAGATGAACAGCGTCGTGAACGCTGAACCCAAACGCCATGAAACGCTGAACCCAAACGCCATGAACGTGTCCAGGCCAAAAATGTTCTCTAAAGCCGCGCTTGTGACGGCCAAAAACATGACGGTGCGCACTAAGTGCTAGGTACCCCACCTCAATCGTAAACTGACCGAGCACGGGAATAGGCTGTTCACCACAGCCGACCAAACGACGAGAAGTTTTAACAAGAGGTGGCTTCCACCAGTGTCAACATGAAAACGGAACAGTCGATTTTGAATAAGAAGTGTGACATAAATATTTGAAGAAGTGGCCTGCTCCTGTCCAGGTGCGATAGAAAGGCAGTTTACTTCCATTTGGGACTCGTCAAAATACAGCAGCTGACCGCGCGCAGAAGTCCGACAAACAACCGCCACGTGGCCTTGTTTATGGCTTGATGCACACCACGCGCAGTGGAAGGGGCAGTGCGGGAGATCGTGCATAGAAAAACAATTCGGACAATAGGGAAAGGCGCATCGTCAGAATGGAACGGCTGAAGGTAATCATGATAAACGAGAAGAGGAGGTCGAAGAACAAAGCCTGTGGGGCCACCTCTACCATTTCCTCAAACTGATCCGCTGCTGCCTTAGTCACCTCAAAAGCCTGTGCAATAGACAGAACTTCATCAAGTGTGGGATCCTGTAACCACAAAGCCTCGCGACGCACATCCCTATCAGGAGCTGATTGGACAATGACGTCGCGAATTAAAGTATCTGCATACGACTGCTGACAATTTGCACACACAAAACCACACTTATGACTCAAACCGAGGAGGTCTGCCACCCATGACTGATACGACTGACCAGGTTTCTTTTTGCTCTGATGAACATCCAGGCAGGAAAGCACCACGTGCATTTGTTGCAGATAATAAGAACTAAGCAATTCCAACATATGGAAAAAAGACAACTCGGCGGGCTCCAACTTTTGTAAGTGAAGATCCGTTACCTTAAAAGCCACAAAATGCTGCTGTAAGATGCCGCCGCATGTAGGTGTCCCAGTCTTCCTTAGACTCTTGGAAAGCCGATAAAGCTGGAGGGGCGGGGGGAAGGGGGGAGTGGTAGGCCTGGGGCGGCGGTGAAGGGGCCGCAGCAGTACCAGAAGACGTAATCAACTCCGTAAGCAAAACAAGTTATTGCTGATGTTAATCTAACTGCTGCTGGTGCTGCTTTGGCAGGAACTGAAGCAACACCGGATCCATAGCCACCGCAAATAGGAAACACGCCCAAGCACAAAACTTGTCGCCAATTATACTGTGGTAACAGTATAATTTCTTTCTTTCAAAGAACAGTACGACACATAGATAAAGTGAACGGTAAACTACAATTGCCAGTCACGGAATACAATTAATGTTTACACATGAGGCTGAGGTGAGAGCTACTTCATAACTGAGGCAACGACTTGCACACCGCTTGCTCGTCTTTTCATGACAGAGCTGCAAGCCCTCTGAGGCAGCGCCAACATGCGCCAAAATCGGCCATGGCGCGTCTTTCATATGCCGCATATGTACGAGACGCGGCTTACGGTGGCGCGCTCCAACACCCGGTAAATTAATTATCCTTGTAAAGGGAACATTTTGTTGCCAACATAGGCACACTATGATGCAGAGTTAAATTAAATCCATTATCTGTTGTTAACCACTTTTTATACCAAACTGTTGTTCATTTAGTACCAAATCAAATCATGTGAAATGAAATAGTAATGTGTGTGTGTAGCAGTCTCCCATTCTTCACCAAAGACACCAACCACTTCCTTGATCGCCTGAAATCCTCACCCAGCCTGTTACCTCCTGAAACCATCCTTGTAACCAATGATGCAACTTTCTTATACACAAATATCCCACATGCCCAGGCCTCGCTGCGATGGAGTATTTCCTTTCATGCTGACCACCCACTTCCCTACCTAAAACCTCTTTCCTTAATACCCTAGCCAGCTTCATCCCATCCCACAATTTCTTCACTTTTGAGGGCCAGACATACCAACAACTAAAGGGAACAGCCATGGGAACCAGGATGGCCCCCTCGTATGCAAAGTTATTTATGAGGTGCTTAGAGGAAGCATTCCTGGATACCCAAGCTTGTCAACCCAAAGTTTGGTATAGATTCATTGATGACATCTTCATGATCTGGACTCACCGTGAAAAAGAACTCCAGAATTTCCTCTTCAACCTCAACTTCTTTGGTCCCATCAAATTCATCTGGTCTTATTCCAAATCCCATGCCACTTTCCTCAATGTCGACCTTCGTCGGTCCAACGGTCAATTTCACACATCCGTCCACATCAAACCTACCAATAAACAACAGTACATGCATTACAACTGCCATCCAATCCACATCAAACATTCCCTTTCCCCAGCTTAGGTCTTTGTGGGAAACGAGTCTGCTCCAGTCCCGAATCTCTGAACCAGTAAACGGAATAACCTAATAACAGCTTTCACATCCCGCAGCTATCCTCCTGATCTGGTACAGAAGGAAATTGCCAGAGCCACTTCCTCATCCCCCCAATTTCAGAACCTTCAACAGAAGAACCCCAGAAGTGCCCCTCTTGTCACCAGATACTATCTGGGACTGGAGCAGACTCTGAATGTGGCTCTCCAGCAAGGATACGATTTCCTTAAATCCTGCCCCAAAATCAGATCCGTCCTTCATGAAATTCTTCCCACTCCACCGAGAGTGTCATTCCACCTCCCACCTAACCTCCATAACCTCCTAGTCCATACCCATGAAATCCCCAAACCACCTTCCCTACCTTCTGGCTCCTAGCCATGTAACCGCCCCCGTTGTAAAACCTGCCCTATGCACCCTTCCATCACCACTTACTCCAGTCCTATAATCCGGAAGGTGTACACGATCAAGGGCAGAGCCACTTGCAATAGCACCCACGTGATTTACCAACTGACATGCCTGCACTGTGAAGCGTTCTATGTGGGAATGACCAGCAACAAACTGTCCATTCGCATGAATGGTCACAGGCAGACAGTGTATGTTGGTAATGAGGATCACCCTGTGGCTAATCACGCCTTGGTGCATGGCCAGCACATCTTGGCACAGTGTTACACCGTCCTGGTTATCTGGATACTTCCCACTGACACCAATCCTTCAGAACTCCAGAGATGGGAACTAGCCCTTCAGCATATTCTCTCTTCCCGTTGCCCACCTGGTCTTAACCTCCGCTAAATTCAAATTCCTGCCCACCATCTTTAACATCTTTGCCTCGGTTCTCTGGACAGAGCCTCTGCCTGAAGTGGTATCTCTGCCCAACTTCTTTGCTTTCTACATTATGTCTGCCTAGGTGTGTTTGCGTTTGTGTATATGTGTGGGTGTGTGTGTGTATTTGTTTACCTTCCTTTTCTTCCCCCAAGGTAAGTCTTTCCTCTCCCGGGGTTGGAATGGCTCCTAACCCACTTCCTTAAAACCTCATTTCCTTTTCCCTCTCCTTCCCTTCTGCCTGAAGAAGAAACTGGGTTGCGAAAGCTTGCGTTTATATGTGTGTGTGTGTGTGTGTTTTATTTATGTTACTATCACTTGTTTGACTTACCCAAAGCACAGGCTCACCGATAGACACAAATAACACAAATGAAAACACATACAAACAAACATTCAAGCTTTCACAACCGTAGGTTGCTTCGTCAGGAAAAGAGGAAGGAGGGAGAGGGAAAAAGGACAGGATGCGGGTTTTAAGGGAGTGGATGAGGCGTCATTTCTGGGAGTGGAAGGACAATTACCTTAGGGTGGGGGGAAAAACGGAAGGTAAAGAAATACACACACACCCACACATATACACACATAAACACACCTAGGCAGACATTTTGAGATAAAGCAAAGAAGTTGGACAGATATAGCACTTGAGGCAGAGGCTCTGTCCAGAGAACCAATGCAAAGATGTTAAAGATGGTGGGCGGGAATTTGAATTTAGCGGAAGCTGAGACCAAGTGGGCAAAGGGAGGAGAGAATATGCTGAAGAGCAAGTTCCCATTTACGGAGTTCTGAAAGATTGGTGTCGGTGGGAAGTATCCAGATAACCCGGATGGTGTAACACAGTGCCAAGACGTGCTGGCCGTGCACCAAGGCATGTTTAGCCACAGGGTGATCTAAATTCCCGCCCACCATCTTTAGCATCTTTGCCTTGGTTCTGTGGACAGAGCCTCTGCCTCAATTGGTATCTCTGTCCAACTTCTTTGCTTTTTACAAATGTCTGTCTAAGTGTGTTTGCGTTTCGATATGTCTGAGTGTGTGTGTATTTGTTTACCTTCCTTTTTCCCCCTAAGGTAAGTCCTTCCACTCCTGGGATTGGAATGGCTCCTTTTCCACTTCCTTAAAACCCATATCCTTCCCTTTCTCCTCTCCTTCCTTCCTCTTTTTCCCGAAGAAGCCACCACTGGTGGCGAAAGCTCGAATGTTTGTGTGTTTTTGTGTGTGTTTGGTGTTTCTGTCGACGAGCCTGTACTTTAGATAAGTAAAAAATCATTATTTTATACCTATTTTCCCACCTGGAAAGTCTCCTTATATATATATATAAACACTTACCAGGCGAAGGGGCACAGGCAGTAATAGCAACAAATAAACACACAGACACACACACACACACACACACACACACACACACACACACACACACACACACACACACAAACAAAAATGCTAGCTTTCGCAGCCTAGCTGCTTCATCAGGCAGAAGGGAAGGAGACAGCTTTTATTACACCTGACGGCCTCTATGAATTCAAAGTAATGCCATTTGGATTATGTAATGCTCCTATGGAGCATTACATAATCGACTTGCTTCGACACCTTAAGTGGACAATGTGTCTTTGCTATTTAGATGACATTGTCATTTTCTTGAAAACATTTGAAGAACACCTGAGTCACCTGTCAACTGTGTTGAAGTGTGTTCAAACTGCAAGACTCCACCTCAATCCAAATAAGAGTCTCTTCGTTGCCAAAGAGATAAAAATCCTGGGGCACCTAGTCAATGGAGATGGTGTCCGTCCTGATCCAGATAAAGTAAGGGCGGTCACAGAATTTCCAACTCCTCAGCACATTCGTGATGTGAGAAGTTTTCTCGGGCTATGCTCATACTACCGACGTTTCATAAAAGGATTTTGTAACAAGGCACGCCCATTCCGAGAACTTCTGCAGGGAGACCCCAAGTTTTACTGGGATGAGACAAAAGAAAGCCCTTTCTGGGCACTTAAGGAGGCTCTAACTTCTGCACCAGTTCTAAACTTGTATGACGAGAATGCGGAAACTGAACTTCACACAGATGCAAGTGGTTATGGGATTGGTGCAGTAATTGCACAACTTCAGGAAGGTGCTGAAAAGGTGATTAGCCCACGCATCAAGAGTACTCTCAAAGTCTGAGGTAAACTAATCTAAAAATGAGAGAGAATGTCTCGCAGTTATCTGGGCTATCAACAAGTTCTGGCCGTATTTATTTGGCAACCCATTCACCGGCATGACAGCCACAGTTCTTTGTGTTGGCTGACTAGCTTGAAAGATCCATCAGGTCGACTAGCAAGATGGGCACTAAAACTCCAAGAGTATGACATCATAGTGGTATTCAAGTACGGGCGCAAACATAAGGATGCTGGCTGCCTTTCGAGGAATCCATTAGTGGAACACAAGAGTAAAAATGAAATTTTAGCCCTCACTGAATTAGGTGATGTTACAGCTGAACAGCAGGACAATCCAGCTCTATTAGAAACTATGGAGGCGTTGGAGAAAGGAGAACTGACCAATGGAGAGTTCCAATTTATAAATGGGACATTGTATAAGAGCAACTACGATCCACTGGGCCCCAAATGGTTACTGGTCATTCCAGCTCATCTCCAGCCAGCTATTCTCAAATATATCCACGATGCTCCAATATCCGGTCATCTGTTTTAAGTGAAGAGCCTCCAGACAGAAGCAGACGCAGGTATTACTGGAAAGGTCTCTACCGATCTGTCGAGCACTATGTGAGTCACTGTAAAGAGTGCCAGCGACAGAAGCATGTGCCGCAATTACCTCCAGGGCATATTGTACCAATTCCACCTGCAGCAGTTCCATTCCACCGAATTCGGTTCGATCTTTTAGGGAGGTTCCCGAAGTTGGCAACCGGTGGATAATAGTCTGCACTGAATACCTCACACACTACGCTGTCACCAAACATGTGCCGACTGCAGAAGCTCCAGAGATAGCAAAATTACTTGTAGAAGACATTATTTTGAAGCATGACGCACCATGTGTGATGATATCTGATTGTGGAAAAGTATTCCAATCAAAACTAGTATCAGAAGTAATGTCATGTTGCGACATTGTCCACAGAATGACTACTGTATACCATCCTCAGACAAATGGTCTTACAGAATGTTTTAACATGATGATAGCAAGATATGCTGTTTGCAATAAACCTGCTTTCAGTGTAAGCGCTGTGTTCAGTTGACAACTCTACCTTCAAAGTCAAGCTTGCTTCCATTTGAACGCGGCAATATTATTACATATTTGTGAGTATGCAATATTTTTTATCTCATGTGTGAATGAAAGTACTGAAGTGTGTATAGAGAGGTCACGAGGCTCAGTTCACTGAAAAAAAAATTCGTTGTGTTACTTGCATGCACACACTGATTTTTTTGGACTTGGAAAATTCCAAAATTGTCGAAAATCACTATTTTTGACCCATCAAAAAGCAGTGTGTGCAAACTCTCAGTGTGCTGCAAATGGCCTCTTTCTGTTACTCCACTGCATAACTTGGTTATTGTGATCTCAAAATTTGTATGCGTCAAAAAGGACAATATTGCCAGTGCCAAGAAATTTACACAATAGACACATTATTCTAGAATTTACTTACCCTGAATTAGTAAAAACAATATGCTTTACACTTCAACATATCACTTATTATCTAAATATGAAGCCACAAGCCTTGAATGTTTGTTTCTCATATGAATTGCATAGAGTTGTTAAACAAATGTATTTCAATTTCAATTGTCCTGTCCAGTGTCTGACTGCCCGTTAAAGTGTTTGGCACAATATTTGTTTTTAGAATGTCCCTGACTTTCACCCAGCTGACTTCATTAGTTAAAAAGTAAGCTTTGGCTGGTTCAGGTATTTTACCAAAACATCTTCATTCTCTTCAGAACAGTACATAACAAAGACGAAGTACCACTTAGAGTTATAGACACAAACAACGTAAGAACATGGCCTGATGTCCTGCAGTGACACTGCTTGGTATTGTGGTAGAGACTGTTGTGCCTCTGCATCGTGTGCAAGATAACCCGGATCATATTTCACAGACGTTGATGTTTGATACATCTTAACTACATCCTTTCCAGCAGGTACAAAATGGTGGTACTGTCTGGTGTTAGGAATTGTCTTGTACTGATCAAATATTTCATTTAACAACAACAAATTGTGATTTTCAATGTCTTCTGATGACACATAGAAGAACTGAATACCCTTGATCTCTTGTGAGGCAAATTCAAAAAGTGCTTATGCAGCCAGGATTGGTTGGTAAAGTTCCTGAAGCTCTTCCTGGCAGCTAGTCTTTTTGACTGCCCCTCACAGGCACTCTTACCATGGCTAGTGGCAAAGAAATGCCACTCAGCATCAATTCCAAAGTCCTTAGAACGCAGTGTCAGATTTTTAAAATCTGTCTTGTTTTTATATTGCAATGTTGCTCCATCTGAAAAATAGTGAATTTTTCCTATGTTTGGTATTGAATTTTTTATATGGGAAATAATGATTTTCTGATAATAATGTACTGCAGCAGTTAAGTGAAAGAGATAGTCACTTATTATACACATTGTCTTTACAGTTGGTGATGCTGACTGTATTTTTGGTAGACACACTACAAAAGGATGCACTGTGGCCTGTGATTATTGACAATGAAATTCTTGTACTGCATCTTGTACAAGAAAAGAATAATTTTCAGGAAAATCTCCGACCAAAAGTGTTTCTTTCAGTGAAGCTAGATAACGTGATTGCTGCTTTGCTGTAAAATGATGACTTTTCAGCAATTACAATTTGTTGCAAAAACTATGTATGAAATCCTCAAAACTGTTTCCACAACTGATACTAATGTATGCCGATCAGTTGTGATCCACTGCATAGACTGGATATCTTTAGCCAAACACGGTGCTTCTGATACTACAAGAAGAGCTGAACTATGTTCTGCTCCATGACACCACAAGTAGATAACATGCAATCCTCACTTTCTGTAGAACAGGCAATCTTCTCAAGTAAGTCTGTGGTTGTCTTACAAAGCTTGGCAACATCTAACATTAGCTTCTGTTCTGGTGATGACGTGATCATTTGGGACGTCGCTGTGCAAATTTTGAAAAACCAATTTTGTAAGTTGGAAACTACTCTTTGAAGGCTGCATACAGATCTTTCAAATTCACTAAAACAAGACGTTTCTGCTTGTGTTCTTTAATACCACATTGCATTCGGATAGACACTGCATCTTTCATTCCTTGGCATACACGACAGTACTTCTCATCTTCATAAAATGTACGGACAGCCTGTTGGACATCATCAATAAAGATTCCTTTTTTTCTCCTTCAGTGCCCCGGAGTTTCAAACCAAATATTTGGACACTCCAAATTCTCTAGCACAATATTCTGTTGTCCACTTCGCAGGAAGAAGACTGATAATCTTTATTATTGTGTCACATGTAGCTGTCTTGTATTTTTCTTTTAGCTGTTCAATAAGATCAGTAAAGTCAGTCTGTGTGGAAGTTGGAGGAACATGATCATTAGATAGTCTAACTTCGAGACTCTTTTCCATATGAACAGCAGAACAGATCTTTTTTGTATTTTGTTTTGCCATGTGTGCCTCTTTCATTACCACTTAGATGCCATTTCTTAAGTGGTAACAAACCGAGAACACTACAAGCTGTATTCACTGCTGCCACAAATTCTTCAGCAGGTTGAAAACTGTCACTTGGGTCTACTGACAATTCAGTATCTTGGTTGCTTCTCATACTAGTGTTAATCAGCCAGTCTAGAGAAGAGAGAATAGATTACAATATATATGGGCAAATATGTGTGTGACATTTTCCAAGTATACCTTCTCATGAAGGTAACACACAGTTTCCTCATCACCAATTTGAAATCCTGTACGAACATTCAATAGATGCTTTGTCTTATCTCCGTAGCCACAAATATGTTTGACTCCAGATGGCCGACAGTAAGATAGTTTATGACAATCCTGTTTTAATGCTGTTCTAACAGAACCATGCCATGCCACCCACACACTGATCTCACACTTCCATGTACCACACTCAGTTAGTACTGTGTGCAGTCACAGCATACTTGTAATAGGATGACAGTAGAACATTTAGGACTCCTACACTGTAAGAAATAAGAGGGGAAAAATGCAATACTGAATTTAACTTAATGCACTTTGGACACTTCAGAAAACATTTCTTAGAGGTAATAATGCAGAAAGGTATGTCATACTTTGATGATTTAGAGTCTAATATAAAATGTCCCAGACCCATCCATCTGCATGTTGTAATAAAATGTAATACACACAATTCAGTAATGCTTTAGCATAACAATATGGAATCAATCTTTCTGTACTATCAAAAAAATTAAGTTTATAAACAAAACCACTGGATGATTTTAAACACAAATGGGGCAGCTTACATTGCAGACATGAAATCTAATGCAAAAGAATTGGTAAATGCTTACCAGTTGTCAGATTTTTAAGAGGCTTAGTAGAGAGACTGAGCTACTAAAACAAGCTTAACACTGAATTGTTTTGCTACCATACACAAGTTTAACAAAGAAAACAATGAACTGTTTGTTAACAATGGTAGGAAATCACTGGCAACTTGACAATCTAGTTTCTACTACTACCACCCACAAGAGCAACTTCTCAAAAATGATGGTGATAAATGGAAGAGGGGGGAAAATGTGCAGAATGTTTCTACCTTCTGTGTGTAATTTCTGCAGATTGGAATATTGCTGAAACTATTCACAACATGACTTTCAAATTTTTAAATTTGAATCACATGCTTCTTCACTCACGGAGTGCCAGGAATAATGTGTAGTGTATCACTAGCACAAAATTGTTACACAACTTCCAACAATTGGGAGTAACAGAAAGATATTTTGGGGGTAATTAGATTGGGATACAAGCACACAATGAGGCTGTTTGCAGCGCACTGAGACTTTGGACACATTGCTTTTTGAGGGGTAAAAAATAATAATTTTCGACAATTTCAGAATTTTCAACATCCAAAAAGTCAGTGTGTGCATACAAGTAACACAACAAAATTGTTTCAGTGAACTGAGCCTCATGGCCTCTCTATGCACAACAAATGTCATTTCAGTACTGTCATTCACACATGAGATAAAAAATATTGCAAACTCGCAAAAATGTGATAATACATGTAGCAGTTTGTATGTGTATTGCATCTGACCTATGAATCACTTCATTTCATTGTTGGTTTCTCCTGCAAGGGACAGGTGTCAGCTTTCAAATGAGACCAATATTTTGACTCTAACTGCTTTAGTACAGGCGGTATAAGGTCAAACATGGTGGCATGTTTTTTTTTTGTTGGAAAAATGGCCAAAATCGTAACTTTGAGGGGGTCTAGCTCAGCCCCCAGGAGTTTCAGTACCAAACTTCTTTAAAATCTGTGACATGATGTAACTCCATTTGTTGAATCCTAATGCCTAATAATAATCTTACACCCTCCTTTCAAGACACTGTCCATTTTGTTCAATTGTTCTTCCAGGCCCTTTGCTGTCTCTGATAGAATTACAATGTGATTGGCAAAGTGCAAAATTTTGTTTCTTTTCCTTGAACTTTAATTCCTCCTCCAAATTTTGTCTTGCTTTTCTTCACAGCTTGCTCAATGGTTGCCTACAGATTGAATAACACTGGGAAATCATCCATTCAAAATTAACATTTCTCAGAATTGTTTACTGGAGATTTTTACTCCATACAAATTTACTTCAAATGAACTTTTAGTGTGGTATAGTATGAAGCAACACTCTTAATAGAGTCGTACCCCAGTGTCTCTTCCAAATGGTTATCAACAGTTCTGTTACAAGAAAAACCTTGAAACTGACATACGTTACATGTCTACCTTTATTACGTGACTTATTGGTATATAATACATGTATTGTGCACTGAGATATTCGCTGGTAACTTCATATATGTTTTCCTTTACATGTAGCCTACTTACTAATTTCTTTGAACTCACTGTACAAAGGTCAACAGAGCTCACTATAGATATCCGAACATTCAGTTCATGAATTGTCACTCAATCTCAGTAAGTGACAGAACAATACAGGAGATTGTAGTTGGTGAGTAGAAGGTCATGTTACTGACAGTGCAAATGCCCTCAGGCAGTGAGACTGCACTTTGGTGCCCACTTATCAAAACTGCCTTGTAGGCTCCAAAAAAGATTAAAGTTTTGGGGAAAGAAAACTAAATCTGAATCAAAATGAAACAGGAACCTGACACTATGATACCCTGCAAAGTAGGCTAGTAAGTTAAAACAATTAAAATATTTGTGCATTTGTAAACTATACTTTTAATAATACCGCTTTTAGGTATTATAATTAATAATGACTTTACACTACTTGACATCTTGTGTTTGAGCAAAAGGCAATTCTATGTAGCAGATATGTCTATACTCTTATGCATACTAGGGTATACAGTCAGTTTTACAATAAATGGCTAACAGAGTTAAAAGGATAGAAAATAAATTACAGTTTAGTAGGCTATCAGAAAGTCACAAGTTGTACCTTTATAAGGTACACATGATCATTCATATCTGCCTCTGATGAAACAATGCGTGTTCCAGTAATGGTGTCAAATCAATTACTTGATTACATGCATGTTACAGCTATGTCAGTAGTTCTTGCAGACATTAGTGCCGAAATGTATAATGTTGTGCACAGGACATTAATGTGCCTCCAGAGATTTATAGCTCCAGAAATGTTCTAACCATATTAAAGCTTGTAGCTAAAGCTGATCATGGCATTGAAAAGCAACTGACAAATCAGTTATAGTCAGTACGTCACCAAGGTGGAAAAATCACACAAGTGTCAGTCTTTTAAGGCCAGTTTGCTGGTTATTGTCAAAATTTTAACTAGTAACCTGATAGACATTTTAAACATATTTTCTTGCTTCTTACAACATATCTGCTGCAACTTTTCACAACTAGTGCGAGGTAACAATAGATATGTAGATATGGAGAATACACACCCAGTTCTCACTCTTGTGTTCCACATCTAGTACCGCGTGTTTCCTGCTTATAGATTGATCTTCTCGTAACAACAAATCTGTGTCTTTTCGTCCGACAGAGTGTTGTTTCCCAGTCAGTAAATAATATGTATCACCTAAAAGAAAACCACTGTTCACTCTCTTTGAGCATGTCAAAAACTATGAAAAATTTACTACTGAATATCAAGTACCTTTCGAATTACTAAGAATCCACATTGTTTCTAAAGGAACACAATATTATACACTATATATTTAGGATACCGTCACTATAGTCATACTTATAAGCGGACAACACTAACAACACAATTTGCAACAAATCTTATTCGACATAAACACCAACACGCGCTACAATTCAAAACAAAAACAAACAAAATATCTTTGGTTTGCACAGATTATACAAAAATACATAAACCACCAACGAGTTTAAATTTCATAGAGTGGCGATAAGTCCGCCATGTTTGAGGCAAATTGAACTGGCGTCCGCCATGTTATTTGGGGTATCGGCTGACAGCTCGTATGCCACATCCACTCGAGAATTTTACCTATATACAGTTCCACCCTTTAAATAAAGATAGACTATTGAATACGGATGTGCATCAAGTTCCGTCAGAATTTTTCAAAGCTCCGAATTGACGAGCCTGGTAGTATATTTCCTAAAAATGCGGCAAAGAAATATCACGCACCTTTCAGTATTACAGTTCCAGTTCGAAGTATAACAGTTAGATGCGGTTTGCAATAACAACGAAAATGCCGTTGTGATAATATTTGTGTAGAATTTAATGCAAGTACATGGTACAAACGAGCTGAGAAACATACAGTAAACAGTAATTGTTATGGCGAACTATTTTGATCGTGGATATCCATCTGCTGTTAATGTGTTGTAACAATTGCTTTCATAAAGTCTAGTATTCACTTATCTTGTGTTTACTAAACCTAATAAGTCTACAAACTTCTAAAATTGCTATTAAAGGGTTTGATTGTAAACTTGGGTGGACGATATTTGAGTACAAAGACGAAAGTGACAACAAAATACTACAGTTAAAAATGCGCCTAGGTCACCTGCCAGAAAAGCAATCCACGTCGAAATAAGGTATCCTGAATAACTTTCCTTATTGCCATACTCAAACAAGTAACTTTGGTACTGAAATTTCACTACAAAGACGAAAGTGACAACAGAAAATTGCATCAAAAATGCTCCTAGGTCAGTTGCCACAAAAGCATTCCAAGTCGAAATACAGTATCATTAATAATTTTCATTGTTGCCACATTGAAAGAAGTACACAGTTGTTGCAAAGAACACAGACATGTACAACTGAAAAAAATCTGCCTGTCACTACTGCTTCCACACTTTACACTGGTTACATGTCAACCTTGATGGATCAAGTATTGTCAACAACAAATGAAAATACTTTTAAAGAAGGTGTTGACATTCTAAAGTGTGGTTTTGTCAACCACAGTAGCGGCAGAAGAAGAAATATATCACAACACACTAGGTAGAAAACTTAGCATTTTTTATGGCGTGTACTTTAAGGATAGGTCATCTGAAGCTTCACTCTTTGGGCAGCTAAGTGCCATCTATCAGGAATTTTGTTTGAGTGTAGACGGACTGAGATCAAACAAGGCAAAACATTTGGTGTTCTCGGAAGAAGTACTTGTCATTATATCACTACGATTTGTGTATTTAAATTGTTTACACACTTCAGGCATACTTCATCAGCAAAAATTGTATAGGCAATACACATTAAATACAATATAAACTAAATACAACACTTCAAACTCAGCAACAACATACGATAACTTACTCCTCTCAAGTGTAATGACTACCAAAAATATGGCGGCCGAGTTTACAGAAGTTGCCGCAAAGAGCACTATAACTCGTGTGTTAGCCACTCAATGAAATTTAAGCTCGTTGTAAACCACACACCATCGCTAGTATACCAGCGGGCGATACACAGACACACCCTATATCAATCAAAGACTTCCATTTACTTATGTGTGCATATTTCCTCGATCTAAGGGCAGGTTACCATAGGCATGAATTTTTTACACATGCATTCCTGCACCACCATTCCTTACATACATGTAGCGTTTCCACCTGCCGATGTAGGAAACGCTATTTACACGACTTTCAAGATGGCCTTTTAGCTTTTAGCTGTAGAGTTTATTCAGAAGTTGACGAAGAAAAAAACAGACGAACTACTACTGAATATAGAAGTGGGAATTTCGTAGGAAGTATTTGAGGACGGTAAAATAAATTGTGAAACAGCTTTCAGTAGGTTGTCAGTGTCAGTATAACGTGCTAATGTTAGCCATGACCTCGAAAATTGCTGTTTGAAACCTTTCACAATCAGAATGAATCGAAAAAACTTTCGTTTTGACGATGAAATCAATAATGAATGTTGCTCTATGGTGTGCAGGGTCTTATGCAGTGGAGTATTTATTACATGAAGCAGTCACAGCATGCACACAGTGACTTGATGAACATGGGCTTACATTATCGGAAAATAAGTCCACAGTGGTCCACTTTACAAAACAAAGAATTCAAGGTAGAGCTGATTTCATTCAATTGGGAGAAAGAGAATTTCCAGTCAAACCGTCATGCATTGCAGTTGGAATAATCATATACCGTTTATTATAAATGAAATATTAAAATCCATGAATGTTATGAAATCAGTTGCTGGCACTTGGTGGGGAGCCCATCCCTCTGTGTTAATGATATTATATAGATCTCTAATGAGATCAGTTTGTACTATGGAAGTTTCCTGTATGAAAATAGTTCACAAAAACACTGGCTAAGCTTGACAGTATACAGTATAGATGTCGCAGGATATTTTTGGGAGCCATGTAATCTACGCCTACCAATGCATTGTTAGCTGAAGCAGTGGAGATGCCTTTTAAATCCGAAGACGCCATTTAGCAAACAGATTCCTTATAAGGAAGATACAAGACTCAAGACATATTTTACATAGTCACCTTACTCAACTGCAAACAATATTTCCCGAGAACAATTTAAATGAAAATCAGCTTCCTTTACTGGTATTAGCAACGAACACCATTCATGAGATCCAATGTCACATTAAGCCAAATGTCATTTGTATTCCATTTCAGTTTCCCTTTAGTCGCCAATTTAGCAAAATTACAGTTCATCATTGTAACTTGATGACGTACTCCACACATAAGTCAAACAACGTCGTCATGCACTGGATATTTGAAGTATCATCAAAGGCATTATTAATATTTACAGATGGTTCAAAAGTAGGTACCAGTGGACCAGTTGGATATGCCTTCTTATGCCCCCAACTTTCTCCATACAAGCAGTATGTTCTTCCAACATTCTTCTCCATATACTCTGCAGAGGCAACAGCCATCAAAGAAGCAATAAAATTTGGAAGACAGACAGGACATCGAAATATAACGATAATAGTTGGTTCTAAAAGTGTTACACAAACTATTGAACTTCGAAAATGGAACTGTGACACAAATATATACATAGCAGAAATTATTGGCTTAGTGGCACAAAGCAATGACACAGGGACAGCCTTTTATTTGATATGGATTCCTGCTGTTTCGGCTATCACATATAATGAAGAAGTAGACCAGTTAGCAAAATCTGCAGTCAGAACTGGGTTTACACTTCATGCTCAAGTTTCTCCATCAGATCTTAATCCATGGATCAAAAGAAAAATAAATATATTCTGAAAAGAATACTGGAAATCATCTTAATCAGTTAAGACCAAATGGTATGCATCAATACAATATCAATACCGCAGAAACCTTGGTTCCATGATAAAAAAGGTCACAAGAAAATTAATTGCAAGTGTAATTTGGATGCAGTGTAATCATGGTTGTTTCCCAGCCCATCTACATAAGATAGGCATCCGTTACTGAAGAAGCGAAATCTGTTGACATTCAATATTAGTCTAACTGCTAGGAAGTCCTTTCTGAAAGCATTTGTCTGGAGTGTAGCACTGTATGGGAGTGAAACGTGGAAGATGAGGAATTCTGAGAGAAAGGTAATAGAAGCTTTCGAAATGTGGGGCTACCAAAGAGATAGGGTGCTACAGATGAATGATGAAAATTAGATGGGTATATCATGTAAGTAATGAGGACGTGCTCAGCATAATTGGGGGAGGGGGAGGGAGAGGGAAGGAGTTTCTGGCATATCCTGACTAAGAGAAGCGATAGTCTGGTTGGACACATTCTAAGACATGAAGAAATCGTCAGTGCTGCGCCGACTATATTCAGCGCCTGGGTGCGAAACCAAGGAAGGGCTCCTTTAAATTTTAGGTTTGTAGACTGGTGAACCAGTTTACTACTATTTGGAAAAAGCTGGCAGAAAGAGAACCAAAACAAAAATCATATAACGATTAATTATTATGTCTCTGCTAAGATATTAAATACAAATTATAAGAAGATAGGAATTTTGTTTTTTGTACATTCATTGGACTTAATTTTAGCCATAATGTTTGAGCACATTACTATTTATAGCAGCTTGACAAATATTATAAATATTATTAAAATATGTTAAAACAACAAAATGTTTCCTTCTACTTTTTCCCATTTTTCTTGTGGGTTATCGCTATGTATATCTAGACTATAATATTTATATGCACGTGCTTTGCAATGGTTGTCAAAGAGGGATCTGTGTATATCATGGTTTTTTAGTGTTCCCGACCTAGGTCAGCAAAAACAGAATCCTCGTTGCATCGCTCTGTCAGTAAACTCAGTTCTCCTAGCCAAGATGTCAAATTTAAGTAGAAGTCATTGTCGAAAACGATGAATGTTCATAAAGTTTTTCATACAAAAATGAATTTTATTTAAGTCCGTACTCCCAAACGATGTAAATTCAATGTTAGGTTGTTTTGTATCCCATCCTCGTCGCCACTTTTGTGTCCCAACTTCGTCGCCTCTTTTGTGTCCCAGCCTCGTCGTAGGTGTCGGTGGCCGAGTGGAATGAGACCGACACAGGAACAAAAATAGCACGCTGGTGCACGTACGGAGGGGAGCAGCCAGAAACTATAAACACTAAAGTAAATTAGAAAGAGATATATATTGCACAGAATGTAACAATACTTAGCTTTTACATAGTACTGCAGAATGTTGATACATAGTTGTTAGAGGCCTGCCTAGTGCCTGTACGATAGCAAAGTCTTCACTGGTGCCTATCTGATTACGAAGGTCCTAACTGGTTGCTATCTCCGTCCGAAGTGCACGATCCTTCAGTGGTGGCCACGAGCGGAGTTGTCGCAGAGGGTGCTCATGGCTGTCGTCGTGAGAACGCCGTACCGTGCGTGCATGGCGGCGCGCGGCGAAAGTAGGTGGCGCGCACTTTGTACTTGTGCGACACCACAGGTTGTGTGCATAAAGTTAAGACTGCGGTGTGTAATTGTTTGGCGTAAACTTCTGAAAACACTTCTATCATTGAGATGGGAAATAGTAATAGCAGCGCCATGTATTGGTTCTATGGTGTTGTACTAAACTGTTTATCTCTCACAGTACATGTATTCTGAAGTATTAGTCTGTTGCAGTGTTGCACTGGAGACAATGTAGTTCTGTATGCAGTACACCCTATTATCGAAAACTCAACGAATGCAGAAAGTCTGGTAATTCAACCAAGAGAGCAGTTTATGTCTGCTTAAATAAGACGTCATGGTGGTGTCAATGTGCGATAAAGTAAGCCTTGGTAATCGTTGAAGGAATGGCGTCAGCTGATCGTCTGTATACAACTTTCCATTAAATATAATATTTCCAGTAAATTGTCTGTGTTAGCAGCATCGATCATTCTATCAGCTAATACACGTCCCCACGTCCTACAGTGATTACTTAGTAAGGCACAAAGTTGAAATCAACCCTGTGTAACAGAACTATATATTCAGAAGTTGGATTATAACTGTAAGTACAATTGTCTCTGCAAAAGAAGATGTCTTTTTCTATCTCAATGTAGTCTTCACCAAAAGTTAGTAATTACAAATTTTAATCACAGTATTGTACCGAAAATTATGAATGCAGTGAGGTTGCTGATGAGTTTGTCTCTCGCATATGTGTATTATGTCTAGTGGCAGGCACAGAGCAGAAATATCTATGTCGTAAGCATTCACATGACCAGAACATATTTTGTGTCCTCAACAGAAAAAATCTACTACTCGCTAACTTTATCTTGGTCCTTTTTTGTTCACTTAAGACGGATGACTATGTGTAAATGGCCATTTTAGCGACGCTTCCTCAACTTTCTTGTTGCTTCTGTGACACATTTATTTAGATATTATTTCATGTTGTGTGGTTGCTCTGCGAAAAGTAAGTGGAGCTTCTTTGCAGCCAACCAAGCACTCATAAGATAAAATCAGTGTGAAGAGTGGATTTGTCTCAGTATCAAGTGGTAATTCCAGCTTCACGTTGAGAAGATGCCCAGGACACAATGATCTGTCTATAGATATTTCTCTGTATGTACAATTTAGTGGCTATACCCGTCAAAAGATGCACTTCTTTTCTTTCTATGACAATGCAAAGCATATGAGATACAGCTAGGAAGAAAAAAATATTTTGTGTCCTTCCTGGGCTAAATTTTACTTGCAGTGGCAGCGGTTTAGCTTGCTATCGTTGGCAACGAACTATGCGTTTTAGGAGGATGATTAATTTACTGACCAGAACAGAATAAATTATTTATTTTAACCTGAACATAAAGAATTATTCCCTTCATTCTACATGTCAAATTTTTGAAAAAGCATTCAACGGCCATTGCCAACATCAGCACACAACGCCGCCGCCATAAATAAAATTGTACCCCTTCTTGTAGTGTATTACACCATAGCTACGAAAATGAAAATAATGCAGTAAGAAATAATTAGTTTTTTAGTGTAGTATGTAACTAACGTCGCCTCACTTTGTTCTTTCCTATACTATGGTGCTTTCGAGACATTCCAAAACTGAACGCACTCAAAATGTAATGAGGATACACCAAAACCATAAAGGGAACTACATAAATTAGATTTTCCTTGCAAACAATTCTTATGTAAATTAGAGCATCGACTGACGTGAGGAAATGTCGTTATGTTTTAAATTCAAATGTTCTCCGTCAAAAGAAGCAAAGAATTGTCGTTAAGCTGTGAACATACAAAGTGTAATCAGCAACTTGCTGCTCAAAGTCAGTTTGTATTTGCAATTATAAGATTGCGGCTCTTAATTCAAAATACTTCTGTTACTTAGGGAATATGCACGACACGATCATGTATTGTTTCTTTGCAGTACTACAAAGCCAACAGCACCTTTAGTGGTCCAATGCTGTTCTGTGGCACAACCATAGAAAAGAAATAAAATAATTAAAAATTCAGCAGTGTTAACTATTAGTTCTATGTCACACTATGTAACTAACAGGGCCTCTATTTGTTCTGTACTGTACTACACCGTTTTAGGCATTCCTAAACAGAATGGACTCAAGATGTTATAAGTACGCACTGAAATCAGAAATGAAACTACATACATTCGTGTTTCCTTGCAAAGAATTCTTAGTAAATGAAAACATCGATAGACGCGAAGGAACATCGTTAAGTTTTAACTTCAAATGATACCTGCGGAAAGAAGCACTTTCTTTTCTTTCCATGGGACTGTAAGGCATGCGAGATACAACTAGTAAAAAAAATTATTTTTGTTGTGAGATTTCAGGTGCTTCAGTCTTAAGAAGGAGAGAATATTTTTGGTTCAGATTCTTTTGATCTTTTTGGTTTTACTGTGCAAGACAATGTTTTAGCTGTGAACAGTTTTGATGCTAAAGACAATGTAGACAAATTGCTGAAAGACTTCCTGGAGTTATTTTCTGCAGGACTAGGAAAAGCTAAAGATTTTGCTGCACACATTACTCTAAAGGAAAATGCCAAGTCAAAATTTTGCAAAGCTCGTGTTGTACCGCTCGCTTTATGCGACAAAGTAGCACAAGAACTTCGCACATTGCAAGAAAATGTGTGCAATTGAACCAATACAAGCTAGTAAGTGGGTGAGTCCGCTTGTAATTTTGCCGAAGTCGTCAGGTAGCATTCGCATTTGTGTTGATTTCAAGGCCACAGTGAATCCACAAACAGTTCTAAACAGTTATCCTTTGCCGTGACCAGAAGATTTAGTAGACAAATTAGGTGCAGAAAAATAGAGTTGCGCAATGCCTACCTTCAGCTGCCACTCGACGAAGAATCACAGAAAATTTGTGTTGTCAATACTCATCTGGGCTTGTTTAAATATTTGAGTCTGCCGTTTGGCAGTGCATCCGCGCCCGCAATTTATCAAAGATATTTGGAACAGCTTACAGCTCGGGTGCCTTGTTGTTCAAGCTACTTGGACGACATAGTTGTGTTAGGCCGTAGCCAGAAGAACACATTGCAAATTTGAGAAAATTATTTCAAGTTTTGTCAGATGCAGGTCTCAAGTGTCGCTTAGATAGGTGTGACTTTTTAAAACCAGTATCTAGGACACGTGATAAACAGTCAAGGTGCGCACCCCATGCAATCACATTTGCTTGCCATTTGCGACCTGACAGCACCAAAAGATGTGACAGAATTACAGTCCGTCTTGGGAAAGTTAACGTACTATATTACGTTCATTCCCAATGCAGCACAAATTGCAGCCCCTTTGCATCGGCTACGCCGTAAAAATGCTCGATTTGTTTGGACAGAAGAATGCCAACGTGCATTTCTACAGTTAAAAGATGCATTGCTCAGTGATCGATGTTTGGTGCACTTCGATCCAGAAGAACCAGTTCTTTTGTAGGTTGATTCGTCATCGTATGGTCTAGGTGCAGTGCTGTCAGATAGACATGGGGATACGGACCGTCCGATAGCATTTGTGTCCAAACGTTTGACAGACACACATCGCCGTTATTCTCAAATAGAGAAGGAAGCTTTAGCAATAGTGTATGGTTTCACAAAATTCCATCACTATTTGTATGGGAGAAAATTTGAGTCACTGACCCCAAGCGTTTGTAGTCATTGTTTCATCCAGCCAAGCCGATTCCTACGTGCACGGCACACAAATTGCAACCCTGGGCACTGGTCTTATCACAGTATCAGTACGAGATTGTGTACAGACCCATAACTCGCCATGGAAATGCCGACGCACTTTCCCATCTTCCGATTGGCCCTGCTAAAGACTTTGACACTTCTGAGACGTCTTGTCAGATAGATGCACAGGAAGATAGTTTGTTGCAATACTTCCCGTTGAACTGCAGGAAAATTGCTCAGGCCACAGAAACGGACCCCGACTTCCGGATTTTGCTGCACAACATTCGCACAATATGGCCTCGTTCACAAGGTGACATTCAAAATTCACTGGTGCGTCGCTATTTTGCTAGAAAAAATGAAATTTTAGTGCATAGAGGTGTCATTCTACAGAGTGTCAAGAAAAGGACTGCCTTATTTCAAAATTAAATATCTCGAAAACAAAGATCGATAGAGGAATGCAGTGCCGGCTGCGGTGGCCGAGGGGACTAAATATTCAAATGTTTGTACATCTATCGGAACAAACTGCGTGGTCATCAGTCCGTAGCCTACAAACTACTTAAACCGAGGTAAACTAACCTAAGGACAAACACACACACCCATGCCCCAGGGAGGACTCGAACCTCCACGGCGAGCAACCGCGCGGTCCGCAGCGAGACGCTTTAGACCACTGGCTACTCCACTGCGGCCCGAGGGGACTGAGGCGCTTCAGTAACGGTCTGCACAGCCACTATGGTGGGGGTTCGAATCCCTCCCCCCCCTCGGGCATGGATATTTGTGCCGTCCTTAGTGTTAGCTAGTTCATAAGTAGTTTGTAAGTTTAGGGACTGCTGACCCTGTAGTTAAGTCCCATAAGCAATACAAACATTAAATAATAATAATAATAATAATAAACGGTATATTTATTGTGAAAGCTGTAAGAAGATCATACAGCAGTTTGAAATAATATTTACAAAAGCTGCTAACAGATGGCGCTGTAATCGCCATACGTAATTCCTAGTATAAATTGGGATCCGAAGCCCAGATCGCTCGTGTATATAAATGTCTGTAAATCTATCGGACCAAACTGCGTGGTCATCAGTCCGTAGCTTACAAACTACTTAAACCTAGTTCAACTAACCTAAGGACAACACACACACCTATGCCCCAGGGAGGACTCGAACCTCCACGGCGAGCAACCGCGCGCTCCGCAGCGAGGCGCTTTAGACCACTCGGCTACTCCACCGCGGCCCAGAGCGCTCAGTTCCACTACTGAAACGTGAAAGGAGGTTAGCGTACCGAAGGAAGAGATTAAAACCATTACTTCATTGAACAATGCATTTTTCTGGTGCTAGAGTACCATAGGTTAGAACGGAGTCCTATGGCAACGAGGCGAAGTTTTCAAGCACGATTTAATGTTCCAAAAGGACCCGACGCGAAAACCATTCGTACGCTCTTCGCAAAATTTCAACGAACAGGCAGCGTAACTGATGATCTAGTGGGGCATTTTGACCGCAAGCAAACCGCAGTTACGTCTGAAAATATCGCCACAGTTTCTGGAACTATTCAGCGAAAACCAATGTCATCCGTCCGTAGAAATGCATCTGAGACTGGTTTGAAGCGTTCCAGCAATCAGAAAATACTGAGAAAGAGCCTACACATGTTTCCATTCAAAATTCAAACGCACCAGGCCATACCGTTTCGAGCTGTGCAAAAAAGGTTTGGCTTTGGTAATTAGATGATCACAATGATTGATAGTGAAGGATTTACTGTTGGCTGCATCTGGTTTACAGATGAAGCATACTTCCACCTGAATGGATACGTGAATAAGCAGAACTGGCGATTTTTGGGTTCCAAAAAGCCATATTGGTGTGAAGTAAAACCCCTGTAATCTCCTAAAGTTACTGTGTGGGCTGCAGTATGCAGCTGAGGCATTATTGGCCATTTTTCATTCGAGCAATTTTGGAATAATTTGTCGCCACACAACAAGCGTTATAGGATCGCCAAGGTACTGAATGGTTTATGCAAGACGGAGCGCGACCACATCGGACCGAACAAGTGTTTCGCTTTCTTGAGGAATACTTAGGGGATAGAGTCATTGCTTTGGAATATCCCAAATTTAATGGTGCAGGCATGGATTGGCCTCCATATTCGCCGGATTTGACTCCCTGTGACTTTTTTTTGTGCGGCACAGTGAAAGACATGGTCTACCCAAAGCATCTCGCCACGCTGGACGGGCTTGAATTGGTGATCTCTGTGGCATGTGAATCCGTTTCGGTTGAGACACAACGAAATGTGATGGCGAATTTCATTCTTCGTTTGCGCCACCTCTGTAGTGCCAATGGTGAACATTTTGAAAACATTGTGATGTGATTGTTTACAAAGAGTGTTTCCATGCGATTATTTCACTTATGTATGCTGAAATGAGCTGTACAGCGCAAGGCGCCTTCTGTTATCATCTTTTGTAACGATTATTTCAAACTGCTGTATAAACTTCTTACAGCTTACACAATAAACATACCGTTTACTGCATTCCTCTAACAATCTTTGTTTTCAAGATATTTAATTTAGAAATCAGGGAGCCCTTTTCTGGACACCCTGTAGTTTCAAATGACAGTGGATAATCGCTTTTGTTGATCCCGCGAATTTTGCAAAAGAACATTGGGGAATGGTTTGCACTAAGCAATTCGCATGACGACACTGTACTTGGCAGGCTATGGACGCCCATATAGAACAGATGACGTCATGGTGTTCAGTGTATGCAGCCAATCATTCTGCCCCACAACAGAAGTTTTTTTCTTCGCCAAAAGCAGCTTTACCCTGGCAACGAGTCCATATTGACTATGCTGGTCCCTTCTGGAACACTAAGTGGTTTATTGTGGTTGATGCTTTTAGTGGTTACCCATTTGCAGTGCCAATGTCTTCTACAACTTGTAGTAGCACGATTAGGGCATTGTCTTCCATTTTTTTGTCTGGAAGGGAAGGAGGAGGCTTAGGGTTTAATGTCCCATCGACAGCTTGGTCATTAGAGATGGAGCTAACGCTCGGAGTTTTGGGTAAGGATGGGGAAGGAAATCGACTGTGCTCTTTGAAAGGAACCATTCTGGCATTTGTCTGGAGTGATTTAGGGAAAACCTAAATCTGGATGGTCGGAGGTGGATTTTACCACCGTCCTCCCAAATGCCATTCCAGGTTACCACTGCACCACCTCGCTCGGTCTTTGTCTGGAAGGTCTCCCTGAACTGATAGTCTCTGACAACGTCCCTCAGTTCACATCGCAAGAATTTAGTTTCTTTTGCGCATGCATTGTAATTAAGCATCTCATCAGTGCACTGTTTCATCTGCAGTCGAACGGCGCTGCAGAACGCTTCGTCCGGACATTTAAGCAGCAGATGTCCAAAATTTGTACAGCGCACTCACGGGAGGCAGCTTTGCAACTGTTCCTCGCCTCCTATCGCTCGCACACACGAGAAGGATCAACGTTAGCCGAACTTCTGCACGGTCGCCGCCACCGCACCCTGCTCCATTTGGTCCACCCACCGCGCAGCCCGGATCAGCAGGCGCCGACACGCAAGTATCGCTTCATTCCATGTAACCCAGTCTTTTTCAGAGTTTTTGGCGGTTGCAGACGGTGGGAGCGGGGCGAGATCATTAAATGTGCCAGTGCTCACATGTTTGAAATTTCAGGACCTGATGGCATCCTTCACAGGCACTGCGATCAATTCGCCCTTGTAACGTACCCTATGATCCTTCTGCGGTTCTCTCGGTAGATACGCGCCACACGCAGTCCGCACGGCCTTCGCCGCCAGCGCGACCCTGGTGACTGCCCCCGTCCAGGTCTCCATGACACCGTGGCCCATCGTCATGGAGACGGAACCCTCATCGCCTCCGCCTCTCCTGGACGTTCCCATGGAACTGGACCAAGACACTACGCAGCATCCTACGTCTACGTCACCACCGATGTCACCGTCTATGTCATCTTCTGCGCCCCAGGTAGTGGACATGGGCCCTTTGGAGGTTTCTGCGGAGGATGTTCCCTCAGAAGCTCAGGCTGGATGGTGGGGCCTGGCCGATTGACATCCTCTGCAGCTACAGAGTCCGGTCCATCAGTAGGCCTACATCCACGAGCCTGCCTCCCACCCCATTGTAGAGCTCCCTACATGACAATGGTTGGGTGCTTTGGGGAGAGGGATGTTGCAGTGTGAAGTCAGCGACACACCAGATGCAAGAGAACGATCGTGGAGAAGGCTGCAGATGATGTCTGTCAGCCAATCTCATGCCAGTGCCGCCCGTCTTGGATGGAGTTATTGGAGAAGCGCGCCCTCTACAAGCTCCTATATCTAGGTTGTCATATGTCTGGACAAGCCCATCAGAACTCGGCTACGAACTAGGCAGTAACTAGGTCCCAGAACAGAAGACAACGCCACGAGAAGAGAGAAGAACAGACAGAAGTTAATCTTCAGTCAATAAAACTTGTAATCTAATCTGTAAAGATGTTCTACATATCTACGAATCCTGCACCAAAGCTTTCCTGAAAGACAAGCTGACCAGGGACGAGAACTCAACAAACAGCGACGAGGATGAATCAATTTTTTGTGTCATACCTGGGTTAAATTTTACTTCCAGTGGCAGCGGTTTAATATGTCAACGCTGGCAACGAAATATTCGCATAAGGGGATCATTAATTTGCCGATCGGAACAACATTATTTATTTATTTCATTATCAACACAAAGACTTACTCACCGCATTGTATGCGACTGATTTATCAAAAAGGATTCAACGGCCGTTGCCAACATCATTACACTACACCGCTGCCATAAGGAAAATCGTAGCACTTGTTTTATTGTATTACACCTCAGTTATGTGAATAAAAAACGGAGCATCGCCATCTATTAGTTATTTGGTATGCTATGTGAGTAACGGCACCTCTATCGAATCTTTGCTATTCTACACTGCAATTCCAGCAAGCATACACCAGAAACTACAAATTATGATACTGTTTCTCCCACTGATCCGATTTTGATGAAACGAAGCTTATATGTTGCCCAAGGTGCTCTCAGTTGATCTATGAAACCCAATGAAAGTTCGTATAGTACTTTTGGTGATATCCTGTACTACGCCATACTCATAAGCATAGTATACACATAAAACTTCAAATTACGATATCTTTCCTTCCTCTGATCCGATTTTGATGAAATCAAGCCTATGTTACTCTCTAAACTATTCTCAATTTACCTGTGGAAACCCATGAATGTTCGTGTAGTACTTTTGGAGATTATACTCAACAAATAGACATACACGATGGCTTTTAAACAAATGATTAAATTATGATTTCTTTATTTTCTCTGATCCGATTTTAATTATAGAAGCCTTTATGTAACTGCACAATATGCTCAAGTTAAGTGTGAAAATCCCCATGAAAATTCGTGGACTAAGTTTGGAGAAAAACGTGTTCGAAGAGACAGACAGACATAACAAATATCAAATTACGATATTCTTTCCAAGATATGACTTTTATGAAACGAAGTCTATATGTTGTCCAGAGTTACGCTCAAGTTACCTGTGAAAACCTCATGCAAATTCGTGAAGCTGTTTTGGAGATAAGAGGTTATTAATAGTTGAAGAAACAGACATGACGGTTACTGAAATCTCTTAAAATTACGATATCTTTTCTGTTCGTGATCCTATTTTGATAAAATTATGCCTGTATGTTGACCCAAACTTTTCTCATGTTTCCTGTGAAACCCGTATGAAGATTCGTCCAGTAGTTTTGTAGATTGAAATGAACAGCGACAGGCCTAATTTACAGATTTATTATTAGTATAGATAGATGAGTAACAAATCAATTTGAAAATCTCATACTGCCATAACTCCTGAATAGTTATACAATATCACATTTTCTTGCTTTTCTATTTGCAGAGTTCTTAACCCTTAACCTCGCATGGTATCAGCTCTAGAAAAACGTATTGTATGCCTGGGGTCTTTTTTGACCCCAAAGTGATTCAAGCGACTTTATGGAGATAATATTTGAAATATGTTCATAAAAAGTAAATATAATTTATTGAGGAACATATGCACAAAGTTGATATTACAACTTCACAATTTCTTCATGTAATTAAGTTACATATAAGTTGTAATTACTTACTACATTTGTGTCAAATATGAAAACATGTTTTGTTTAGTTTGTTTGGTTCCAAAATTTATTTTAACACAAAATATTCATAACCCACAGAGTATGTACTAATACTGTAATTTATTAGTACCTATTATGTGTAATATCATTTACATGGAATTTTATTAGAAATACACTCCAACAAGCTCTCAGTGTCAATCCAGTTCAATCCAGCTTTCAAGAAATTTGTACATAACTTTATTATCTTTTGCATGACTATTGGTATGCATTGCTATTATACTCAGCACGTGATTGCTGATAAAAAGTCTGAAACAGTCTGTCCTTGTCTGTAATTGTGGTCTAAGGTGACGTGGGATATGCGCAGTTTCACGTATTACATTTCTTGAGACCTGCTTGTGGTACTGTGTTATATGTTTCTGCCCACTTGTAGACACAAAAGTAGATGCACTAGCTACTTGAATGCCATTATCATCTTCTTCACAGTCACACACATCCACTTCACCTCCGCCCTGTACATATTCCTCTATCATATCCCCACCAGAGTCACTACCATCCTTGTTTCCAAAAATTGATTCATTATCATTGTCAGTTTTCTGTAAATCTGCCAAAGCCTGTTTCAGACTGTAGCCCCTTGCAAAACGTATATCACCATCCATTATGAATAAACTATAACGCCACGTCTTCTTTGCACAAAGCTCAATTCGAAACTGTGAATTTGTCATAACGGTGCATGTAATTGTATTTTCTATTCATTGTTTACAACAATGTACAAATGCCAAGATTTATTTTTGTAACAAAACTTATGACACTGAAAATCACTTATTGTATACCTGGGGTATTTTCTGACACCTCCGCAAAAATTTCAAATTGTTGTACTGCAAAATGAGATATAACCATAAATATTTTATCAAGTTATCATAAAAAGTCTGTGGATAGCATATCTGAAGGATGAGTTGTCTACACCCACATTAAAACTGTTTATTTATGGTTAAATGAGCCTTGGGGTCTAAAAAGACCCCATGTATCATGCGACAGTTAAGTGCCCACAAGGGGTGTTACAACACTCCACGCATTCTAATCGATGGTTTATACCATAATGGATAGGAGTGTAATTTCGTGATATTTGTAAACTTTCTAGAAATGTATGTGCGAGCTTTGAGTAAAAATAAAATTAACACATGAAGCCTCAGTTTCCAGAAAATTCTCAGTAGTAAGCCCTAGGGTGTTGTCAACATCCTAAGTACTCTTTATGTATGTAACTAGTGTTATGGTGATGTAAATGTTTTAGCTAATAACATGCTAATTTTGTATGAGTAAAGAGAATAAATGTGTAGTGATATGTGGAATTGGTTGTTTCTATAATAGAGGACTAATACTATCAAAAATTAATAATTTTACAATAATGGGAAATATTAGATATGCTTCAAAAATGGTAATGTAACACTTTATTAATTTAAAAGTATATATTGAAGTATGGCAATGTAACATCTGCATCAACAACAGTTGTCTTCTGCCATCTCCAGATACTTATGCTAACAGGGTCATAGCAAAATCTGGTGATATACATCTGAGTAAATGTGCTTACTATGTCTATTTTCATTCATTGCTTTCATATGGGATCATAATCTGGGGAAATTCAACATTGACGTATTCATTGCACAAAAGTGTGTAATCAGAATAATGCTGGAGCCCAGCCAAGATCATCCAGCAGACACTTATTTAGGGATCTAGGGATCTTCACTGTAGCTTCAAAATATATATATTCTCATGGAATTTGTTATTGATAATCCGACACAATTCAAAAGTAATAGCAGTGTGCCTAGTTACAACACTAAGAGAAAGGGTGATATTCACTATTCAAGGTTAAATCTAACTGTGGGAGAGGAAGGTGTGAATTATGCTGCCACAAAAGTCTTCGGGCACTTACCAAGTAGCGTCAAACGTCTGACAGATAGTCAACTAGTATTTAAAAAGAAATTGAAGGAATTTCTCAATGATAATTCCTTCTACACTTTAGATGAATTTTTAGTTAAAACTTAAAATTAAAAACTTAAAATTGAATTTTTTTAAAGTAAATAAAGAAAAACAATAAAAATAAAAAAATCCTTAAATATTGATTGTCATGTATAGACAACATTTACTAAACTTACATGTTCCACATCATTAAGAAATGTCGTATATATGATATGTGGAACAAGTATTAATCCTATGCCAGTGTGGAATGTCTTATATTGGACCGACATGTCACACTATGAAAGACAGATGTGATGAACATAAAAGCCACACAAGATTGTCTCAACCAGAAAAATCGGCTGTAGCCGAACACAGTCTTGATTTGGGACACTGCATGAATTATTGAAGAGACCATGATCCTCTCTTACGTTTCCACCTACTGGGACTCCATAATTAAAGAGGCCATCGAAATATGCATCGCCAAGGATTTAATTAATAGAGACATGGCATTCCAAATTACTAAAGAATGGGAACCGGCCTTGGCAGTACTGAGGCAGCGTCAGCCGCAGACAGATGATGGTCACCAATCGGGTGATGGGTCATCAAACTCAAGACGCTTAAAACACGCACTTTTTCCTCCGTTTGTCGTGCACACAATGGGTCTGCCACCAGCGGCCGCTCTTGCCCGCGCCGCGCCTGCGCAGACCACCAGTGGCCCGTTCAATGGCCCTCCACTAGGGGGCTGTCCTTGTTTACGCCGTCGACATTCTGGTCTGCGATGACGTCACAGTGGCAGCGCCTGCGCCGTGATAACAAGCCACCATATATATTGCGAGCAGAGAAGCAACAGCGGCGACATCCAATCCTCCAGCTGTAGATAGTGCCGGGCTGATCTCAGTCACTTCAGTTGGCTACCTGCTCCCCGTTACTTCCTCCTGTTTCTGCAATTACGTCGCAGTATGCTGCTCGCTGTCACCGCTGCCGCTGTCGTCGCCTGCCGCCCCTGCCTTCCGCCCTTGCGGTCGGCCGGCCGGACTGCCGCCGCCTTCGCTTTGCCCTGGTCAGCAGCTCCTCGCGCGTCCTTCGCCTGCTGGTTGCCTGGTCGCTGCACCAATCGAGGCTCGGAGCCGTCCTCATGCTTCTCGCCGCCGCTGCCGCCGCCACCGTCGCAGCTTCCGCCCGGCCGTACTCGCGGCCCTCCCGCCGGCGAGGACCCGGCGCCGCCGCCAAAGCCTTCACCTCTGACGCCAAGCCGAGAGTAAGACTCTTACCTTATTTCTCTTCCTCTATTATGGATCAACCCCCTGTCACCACCACTTATTTTTTCTACACCACCCCGTCCCTCGCCTCCGCCACAACCACTTGGAGTGCCTCCTCTCTACTCTCTACTCTACGCCACCATCCCCATCTTTGTCATCCTGTCCGCCACTGCCTTCACTGCTCCTTCCTCGGCTATCTCTTCCGAATCCCCCCTGCACCGCCACCACCCCAAAAACTCCCTACCACCATTATAACCGCCCCAAAAGGATATCCGCTCCTCACCGTCACCGCATCGCCTGCCAGAATCGCCACTCGTCGAACCACAGTGGCAGAATCGCCTCTCGACCCCAGCCCCGACCATCAGCAGTCAGGCCCCGCCCTCCCCCGCCACATCCAGATTCAGCCCATCCCTCTTCCCATCGTCACCACCTTATCCAAGAAACCAGCAGCAAAACCTTCCAAATGCACTAGTGTGGATCCTGCTCCTGTCCTCCCCAAAAAAGCTCCCTCCACCAAAGCCTCCACTCCTGACCCATCTTCACTGACCACTGTCCTCTCCCATCCCGATCCCAGATTTCTGGACAACCACATTCTCTCAATTGAAATCAATAAATACTTCCCCACCACCCATACAAGCTTCTTAGGGTTTTATTTGCGGACGGAAAAGTTAGTAGTGCTTCCTCCCACAAGTCCCCTAAAACCTCCACATTCTTGCGGATGCTGTTGCGTAGCAGTGTGCGTTTCTACCGCCCTACAGTACGCACGAGGTGCCGTAGTTGCTGTCCAATTCTTTATGGAAAGCATAGAGTTCTGACCTACCTGTTGTCTTCTATAGTTGTGTCCCCAGTGCAGAAGACAGCACACAGGTCGTTGGTTCTTCTACAGCATACAAGTGAGGCTAAAATACGTTCTGTTGGATGGAAGTAAAAGAAGCGACTCGCGAGATTTTTAGTTGTCAGGGATGCCATTTATTAAATAAATAACAAAATCTGAACAACTATTGTTAAGCCGACACGGCCTATGCTGCCCGTAGTTCATGTTGACACCTCGACTGTTATCACACTTATACAAAACTCTACTCATGACCGGCGCGGTCCGGCGCGTATAGTGGTCAGCTCGAGACTGAAATTGCGGCGCGTTGCGAGACTAGAGGGCACCTGACGCTCTATTTCGCGCCAAAACAGGGCCGTCACGCGCCTTCTGCAAAATCGCTCTTCTCTTGTTACAATAAGAGAAGGCACCTTAAACTTTTTAAACTGTCAAAACCTAGCCTATCCTTGAGAGATTTTTATCACAAATTCTCAGCTCTGAATAATTAATATTTAGTATATAATAAACAAAACTAATTTCAAAAGAAATCACGTGACGTGAAATGCAGCAGCCAATGCAAGGAGAGTACCAGTAACATAGGCGGGCTTTCCCATGGGAACCAGCGCCTACTGTGCCATATGCTACTGCTCCCCACCCCACATTTCAACATATGCTGCACTTCTGTCTTTCTTCCACGTTTAAGACACGTACGATGTTAGCAAAGAAACGACCAGTGGCCAGAAATATGAAGTGGCCATAGGGCAGGAATATCACACCCCTCCTTTCCAATTAATCCCTCGGAAGGACGCCGTCCTCATCAAGTCCGCATTCCCCAGCTCTCATTCTGACCTTCTCCTCCTTTTCGCAGGGGCCAGTTTGGGCTCCATGCCACCTTCACCCCTTACATCACCTCCACCTCCGGATCCCAACCTCAAGCTTCCTGCCGGCCTCCCACCCTCACCGCAATGATCACCAAGCTTAGCCCGGTGATCACAGAGGCTGAGGTTTTGACCAGCTCAACTCCATCCCCAATTTGGAAATCCGATCTGCCATGCGCATCCACAACGGCACTGGCCCCACCTACCTGATGAGGGTGTTCTCCAAATCACCCTCATCCATTAACTGCCTCCTCACCAATGGTGCACTAATCTACAACCGCCGCTGCAAGGTGGACCCCTCCCGCTCCCCAACCCAATCCTATTGATGTGCGTGATGCCTCGTGTACAACGATCACCTCACAGAGAAATGCCGCAACCCCACTGTAAGTCAGAACATTTCCTGAAACACTGTCCCAACCTCGCCTCCCCCCACATCTGCAACACCTGTGGCAGCCTCCACCCCACCTATTCCTACAAATGTCAGGCTCGTCCCATCCCACCACCCCTGAGCTGACTGTGGCCGGCGTTACCTGGTGAAACGTTGTTGTGATGCCTCGTGAAAGTAGGAGAAATGCGCACGTTTCCGAAATTGATAAAGGTCGGATTGTAGCCTATCACGATTGCAGTTTATCGTCTCGCGACATTGCTGCTCGCGTTGGTCGCGATCCAATGATTGCTAGCCGAATATGGAATCGGTGGGTTCAAGAGGGCAATAACGGAACGCCGTCCTGGATCCCAACGGCCTCGTATCAGTAGCAGTCGAGATGACAGGCATCTTATCCGCATGGCTGTGACGGATCGTGCAGCCACGTCTCGATCCCTGAGTCAACAGATGGGGACGTTTGCAAGACAACAACCATCTACACGAATAGTTCGACGACGTTTGCAGCAGCATGGACTATCAGCTCGGAGACCATAGCTGCGGTTACCCTTGACGCTGCATCAAAGACAGGAGCGCCTGCAATGGTGTACGCAACGACGAACCTGGGTGCACGAAAGGCAAAACGTTATGTTTTTCGGATGAATCCAGGTTCTGTTTACAGCATCATGATGCTCGCATCCGTGTTTGGTGACATCGCGGTGAACGCACATTGGAAGCGTGTATTCGTCATCGCTATAGTGGCGTATCACCTGGCGTGATAGTATGGGGTGCCATTGGTTACATGTCTTTGTCACCTCTTGTTCGCATCGACGGCACTTTGAACAATGGCCGTTACATTTCTGACGTGTTACGACCTGTGTCTCTACTCTACATTCGATCCCTGCGAAATCCTACATTTCAGCAGGATAATGCACGACCGCATGTTGCAGGTCCTGTACAGATCTTTCTGGATAAGGAAAATGTTCGACTTCTGCCCTGGCCAGCACATTCTCCAGATCTCTCACCAACTGAAAACGTCTGGTCAATGGTGCCCGAGGAACTGGCTCATCACAACACGCCACTCACTACTCTTAATGAACTGTGGTATCGTATTGAAGGTGCATGGGCATCTGTACCTGTACACGCCATCCAAGCTCTGATTGACTCAACGCCCAGGCGTATCAATGCCGTTGTAACGGCCAGAGGTGATTGTTCTGGGTACTGATTTCTCAGGGTCTATGCACCGAAATTGCGTGAAAATGTATTCACATGTCTGTTCTAGTATATTTGTCCAATGAATTCCCGTTTATCATCTGTATTTCTTCTTAGTGTAGCAATTCAAAAATGTTCAAATGTTTGCATAGTCTATGGGACTTAACTACGGGGTTATCAGTCCCTAAACTTAAAAAGTACTTATGAACTAAGACTAAAGACGGCACAAATATCCATGCCCGAGGGGGGATTCGAAACCCCGACCGTAGTGGCCGTGCAGACCGTGCCTGGAGCGCCTCAGTCTCCTCTGCCACCGCGGCCGGCAGCAATTTTAATGGCCAGTAATGTAGTTTCCCCTCGCTCCTCCCTGCCGCGGGTGCGCCTATATGCTGCCTCCAGGGGGGCTCAGAAGAGAATTTGAACCTCAGCCGCGCATGCGCATTGCAACACTGCGCTCACTGCCGCCTTTATTAAGCGGCCGCGCTACGATTCGTATACGTACTGTCTCCGCGACATAAGACGTTTCACATGCGATAAAAATACTTTGAATGTGCATAGAAAATGATTTGATAGAGGAACGAAACGAACAAAAATAACTTAAAAACTCATTTATTTCCTTTTTCACGACGAGAATTTTTTTCCGGAGGTTCACTGAACTGGAGAAGTGTCATTTAGTATTATAGTATTGTCTATTTAACGTTTCCCTTAGGCTTATCTCTAGCCACATCCCCAGAAATCGTTACATTTGGAACAAAGGTCAAATATTATTGAGAAGGAAGAATAGAAATGTCATTGATGGTCGTATCACTTCCAGGAATCCCATTCTTCGTTTTCTAATCAGATCAAAGCCACCAAATCGATGTCACTAATTCCTGAGACAGCGATCTCTTACAGGTAACATCAACTATTGCATGCCATACTACCATTATATGAGTAAGAAAGGCCCAAAATGTGTTATGAATAAGCAACTCCTGCAATGTGTTACAAGAGACGAGATTAAGAAAAACAATTCTACAGGAGGCATCAGTGGCGTAACTAGGACTTGGCTTTGGGGTGGGGGGGGGGGGCGGATAGATCTGCTTGACGAGCACAAAATTTTAGTCAGTTTCCAGACAGACTACCATCTACCACTCCCATCGAAGAAACTAATTCACTCCCTTCCAATGAAAGCTTATGGTAAAACACCCCAAGTTTCTAATCTTTGCCAGATTGCTGTTATACGAAATCTTTTTCTTTAATTTTCTCTCTCCCTCTTTTTTCTTTTCAGGTTCTGGGGGGGGTGGGGGGGTTCTATCCCTCTCATCCCCCCCCCCCACCCATAGTTACGTCACTGGGAGGCCTTCAACGCTAACCACTACACAACAGCGACAGAGCTAAACTTATTGATAGAGTGTTTATGCACTGTAGTTCTCACAGAATTCCTTTTTTTTTTAAAAAAATTATATGTAGTGATAAGAAATCGAGTCGAAATTGATTTTTGTGATTCTTCTGTAAGGTGCTGTTTCCATTAAACGGCTTACCGCGAATTATATCAAAATTCTTAGAAATACGGCGTATCAATATGGTGTCTGTGACAAATAATATGAAATACTCGATAGCTATTCACGCGGTCTTCGGAACTGTGCATGAATATTAGGTCACGTTTGTTCTAAGTTGTGTGAGGAGAACGTTACCCGCAGAAGCGTCGAGAAGGCGGCGGCGGTGGCGGCGGCGTGGTAGTGCAGGAGACGCTCACTAGATGGCAGCACGCGCTCTTTCCAGCGTCCTCTCTCACTTGTTGCTTGCGGCCTAGATTTATTTAGCTCTTCACGGCTGTCGGGCCCTTCATGAGCTATGCCGAAGGAGGCGATTCGCCCGCTTATTTGTCAGAGCTGGTAGACTGAGCAGAGACACTGTTGCCGTTGAATAACAAGGCCTTAGGCCGAAAAATCTCCAACTACAATATTCACATATACAGTGGCAGGACAAAACAGAGGGACCACCGCCGGAAATACAGACTTCAGCAAAAGTGTAGGCAATAATCAAGCCTCCAGGTGGCGCTGTTGTTCTAGACGCTCACTAGATGGCAGCACGCGCTCTTTCCAGCGTCCTCTCTCACTTGTTGCTTGCGGCATAGATTTATTTAGCTCTTCACGGCTGTCGGGCCCTTCATGAGCTATGCCGAAGGAGGCGATTCGCCCGCTTATTTGTCAGAGCTGGTAGACTGAGCAGAGACACTGTTGCCGTTGAATAACAAGGCCTTAGGCCGAAAAATCTCCAACTACAATATTCACATATACAGTGGCAGGACAAAACAGAGGGACCACCGCCGGAAATACAGACTTCAGCAAAAGTGTAGGCAATAATCAAGCCTCCAGGTGGCGCTGTTGTTCTAGACGCTCACTAGATGGCAGCACGCGCTCTTTCCAGCGTCCTCTCTCACTTGTTGCTTGCGGCCTAGATTTATTTAGCTCTTCACGGCTGTCGGGCCCTTCATGAGCTATGCCGAAGGAGGCGATTCGCCCGCTTATTTGTCAGAGCTGGTAGACTGAGCAGAGACACTGTTGCCGTTGAATAACAAGGCCTTAGGCCGAAAAATCTCTAACTACAATATTCACATTTACAGTGGCAGGACAAAACAGAGGGACCACCGCCGGAAATACAGACTTCAGCAAAAGTGTAGGCAATAATCAAGCCTCCAGGTGGTGCTGTTGTTCTAGACGCTCACTAGATGGCAGCACGCGCTCTTTCCAGCGTCCTCTCTCACTTGTTGCTTGCGGCCTAGATTTATTTAGCTCTTCACGGCTGTCGGGCCCTTCATGAGCTATGCTGAAGGAGGCGATTCGCCCGCTTATTTGTCAGAGCTGGTAGACTGAGCAGAGACACTGTTGCCGTTGAATAACAAGGCCTTAGGCCGAAAAATCTCCAACTACAATATTCACATTTACAGTGGCAGGACAAAACAGAGGGACCACCGCCGGAAATACAGACTTCAGCAAAAGTGTAGGCAATAATCAAGCCTCCAGGTGGCGCTGTTGTTCTAGACGCTCACTAGATGGCAGCACGCGCTCTTTCCAGCGTCCTCTCTCACTTGTTGCTTGCGGCATAGATTTATTTAGCTCTTCACGGCTGTCGGGCCCTTCATGAGCTATGCCGAAGGAGGCGATTCGCCCGCTTATTTGTCAGAGCTGGTAGACTGAGCAGAGACACTGTTGCCGTTGAATAACAAGGCCTTAGGCCGAAAAATCTCCAACTACAATATTCACATATACAGTGGCAGGACAAAACAGAGGGACCACCGCCGGAAATACAGACTTCAGCAAAAGTGTAGGCAATAATCAAGCCTCCAGGTGGCGCTGTTGTTCTAGACGCTCACTAGATGGCAGCACGCGCTCTTTCCAGCGTCCTCTCTCACTTGTTGCTTGCGGCCTAGATTTATTTAGCTCTTCACGGCTGTCGGGCCCTTCATGAGCTATGCCGAAGGAGGCGATTCGCCCGCTTATTTGTCAGAGCTGGTAGACTGAGCAGAGACACTGTTGCCGTTGAATAACAAGGCCTTAGGCCGAAAAATCTCTAACTACAATATTCACATTTACAGTGGCAGGACAAAACAGAGGGACCACCGCCGGAAATACAGACTTCAGCAAAAGTGTAGGCAATAATCAAGCCTCCAGGTGGTGCTGTTGTTCTAGACGCTCACTAGATGGCAGCACGCGCTCTTTCCAGCGTCCTCTCTCACTTGTTGCTTGCGGCCTAGATTTATTTAGCTCTTCACGGCTGTCGGGCCCTTCATGAGCTATGCTGAAGGAGGCGATTCGCCCGCTTATTTGTCAGAGCTGGTAGACTGAGCAGAGACACTGTTGCCGTTGAATAACAAGGCCTTAGGCCGAAAAATCTCCAACTACAATATTCACATTTACAGTGGCAGGACAAAACAGAGGGACCACCGCCGGAAATACAGACTTCAGCAAAAGTGTAGGCAATAATCAAGCCTCCAGGTGGCGCTGTTGTTCTAGCCGCATCTGGGTAACGTCCTTAATGCGTTGCCAAGTGTCAGACTCTGTCGTCGTACGTTGCACGGTGCTGATTGCGTGATTTCAGATGTAGGTAATAGACTTGCGCATAATAGTTCGCGATCGGGAGCGCTCACTTTAGTGCCGAGCTGCGAACTAAACGGAGAGCTACCGGTCGCGAACTAAAATATCCGCGATCGGTCGCGAACTAAAACATGCGTTAACGCTCGCGAACTATTATACCAAACGTATCTCGCTTCTAAGTTCGTTGGATTCTTTTCCGAAGACCGACGGGAAATAGCGAGAGGGCGCGCAGCAGTATTAAAAATCACGTGTTTGCCTTCTGCTGATGAGAGCCATTTCAAGGTGAGCGTCTGCCTACTAGATTACATATTTCAGTGCTACAAAATTTCTGTTTTGAAGTATTCTACACTCTGCAATATCTGACTAATATATTCCATAATGCCAAGATATAGAGATAACTCTAAACTTAAACGCAAGAAATTATCCACAAACTGTTTCTTTTGGTTTGTGTGATATCGTTAACGGCTCAAGCAGCAAGCGCATAAGCAGCTAAGTCGGGGAAACTTCTCCCTTCACCTGCATGCGCAGACCACGCCGATCAGCCGTCACTGGGAGCGGACGAACTAAAAGAACGCACGAACTAGTTCGGAAGAGCGCTCCCATAGGCGAACTACGCGAACTAGTTCACAGATCCCTCGCCTCTTAGTTCGTCCGCTCCTTTTCCTAAGCCTGACGGGGAACAGCGAGAGGACGCGAGAGTGCGCAGAATCGCGAGATTCCCTTCTGCCAGTTACCGTCATACCGCGCTGAGATGCAGCTCAGCTGTAGTTTCATAGTTCACTGCCACAAATTTTCTTTTCTAAGTAATTCAGCAGTGTGGAAATATAACCCTCATTCCATAGTGTAAAGAAGTAAAGAGAACTCAAAACTTAACATCGTTTGCATTTATATGCGAGAAATTATGAATCAAACATTTTCTCTCGCCTGCATGATATGGTTGACGGCTTGCGGGGTAGAATGTTGAGGATAACGTAGAATGTTGAGAGGGGGAGTTGAGTAATGACTTCCCTCAGCGCCTGTTGGCACAAAGTCCCTAACGAACAAAGTTTCAAAATTAATATATTTACATAGCTAATAATATGTAATGCGACATTAACGACATTGGGTTTCAATCTTTACATTCTGACGACAGGCAGTAAACTATAGTTTTGTAGCTAATTAATTCTATACGGGTTCGTTACTTTATAGTGTTAGTGTAGCTTATACGACGTCACACTGCCTAGGGACGGGAGGTCTTAGGGGGCAAGTGCTGAACCGTTAGAGAAGATGTCTGTGCTGGCGAAATCTGACAATTCACCATAATTAATGAAAAGTGTGGAGTCATCCATATAAACACCAAAAGAAATCCGTTGAACTTCATTTAGACGCTGCCAGTCATATGTAAAGGCCGTAAATTCAGCTAAATACCTTAGGAATTGCAATTACGAACAACTTAAACTGGTAAGAACACCATGAAATATTGTAGGTAAGGCAAACAGGGCACTTGGAGGATGCAGCAGTTCCACTGAAGTGAGTGTCTGCACTACTCTGATATGTTACAGAGCCTATAAATACACTTTCCCGTCCTCTTTTGGAGTATTTCTGCACACTGTGGATGCTGACCAGGTGGCGTTGACGAAAGACACACAGAAAGTTCAGAGAAGGGCAGCTCGTTTTGTATAATCACGAGACGGGGGGGGGGGGGGAGAGTCAGGTTAGGGATGCACCAGTTGGGGTGGAAATCGTCAAAAGAAAAGCGTCATCCCTTATGTCGAGAGCTACTTACAAAATTTCCCGACCTTCGCCGACTTTCTGAGGTATACGAATGTATTTTGTTGACGCCCACCACTCAAGGAGATCATCATAATAAAATAAGAGGAATCATATCTAAAACGGAAAGCTTTTTCCGCGCGTTATTAGTAAATGGAATGGTGAAGAAACAGCCTGAAAGTAGATTTGTGATGGATATATTAGGCCTAATTTTGTTTTCAATACTTACATACTGTCATTCGCAGGAATTGCTTACTGTTGTAGTTTAGGAATGACAAGTTTCCACAGCACGGGATCATCAAGTCTGAAAGCAGTTCGATGAAGCCTCTTAAGTATGAAGGGTAAATAGGCCTATGTAGATGTAGGAGAAAATACCGGTGAAATCGTAAATCGAATTAGAATCAATCATTACAAATATGCGGACTTATTGTATAAATGGGATTATTTTGCAAGTGAAAAGAACTCCGACGAGCAACTCTGGAGCGAAAAGCAGACACTTAACTGCAATCAATCTAAGAGCCTACATTGGGCGATAAGAAGACTTCCTGAATAAGACTGTTAGATCAGTGAACTATATTTTTAAGTTTGGTGTTGTCTCATTAAAGTTATCTTAATTTATGTAGGCCTACGATAAATAAATAACTCCACATAGGTTTTTTATAGCCCCCTGTTACAGGATATTCAATTGGCACCAACCAGCCATAATTAGTTGGTGCTAAAAGTCTAAAAATTAAAGACTTATGTTCAGATTTTGACTGAGTTTGAGTAAAACTCGCGAATACAATCAACCATATATTTTGCAAGATCTATCATCAGGAGTTAACTTTCGTTCACTGTAATGCTATGAAGTCACGCTTATTTTGACATACGTTGCGCAATATAAAGTTTAAAACTATCAATTATTGGTGATAAATGATATGCAAGGCCTTAGTTGGCCTTCTTCACTGTTACGAACATATCCTAAAGGACAAATGTTATTCAAATCGAAAACATTTTAATGCCATCGGTTTTGCAAGCAAAACGGTGAGCGGCTATAACATCAACACAAGGCTGCACTCCTGAGAAATACCTCCAGAAAAGACTTTCAAATACTTTAATCGATATTCGATGTTAACAAATTTCTCTCAGTCATAAAATTTTCTTCGCTTTGCAATTCTAGATTTTTACACCCCGGCTATTATCAGTTATTTTGTTGTTCAAATAGAAAAACTCTACTTTTTGTCTCTCATTTCCTAATCTAGTTCCTCAAGTACTGCTTGATTTAATTTCTATACATTCCGTAACCCTTATTTAGTTCTTTTAGTACTCACCTTGTACCCTGCTTTAAAATCACTATCCATGTCATTCAAATGATCTTCCAATTCATTTCCTGTCTTACAGAGTGAGAATGTTGTCTACAAATCTCAAATGTTTCATTTTTCTCCCTGAATTTTTTAAACATTTTCCAAATTTCTCTTTACGTTCCTTCACAGTTTGCTCAATGTATTGAATGATATTGGGGATAGACTACAATCCTGACTTCCTTCCAAGCCACTCGTTACCTTTCAATTCTTATAACTTCTGTCTGGTTTCTGTACAAAATATAACATTTCACTCTGTGTATTTTAGCCTTACTATCTTCAGAATTCGACAGAGTGTATTCCAGTCAAAATTCTCAAATGTTTTCTTGGAAACTGTAAAAGCTATAAACCTAGGATTTCCTCTCTTCGACCTATCTTCTAGGGTCAGTCGTAAAGTATTGACTCTCTTTTCCCTACATTTGTCTGCAGGCCAGACTGATCTTAATCAACTCTGCTCTTACCAATTTCTCCTTTCTTCTACAAATAATTGGTGCCAATATTTAATATTCAATCTTGACAGCTATCTTCTTTGGAACTTAAACTACTACACTATTCCTGAAGTCTTAATGAGTTTAAGCTCTCTCATACTGAACTTGAAAACGTTCATTGGTAGCTAAGATTTTCAGTAATTTTGCTAAGTAATGAGATGATAACTTGATATTCAAGCATCTGCTTTTCTTTTCTCCAAACGTCTCTTTAATTTTCCAGTAACAGTATTTATCTTTCCCCTATCGATACAAATATTTACAGCCTTGCAGTTTTCCCCTAGCACTCCTGCATAGTTATTTCGCACTTCCTGTCGGTTTCATTTTTAAGAGGGTTATATTGTAACGCCTCCGAGAGAGTTAAACAAATTTTTCTAATATAATATCGTAACAAAATTCTCCAAAGTGTGATAAAATTTGTAAGGTCAAGAGTACGCTAATGTTTCTAAATTTCATTTGGAAAAAATGTGTATTTTTCCGAAAAATTACTGTACGATAAACTGCGCATAAACAACATAGAACCAATATCGCTGATTATGTAACGTCTATGATTATTGTAAATTAATCAATGCTCTCTATACTAATTGAATGTTGAACTTCAGCTGTCTGAATGTGCCAGCCACATGTATTTCTAGTTTGTTTGGTGTACAGAACTAAATATGTCTGTGATTTGTAGCCAAATTAGAACATGACTGCTACGAAATGCTAGTAGAACACACACACACATAAACCGTTTTATTTTCGCTTCCATACCACCCTATTACATCCCATATTGCCATGAAGTTAGAAAAAAAGAAATAATCAAGAAATTATTTCCACATAAAAACTGATGGAAATTATTGTGACAAATTACAACATGGCGGAAATGTAAAAGAATGCCCGAAACATATGATTGTAGTGGCACCACAGACCTATATTGCTGTATACAGTTATTATTGGTGTCACTGAAGTCTAAAACGTCTACAAACGTGCGAGTAGTCATGTGTGTTATTACAGAAAACAACCGTAGAAATACGGATGAAACGCGGCCCTAGGCAAGGGGGAATCAAGGGATAAATCCCCCCCACACACACCGAAAATTATGTTGTAATGCTTTACAAGTTGGAAAATGTACACGCTCCTGGGATAATCTGGCGTAACTACGATGTCTTTAGAGTTCTGGTCAATTCGGGTGTTGTATATGGCTGTAGTTTCTCGAGCAGCAAATCCACAGCCTGCTTTGACACTTACAGTAATGAGTCGCGTTAATTTGCTGTTTTAATTGATATGTTACCAGTTTCGATGAACTTTGGTTTTTTAGTGCTGTGGCAGCCCCTGACCGTATAGAGTGCCCGCACCACAGGGAGCCAAGGCGGGCTGCTGACCTCCCTTGTTAGGCGCTCACACATAATAACATAAACATAACCAACGGCCAAAGCCAGAAGAAACGGCGCTGTACGGCGGCACTACATTACGGTCCGCCATGTGACAGTGCCCAGCCAATGACAGCGCATAACCGGTTGTAGGCCTCCGCCGATGCCGGCTTCATAAGCGCAATGACGGAGTGGGGAGGGCAGTGCATGCTCAGCCACCGGCCGCTCCTACATTGGATCCAGCTGCCGCCGCACTAAGCGTAGTTTTCTCTGTAGAGTAGTTGTTTGCCTTGGCCTGGCGCCACACATAATAGTTTATCTGCTAATTTGTTCCGCTCTTATACTTGTTGTCTGTTGTCCCTAGCCGGCCGCGGTGGCCGAGGGGACTGAGGCGCCTCAATCACGGTCTGCACGGCCACTACGGTCGGGGGGTTCGAATCCCCCCTCGGGCGTGGATATTTGTGCCATAAGTTCATAAGTAGTTTGTAAGTTTAGGGACTGATGACCCCGTAGTTAAGTCCCTTAAGCTTAACAAACATTTTTCTGTTGTCCCTACATAAAGATCTGTTTTCTTGACGTTGTGTTGTTGTACGCCCAGAAGGCTTTTTTTGTTTAATAAACCGTTGGAAATTTGAGGAGTTGTTATCTTTCCTGCAGATCGCAAGACTTAACAAATAGTATGACCTTTATAAATGTTCTATTTGTCGTGGATAACATGTATCTTTATTCTTCTGAGTGTTTTTCCGATAACTACACTCTGCTTTAACTGTATGTAGTAACATGTTCTTCTCATAACACAATCTTACATTGTACGAGTATGCGTTAAATTCATCTACTACGGAAGTATTATCTTAAATTAAAGCGCGTTTAAACCAACTATAATAGCTTAAATCGTTATTTCGTGTCAGAAGGTCATAGTGGTACGATAAGGAAAGCTTTTGAAGTTAGGTAAAACAAAGTTGGCGGAGTCAGCCTTCAGTCACAGAGGCAAGTTTTCCAGTTACTGTGTGTCTGTGGGTCAAAGCATCAGTTTCGTAGCATCATCTCTACAATTATCATGTTGCTGTTGGCAATGATTATATACAGAGCTTTTTGCGAAGGGGAGTAACATTACATTTGTCTTAGTAATTCTTAATTTAAAAAATCGCACTGGCGTGTTTTACGGTCCACTTTAGATTTGTAGATTTGTAAGTTTTTGTAAGCATTTCGGATCAAAATAATCTAAATGATAAAAAATTATGTTGATATGATCACGACTCTAGTATTGTGGTAAAATCTATGCACCAAACACGTAATATTTTTTCTGACCGTATTTTAACAAGAAAAGCCAAAATTATATGATATTTGAGTTTAGCTTTGAAAACATACTCTTTTTTGAACTTTTACTTCTTCGAACTATCATTTTAATATCTCTCCCGCTGGCTGCAGTGGCCAACGGTCTGTGGCGTGCCAGACACTGTATGCACGGCCGCTGCGGTCGGGGTTTCGAATCCCCCCTCGGGCATGGATGTTTATTCTTAGCTATTTCATAAGTAGTTAGAAAGTTTAAGGAGTGATGACCCCGTAGTTAAGTTCCATAAGCTCTAAAACATTTGAACATTCGAATATTTCCCACATTTTCATTATATTTTTCCGTTAAATTATTATCAACTGTGTTGCCACGGTAGTTCAAAGTTTATTTTCTTTGCCTGTACTGGTTACAAACGACTATACCCTGGAACGAACATAGGTCACTGGCTGGCCGCTGTGAGGCGGTGGGCTGTGCCCCATCAGCCAGCCAGTGACCTGCGCGATCGCGACCTAGTCTGCGTGACGTGACGTGGGACAGCAGTGTACAGGTGTTCTCTTCAGTGTTAGTTCAACGCCATCTGTAATATAAAACTCAATAAATCTCTCAGCGAACAACCTAGAACAAATATGAACAAAATATCCTCTTGCTTTCTAAAAGGTTTTCACACAATCTTAACTGAACACAACTACATTCTGCAAGATTCAGAGTTGTTGAAAGGTAACAGCACTTTCTCAGAAAAGTGCATTTGTTCTTTATCACATGTACGTAAACTGAGGAGGTACTTTTAAAATGACTGTTGTAAATATAACAAATAACTTTTATATATGTTAAGTACTGGAGTTATTTGGAATTCAGTATTACCACACTTATTCCGTTTGTGATTTGAAACACGTCCACATAACGTGTTCCATTTAATTGACTTCCCATGAACAAATGTTGATGAGCTTCAGACATTCTTTTTTGAGTGTAGCAAGACACTCCACTCGCAATATGCGATATACCAGGCATTATATATTGATTCAGTTTTATCTGTATGGAAAATTCTCTCTGTTGTACATGAGGCCCCAAATATGTATTAGTGTGTATTGGCCCTGGCTTCCACAGAATGAATGAAACTTTGTCTGTAAGAAAGTTTAGGAAGTTCTAGGCGCGCCTCGTCTGTTTTGTGTCGTCGTTTCTTTCAAACGCTGGGTGTTGAATGTCTCTGGGCGAGAAGTAGGTTTGCCAACTGCTGAGCAGAACCCACTCTTAGCAAAGATTCCTAATGTAGCTTGCTCTTAACCTCCTTGGCTGGGGTTTGGTCAGGTTACCTGCCTGATGAATGGTGATGCTCTCTGGGCTCCCCTCCACTACCCCTCCTCTGGTAACGGTTAAGCAGTGGTGAAGAGAGCTATTCATTCACTTCTTGGTTTCTGGTAGGGTAAGTACGTCTGGGTTTGGTTCTGCTGTAGCCTCGTGGCTCGACTTAGTTCAGGCTCCATAGTCGTAGTTATGCCTTTTCGCGAGTTTAATTCCGGGAGTGGCAGCTACACTATGTGTTGTAGTGAGATTTTGCTTAATATCCTACAGAATTGCTAATTTTATGTCGATTTTTGCTGGAATCTGATTCCAATGCTCTGATAGTGTTTCTTTAGCATAGTTCTTGCACTTTATAACTTTTAAACCATTTTTTCTCCTGTTTAAATATGTTCAGTGTCTTTCGCATTCTTATCGTAGTTGAATTGTAAACTTTTCGGGGCTCGCGGTGCCTATACTGTTCGTACTTTGTCGACAGAACACATGGACGATATCAGACTAAGCCTTCAGCTTGTCCATCATTCAGTGAACATTAGTGGTTAATAATTGTATAGCTAATTTGCTAATGTGTTTCCTAGTAAGTGTAGCTTGATAATTTGAAAATTGTCCATTCTAACTTGTAATCTGTGTACTTGTCGGCCCATGTGTGCGCCGATTAGCGTGTTCCCTGTCGTGGTTATTGCCGTTAAAAAGATATTTTTCCTCTGTGTAGAAAGAACCGTTGCACGACGTATATCGTGTTTTTAATTTTCATGAAATAGAATTATTTCACTTATCTGAATTTTTGTGACCGAACTCTGTATTGTGCTGTAGCAATCTGTAACCTTGCTTATCTAATAGATATCATTCCTCAGATCAGAAAGAATGGTTACACGATATATTTTGCGATCTTATTCTCTTCGAAATTGATTTCGTTAACTTTATGCATATTTTGTGTTCAGACAGTAGAGTGCTGTATTGATCTAACAACTTTAACCTTCTGTAGTTATCTTCTCCCTGTGCTAAACGAACGGCAGAGCGACCGTTTTTAGATATTATTTAATGAAATCTTGATTTAACGTATAGTTAGAAGTTCTAGGGAAACTTTAACTTCCATCTGTACACCGCACTCTGTGGTCTTAAACCAAGTGTGTTCGTTTCTGATAGTTGATCATGAGGCTAAGCCACTAGCTCGACACGTTATGTAAGCGAAGTACTATTTCATTGTGCGTGAGTGAACCTTCGATCTGCATTCTCCGCATTGCTTGGCTGTCGTCTTGGTGTATTGGTGTTGGGTGCTTGGTAAGTACCTGCATGGCATGGTGTATGAACCAGTGTGTGAATGTGCTGCAATTCCTCCGTTCCCCCCCTATGAAACGTGATGGTAATTAACCTGTACTCAGCTTTGCAGGTGGGCAATTTTAGGGCCATGTAATTGTGGATAATTTTGAATATTTTGTAAGGTGTGTTTTTTATTGTATTAAAATAAAGGTCTTCCCCCTTGTTGTTCTTCTGTTGAACAATAAATTAATTTGTTAAACTATAATTTTTGTGCTAATTCTCCCCTTATCATTTATTTTGAATTGATGTGGGGTAATTTGTTCATGTATCTTGCGATTCTTCTCCCTTTGGAGCATTATTTGCGTTTCCGTTGACAACAGTCATGATTTTTGACTTAGATCCATGACTGCGGATCATTATTTGTGTGCAGTTTCCTCTAAAGATTGCAGTAAAGGTAGACTGTTTGCTTAACTTATAGAATCAGTTTTGCTTAAGGGAACTGTATAATCCAGCTAATATTTGTCAGAAGTCACGTCGTTGTATCTTGCTACCCCGCCATATGTGTAGAACCACTCGTCTGTTTGCCCTATTAGTATCTATGGTTGAAGGTTGTATAGAGATCATTGGTGAATATATCGCAGTGATTGTATTATCTCTGGCTTTTGTGTGTGTGTGTGTGTGTGTGTGTGTGTGTGTGTGTGTGTGTGTGTGTGTGTGTGTGTTTGGTGCCCAGACTTTTTAAAAAACTGGTTGAAACTTAAAGATATTTGCCAGTATTGCAATTCTTTTATCTCCATTAATCTTATGTTTAACTTATTATTTAGTAGCTTCAGAGAGATACTTTTCAATTTGGATATGAATTTTTCTATTTGTGTACAATTAATTCTGCAGAGGTGAACTGTATGTTATTGCTCTCCCGGAGTCGGTTCCCCTGTGGAGTAGACCGCCCTCCACACCTGGCCGTGTGGCGGGTACATCAACTCCGGCCTCCTACAGCACCAAAACATACGCTAGCCAGCCAGCCAGCAACAAACAAACAACGTAGTCACAACAAATGTGGACGGCAGTAACCGGGACTGCTTTCTGCAGAGGGCGCTGTATCGGCAGGGAGCGCTGCGGCGGCGCCTCTGTCACAGGGAGATCACTACGCCGCTCGTTGGTTGGCTGCAGTACTCTACTTAAGCTCAGGCAGCAGCCGACAGCGAATGAAGACTACAGTGCCTAGGACCTCTCTGCGACGATGGCACCCTGCGATATCTAGCCCCGGCGGAGAGCTATGCTGCGATGCGCGAGGCCGTTTCCCGTCAGGGGTTGTAATCCCTCCTCGGGCATGAATGTTCAAATCAAATGTTCAAATGTTTGTTAAACTTATGGGACTTAACTACGGGGTCATCAGTCCCTAAACTTACAAGCTACTTATGAACTAGCTTACACTAAAGACGGCACAACTGAAACTTCCTGGCAGATTAAAATTGTGTGCCGGAACCGGGACTCGATCCTGGGACCTTTGCCTTTCGCGGGCAAGCGAAAGTAAAGTTGTGAGGCGGCATCGTGAGTCGTGTCGGGATAGCACAGTCGGTAGTGCGTTTGTCCGCGAAAGGCAAAGGTCCCAGGTTCGAGTCCCGGTTCCGGCACACAATTTTAATCTGCCAGGAAGTTTCATATCAGCGCACACTCCGCTGCAGAGTGAAGTTTCATTCTACTTATGAACTACTTACGAACTATGACGGCACAAATATCCATGCCCGAGGGGGGATTCGAACCCCCGACCGTAGCGGCCGTGCTGACCGTGACTGAAGCGCCTGTCACCTCGGCCACCGCGGCCGGCGGCATGAATGTTTGTGCCGTCTTTAGTATAAGCTGGTTTATAAGTAGTTTGTAAGTTTAGGGACTGATGACCCCGCAGTTAAGTCCCATAAGTATAACAAACATTTTGTTGGAACTGTGGAAGGCCGGCCGCGGTGGCCGAGGGAACTGCGGCGCGCCAGTCACGGTCTGCACGCCCACTACGGTCGGGGGTTCGAATCCCCCCTCGGGCATGGATATTTGTGCCGTCTTTAGTGTAAGCTAGTTCATAAGTAGCTTGTAAGTTTAGGGTCTGTTGACCCTGTAGTTAAGTCCCATAAGCTGTACAAACATTTGAAACATTTGATTTGAACTGTGGAAGTTGTTACTTTCAGTTGTGAAGAACTGGAACCTTGACCCTCATTCTGTACCGGGGCTAGTCCGGTTCCCTTGTGTCTTTGAGTTGGAAGAAGGAAATAAAATATTGTGTTGTAAGGTGAGTTTCTTGGCTCACAAGTTATTGTGCTTATGTAACTTGTTGAAATGTTTGTTAAGCTTATGGGATTTAACCGTGGCGTCATCAGTCCATAAACTTACAAACTACTTATGAACTACCTTATAGTAATGACAACACAAACATCCATGCCTGAGGGAGGATTCGAACCCCCGACAGGGAAAGGTCTTGCGCACCAGAGCATTGCTCCTCAGTGCGCTCGGCCTCTCCGCTACGGCTATGAAACTTGTGGAACAATCTGGTAGCTGCTTCTAAACTGACCATTATTTTCAATAATATCCTTGAGAATTACTGCCACAAAAGCAGTAATAATTATTAAGTAATATTTTGGAATTTAATTTTGAAAGACACAAATTATTATTTAGTAGTCAGGGAGGCAATTTCATGTGGTTTTGATAGCAACGTGGTAGTCGGACTAAGGTTATAAAATATTTAACGAGTATATACATAAAAAGTTATTATTTACGAAAGAGAGGTAGTCCGTCCATTTTTGGAGTATTGCTGCCCAGTGTGGGATCCTTATTAGGTGGGTTTGACGGAGGACATCGAAAGAGTCCAAAGAAGGGCAGCTCGTTTCGTATTGTCACGATACAGGGGACACAGCGTTACGGAAATGATACAGGATCTGGGATGGGAATCACTACAACAACGGCGCTTATCGCTGCGGCGTGGGCTACTTGCGAAACTCCAATCGCCAATGTTCTGCTGCGAATGCGAAAATATATTGTTGAATCCCACTTACATAGGTACAAATGATCATCAGAATAAAATACAAGAAATCAGGTGTTCTTTCTTCCCGGACGCTATTCGAGAATGGAATGGGAGATAAATAGTATAATGGTGGTTCGATGAACCCTCTGCCAGGCACTTAAATGTGATTTGCAGAGTATCCCATGTAGGTGTAGATTGCACGAAGGTCTATTTCTTTCTGCAGATAATCCTCTTCCTTTTCTTCTCTGGTATCATTTGTTGTACATCAGTAACGTATTTTCTTAAAGCCCACTGCCTATCCCTATTTTTATGTATCTCAGAGAATTTGATGCAACAATTTTCAGCGTACATGTTGACAGCACTTTGGCGCTCGCACTAACACCAATATTGCACTATTCTCCTCGACAAATGTTCAAATGTTTGTAACTCTAAGGGACTTAACTACTTAATATTCATAGAATATATGACTTCAACTGCGATTGGGCAAAGCTGAAAATGTGTACCCAGCCGGGATTCGAACCCGGGTCTCCTGCTTTCTAGGCAGTTGCGCTGACCCCTACACCACTGGGGACACAGTGATCACCGCACCTGCAAGGACTACCCATGTACGCCTCCCGTCAGATACAAATTCCCCGCTTCGCCCTGGGGCAGGGCGTTAGCGTTAGCTCCGTCTCTAATGACCAAGCTGTCGATGGGACGTTAAACCCTAAGCTTCCTTCCTCCAGTCTACCAATATCTATGGTCGAAGACCTGACCTCGATACGTGTCGGTGGTGCCATCTGTCGGACTTTGCACTGATTTTCAAACGGCCCTCGTGTTTTATATGGGCCTAAATGATCCTTTTCCGCCGCTTTAGGACTGTCATGAACTCCGCCTTTTTAGTATTAAAGCTTACAACATATGATCAGTTGCGAAGCAAATTAATCTTAAATTGAATTTTTAATTGATTGTATCTTTATTGACTGCCAAGGAAGCCAACATTTGTCTTCTCCCTTCCCCAATAGCCTCCGCTAAGCATCCTGGGAAATGCTGTACCTCTCACTACGTTAATGATGGCCTTACAGACCTCACCCACGCCGTCGCCGGTGTGCTGGTTGCGCCACTCAGCCAGACGCTGCCAGAGCTGGCGGTGAGACCTGTGCTAGGTGCCGGGCGCTTTTCTTCTGCCACACGTTTCCTGGGATGACCGCTCTCAGGTGCTCCCCCACCCTGCAGTCCGGCCGTGTTACCACCCGCGGGAAATCCTCGTGACGTCATTTCCTGGAGGCGGCGGCCACGGATTACTCGCCGACAACCGCCTGCCGGGCCACTTCCGGCGGCGCGCTGACACACGGCGCCGTCTCTTCCGGACGTGCCCGCCAGCGCCGCGAAAACTGGCGCCACCCCACTGGCGGACTGGCTGCCGCTCATTGCCGCCGTAATTTCACTCGTGCGGCGTCTGCCAGAAGAACCGTACCGCCACTGCGGAACTCGAGCGACGGCACCCAACTCCTGGAATACAACACGCTCAAAAGTACAGGGTGGTTCACGAGGAAAAGTGAATATTTAACAAGCTGCTAGTATTGATTTGATTTGATTTTCTCAGAGAAGCCAAAACAGTCTTGGTCCAACGCGCCACTGACCACACCGAAACTAAGTTTCTTGTGCGGTATCGCTCCCTGTATATCTAGTAAAGCCAACCGATGCCCTTGAACAGTGCAAGGAGTCTCTTTACAAGTTCTTTATTAGACACAATTTCTGTGGGTCTGGTTGTCCCAAATGTTCTGTCCCTTTTACTCACCAATGCAATGCATTCGAAGATTACATATGCTGCGGTGGAGTAGCCGAGCGGTCTAAAGCGTCACGCTGCGGAGCGCGCGGTTGCTCGCCGTGGAGGTTCGAGTCCTCCCTGGGGCATGGGTGTGTGTGTTTGTCCTTAGGTTAGTTTACCTAGGTTTAAGTAGTTTGTAAGCTACGGACTGATGACCACGCAGTTCGGTCCGATAGAAATACAAACATTTGAACATTTTGAAGATTACATGTGATGCAGTTTCATCACCGTCATCACAGATCCTACATTTAGGGTCCTCTTCTGTTATTCCCATTGCATGTAGGTGTTTTTTGAAATTCCCATGGCCTGTCAGCAATCCAACCATGAGTCTAATCTCTTTACTGTTCAGGCCCAGGATTGCAGAGCTTCTTTTAAAACATGGCTTTGGCATCATTACATTGCCATGTTTTTGTTGATAGATTTTGGTCCAATATTATACGTGCTGTCTTCTGAGCCAGTTATGTAGCTCCAATTTCATCATTGCTTTGGTGATAGTCAGGACAGGTTCCAGTCCAATAAATGGAGTCTCTGCCCCCATATTGGCTAATCTGTCGGCATGTTCGTTGCCACTGATCCCCGAGTGGCCAGGGACCCACAATAGGTTTACTCTATTGCTTTGCTCTAGCTCCACCAGAACTCTGTGACATTCTGCAACAATTTTAGCCCTTGTTGCAGGACCTGCCAGTGATCTCAGGGCTGCCTGGCTGTCGGAATAGATATAGATGCTACGGTCTTTGTAGCACCTACGCAAATTCTCCTCCACACACGCCCTGATGGCAGCTGATGGCGGCTGTTAGTATAGACAAATTACATATTTTTGGGAACATTTTGTTTCTGTAGGGACGACAGCGCCCATATGATAGTTTTATATACTCTCCTGTGAAAATAAAAATAGCACACCATGAATTCGTCGTTGCTGCAGAGAGAAATTTTATTGACACATTCTTGAGGAGGTATACTACAAACGATTACACAAGCAGAGGCATATGCACATGAGTGTAGAGCGTGCCCAATGTCGACGTTAGTACCCTGTACACCCTCCTTTTGCAGCAATGCAAGATGTAATTCTCCCATGGAGACGATCGTAGAGGTGCCGTATGTAATCTTTTGGAATGTCCTGCAAGGCAATTTCCACTTAGTGCCTCAGATGGACAAGATTTCGTGCCGATCATGGGGACTGCGCCACATGACATTTCATCTGGTTCCAAATCTGCTCAATGAGGGAGAGATCTAGGGATAATGATGGGCAGGGTGGTTGACGTACACCTAGAAGAGCATGGTGGGTTGTACGGGATATGTGTGGACGTGGAATGTTCAAATGTTCAAATGTTCAAATGATTGTAAACCTATCAGACCAAACTTTCAGGTCATCCGTCCATAGCTTACAAACTACTTAAACTAGGTACGGTTGAACTTTATTTCGGTTGTTCCAATGTGTTACATGAACTTTTGTGAAATTATTATACATTATGAGAACACATGCTGTTACTACGTGATTAACTGTAATGACTTAAAAAAAATGCTCAAAATGATGTCCTTCAACTTCAATGCATTTGGAAATAGGCGTAACGAAATTCCACTCAACAACGCGTAGTTGGCCTTTAGTAATGTTACCACATGCATTGACAATGTGGTGACGCATATTTTTAGGCGTTGTCGGTGAATCACATTAACAAACAACCTTCGATTTTCCCCACAGAAAGAAATCCGGGGATGTAAGATCCGATGAACGTGCGGTCCATGGTATGGTTGGTGCTTCTACGACCAATCCACCTGTCATTAAATATTCCATTTAAGACCGCTGCACCGGCCGGAGTGGCCGAGCATTTTGCGGCGCCCCAGTCACGGTCTGCACGGCCACTACGGTCGGGGGTTCGAATCCTCGGGCATGGATATTTGTTCCGTCCTTAGTATTAGCTAGTTCATAAGTAGTTTGTAAGTTTAGGGACTGATGACCCCATAGTTAAGTCCCATAAGCTCTACAAACATTTGAACATTCTTTTAAGACCGCTTCATCTGCACGCGAGCCATGTGCCGGACATCATCATGTTGAAAGTACATCGCCATTCTGTCATGCAGTGAAACTTCTTGCAGTAAAATCGATAAAACATTACGTAAGAAGTCAGCATACATTGCACCATTTAGATTGCCTTCGATAAAATAGGGACCAATTAGCCTTCCTCCTATAATGCCGCACCATACATTACCTGCCAAGGTCGCTGATGTTCCACTTGTCGCAACCGTCGTGGATTTTACGTTGCCCAGTAGTGCATATTATGCCGGTTTGCGTTACCTATGTTTGTGATTGACGAATTCGTCTTAAACAGTGCGCGTGAAAAAAAAAATTGTTATCGTTCTGTAATTTATTTTGTACATGACGTTCAGTCTTCGCCATGCAAATCCTGGTGCATACAAATATGGTAGGGCTGAAATTTATGTTGATGTAGGATTCTCAACACCGACGTTTTTCAGATTCCCGATTCTCGCTCACTTTGTCTGCTACTGATGTGCGGATTAACCGCAACTGCAGCTAAGACACTTATTTGGGCATCATCATTTGTTGCAGGTCGTGGTTGACATTTCACTTATGGCTGAACATTTCCTGCCTCTTTAAGTAACATAACTATCCGACGAAAGGTCCGGACACTTGGATGATGTCTTCCAGTATAACGATCAACATACACAGCACAGGCCCGTTGGGCATTTGGATCACAATAGCCATACATAAATACCATATCGACCTTTTCTGCAATTGGTAAATGGTCTATTTTAACACGAGTAATGCATCACGAAACAAATACCGTCCGCACTGGCGAAAAGTTACCAGCGCGGGAGTAACCGAGCTGTGTGGTGCGCTACGTTGCGGCCGCGTCGGAGGATCAAATCCTTCCTCGGGCTTGGATGTTTGTGTTTTGTTTAGTATAAGTTAGTTCATAAGTCCCATATATTTTTTCTTTATTGTTTTTTTTTTTTTTAAACCCCCAGAAGGGGCAGGCTGGCAGCAGCGAACACGCTGCTCTTCAGCCGAGAGCATACAGATATGGGAACAGAAAAATTAAAATAATAAAAACAGGTGACAAATATGAAGAATTTTAAAAATACACACGGTGACATAAATGGATGGAATGACAATGACTACCGGCCGCGGTGGCCGAGGGGACTGTGGCGCTCCAGTCACGGTCTGCACGGCCACTACGGTCGGGGGGTTCGAATTCCCCTCGGGCATGGATTTTTGTGCCGTCCTTAGTATTAGTTAGTTCATAAGTAGTTTGTAAGTTCAGGGGCTGATGACCCCGTTGTTAAGTCCCATAAGCTATACAACCATTTGATCATTTTTGACAATGACTGTGAAAAGGATGACAAATGTACATATTCAGAACATAAAACACCACCATGGATAAAACTTTCACGTTGAAGAAACGGAGCGATGACGGCGAGACGAAGAGACACATTTAAAAAACATGGCAACTCTATTGTTCTGCCTTTGCGGCGGTTGCTGACGTAGAAAAAACACACGTACACTCGAAGCACAAAAACACTGCAGACTGACACACAATTAAAATCTCTGAGCAGGCCCCGCAGTGGAGAGGGAGGGGGATGGAAAGTGCTGTGGGTAGAAAGGGAGGGGAGGGGGATGGAGTGGGGATGGGATGGAAGGACTCCAAGGGAGTGGGCAGGGTTGGGGATCCAAGCGGAGGAAGGGAAAAGTATGGGTGGAGGGGGATGCGACACTAATCCACAAGGAAGGCTAAGGTTGATAGGAGCGGTATATATCAGGACGGAGGGCGTCATCCGGGAGATGAAGCTGATGAAAGTTAATCTCGGATAGGTTGTGGAGAGTATGGAGGTGGAGAGAGGGAGGAACATGCTGGTAAAGGTGTGGCAGAGGCCCGGGATTCAGGAGGATAGGAGAGACCGGTGGGTGAAGAGAGTCAATTTTAGGGGAGGTCTTAAGCCCCATAAGCTCTACAAACATTTGAATATTTTGAGCGAAATGTTACTTATATGTTTGTGACTATTACAGTGCCATGTATCACGAATCGAAAAAAGTGTTCCAAATAAATATGAATGTTTTATTTACGTACTAGACGAATATGTAATAAAAATTGGGGTACCTATTTTTAAAAATTCAGTTGATATCCATTTGACCTATGGCAGCGCCATCTAGCGGGCCAACCATAGCGAAAAACTGCATTCCCCCCTCAAGCTAGAGAAGTTTGTAGTTTTTTCGTTTGCTGCTTATTTCTTGAGATATTTCGGCCCGTTCACTATCAATGGACCACCCTGTACATCTACATCTACATAGATACTCTGCAAATCACATTTAAGTGCCTGGCAGAGGGTTCATTAACCACTTTCATAACTTTTCTCTACCGTTCCATTCTCTAATAGCGCGCGGGAAGAAAGAACACCTACATCGTTCCGTTTTCGACCTGATTTCTCTTATTTTATTGGGATGGTCATGTCTCCCTAAGGTGGGTGCTAGCAAAATATTTTCACATTCAGAAGTAAAAGTCGGTGATTGAAACTTCGCAAACACATCACGCCGCAATGAATAACGTCTTTCTTTTAATGATTTCCACCCCAATTCGTGCAACATTTTCGTGACGCTTCCCCCCCCCCTTTCCGTAACGTGATAAAACAAAACGAGCTGCCCTTCTTTGACCTTCTCAATATCTTCCGTCAGTGCCACCTTGTGAGGGTCCCACAATGGGCAACAGTAGTCGAGGAGAGGACGCACAAGTGTGATGTAGGCAGTCTCTTTGGTGGAGTTGGTGCATCTTCGAAGCGTTCTGCCAATGAAATGTAACCTTCGGTTCGCCTTCCCCACAATATTTTCTGTGTGTTCTCTCCAGTCAAAGTTGTTCGTAATTTTAACTCCTAGGTATTTGGTAGAATCAACGACCTTAAGGTTTCACAGATAGCGTAATTGAAGTTCACCGGATTTCGTTTAGTGGTCATGTGTATTATACTTCACACTTTTCTTTTAGTGTCAATTGCCAATTTTCGCACCATGTAGAAATTTTGTCTAAATCGCTTTGCAGTTGCTTTTGATCCTCTGTTGACTTACTAAACGATACACGACAGCATCATTCGCAAACAGTCTAAGGGAGCTATTCAGATTGTCTCCTAAATCGTTTATAAACACGAGGAAGAGTAGGGGACCTATAACGCTTCCCTGTGGAACGCCAGATATCACATCTGTTTCACTCGATGACTTACCGTCAATTACAACGAATTGTGTCCTTTCTGATAGGAAATCGTGAATCCAGTCGCCCCAGTCCTTCCGGACATCCAGAAATATGAATTCGATTTGAGATCCCTTGTCGATAGCACTTAACACTTCATGTGAATAAAGGGCAATAGGTTAATAGGTCGTTCTCTTCGAGGTAGTTCATAATATTCGAACAAAGTGTATGTTCCGATATCCTACTGCAAATCGACGTCAGTGAGATGGGCCTGTAATTTTGGGGATCACTCCTATTGCCTTTCTTGAATATTGGAGTAACTTGGGCAACTTTCCAGTCTTTGGGTACGGATCTTTCGCTGAGTGATCGGTTGTAAATTATAGCTAAGTACGGAGCTATTGCATCAGCATACTCTGAGAGGAATCTAGTTGGTATACAATCTGGCCCGGAAGATTTGTTTTTGTTTAGCGACTTAAGTTGTTTTACTACTTCAGGAACATCTACTTCTAAGATTCGCATGCTGGCAGCTGTTCTTGGATTGAACACTGGAGTGTTCACTTCGTTTCTTTGATGAACGAATTTCGAAAAGCTGTGTTTAGTAATTCTGCCTTAGCAGTACTGTCATCGGTAGTATTACCATTGCTATCGCGTAGTGAAGGTACTACGTCAGCTGGTGTTCTGATGTCTTCGAATGTTCTGCCAGCTGCCCGCCCCGCCATACTCAGGACAAGACAGCGGATGTCGCGTTCTGACGTTAACGACCGTGCTGCCTGCCTAGGAGTGACAACGGATTTCAGAGTTAAGATTTCGAAAGATGGAAAAGATCCATCTTGGTTAACCAACCGAGTTAGAAACCATTAACGCAAATTAAAACGTAGGCAAAGCCTCACAGACAAGCAAACATTAAACGAAGTCACAATTAGCATAAGGAGGGCCATGCCGCATTCAGTGACTTCGAAAGTTATTACTTGTTTTATATTCACAGAATATATGATATCAGCTGCGAAGGGGCAAAGCTGAGGGCAAGGAAGAAGCGTAAGGAAGGAAAGGACTGACAGTACCTGCATTGGAGCATTGAAATTATACAATGGCGACAAGTGAAAATGTGAACCGGGCCAGGATTCGAACCCGGGTCTCCCGCTTCGTACCAGCGGTTGGCTTAAACCACTTGGCTACCCGCGGCCGCCTCCTGTCTGTCGCACGCTACGGCTTTAGCCGTTTTACACTCGCCATTACAGATTCCCGTGAGACGTCGAGCAGATAACCGCATCAGCGGTGAAGTAAGTGATCCGAACATGTAAATACTTATCATAGGCTGCTGTGTCTATTCTTTTGGAAAGAACAGACACAACAGTCTATAATAACTTCGAAAGTTCTTTATATCGATTTGGGAAAAATTCTAAAACGTGTTTGTCTTAAATTAGTTGTAAGGCAGCAGGAAATTTCACCACCTTACATGCTATATTTACGTATTAATAATTAATAAGGTACATTTATTTATAACGTAATTACTGGTATCACTTCCTTTACGGATAATCTGAATGCAAACAAAATCACACTGACGTGTTTTACGGCCCACTTTAGATTAGTAGATTTATAAGTTATTGAAAACATTTTGGACCAAAATAATAATCTAAATAAAAATAAATTAATTAATAAGAGTGTCTGAATCCCTTTTTTGGGAAATAAAAATTAGGTAGTGGTGGGTTTCGAACACCCGGCTTTTCGCGAAACAGTCCAGCACCTTGCCCACTGGTTTTCGTTAATTCAATGGAGGGTGTCAAATCTGTTATTTTTGCAAATATGTCTCAAACGATACGAGATATGAAAAAACATAAGGGAGATAAGTTGTAGAGAATTTTCTCCTCTATCAATTAGGTTAGTCAATCTTCGTGTCAGATGAACGGTTCGTTTGCAATTACAATTATATTACAAACGGATTTTTTTTTTTTTGGTTTTACTACCGTGTTATTGTCCGAAAAAAATTGAAAAAGGGAGGTTCTGGTCTCTGGCGGCCTACAATCATGTCTGTAAAATTTGGTGTTTATCGGTCGAACGGTTCGTCTTAAAAAATAGGGAACACGTTACGGACAGACAGACATACATCCTAAAACCGCCATTATTTTTGCAAATATCTTTGAAACGCTAAGACATAAAAAAAAAAAAACAACAACAACATAAGAGAGCAAAGTTGTAGAGAAATTTCTCCTCTACAAATTTGGTTATTCAATTTTCGCGTCAGATGAATAGTTAAGCCGTTATTTTCATTTAAATTTCCAGCTGTCAAAAGACGATCGCAAAGGCCCACTTTTAGTGTTACTACCGTAACCTAAAGCGGGCCAATAGGTAGGAAGAGTGTAGATATTAATGTTGACTAGGTCACTTGAAAAACTGGTTAATGCTGGTAGGCAATATTTGATACTAACAATATTAGCATGCAGTACTTTCCATGCGGTTGATAAGAACAACACAGCCAAGTCAGTGGGGGAGGCCAGCAAGTGGCAGGGGTGCCCAACGGTACCACAAGGGCGCGGCCAGTGCCAGGTTACTGACTGCTGCCTTGACAAAACGATCACAATTAGTTACAAGTGCAGACTGCATTGCTTGAAGTATTCATATGTTTCTCTGTGAACAGAAGTACAAAATTATTACCTGAATGCATTGTATTTGCAGTTCGAAGCAGTCATTTTCAAGCATAAAATTGAGCTTCTCTTCCGCTCCTGGCCAGTGAGGCAAGCAGTTTGCGACTACCTCTTGTTCGCCTTTGACAACTTAGCAGTTTGTTGAACGAAGTAGTTCGTTCACTGTGTAGCCATCGTCTCACAGCTTCAGTTTCACGTCGTACCGACCTATACATGGTGGCCAGCCGTCGTTCGTCTTATCAGAGCAGTACAGCGGATAAATCGGGAATTGGTGATAGCTGCACATTGCATTTGCTATAGGGCAGTTAAACATAAATGAACCTTCCACTAGTTGGCTGTATTCTTGAGCTTCTGGTTGTATTCTTTACCGAGTTGGATAGCAATTTTTAATTTCTTTCAAAAAAATTAACACGTCCTCAGTATCAACCATTTTTCATATTAGGTAGAGGTTGTGCTATCCTTGCTAGAGATTCATTATTTTTGTATCATCATCATTCCTGAATTTTGTGCAGCGTCATTTTTTTTAAATACATTACTACATACAACATTGAATCTTCCGATTTATATTTTTTTAGGATAAGGAATCCCAGCTATTCCTAGTGATAAGAAATAGCCTAAGACTGAAACCAAGTGTTTTTGTATCACTCTTTGGCCATTGATACGAGTGATGCAGATTTAATTTTCATAATGATACCGTAAGATTGGTGAACTACGCGCAAACTAGCGACAGGGCCGTTCATTCAATTTCACTAACTGCAGCAGAATTATTAATACAGTGAACGGAACGAAACCATATGGCGCCGAAAAGACACAGAAATGCCGAAATAGTAAACTTCTCCAAAGTTTTATCATAGAGGAAGATCGCACTGAACTTTCTCCTAAACAATTGCAACATTGTGGATATCGAGATGAGTCGAAATAGTAGCATTGGAAGCAAAAGCGAGGAGAAAGTGAGAAGGAGAGATGGAGACCAATCATAGGCTTAGGCGGGTCATAAACCACACCGCCCACTCTCCCCCAGACCGGAGAACTTTAAAATAAAATAAAATACAATAAAACTTGCTCTAATTTCCTCCATCCTAAGTAACTACGTGATAGGTTTCCTGGGTGTGAGGTCAAAATCCTGAGAAAAACACCAACAAAGACATGCATAAAGAAAAGACAATGTTGTTGGAAGAGATACAGTGGACTGTAAGTGAGAAAGAAAGAGGTATTGGCATCGAGAGACAAAAATGATCAAAGACAATAGAAGTGGTACACAGATACAGTGAAGTGATAGAGAAGAAGACACTGCTCACTGATAATGACGTTTGTGAGAAAGTGATGAAGGCACTGGGGGAGAGAGTGGAAGAAAAAGGAAGGAAGCTTAGGGGTTAACGTCCCGTCGATAGCGTGGTCAGTGGAGCCCGCGCTCGAATTTTTCGGTAAGTATGTGGAATGAAAAGGGCCGTGCCCTTTCAAAGGTACCATCCCGACATTTGCCTGGAGTGATTTAGGAAAATTACGGAAAACCTAACTGTGACATAATATTCTTCTCGGGTTTCCTGCCGGATCAATACGTCATCTGGACACAATATTTCGGTGGTCCACCTGGCCGCCATCCTCAGGTGGCAGTGCTGGTACACCGACTCGCCGAGACTGAGTACAAGCCGCGAGCGGCGGCCCCTATATACACCGCGGAAGGCCGAGGGCGCGTGCACAAAAATGGACAGTTCTGCCATTTACGTTTCAGCGCCGCCAGTGGTAGAAGCCGGCGTAAACGATAGATCGCTATTCAGCAGAGACCGTCGTTTTTTGATGTCAAACAAAGGGTTCCGCATTTTACTCAAAGGAAAACCTTTCTCTGTTTATAATTTTGTCAGAAAGACGAATAGCGATCGATTCTTTTAAAATGCAGTCCCAATAGCGAGACGCAAAAGCAACCATTTGTGTCTCATCATACTTCATTTTATGTCGCTTAGTAAAACAGTGCTCACCTACTGCAGATTTCTCTGGTTGAAGCTATCTTGTGTGTCGATGGTCTTCAGTACATCGATCTTGAATTGTACGGATTGTCTGGCCGATGTAAACTTTTCCACAGTGACAAAGAATTTTGTATACGCCGGGTTTCCTAAGTCATCTTCTTCCTTTGGACTCCAGGCAACGTTGGAATAACAGGAAATGAACGTGTTAACCAACTGGCGAAGGAGGCTACTACCTCAACCATTCTGGAAATCGGTCTCCAGGAGAGGGATCTCCGGGCGGTGCTCCATCGGAAGGTATTAAGCCTTTGGAATACAGAGTGGGCTGAATCGAACGCACCGAATAAGCTCCGTGCTGTTAAGCCTTCTACGGCAATGTGGAGGTCCTCCCTACGAGCCTGTCGTAGGGAGTCCGTTGTACTCTGCCGACTACGCATTGGCCATACGCGGTTAACACACGGCCACCTCTTGCGTCGAGATGGCCCACCAGTTTGCCGTTGTGGCGCCCAGCTGATTGTGGTCCACATACTGTGGTATTGTCCGTTTTTAGCCGCTTTGCGGCAGTCCTTTAGCCTACCAGATTCGCTGCCATCAGTTTTAGGTGACATTGCCTCCTTGGCTACTATTGTTTTAAATTTTATTTGCGCATCTGGTTTCTACCCTTCCATTTAATGGAAGGCGCTGCCTGATTCAAAAACCGTCATTTTTATACTGTTTTTAAGTTACTTGATAGCCTCTACCGTTTCGGTTGAGGTGGTTTTTTTTAATGTGTACAGCATGGTTCGCTCATCCGTTTTTATCCTAGTGATCAGCCAGCCATTGCATTCTGCTGTGAAATTGTTCTTTTATCCCTTTTGTGCACTCCTCTGTGTATAAGTGAAGAAGTGAAGTGTTTCTGTTCGTTTTACACTCAAGGAATTCTCTAATCCTTGTTCTCTCAGTTTTCGTTCTGTCACATGTTACATCATTGCTTGGAACAGGGGACTGATGACCTTGTAGTTTGGTCCCCTATAAACAACAACAACAACAACAACAACAACATCTTTTACTGAGCATTTTTTGCGCACGCGCCCTCGGCCTTCCGCGGGGTATATAGTGGCCGCCGCACGCGGCTTGTACTCAGTCTCGGGGAGTCGGTGTACCAGCACTGCCACCTAAGGACGGCTGCCAGATGGACCGCCGAAATATTGTGTCCAGATGACGTATTGATCCGGCAGGAAACCCGAGAAGAATGTTATGAATCATTACGCCGGGAAAGCCTACGTAGTCACAACCTAACTGTGGATGGCCGAAGGCGATTCGAACTACCGTCCTGCCGGATGCGAGGCCAGTGTGTTACCAATGCCCCACCTCGCGTGGTGAAGAAAAGGAGACCCTACAGAGAGACCTATAAAGGCAGTGGTAACGAGAGAGATGCTGAGCACAAAAGCTTCACTATACAGAGAGGCCGGGTAAAAGCATTTAGAATGTTCGCTGCAATATGTGTGCCAGCCAAAATTTTTGGCGAGGGAGGCGCAATGAGGGTGGAGGCAGGTGGTTCGCCAGTTTTGAGTCAGGGGTAAACAGCGAAATATTTGCCTTTTTTGCGCTGTGACAGGAGCATTTTTCAGGCGGCCAGATAAATCACGAGTGTGTGGACTGTCCGCAGCCGGTGTTTGCCGCCTACGTAATCGCTTTGCGTCGTTTTTTCATTTCGTTTTCGACGCTGCCGTCCGCCGTAATTCTCGTATTCTCTCCCCAATGGGTTTTTTACGCTTTGTGAATTCCCTTTGAGGAGAGAGTCCCTATGAACTGCATTTTCTGTAATTCCGGACATATTTACGTGTCGCACACGAGGACAGTTTTCGTTATTTTGCAATTTTCAGTTTAATACCAGTTTTCTCTTACAACTCGTTCAGTATTTTTATTGACTAACTGTTACTCGTTGTAGAGCTACGCAAGTTCATTGCAATGATGCCCGCAACAATGTCCTAGGTAAACGTATTTCCACGCTGCACCTAATTATAACTTTACATGGGGCTAAAGGCTACTCTACACGACGAGACTAGGTTGCGACACTCGTTGCGTGAAATGAATTGCGCGCAACTGGTTTCGTGTGTGTCTGTAGACATGACGCCAATGCTATACACTCAGTTTAGTTGTTTTGTGAGTGCCGTAGTCGTCGTAGAATGAAAGTTTTGATGGCTGTAAGAGTTGTGGCAGAACTATTGCTTCTCTGTGTGAAGCCGCTGCATAGGACTAAACATAAAAAGAATAAGAAACGTGTTTGGGAAAAAAAAAAAAAAAAAAAAAAGTCAGCTCGGTTGCTCAACAAATTGCTGAAAGAAATTGTGATTGAAGACCCTAGACGTTATTTTAATCAACTTAGAATGTCACCAGTGCAATTCACGTTCCTTTTAAACAGCGTTATAATGTAATAAAGAAACAAGAGACTGTTAAGCGTGAAGCATTGTTACCAGAACTGAAATTACAAATTGCATTACGTTTCTTGTCAAGTAGAACATCGTACAGTGTTCCGAAATCCACAATTGCCATAGTTCATTTGTATAGGTATTCGAATTGAATATATTTTAGTCTGCAATTCACTAATCGTCAACCCATCAATATTTAATTCACCAATAATTTCTTGAAGAGCACTAACACGCCGCTGCTTATTCCTGAAATCTTCATCGTTAAAACCGCACAAAAATCTATGCATCGCAAATATGTTGAATAACCGAATCATTTCTTTTGTTCGCCCCTTTATGTTGTATTTTGTTCTGTATTGGTTATAACCTAACCTAAAAACACGCGCAATCAGTTTCGCCAAAGTTGGAAGATGCCGAAACTGTTTACTTTCAAAAAAATGTTCAAATGTTTGTAGAACTTTAGGGGTCTTAAACTTACAAACTACTTATGAACTAACTAAGACTAAGGACGGCACAAATATCCATACCCGAGGGGGGATTCGAACCCCCGACCGTAGTGGCCGTGCAGACCGTGACTGAAGCGCCTCAGTCCCCTCGGACACCGCGGCCGGCCTGTTTACTTTCGCCAACGAGTTGCGCTAGCCAGTAGCGCAGTTTTATGGAACGTAGAGTCGTCTTGTAAACTAGCCTTAATTCATAACAGTCACGTGCATGTTTTTAAAGCTGGATCGATGACATAGAAGGCAGCGCAGACAGAACAAATACTGCCCGACAGGACCTTCTTTGAGGACAGAGGGATCAACCCCCCCCACCCAATAAGTGTCAATGGAAGGAAAAACTGATTTTCTGCGAAGAGAATTACAATTAAGTCATTATTTTAGAAACAGGACTATGTTTTTAACAGTCGCGGTACCAGAACTTTTTATGGTTGTTTAAAAGTTCAAATGTCTGTAAATCTACGGGACTTAACTGCTGAGTTTAATAGTCCCTTGGTTTACTAACTATTTAAACTAACTTAAGGACAACACACACCCATGCCCGAGGGAGGAACCTTCGACAAGGAACAAACGTGCACTCCGCAGAAAAGAGACTTCAGCGCTCGGCCATTCCACGGCGGCTGTTTAAAAGTTCGCATTTGTCCTTCAGGATATTAAAAACACCCAATACCGCCTGGTTTTGCCTCCCTCCCCTAGGAAACATAAAGAACCTGCAGACTTAACGGCGTGTTGCTACTAATGTCGTCACACGAACCCAGCAAAACATGAATTAAATGTTACTGATCGAACTACTGAAAAAAATCTGAAATTATTTTAGGTGACAAGTCTTCCGTATTAAAAATTAGTTTCAATGGAATCCAAAACATAAAATTCTCTCACTTGGGCATTAACAATAGCCATTTTGTTTTTGAGTGAGATAGAAGAGTCATTATCGATGTCCACGTATAACCCAGAAGCTTACAGCTTGTCTGCGCTTGTGTACGATTGAAAAATAATTATACATTCCCATGAAGATTATTTCAATGTCACCAGTTACGAGTCCAGTAGCGCTTGATATAGTATAGTGGAAGACATGGGCAGGGCATCCAATTCCTTCCATATTTTACGTATTTTAATTTTGTGAAACACATTCCGCTGGCCGCGTCGATGAAGACCTCCGAGATTGGAATTGGTATTGTCTCCACAAAAAGCGATTAATTTATCTAATAGGATTTACAGTTGTCTCAAAGTGACTAGACAAAATGTTGAACTTCTCTCCGAAGTTTCGTTATTCAGCGAATGAAACAAACAGCTTCAGTAATTCGTGTTAGAATTTTGGAAACATGACATATTAAATTAGAGTTCTGTAATTTTCAATTCTGTCTGTGCCTGCTTTATTTGGAATTTAGAATTATTATATTTTTCTTGAGGTCTGAAGGTATTTCTCCAGTCTCATACATTTGCAGATCAGGTGGAATAGATTTGTCATAGTTGGCTCTCCTGCTTATCCATTTCACAGTTTTCATCAGTCTCATTGTTTAGTCGTCTGTACTCCACCTACCTGTTTCATATACTGCATTTTTATATTTTCTTCTTTTATCAATTAAATGGAGTGACTCCCGTGTTATCCACGGATTTCTTTCCTAGGTCTTATCTTTCTACCTATTTGATACTCTGTTTTCCAATCACTATTTCAACGATATCCGTTCGTCTTCTACTGTGTTACTTCCCTGCGTTTCCGTCAATTGTTGTCTAAACCTCCCTCTGAAACTCTGAAGAACCTCAATTTATGCAGGTACAATTTCCTCATATTCCTACCTTTCTTCAGTTTCTTCAGTTTCAATGGCCAGCCTCTGGATATATCTTACAATTTAAAACATGGTTCGGAATTAAAACATCAGACTCTGAACGTCGAACGATGGTAAAAGCTTTAAATGACAGTTATGATACGATTTTTGAATGTCTCTGTTCGGTATCTCTAATATCCTTACATTTCGTCATTGAATGTTTTTGGAATGTGTTCCCAATATGAATTTGACGACAGGAGTTTTCTTTGTGTTTTCCTTTCGAAACTTGTGAAAGGACATTTTCTAAACTCAAATGAAGAGTTATCTTAGGTCTGCTACAAATCAATCGCAACTCTATTATTTGACAATACGTCAGTTGAAAATAGTGTACGTCAAGGTAATTATTTTTACGACGCAATTAAAAAATTGTAGCACAGAAAAATTGAGGAACTAAGAAAAACGTTAAAGTGGTTTGTGACTAAGTAGATACTTGCTTTTCCTTTCATACAGACTTTTGAAACTTTTTGCTGAAATAAAATAAAGGAAGTAAAATAGTTCAGCTGGAAAGACGTCGTATATTTTCATCCGATGACGGCAGATGCCACCTGGAGGATAGTAGATGTACTGATAACGGTTTCAACGTCGTCCGCCAACAGGTAGTTACGTCATGACAGAGTGCCAACCGAATGTAGCCTTTAATAGGTAATGTTTACAGACACAAGGCTCAGTGTGATATCGTCTTGTGAGGCAAACCAGGCGCCATGCCACGGAGAGACACTCGTGCTTCCTGCAGCCAACTGAGCCAGTTTGGAAATTGTGGTAATTTGTGGCTTTCCGAGTGGTGAGATGGTCCTTTAGGAGAACTGCCACACAAGTTGGATGTTCTGCGTGAGTTGTGCAACGATGCTGGTTGCAGTGGTCACGTGGATATTCTCACACCCGTAGACAAGGTGCTGGATTCTCACGCAGCTATCATAGCTACCACAGTTGGGATAAGAGGGTTTGTGGGCGAGGAAGTGTCAAAACGAACTAAGGACAACCGGCTGCAAGCAGTGGGACTACGGGCACACAGACCTCAAGGCATTCTTTCATTGACGGTACTGCATAGACGTGCATCGTTCGACTGGTGCCGTCAGAAGATCACTTAGAAGATGGTATGGCTTACCATGGTCTTTAGCGATGAAAGTAGATACTGCCTGCACACACGTGATGGTGGTTTGCTCGTGAAGAACGAGAAGAATTTTTTTCCAGTTCTTGGAGAAGGAAGGTGGTATGTTGTTCCAACAGAACAAACCTAGACCACTCACTGCACGTGAAATTAACGTACTCTCCAAACCGTGCAGTAACTTTGCCGGTCAGCACTATTTTTGGATTTGCATCAAACTGAGCACATTTGCGATATGACGGGACGCAACTGACACGTGCAACTAATTAACCCAAAACTATTGCAGAATTTCAAGAATAAATTTCGAGGGAATTGTGAAACTCTAAGAGGGTGTACTAATGTGTATTTAGGGCAGTGCATTCCAATCTGCCCTCGCGACCTTGACGACTGACGAGTGAAAGTCATGAAGCTGCAGATGTTTTTGCTATTATTTCCGACTCTCGTCCAGTGTTAAAGGCCCAGTGCCTCACAGACCGCAGACAACAATGCGGATTTCCTCTTTGGTGTCAGAAGAGTTACATCGTTGATGCATCATTAACTGGCATTTATTTTTAAGGACGATGTGTTTGTAACAAACCTTGAATGAACCATTAACTTGAAACTACACACTAGAAGTTATAATACAAAATCATGATACAACACCACTAGGACTAATGTCCCCTATAAAATCTATAAAATAATTAAAAAAATTACCAGTCACTATGATTTATTTGTTTTTCGTGTCCAAAACGCCATCCATTGCAATCTAGTGTGAGTCAATGTTCAAAATGTTTTTGTAGAGCTTATGGGACTTAACTGCGGGGTCATCAGTCCCTAAACTTACAAACTACTTACGAACTAACTTATAGGCCTACTAAAGACAACACAAACAACCATGCCCGAGAGAGGATTCGAACCTCCGACGTGGGAGGCTGCGCGAACCGCAACATGGCGCTCCAGACTGCTCAGATACTCCCGCGCGGCGTGAGTCTATGCAATAAATTTAAAATTTAGATATTTCTTGCCCAATAATCGGCCACACAGATGGCCTTGCCATTAGCTAGCTGTAAATCAAGGGGGGGGATACAGCATGTGCTGAGGTTTGGCCACGGCAGTAAGTGGTTGTCCGTCTGGACACTCCCACAGTCGCACAGAGGTTCTCCATCGAGGTAATCTCATCTGGAAAGGTCGGACGCAATTTGAGATCCCAATCCTCAGCCTGTTGAGAGCCTTCCAGGTTGTAAAGGATTTGTTACCGCCAGCTGCAACTTGTTCTTTCAGGGCCAAGACAGGGCTAGGTGTTGCCTCCTTCAATAGTTGCAATAGCTGAGGCCTCCTGTCTGCGACAGTGACGTCAATGGGCTCTGACATCCAAAGGAAGTTCCTTCTTCAGCGAAGCCGCCTAGGCTAATGTTGGTGCCCATGTAGGAGGCGACGATTATTTGTCATTTGTTTCTTCCTCTCCACCTCGCAGCTACGTGTCGCCGTATGCTAGGAAGAGCTTGGGTAGATCTTCTCTGTCGGCGTGGGTCTCAAAACACCACGATGACTCATTTACGGCCACGTTCATATGTTTCACGTGGTCCGACCTCTGCCACAGAGGAGCGGCATATTCAGCTGCCGGCAGACTAAGTGCCATGGCTGTTGTTAGTAGCACTTGTGAGTCAGCACCTCAGTTTGTGTTCGTCAGTTTACGAATGATGCTGTTCCTAGTGCTGACATTTTTCTTAGTGTCTAATCAGTGTTGTTTGAATGACAGATTTCTATCCATCTTCACCCCTAGGTGTTTAGCAGTGCTCCAGCTCTTGGCCTTTCCAGCTGACATGGAGTTTTGTCTTAGATTCCTCATTCCTCAGATGAAAACTGCAGACTTACGTCTTAGCTGGGTTGGCTTTCAAATGGTTCTGGTGATAGTAATTACAAATTAATTCCAGAGCTCTCATTAACGTCACCACCACTTCCTCGAAGGTGCTTCTTTGGGTGGCCACAACCGTGTCATCAGCATATATGAACTCTCTGACATCGAAGTGCGTTGGCTGGTCATTTGTGTATATGTTTAACAACACCGGAGATAATTCACTGCCCTGAGCCAGACCATATATTTAAATTTTTTTTATTCTCCATCTGCTACTTTTTCCTTGCAACGTGGCTTAAAAGCGCCTGTCCTGTAGTATGCATTGCACAAAGTCCAAAGTCCTTACTCACCTTATAAACCTTATGTACTAGCCTACTGTGATTAACTGTATCATAGGATAGCTGCATCAAACCAGTCTGCAGACTGAAGACCACAATAACAACAGGCTGCGCTAAGATCAACGAAAGCCACGCCAGTCACCTGCTTTCTTTCTTATCAGTCTTCAATACGCTGGGTTAAATTCAATATTTGCCCAATACATGAACGTTCTGGCCTAAATACAGCTTGTTCAGGCCTTAGGACTTCGTATACATGATTGGGTATTCTATTAAGTACCATTCTCTCGAGAGCCTTGAACAGATGGCACAGCAAGAATACCGGACGAAAGTTTTTCACATATGTTGGCTCCTTTCCTGGTTTCAATAGCGCTACCACACATGCTTTTCTCTACAGTCTGGGAATCAGCATGGTGTTGACGCAGTTCATCACGTGTTTTAGCCATCTAACAAGGGAACATCATCAACTGGACCTCATATTTTCTCTAGAAAAAATATATGAGCTAGATATCAACTCCAGAAATCAATATAATGTGAAAATTTGGGCCATTTTTCAGATACTACGCAGTTACGGCCTCCTCAAAGTACAGCTTTTAAATGTTCGCGCGCTCGGGTTATTCCTCACTCGGCTCGTTCCACTGCGGTCGCTTCAAGTGCTGTGCAATGAAGGGACAACAGCGAATCCTCCGAAATGTGAAATTTGAAGAGCTAGGGAAGTAGAGGAGGAAACAATATTACAAAATGAAACATATGTACTGTAACTTAAGTTTACTCTACTTCCAATAGTGTAAGCTTTACACATTAAAAATGATGTGCATAAAAGGTATTGAAAAATAAATTAAGTAATTTTTTAAAAACCGTCTCATTCGTTTCCACTGCAGTTGTGACGCGCTGTATATAACGCAAACGGCTCGTTGCATATATTCTTCTGTTACGGAGACGGGTAGTATTCCACGGTTTAAAATCATTAAAGCAGCTTTCACCATTACTCATCATCATCATTAGAGACTGATTATGCCTCCCAGCGTTCAGTCTGGAGCATAGTACTTCTAATAAAATTCCTCCATGATCCCCTATTCAATGCTAACAATGATGCCTCGTCTGATGTTACGCTGTTATGCCTTTTACTTCAAAATCATTCTGCACCGAATCTAAGTACTTTCTTCTTGGTCTACCTCGACACCTCTTACCCTCCGCTGCCGAGCTCATGAGTCTCTTAGGTAACATGGCTTCTCCCATGCGTGTAACATGACCCCACCATCTCAGTCTGTTCGCTCTAACTGCTTCATCTATGGTTTTCATTCCCAGTTTTTCTTTGATTTCCTCATTATGGACACCATCCTGCCATTGTTCCCATCTGTTAGTACCTGCAACAATCATTCTTGCTACTTTCATATCTGTAAACTCTACCTTATGAATAAGGTAACCTGTATCCAGCCAACTTTCACTCCCATACAACAAAGTTGGTCGAAAGATAGAGCGGTGCACTGCTAACTTAGTCTTGGTACTGACTTCCTTCTTCACCAATACTTCACCATTCCTTCACCATTACTGACGACCTCAATTCCATACCCAAGCTCCGTTGAAACAATGAACGTTCTCGACGAATCTGACGGTGGTGAAATGGCAGCGTCGTTATCGTCGACGTCATCCTCTTGTAAATCTGCACCGAACATCAACCACCTGTTGTCTTTTATATTCAGCACGTCATCATTAGTGCAACTGTCTATGAAATCTGCAATGCAGTTGAAAGATATAAGGAAAAGCATAAAGAAAGCGCCACGTATTTTCTTTTAGTACGTATACAACGTCTAATAACTGCAAATGATTATGCTTACCGGTGACGACTTTAAAGAGGTCTAATTCTTTAAGATTTAATCGTTACAGATTAGTCATCATTGCATACCGCTCCTGGAGATGTTGCACGACAGCCTGTGGGTTAATTGACATTGCGAACACAAACCTCTTACCACACTCTGTTCACAGTGCCAGACGTTCGGGCATTAAGCGGCCGCAGTGAAGCGGGCCGATTGAGCAGGAACCCGAGCGCGCGAATGTTTAAAAGCTGTAGTTTGAGGAGGCCGTAACTGCATAGTATCTGAATAATAGCCAAAATTTTCACGTAATATCGATTTCTAGGGTTGATATCTAGCTCATTTATTTTTTTTCTCAAGAAAATATGAGGTCGAGTTGATTATATTCCCTTGTAAGAGTTTTTGGAGCGAAGTGTTTTATTTGTACGACCTTAAATCATGCCTTGCTGTTTTTCACTTTGTCTATAGCCGCCTGGATTTACTCAAGTGCGAAGGGTGTCTCAAGTGAGTGGTGTTAATTTTCCATGTCTCTTACTATAAAAGGTTTTTCCGTTGAATAGGAGCTGATGGGCAATTTGGTTTGGTGTAATCACTATGGTAATATATCAACAAATTTTATTAAACGTTGTGTCTCTGAGTTTAATGATATTTTAAGCTACTTGCATAACCAGTCCTTCACCAGAGGAACATTTTCTAAATGGTTGTAACATATTGATGTTAAGCCTTTGTTGTTTAAGAAAGGGGATAAAGATATTCCATCAAACTTCCGTCCAGTTTCACTATTACCCGCATTCTGAAAAATTGTAGAAAAGATGATATACAGTCGTTTTCTCAAACATCTGATCACTAATAAAATATTATGAATGTCACAAATCGCATATCTAAAGGGTTACGATATTTAGAAGGATATCTACACACAGAGTAAGACTATATTTAATTCAATGGACAATACATTACAGGTCACTAGTATTTTTGTGATCGTCAAAGGCATTTGACTGTGTAAGTCACAATATCCTTTTAAGCGAATTAGAATATTACGGTGTAACTGAAAATGCTACAGAATGTTTGACATCTAGTATGTCTGACAGGAAACAAAGAGTGTCAATAGGAAAAAGGACATATATTGAACTATCACGCCTCATCCAACGGGGAATTAATAACATGTGTGGTGCCTAGAGTTCCGACGATGTTTAAAACCATGTCGGTATATTTCGTATAATACGACAACCTTAGTTTTAAACTGTTTAATACCAGTTAGTATTGGTATAATGGGTTAGATTCAGTGTTCAAACCGAAACATTAGACATCCGAAATGTTACAATGGGTATTTTATTTCTTATATACATTTCATAGTCCACAATATAGAAATATAGTACATTTTTAATCGATATGTAACTCTACATTTTGTGTAAAGCTCACCTGACAAATTACGAAACGTCATTACACTAGAAGAAAGCATTGTAAAATGTCTTCTTCATTTATGACACTGTAGATGACTGCAAAATGTAAATCAAAATCTTGCTTTACAAACAATAGTAATATTAATAATAATGACAATTAAAGAAACTTCTTTGTGGAAGAGACAAACACTTCCTGTTACTGGAACAAATATACATGCCCATAGTCTCTTATCATAATATTAATCAGATTCCTCGTCCCACGATTACGGCCACGTGTCGATGTCTTGTGAGTCACCCATGTACCTGAGGTTCCTCTGTATACACACCAGTTTTCGCTTGTATCTGGAGACTGTCTGTTCCGTAATGGTGTGTGAATTCGTCCGTGAGCTGACCGGACACACCCACTTTCCACTGAGGAAGGCGGTACATCCAAAATTCTGGAAACAGGTGAAGTCAAGGGTTGTTTCGTACATCAGCCTTTCCGCCATATAGACGAAGATACACATTTTGATGCAAACCATAGGCTGTGTTCTTAGAAAAAGCCTTCCACCGCCCCAAAATGACGCCAATTTTGTCATGATATCGCCACTGTCATCTTCCAAGACTTCAATCAATGTTGAGATGTAGTCTAGAGCCTGAATTTCTTCCCCCTGATTGAAAGTTTTACATGTGGTGTTACAATATTTACTTGTTGCGTGTCTTTCACCATCAACTTGCCATACACAGGAGAGCTGCCACACCTCTGATCGAGAACGCATTGCACTAACTCTCCTATCCTGTCTGATTGCATACGATAGCTCAGCATAACAGTAACTGAGTAATGTCCAAAATGTCTGGCTTTATATAAACCTGTCGGCTGTGACGCCAGTTCATTTCTGGTTGTTTCGGGATTCTTTCCGTTCATTTCCGAATGGTAGCGACTGGTGTATATGGAGTTCACACTGCCATACCGCATTGCGGGTTGCCTGGCAACCAGGATGAAATAAACCTCTCTTCCGAATCATACAAGGTTTTAAACGGTTTAAAACGACAAGTTTAAAACGACAAGTGTCTGAATTCAACCGTATGAAACCGTATTTTTAAATCTCTAGTGGTGCCCAAGGCCCCTGATTTTACTTGTATGAATCAACGACCTATCATCAGACAAAAAATCCTGGAGCTTTTGCTAGCAAGCAGCGCCATCGTCATCCGGAGTAAAACTGACTCCTGATATTGGCCTGGTGTCCTACTTATACATCTGATGAGCTGCGTCCGGAACCTTCTGGAGGGCCGCAGAGCGCGTGCCACGTTTGAACCTGGTGCTCCCGCTCCCTTACAAGCACCAGACCGCTGCTTCTGCTCCACATCCAAAGCTCGCCCCCACGCCTTGCGAGGGTGAATCCCTGGTCCCTGTTGAAATTATTATTACGTAATCTAATTTCGGCCGCTTGTTTTATAATATACTCCCAGTAATACGGTGTTTGGAAAAAAAATTCTCGTATTTTGAAACTGAATTTTATGTCCGTTTGTTACGTATTGTTTTGCCTAGCACTCTGAGCCACCGTGCTCGGCATGTCCCGAACCACCCTCTTAAGATATTCGTGCATCACAAATTAATTCGCTGCCCATTATACTAAAAAAAAAAAAAAAAAAAAAAAAAAAAAAAAAAAAATGTTCAAATGACTGTAAATCTATCGGACCAAACTGCGTGGTCATCAGCCCGTAGCATACAAACTACTTAAACCTAGGTAAACTAAACTACGGACAAACACACACACCCATGCCCCAGGGAGGACTCGAACCTCCACGGCGAGCAAGCGCGCGCTCCGCGGCGAGGTGCTTTAGACCGCTCGGCTACTCCACCGCCGCCCCATTATGCTACACCGAACAGCTGCGAGAGTAATAATCAAATACAGAAAGCAATATGGTATATACAGAAGAGAGTTTCGGGTAAGGTTTCGAGCGAGGGATGTCACGTGACTGATTTCCGAACGCCAAATGTTGAGCACTTCCATAAAACCAACCAGACATGTGTAGTAAGGTGATTATTATTTTATGTACCAGATGATCAAAGTGTCAGTATAAATTTGAAAACATTAAATCAGAGAATAATATAGATAGAGAGGTAAAAATTAACACACATGCTTGGAATGATACGAGCTTTTAGTATAATAATAATAATAATAATAATAATAAATATAAATAAGTAAATAAATAAATAAATAAATAAATAAATAAAAATAAATATCAAGAGTTCATAAAATGTCCGACAGATGGCGCTTCATCGGATCAGAAAAGCAATCATTAGCATAACAAATTAAGACAAAGCAAAGATGATGTTCTTTACAGGAAATGCTCAATATGTTCACCATCATTCCTCAACAATGGCTGTAGTCGAGGAATAATGTTATGAACAGCACTATATAGCATGTTCGGAGTTATGGTGAGACATTGGCGTCGGATGTTCTCTTTCATCATCCCTAGAGATGTCGGTCGATCACGATACACTTGTGACTTCAGGTAACCCCAAAGCCAATAATCGCACGGACTGAGGTCTGGGGACCTGGGAGGCCATGCATGACGTAAGTGGCGGCTGAGCACACGATCATCTCCAAACGACGTGCGCAAGTGATCTTTCACGCGTCTACAATGTTTTTTTAAATTTTTTTTAATGAAACCCCATGTCATTCAAGCATGTGTGTCAATTTTTACCTCTCTACCTACACTATTCCGTGATTATTAAGTTTTCAAATTTATACTGACGTTTTGATCACTCGGTATATTTTACTGTTTTAATTTTAACCAGCTGACTATCCACCAGCACATTATTTTCTACATAACTACCAGATTTTATGTGGAGTAATATAATAACCAGTTTAATGTCAATGAGACCAGATGATGACACCAGAGTATCGAAACCGGTTGTCTTGAATAAATAAAATAAAAATTGTGATCTTGCCATCTATCCTATTTATACAATAAGATCGTTCATTAAGAAGAGTAAATTAAGTGATAATGAAAATGTGGGAGAGATATTAAAATAATAGTTTAAAGAGGTAAAAGTTAAAAAAAGAGTATATTTGTCAAAGCTAAACTCAAATATAAAATAATTTTTTGCTGTTTGTTAAAATACGGCCAGAAAGACTATTACGTGTTGGGTGCATAGATATTATCACAATAGTAGAGTCATAATCGTAGCGTCCGTCAATTTTTATTATTTATATTTTTATATTTTGTGTCTGAAATGTTGCAAAAAATTCATAAAGCCACAGGCAAATCTAAAGTGGGCCGTAAAACCACCAGTGCGATTTTTTTTCTGATTGATGAACGCCGAAAGCCGTAACCTTCGAAAGCTTTTTAAAGGAAAGAACAAATTTGAGGTAAAATATGTAGCCTTTGCGGACGATATAGCACTAATACCTGAATCCCCACCGCCACCGGGATGAGTTTTCGTGAGTACATGCTTGGCGCGCATTTGGCCCCGACCTAATGCAGTCTTTATTCCTTCTTTCCTCCGATCTGCACTTCGTTTCCCTTCCCCTCCTTTCCTATCCTCATTCCGTTCGCTCCCCACCAAAGGTGTAATAACCTTAGTAGTTTTGTTCCCCTGTCCCAAACAAACAACAAACAAGTGAAAACCAGACAGATGCAACTGTTATGCTTGCTGCTGAAAAGATTGAGTTTAAAATATTAGACGAAAAAAACCAAGTATGTAGCGGTCAAACACAATGGAGGAAAATTATGAAAACAAAGTATGGAAAAATTAAGAGTTGATACATTTAAATAGCTTGGAAATGGATCCAAGCCAACGGACTGGATAACACAACAAATTAAGAAAAGGTAAAGAATTTACAAGTTGCATACAAACTAACACAAAAGTACTACAATAAGAAATCAGTATCCATCCAAGCCAAGCTTGACGTTATAATTCATTTATTAGGACACATGCAAGAAATGGACCAGAGTGCCTCACATTGAATAAGAAAGACGAACTAAGAGAATTAGAAAAAAGAGAGAGAAAAATACTAAGAAAAATTTTGGGTCCCGAGAGAAAAAAGTATTTGGATGAAAAGGAGAAATGAACATTTATACAAAAATACAGAAAAAAACCACAGATACAAAAAGGAAAAGACGGCAAAAATTTTATGGACAGAAATTTTTCAGTTATGTTAATAGTGAAGAAAACTGTAGGATACAAATAAGCAGTGAAGAAAGATGCGAAGATATAATATGTGACAGGAATCGCTTCAGGCTACTTATAGAAAACGCAACCTATGAGCAAGATAAGCCAAAACCTCGGTCAAAGAGTGAGCCGACAGAGAATGTCCTTTTAAATGTAAATATTCTTAAGATTTTGCTTTTTTCCTGACCGATTTGAAACCCACAAGGGCAACTACATTGAGATCTGTGTAAGGTACATAAACACATCCGGTGTCATTCTGTAAGTATTTATTGACTGTCTTGCTTCCTGAGATACTCCACATCCAAGAGGATCTCCTCAGTTTATATACACTGGAACGAAAAGTACATCTAATCTAATTCAACGGTTTTATACACGCGATTCAATGTGGGGTCTGCCGTATCGAGTGAGCAACGTTGCCAACTTGACGGAATTCCCGTTAAATTTGGCAGAATTTTGAGTTGTATGATGATTAAAATTTAGCTTTGACGGTTGGTGAATATTTTTACGATATTATTAGAAATTTCCTCTTTTGATGGATATTGCTGGTTTAATTCAATCTTGGAAAAATTATAACATTTTCTTCGAAAAATCTGTTATGGTTGCAAATCTTTCTCCTGCAAGACAGTGGCATAGTATATTAACGAATTGTCGCATTAAAACCCAGTAACAAGCATCTCAGATGACTCGAAAACTAAGTAAAAGAAACATTATGGTGGCATATGCTTCTAATTTATCTAGATACAACGATACGTGCCTTAGTAGCAGCAGCAGCTCGCCAACAGTGATGTGATTTGCTTTACAAGTTGGAGGAATTCTGGATAGTGAGCTCAGAACACTAAGTATTGTAGTTCATTGTTGTGTGTTTCTCTGTTTTAACGACTTACTGGAAATGCCAGGAAAGATTTAAGTGGGATGTATGACGTTTTAGAAAAGAGTGGTTAAATGACCAACAATTAGAGATAAAAGGGAACCTAGTAGTGCACGGTGCAAACATTGTCATTGCAACCTGAAACTGCCCTTGTCAGATTTACTTGTTGATGGAAACAGTGCGAAACGTTTAAAAGCAGTCGAACCATTTTCATCTTCATGACAGCCAAATTGCCATTTTATTCTATCAAACAGACGTATGAACGCGCAGCTGCTGTAGCTGCTCTTACATTATTTCAAGATAAAATTTATCTTTATTTCTGCAAGAAAATTGGGAATATATAATTTTGACGGATTTTTAAATCTTTTTCTGAGGCGTAAACATAGTAACAGGTCCAAAGTTTCAAAATTATTTTAATTTTTTCTATATTTTGCAAGAACAAAGAGAGATACCGTAAGTGAGGGTCACTTTGGAACACTGTTTTGATTATTTTCCATGTAAACCAGATAAAAATGATTCAATTCCAAATATATTTACTACCATGTGTAACTATACTCTTTCGTTATATAATAACTAACAAGCACAAATTATATATTAAAGTATGACCTAATTACAGTTAAAATAACTGTCACAATGTCACCCCACAATGTGGGGTGACTTTGTGACAATCTGGTTTTTTCTACTAAAATTGATAGGGAAATAATGCAGTCACAATTTAACCCCAAAAAACTTTATTTCTGGTAACTGGGAAATCCATATATAAACATGGAAACCGCATGTACTACAAATCCCCTTTCCTTATTGTCTGTAAAAACTCGTTGACCACCTGGTTTTATCACTCATACTGGTGTTGCAACTGGAACATTTCGGGCCTCTTTTGTTTTCAGCCACAGTGTGTTCTTATGAATTTTGTACCTGAGAAGAAAAGATAAATTAATATTATGCATTGTAAAAACATCTTTTAATAGTAATTCCATTTATTAATATGTTAGTGACATGCAGGAAGCTTCTCTCAATGATAGGCGTTTATCCAAAACTTGTTTGATAGCTTCTGACAGAGTTTCCTCTGTATAATTGCGGTACGAACGACTTCCACATATGTCCGTGGCGTGCTGGACTGTCAATATAGTTGGCTGAACAGACAATAAATAGGAAAAAAACATAAAAATAAGAAACAAAATTGGAGTGACTATGTGACAACTGTATGTCACATAGTCACCCCATCAACCTTCGAAATTTTGGTTATGTTTGTATAACTTTACACCAAAAGAATTTAAGTTCTTTAAACATTAAATGATTGCTAACAAACATGATTATTAATATAAATACCATTAGGAACAAATGCAAGTGAGTTGAACGTTATGCAATACCAGTGGCGGCTGGTGATAATGTGCTGATGTGCTGCAGCACACTGTAAATATATTACTAAAATTATGCCATTTCTCTTCGAATGCAAACGAGAATTCGCTGCAAAATTACACCCTTTCTCTTGGAATACGAGCCAGATATCACAATAAAATTATGCCAGTTCCCTTCCAATGCGTATTATAATGCTAGTAATAAGGAAGAAAACACATTTTGGAGCGCTCTCGCCGCGATAGCTGGAAACCAGCTTTGTGTGCTGAAGTGGGATTCAGCCGCACTGGTGCGTGCGCAGAGAGGCGGCGCAGTCGTCTGTTCGCTAGTGCGCATACGCATACGTGACGTCAGGTCTGGCGGCTCATGTGTGCTGAGACCGACTGCAGCACCAGATCGATATTTCTCTTCGCGCTGCGTGTAACGGCTGCGGAAGAATAGTATATGACGAATATTGCGGCTTACAAAGTCAAATAGCGCGCTGACTCAGGCGTCTTGCGCGTTGTCTGTCAAACCTAGCTGTGTGAGTCTCGTATTCAAATACCTCTGAATCTAAATTTTTAATTTCTGTAAATAAAATTAATATTTTTAAACGTTATATTTACTACCTGCAGTGAATACATGCAGTTGGTACCGCTGTTATAGATTCCCCTTGAGGTCTTACTGTCAATACAGTATTAATTGATATTTAATTAAAGGCACTCATACAAAGGTTGACTTTTTATTTTAGTATATTTTGTTTGCTGTTTATTTTTGTAATATTGTAGCACACTGGTCAAATTATGTATGAGCCGCCACTGTGCAATGCAAAGTTTCCTGCTTTTCTCCTGGGAAGAAAAAAAAACACGTTTTAACTAAACCATTGTAGCAGCCACGAAAGTTCACGTAGAAGTGTAAGTGATGAACAACAGATAACAGCACCTGTTCGGCTTATGACAGAATCGCCCATTGCCTTGTGGCAAGCGCAGAAATTGCGCAATATTTAAACTCCTCAAAAAAGTTCACATGTCACAATGTCACCCCAGCAGTCACAAAGTCACCCCCGCTTACGGTATCTAATTATTCTGACGGACTTTTGTGTGTTTGTCTGATGGGCAAAGTTATCATGAGTTGGCAACACTGCGAGTGAGACGCCATTTCGACGACACTTCCGACTAGCGGTGCTGTTTAATAATCTCTGGCGGTGAGCGGAAGTGGTATAACCGTGGCGCGCTGTGGCGTTTTGTGCGGCAAGTTGGCGGCCTGGCGCGTGGAGCGGAAGTGAGCTGCCTCCCGCATTGTCTGCGGTGACGGCCCTGATTTATTTCCGCCCGCAGCAGTTCGCAGGAATCCCGCCAGAGGTGAGCCGGGCAGACAAAAGACGGAGCCGCGTGAATTACCCAAATCTGTTTCCGTGACGGAGCCGCGCACTTCCGCGGCAATCGCCGTCTCCATTAACTGCCGGCACGAATAAACTCAACGGAGGTGGCTGCGAGGAGCGGCAGGAACGAGGCGGACTCTCTGCAAGCCTTCCATCACTCCCTAATGTAACTTTACGCTTCTTTCTCTTATTTTATATTGACTTCACGTTCTCTCTCTCTCTCTCTCTTTTTTTTTTTTTTTTTTTTTTTTTTTTTTTTTTTTTTTTTTGTTAGTTACCATCTTCCGCAAAGTTTTGCGACTGACTTCATCTCGATCATTTAGTAACTCTTATTACAGATTAAATGGAAATGGGAAAGTATGTTTATTATGTATTGTATGTTTGTGAAGGGAATTAGATACGGTGTACATCTGACATACTACATATGGGAAAAGGTGAACACTTTTGGCGAGATTTATTTTTCTTTTCAGAAACATATGAAATTATGTTTTGGCCAAATTTAGGTTACGGTAGTAACCTTTGCAATCGTCTTTTCACAGCTCGAAATTTAAATGAAAATAACGGCTTAACAATGAAACTGACACGAAAATTGAATAACCGAATTTGTAGAGGAGAAAATTCTCTACAACTATGCTCTCTTATGGTTTTTTCATATCTCGTATCGTCTCAGAGGTATTTGCAAAAATATCGGCGATTTTGGGATGTATGTGTGTCTGTCTGTCCGTCTGTCTGTCCGTAACGTATTCCCTGTTTTTAAGACGAACCGTTCAACCGATCAGCACCAAATTTTGTACATTTAATTGTAGGCCGCCAGAGACCAGAACCTTCCTTTTTCAAATTTTTCGGACAAAAAATACGGTAGTAATACAAAAAAAGCCGTTTGTAATATAATCACAAACGAACCGTTCATCTGACACGAAAATTGAATAACCTAATTGGTAGAGAACATAATTGATAGAGGGTAAAATTCTCTACAACTTCGCTCTATTATGTTTTTTTCATATCTTGCATCGTTGCAGAGATATTTGCAAAAATAACGGCGATTTGAAGATGTCTGTCTGGCTGTAACGTGTTCCCACTTTTTAGGTCGAACCGTTCAACCGATCGGCACCAAATTTTGCAGACATAATTCTTGGCTACCAGAGACCAGAACCTAGCTATTTGAAGTGTTTCGGACAAGAAATACGTTAGTAATACGAAAACAAGCCGTTTGTAATGTAATTTTAATTGCAAATAAACTGTTCATCCGATGCGAAAATTGAATAGACGAATTTGTAGAGGAGAAAATTGTCTACAACTTTGTTCCCTTATGGTTTCTTTTCATATCTCGTATCGTTTGAAAGATATTTGCAAAAATAACGGAGTTTTGACACCCTCCATTAGATTAACGAAAACCAGCCGTTAGCAGATGTCACGTGACACTCCTTCCCCAGAACTGTCTCTGGCATACGCTATCCTACGTTGCGTATTTGATGATTTTGTTATTGTAACACACTTTGGCATTTCAAAGCAATGGCGCACTGTAGAATTAACAAAAAGACGTCGTTCTTCGTACTATAAATGATAATCTAGTGTCTACAAACGCCATATTAGCATCAGTTAACAACGTCCAACAATAGCATGAAATTAATGGACGCAATTCCTATCTGTTAGCTGTAGCGTAGTGGGCAATGTGTTGGACTGTGACCCTGAAGGGTTCGGAACCCGCCAGTACCTAAATTTTTTTCCTACAAGGGTTTACTACACTCTTATTAATTAAATTTTTATTATTTAGATTATTATTTTGGTCAAGATGTTTGCAAAAACTTATAAATCTACAAATTTAAAGTAGGCCGTAAAAGACGTCAGTGTGATATTTTTTTCTTTTCTTATCATTTCCTTAATAATTTCGGAGATTTATTTTGTGGGTAAAATTAGTATGTATGAGGACATCTGAAGGTTTCTTCCTTTCATTATATTCTTTGGCATGGAGAAAGATTGTTTCTTGCGCCAATCTGTTCGACGTATATGTATTACGTCACTATATGATATTTCTTTTGAAGTCTACCACTCATCGAGATATAAATTTCAACAGTGTTCAGGTATTTGGTAGAGTTGGTAGAGTGTTTTAACCCAGCTAGTTGAACATTAATTGACGAGAACCAAGAGGCCATTATACATTTTTCCTCCTGGCTGAAAAGAACCTCACAGCATGACTCCTAATAAGTTAGTACTTATGAGAGGAGAGTACGCGGCAAAATTCAAGATGGCGGCGGTTTGGGGGCTGCGCCTCTGACAAGTTGAGACTTCTTGGTTGGCGCCTCCAGCAGATCCAGACGTGCCTGGCTGCCACCCCCAGCAGATACGTACTTGTCCACCCCACCACTCCTGTCGGTTTTGGGGGCCTGATCCTCCGGCAGGTCGAGACACGTCTCCACTTGGGCAATTCACCACTGCCTGCTATTATATGTTTATTTCTAATTTGCATATCAAATTAATTGCAGCATCCTATTATTTGACATTAACAATTTCCGAACTTGGCCACCTCTGAGAGATGCTCAATTCCCGAACTACCACCCCCAACAGATGCGGACTTGTTCACCACATACTGCTCTCAATTAATTTGCATATCAAATCGTACTTAGTATTAAATGAATGCATGAAAATTTTTCTTTCGAAAATCATCTAATTATTATTTTACGAACGTTATAGCTCCTTGTACTACCCCTGCCCCCCCCCCCCCCTCCAGCCATCGGAATGGGTTTCAGGGTAATTTTAGTTTCCTTTATTAAATTTTGTTTACAGTGGAGCCGTCCAAACTTCGTACCAGACCCCCGTCTTCGAAACTGGTGGGAATCTCAGTCAGTCAGTTCCTGGAGCCAGAAGGGTGAGGACCTTGTCCTTCCAGCAGCAGCTGCAACGTTGGTCATAAGTAACACTTAACAACATCTATTTTTTTTAAACTATCATATGTAACATCAAAAATTGTTTGGTGGAAAAGCCACAATTTGCGAAACATCACAGTGTTTGTCAGAAACCATTAGCTGGATAGGAAGGGATCAACAAGACACAAAGCACAAGAGATCAGCCCTTGCAAGTCTATGTGCAAGAAGGATGCACATCAAATAAGCACAAACTGGCAGGTGACCAGTTCCTGGTTGGCCTGGAAACTTTGCCTCTAGGCTAGCGGATGCCCAATCACTTTTTTTTCCTTATTGAATTTTAAAGGCTGGCAGCAGCTTGAGGCTGCTCTTCAGCCAAACGAATTTACATAAATAGACAACTGTTAATAAATACGATAAACGGTGAGAATAAAATGCTGAATTTAAAAACTTGACAGTAGATTAAAATGGAGACAATATACAAAACACAGAGTGTCTGAACATATACATTCAGAATTAAAAGGCACGGTGATTAAAATCACTTATAAACAGATGTTTAAAATTCAAGATGGTTAAAATCACAATGTTGGAGCACAAAGGATGATGACGAAGGCACTGATTAAAACACATGGCAACACAAATATTCTACCTATCCGGCGGTTGCTTACGTTTTAAGAGACACTTGTAGCAACAAACACATATATTGGCACAACAATGACGGTGAATTGATAAAATTGAAGGCACAGCTACCCTGCAGGGATGAGAAAGGGAAGGGAGGCGCAGAGGGAAGGGACAGGTGGTGAAGGGGTGGGGAGGATGGGGGAGGAAAAAGGAAAGACTCCTGGGGATGGGGTGCGAAGGAAAGCCAAGCGTGGGAGGGAGTGGGACGGTATTAAAGGATCTGTACTGGAAGTGGAAACCCAAATGGGGTGGAAGCAACACAGGACAGGACGCATTATTAAACAGTAGGTGAATAGGATGGTGGAGGGGTTGAGGCACCATGTCTGGCAGGAAAGGAGTCTGAGTAGGTTGTGGCGCAAGAGGGCTTTATCTCGGACTATTTGAAGGTGGGGTTCCAAGGAGATGGTAAGGCCTAGGTAGCATAAGATGTGAAAATCAACGATCTGTGGGTCACTTGGCACTAAAAGGGATTAGAGTAGGATCTAATGTGTTGTAAGCTGTTGTAGCAAATCGCAATGTGGGGAGCGAGTTGTAAGCATTCTAGGTTTCTTCCCTCTGTGGAAAGAGCCTTTTACTCTTCTGCGATGTATATAGACCACCATTGCGATGTCTTTGCTTTAGATCTTAAGATCTGCAGCGAGAACAAGTGTGATGAGGAACACTTAAACATCGATATGATTACCTAAGACATGTAATAGTTTGCAACAGCTATTTGTTGTAAGGACTTGTAGCTTTTCGAGTAGAACGTTTCGGTTTTACCGGTCTATGGAGCTAAGAGAAAATACCGGAAGACAGATTACATCTCAGAAGGCATTACCTCGATCGGTAGAGTGTCTGTTAGTTGGTCAGCTATCGGAGATGTACTTCTGTGCTGTACTGGTCTACAGATAAGTAAGCGTTCGTTTAAATCGAAGTTGTGCGGTACATTGGTGTATGGAGTGGAGTTTGACTTGTGCCGAGATTCATCTTGTAGAAATTTCTTTCCACTCCTCGTGTAGTCGTAAATTAGTGCGGACAATGTATCCTGGCTTGTGTGAAATAGCAATTTAGAACTGGTTAGTTGTATGATTCGTTGTAACACAGATGTGTTCCATATTTGTGGAAATGTATATTGATGCTTAGTAGTATCGTTATGTGTTAGCGTTGTGGCGTTTTTATCTCGTCTTTAGTGGTGTTTATATTACGAATGTATGTTTCTCGGTAGCGTAGGGTGATGCTTGCAGTGGTAAATTTTCTTTGGTCGAGAAGCATAGAGTTGAATAATCTCTATAGTTAGGCGATTAAAAGCTATAGCTAGGTCAATCGCTAGCTATCAGGTTTTTGTAAGGAGGAGTATTGACTAGTACAAGGATGACTGTAATGAGAAGCCTGTCAGTTGGTTCGATTTGACTGTACTGACGGCCTCTTATGGGGAGTTGAGTTGTAAAGCATAGGTGTCGCGTAGTTGCAGATGCTTACATAGATACGAAGTATAATGGTTGTACTTGGGTTGTAGTGTATCCATCTTGTCTGTTAGTGATGCTTACGATGCGACTGGATTCTTCCTGCTAGCGTTGCGGTGATGCTTGTAGAGGAAAATTATTATTCTTCAGACGAGAAGCATAGTGTTCGACAGATCTCCAATAGTTTGGTGTCTTGGATACATCTTGCTAGCGTTGTGGTGATGCTTGTGGTGGATAATTATTTTTCTTCGATCGATAAGTATAGGGTTCGACAAATTTTTGATAGGTTGATGCCTTAAAGTGGACTATTACTGCTAGCGGTTTGCGTGTGTTAGCTTGTACGTATGTTTAATCTCGACATGATTGTTCGTGGCATTCATATTCTGAATTAGATTGATTTGGGCTGGAATACGATGCATTGGGGCTACTCTAAGCCATGTCGAAGTGGGACAGACTGCTCTCGGTGTCTAGTACAGGGGGTGTCTGCAGTACCTTGTTTACGTCTTATGTAATGGATAGGTCATTTGTTGTAGGTTAAGTATGACTGTAATGATATACCTGCCACTTGGTTGGATTTTGCTATTGTTACAGTCTCTTACGGGGGCGTCTCGTAGGCTAGTTGGGTTAGAATTTTAGTAAAATAGGTGGAATTACTCTAAAATTATCGAGGTGACTCCTATTTGCCATGACTGATACTGGTCTGTTACGATTGACTCTAAAGGTTGGAAGTATGGTCATTTGGTTGTAAGAATGGTTGGAATTATTCTAATAAATCGAAGAATTGCCTGTTTGGCTTGGTGGCTGACGATGATCGTTTATTTTGAGCACTTAAATATGCATTACAAGACTAGGATCGAAAGAAGTGATCTGTTGTTACATATTGCGGATATTATTTCTATGGAATTGTGTGTTCGGAAGGGTTTGCAACTATATTGTCACGTTGAAATGGAAGCAGGCTAGACTTCGAAGGCAACTGAACGCAGCACTTATACTGAAAGCACGTTTATTACGAACTTAACATACACGCAGCACTGACTGCCTCTTGGCCAGAGTGCTCTGCTATTTATACACAGAATGTACCAGAAATTAGAAGAACATTTAACATAAGAAACAAGTAGAATTTACAAGTGAACATAAGAAATATGGAGATTGTAGAACATTCTGGAATTGTTAGTTTCAAAGAAATAAAATTTTGCTGGTGGGCGGGATTGAACCGGCGATCTTCAGCACCGCAGTCGGTGACGCTATCCCCTGCACCACGCCGGCAGTCGGTTTATGTGGTGTCTCGCGGCTATATTGCCACGAGTCTTCTGACGGAACGCATGGTGCAGTGGTTAGCATCGCAGATCGCTGTGCTTGCGGTCCCCAGTTCAAATTCCGACACTGGGAGAAAAAATTATTTATTTGTATTTACTACTTCTGGAATGTTCTACATGTTTCTTATGTTTGATGTACTTGTAAGTTCCAGGAAATTCCTTCTATGTATAAATAGTGGAGCTTTCCAAGCAGGAGTCAGTCGGTACTGAGTGTACGCTCGTGTTAGCAACAAATATGTCCTAAGCGTAAAGTGTTGTGCTCTATTACGACCAGCCTTCGAATTCCGGACCAGTTGCAGTGTGCATCGCGACACTTTCTGGTGGAGGCGCCGGGTATCCTGCAATACATCTGCATTATCGTGGCTCCGATTAGTCAGCGTAAGAGCCGTCACCTACACGGACAAGAAGCGGACTCCATCAGAAGACCCACGAATGCGAAAATAACGGTTAGCCAGCTGTACATGAGACACTCGTCGGTGTTCTCTGGACACGCTGGACAGAATCCAAACAAGTGGCCGAAGGGACTCGATTGAGTCGCCAAGTATAATAGGTGGGAGTCCCACATTATGTGCTTGGCAAACGTATATTTGTACCTCGATGGGACAGCGCATCAGTGGTTTGAAAATAACGAGGACAAGCTCGACAGCTGGGAAAAATTCGAGACAGAAGATTTTTTGCCTAGGTGTAAGACAACAGCCGTAAAATACTTTAAAAATGCATAGTCAACCATCGGCTGTTTATTGTATTTAAAACTTTACCGGTTTCGGATATTATCCGTCATCAGAAAAGTAAAATTAAACAGGCTGATTGATAACGACATAGTTGATCTGATAAACATCAACAGTTTAACAGATCCACTATGTAGTTATCACCCACACTGTTTAATTTTACTCTTCTGAAAGTTTTAAATGTTCAAATGTTTGTAAATCTATCGGACCAAACTACGTGGTCATCAGTCCGTAGATTACAAACTACTTAACCTAAGGTAAACTAACCTAAGGACAAACACACACACACACACCCATGCCCCAGGGAGGACTCAAACCTCCGACGGTGAGCAACCGCGCGCTCCGCAGCGAGGCGCTTTAGACCACTCGAAAGTTTTCAATTCAATAAACAGCTGATTGTTGACTATGCATTTTTAAAGAACTTAAGAAGACGGTTAGAGACCACCAGGAACGTCCGTTTATCAGAGGAGCAATTGAAGAACAGATCGCAATGCCGGTCGCGGTGGCCGAGGGGACTGAGGCGCTCCAGTCACGGTCTGCACGGCCACTACGGTCGGGGGTTCGAATCCCCCCTCGAGCATGGATATTTGTGCCGTCCTAGTTCGTAAGTAGTTCATAAGTAGTTTGTAAGTTTAGGGACTGATGACCCCGTAGTTAAGTCCCATAAGCTTAACAAACATTTTTTGAGATCGCAACGACGTGGTGAGTCAACACAGTCGTATATACAGAGTGTTTTGGCCCTATGTCACGTAGTTAACCCTGATATCACTCACGCCGACAAAATTTCACACCTGATGAAGGGTACTGCAGAAGACATGTATCAAGCTCTTGTGTTAAAAGACTTTTCAACGACACAAGAGTTTATCCAATAGTGTCAGAAAATTGAAGGGATCCAACGGAGGAGAGTTGGACGAAAGAAGTATGACAGACTTTCAATTGTAGTCCCTATGGCCGTTGTTTCTCTCATACGACAAATTGTGAGAGAAGAATTACAACAGTTTATGGCAGCCGGGACTGTTGAACCAAACTAGTAGCAGATTTTGGCGATGGACGTCGTACCTGTACATCGTGAGGGAGCTGACGCTGCTGAGGAAGACGTATTTCAAACATTAGCGCCTGTCAGCCCTGGGCCCTGGCACTTGCCCCCGACGTGAAGAATGGCCTCGTCCTACTATGCCGTATGCTGCAGCCGCCAAATGGCAGCCCAGGAACCGACAGATGCGGCCACAACCAACTCCTCCAGCAACTATAATGCCTCGTAGGAGGACAGATATCTGGAGGACAGAAGACAACAAGCCCTTGTGTTTTCACTGTGGGGTTCCTGCACATGTCGTACGATACTGTAGGGAGAGAAGACGAGTATTTGACAATTATTATGCCGCAAGACGCCAACCATCGGAGCAGTCCTTTCAACGGCAGTCAGCTGCAGATGATTACTGTCGACCTATGGGGTGAAGCCCGTCGCCGTATCCTGGGCACGGTCGCTCTCCAACACGCCGCCGCCGTTCGCGGTCGCCTTATAAAGATACCAGTCACTCGCCCAGCCGCCGTCTTCAGGATAACTAGGCGAGGTGAGGTGAGGCGTACGGAGGTGAAAATCCTCCATGGACGACAGTCGCTAAGATGTCGGGAAATCTCATTGACGTCGTGATCGATGGCCAATCTGTTTGTGTGTAAATCTATCGGACCAAACTGCGTGGTCATCAGTCTATAGCTTACAAACTACTTAAACTAAACTAACCTAAGGACAACACACACATACCCATGCCCCAGGGAGGACTCTAACTCGAACCTCCGACGGGGAGCAACTGTGCACTCCGCAGCGAGGCGCCTTAGACCGCTCGGCTACTCCACCGCGGCGACGGCCAATCTGTCATGGCACTTCCTTCTCTGTATTGTCGAATGACTATCGCCGCAAACTGAAGAAGATAATGTTCTGTGATACAAGAGCAACTGTGCTGAAGGTCGCAAATGAAAGTACGTTCTGCCGGCAAGAAAATGGGTCGCAAGAACAACTATCAACAACAGGACGTAGCCGTTTGAATTGGTCGTTCTGACAGAATGTAGCCATAATGCCATCCTCGGATGGGACTTCCTTCTGGCAAACGAGGCAGTTATTGACTTTGGAAGATCTGAGATACAAATAGGGGAAACCGTTTCGTCGAGTACATGTATAACACGAACTCCCCTGGGAGGTTGTTTGCTGTCTGGAATGCGAAGAGTTTCAGTCAGCAGCCGAGATGACCAGCTGAACTGTGAAGTCCTTGTCGATCACAAAAAGCTAATCAGTGTAACGAAGGAAATCTCCACAGTGTACACTGTATGCCAACTTGGGTGAAAATTGCTACTATCTGCGCGAGTTTTGTCGACTGCTACAGTACTCAATATGAAGATTCCCCACTTGATACGATATTCACAATTAATTCTTTAATTGTAGGTATCAAGAAATATATTTTTTATAATTAATTATGGGCCACCACCATGTTTATAAAAACATGGAAAATTATTTGTTTATTGAACTCACTTGGTTGATGGCGTATGATATGGTCAAACACATTTATTTTCTAAATTCCTAACCAATACGACAGAGGTACCATCACTGAAGATTAAGTTACTCGGTACACCCTCATGTTAACTAACAATTAGTTGCCCCTCCAAAAGTAAGAATGACTGGGTAATTTTCAATTGAAAGAACATACATACTTCAATTGCAATTTATTTACCATAAACGATTCATCCTGTCACATGACAGCTAACGAAACATTACACAAACTTTGAAATAAAAAGAGAACCTGTACGCAACAATTTAAAAAAAAATTGAAAATTAACAACATGAAGTTACGTCTCCTATAATATCATCAACAAATAACTGGCTGAGTCAAGGAAGAAGGGAACGGGAAGATAATTATCCAAAGTACTAACGCAGATACACAAACTTAAAGGGCAGATGAAGTTTCCCAATTTGAACAAATAACTCCGATTATGAAAATAAAGAGAAAGTCCTTCAAAAACTGCAATATACTGGCACTAGCAGGCGACACATTACCAAATATTAGGAGCAGAAGATGGGCAAGGACAGGAGTCGACGGCAGCAGGTGGTGACTGCAGACCAGAGCTGAAATAAAACGAGACCGTTCTCTCACTTCGTCCTGTGAAGCAGAAACGACATTTAAACTAACAGCCAATCTAGCGTCGGAGCTGCTAGACAGACAATGGCTGCACAATTTTATGTCGCGAGCAGACAAGTCGATCATAATGCACTTGTGAAACAGTGTTAAAATGTTTGTATAGTCTATGGGACTCAACTACGCGGTCATCAGTCCCTAAACTTACAAACTACTTATGAACTACTTACGAACTAGGACGGCACAAATATCCATGCCCGAGGGGGGATTCGAACCCCCGACCGTAGTGGCCGTGCAGACCGTGACTGGAGCGCCTTAGTCCCCTCGGCCACCGCGGCCGGCGAAACAGTATTCACAAGTGCAAATCACCAAGTCAAACTTGCGACAGAATATCTTAATATATGCGCGAACCGCAACGTGCGAATGCTCAGAGTAAGACTTCCATAATATCTAAGTCAACTGTGGCCGTCGGAAGCGAACCCACAGGACAAAAAAAAAAAAAAAAAAAAAAAAAAAAAAAAAAAAAAAAAAAAAAAAAAAAAAAAAAAAAATATCAAAGTTCAGACAACAGTTCAAGTAAACCGCAAAATCAAGAGTTCCGAACACTTCGGAGTCCACATACGTCGAACCGCACGGAGACCTACAAGCGACTCCTCTCATAATCTCTCTCCGCGTCAGAAATTCACGCCACGACCCGAGAGAAGCTTCTGGCAAATTACAAAACTGTCACAGTCCTAAGCTTTGGCGAATCACAGAGCATTCTGCAGACGCCCCTACAAGCTCCTTCCACACGAGCAAAGTTCATATACATCTCCATACATACTCCGAAATCCACCGTAAGGTGCGTGGTGGAGGGTACACTGTACCACTACTAGGCATTTCCTTTCCTATTCCACTCCCAAACAGAACGAGGAAAAGAAGAATGTGTATATGCCTCCGTACGAGCCCTAATTTCTCTTTTCTTTGTTATCACTACGCGAAATGTAAGTAGGCGGCAGCAAGATCGTACTACAGCGTACTTTCAGCTTCAAATTCCGGCCCTCTAAATTTCCTCAACAGAATTTCACGAAAAGAACGTCGTCTTTCCTCCAACGATCCCCAATTGAGTTGCCGGAGCATTTCCGTGACACTCGTGCATTGGTCGAACCTACCAGTAACAAACCTAGCTGCTCGCCTCTGAACTGCTTCTACGTCTTCCTTTAAACTGATCTGCTGCGGGTCCCAAACACTTGAGCAATACTCAGGACGTGGTCGTACAAGCGTTTTATACGCGGTCTCCTTTACAGATGAAGTACATCTTCCCAAAATTCTCCCAATAAACCGAAGTCGGCTGTCCGCCTTACTCACAACTGTCCTTACATCATGTTCGTACCATTTCATATCGCTCTGCAATGTTACGCCTAGATATTTGAACGACGCGACAACATCAAGAAGCTCACTACTAATGCTGTATTCGTTACGACTTCTCCGGAATTTCGGACACTCTCTTTCGTTTCCAGCCTTCAAAATGCATAAATTTTATGGCCATAGGCGCCAGGCCCCCGCTGGCCAAGATGACCGAATACGCGCCGAGCAAACTGCTTAACGTTCATGACGCAGAAGAACGTTTCCGCAGCAGTCACCCATGTCGGCAAATTCTGAGAAACCAAGCATTCATAACCATATGAATGCTTGGTTTCGCAGCACGCCGCTCTGGCGAGGGTGCTATTCAGATCTGTGTGAAGTTTGCCCTGAGGCGGAACGTCCGATTGTGTTGCAGTAGCGACAGTTTGACGGACATCCTGCGGTGCGTCCGCAGAGCATTGTTCTGCTCTACCAGTAATAGCAAACAAAACTTCGCAGGTAGCTGCGGTCGGCCCTGGTCGATAGCTCTCTCTATCCACTGCCCACCGAACGGACCTCACAGGACAGGATGCCCCCTTCCACAGTCGAGTCGGCAAAGTTTCGCAACATAGAAATTCTACGAAGGCAAATGCCCGCCGGCCGCGGTGGCCGACGGGACTGAGGCGCTTCAGTCACGGTCTGCACGGCCACTATGGTCGGGGGTTCGAATCCCCCCTAGGGCAAGGATATTTGTGCTGTCCTTAGAGTTAGCTAGTTCATAAGTAGTTTGTAAGCTTAGGGACTGATGACCCCATAGTTAAGTCCCATAGGTTCTACAAACATTTGAACATTTGATTTTGGCAAATGCCTAAACACGCTAATTTATGGATTCCAACATACCAACTGTCGAGGCTATGTGAGAGAAAGCACGCCAGCTGTCTCCTTGCCGTCGCCAGCCTGTCCACTGGACAGCAGATGCCAGATAGAATCGCAAAACGACACTGAACTTACTCATTTGCCCAAAAACAAAAATAAAAAAAAATATAAAAAATAAACTACATATTACTGCCACCTCACAACACAGTGGCTATCATAAGCATTACAGGTGGTCGAGGAGAACTTTGGATCACTAATTTTCATGTGGAATCACAACTAATTCCTAATAGAATGTGTATTGGGACAGATGAATTAGTCCAGGATAGGAGCTCATGCTCTGCTCTTACTGCCGATAACGCACTAGAGGAAATTACTATGGAATTGCATATAGGGTCCGATCTGATCCAGGAACAACGTCAGGCACGCTACACCAATTTTCAGGTTCATTCCAGGCCAGGCAGGAGAAGAGCCAGATGAGACGACGCACGAAAAAACGCCGTGCCAATACTGGGGATCATCCACCAATTAGCCAGTGTTCGTACAGTGTGTCGCCAACTGAAAGACGGATAATTCGGGAAGAAGTGCAGACGATATTGCACGATGTCATTATTCAACCTTCAGAGAGTACCTGGTCGTCTCCGGCGGTCCTAGTGAAGAAGAAGGGTGGCACGTGGCGTTTCCGTGTCGACTATCAGCAGCTGAATAAAATCACAAAGAAAGATGTCTACCCCTTGCCGCACATTGACGTCACCTTAGACTGCTTGAAAGGAGCTACATACTTCTCAACCATGGACATGCAGACAGGATACTGGAAAAGACTGCTCTTATTACACCTGACGGCCTCTATGAATTCAAAGGCATGCCATTTGGACAATGTAATGCACCGACCACATTCGAACGCGTGATGGACAACTTGTTTCGACACATGTGGACGACGTGTCTTTGCTATTTAGATGACATTGTCGTTTTCTCGAAAACATTTGAAGAACATCTGAGTCACCTGTCAACTGTGTTGAACTGTGTTCAGACGGCAGGACTCCGCCACAACCCAAAAAAGTGCCTCTTCGTCGCCATAGAGATTAAAATCCTGGGGCACCTAGTGAACGGAGATGGTGCCGGTCCTGATCCAGATAAAGGTAGTCACAGAACTTCGAACTCCTCAGCACACTTGTGATGTGAGAAGTTTTCTCGGACTGTGCTCATACTACCGTCGTTTCATAAAAGGTTTTGGTAACAAGCACGTCCATTGCAAGAACTTCTGTAGAGAGACACCAAGTTTTACTGGGATGAGACGAAAGAAAGACCTTTCTGGGCACTTAAGGAGGCTTTAACTTCCACGCCAGTTCTAGTCTATACGATGAGAATGTGGAAAACGAACTTCACACAGACGTTAGCGGTTATGTGATTGGTGCAGTGCTTGTACAAATTCCGGAAGGTGCTGAAAAGGTGATAGCCTATGCAACAAGAGTTCTCTCAAAATCCGAGATAGACGACTGTACTACCGAGAAGGAGTGCCTCGCCGTTATCTGGGCTATCAACGTGTCCCAGCTGTATATATTCGGTAAACCATTCACCTTCGTGACAGATCACCATTCTTTGTGTTGGCTGACCAGTTTGAAGGATCCATCAGTTTGACTAGCAAGATGGGCACTAAGACTACAGGAGTAAGATGTCACAGTGGTGTTCAAAAACGGGCGCAAGCACAAGTATGCCGACTGCCTTTCTAGGAATCCATTAGCCGAACATGAAAATGCAGCCCTAACTGAGTTAAGTGACATAACAGCTGAACAGAGAGAAGATCCAGCGTTATTATAAACCACAGAGGCCTTGGAGAAAGGAGAACCGACGAAAGGAGAGTTTCAACTCATAAAGACATTGTATGAAAGTAACTACGATCCACTGAGCCCCAAATGGCTACTGGTTGTTCCAGCTCATCTCCGGCCAGCTATTGCGGTGGGACGGGAGAATGTTGACGCTAATTGTGCAACTTATGTTCATAATGGAATGATAAATCTTACATGTCGACACTAGTTATTAAATTAACTTGATTTTAGGGAAGTCTTTTTAGTTGCTAAGTAGTTATTGACTTGTAGTTTATTGTTCCTTAGAGACATAAACTGATGAAAGATAAACGTGAAATTTTTATTGACTTCGTTCCAAAGTTCCCACACCACAGCAAGAATAAGAAAAAATAGATCTTTACGTAGTTCTTGAATAAAATATTAGGTTCTTGTACGACTAGGGGCAGGAGAGTTGATCTGTAACCGTTACTAAAATTTAACCCAAAGTCTAACACAGGCACTAAAGTTTGCTTTTTATAGCTTTAACTCAAATATTAAAATTCACTGCCTGCTAAACTTGACGTTCCACATTCACACGCAATATAAATTTCTTGTTACAGTCGAATATAAGTCCATGTTAGACTCCACTGTTAGATTAAATCTCTTCTCAAATAAAGTAAAACTTCTATATAATTCAGATTAGTCTTCCAGTGAATATAAATCACACATTAAACAAATCTTCATAGCGTTCAAAATACTTTTCAACATAAGACAAGTTAATTTTCTTTTGAAATAGTAAAATTTTAAACCAATCCTTGTAAGAAGATATGTATTCAGCACGACTAACTCAGAACGACTATTAATGAACATCAGCTCCTCCCCATCTCCCAATGTGGGTTCCGACCTTCCTTCTCTGCCGATGGCCATCTCCTGCGCCTTACTCATCTCTCCTCCATCCAGCTTAACTCCTGTCTCCCTGTCATCCCTCAATGTCGACCATGTACGGCATTCTGGTCTCCAATTATATGCCCTTCCTGTGATCTGGTAGTCCAGAGGTCTGGGACGACGGTGTGAACAAGTCCGTATCTGTAGGGAGTAGTAGCTGAGCATCTATCGGAGGTCGACAAGTTCGGAAATTGTTAATGCAAAATAATAGACCACTTGGAAAAAGACCTCTATTTTGATCCAATGACCGTCGTCCAGTATCAGATAGCATAGTCATGTATCTGACAGATTGTCATATATGTGTCCCTTCTAATAGCGTATGTTTACAGCAATAAGACTGTGTCAAATCAACGTATGAAGCAAACAGGCGCCATGTCAGACTCGTGATTCCTACTGTCAACTGAGTCTTCATGGCGCCTGTTTGCTTCATACGTTGATTTGACACAGTCTTATTGCTGTAAAAATACGCTGTTAAATGGTACAGATAGATGGAAATCTGTCAGCAACATAACTGTGCTATATGATACTGGACGACTGCACTGGATCAAAATCGAGGTCTTTTTCCAGGTAGTCTAATGTTTTTGTCGGTATAGTATTTGTAACATTTTTTCTACTATTAATTTCCTAACTCGGTATTCAAAAAATGTAAAATGAACAAATGAGTCACGGAGAGCAGCTCTTGGAAATAAAGCAACAATAATCCATCCCCAGTGCGTTTGACTAAGTGGCAGGATGGTTCATACTCAGAAGTCCCATATATGTTGGACGTGGTGGAACATGCTGGTTGTGGTGTCAGGACATTCTCACACTCTTAGACGAGTATGTTCACGCAGCACTGACGTCCAGCAAAATCGTTTTATTGTAATACGAAGCAGAAAATCCCACAGCTTCCACAGTACAGACAAGCGTTGGTGAGCCAGGAAGCGTCAACACGGACTCTTGCCAGACGGACACTACAGTCAGAAGGGGTAAAGTCGATCAAAAAATTCAGTTTTTCTGTTGTTTTCTAGGGAACCTCTGGAATAATTCGTTTCCAAAATATTACGTGTAATCCTCAGGATTTCGACATTATATCTAAGGTTGAATATAGAAACAGCCTATTGTGCTTTTGAAATTCTTTTAATTTAAAAGTTGATCGGCTTCACCCCATCCAGTGGGGTGAACCCGATCACTCATTTGTTGAAGACCTATAATGGCTTCACCCAGACAATGAGTTCACTTACCGATTAAAAGTCCGAAAACAGCAGAATTATATGACCATAAGGACGTATTGTGAGAGGTTTAGTCTTGCTTCATTCACAGACCACCAAAATGCATTTGTTTATATCCCACAATCCTGCTGAACGGATACTCAGATCGAAAATTTTACAGGTAAACACTACTCTGCAACTCATTGGCTTCCAACAAGTATGTGTAGCGTGCAGTTCCGGGATGTATTGCCAGGCGGAAGTAGTGTAAATTATAATGCTGCATTGCCGGTCGACTTCCCCTCACCTGATCGACTTCACCCCTTCTGACGGTACCAGCGGAACCTGACATATGTAGCCCGACTGTCTCACGCCACAGCACCTATGCGCAAGACTCGACTGACTCTGTCGTACAAACGCATGGATGATGGGATGGTCGGCCGTGGCCTTGACTGATGAAGGCGCCTCTGCCTGCACGCAGCTGCTGGTTGTTCGCGAATGCAACGTAGACATACCAGCTGATGTCTTGTAGAGGGCATTCATAAGAATGGTACAACCTCAGGTCTTACGGTCCGGGGTGCCAAAAGCTACAACTCTCGTTCATCGCCGTTCGGGAATGGCCATATGGTCTGGAGTGCCACGTTCCGGACTGCGCAGGCCCCTCGCATCGAAGGTTCGAGTCCATCCTCGGACATGGATGTGTGTGTCGGCCGCAGTATAAGTTAGTTTAAGTAGTCTGTAAGTCTGGGGAGCGACGGCCAGTGATGTTTGGTTCCTTGGGATTACAAATATGTGAACATTTTTCTCGTTTATCTGCGGTGTTTGTGGAAGGGCTCACCAGCGCTCGATATGTGTAGGAAGTTATAAGACCTGTTCTTTTGTCATTATTGTAACTGGAAGTTGATGCTCTGCCAGACACTGTGCGTAAAAGCACAGACAAAAATATACAGACGGGAAACCTCCGTAAGGGCCTGGTCATACGCTCAGGGGTGCGGGGAGGGAGGGTTACCAGCAGTTCCATAAGATGTCCCATGATGGCGCTGCGGTCAGAAGCATCCCTTTAAAACTGGCCAGAGCAAGCGGCAGGTGGCGTCTGTTCCCTCCACCACTTCACCTCAAACGCTGGTGCACTGGACATGTCCGTGGCCTCGTGGCAGGTGGCATGAGCTCTCCCTTCAGCCTACCCTCCACGCTACCCTCTGATGTGCGAGAGGGACCCTCAGAAGCGCCTTTAGTGTGGTACTAAGCCAGGGAATCGCCTGACATCTGCTGGCATCTTACAGAACTATGTGGGGAGTGTCGGACAGAGGTTTAGGGGGGGGGGGCTTCTTCTCTGTATATGTTACTCTGTGGTAGAACTCGACTTGCAGCATTTCTCCTTGGCCAGCATGATATTAGGAATTGTCTCCAATCGAGTAGGTGTGAGATACGATGCAACGACAACTGACACATATGGCTCGTCAATCCACATCTCTTGCATAATTACGTGAACATGCTGGGCAGGCGTGGAATAATGTATCCCAAGTCAGTATTCGTTATTTGTATGATCGAAGGGATTCCAGGATCAGTTCCTGAATTGCCACCTGTGGCTTCAACACATGCTACTGTAATACTGCTTTAGCTATTGCTCCATAAACGAAATAATTTCATGTACTCCATAAGTAGTGTTTCAACAATAAATCTTGAATGAATTGGAAAAGAGTGTGTACTAATTTTTATTGCATGCAATGTGTGTAAGCGTATCAGGGCGTCATATGTCTTAAGTGAAGTATCAATACACCGTTTCTCGTGATATGTTAATTGAGGTTTTTGTATAAAAACTCGTTGGGAGGAAGGTGCTACAGGGACTGCTGCAGAATGTATCTATTTCCCATTAGTGAGTCAGAATTGTCAAGATGTGTGTCACTACCAACAAGCAGAGAAAGGGCCTTTTTAAACTTGAAGGCAGTTGCGAGCCGGGAGACAGGAATGCAGAGTGGGCGCTGAGTGTCAGCCGCAATTACTGACGCGCCCTCTACAGCCGACCGCGTAATGAGCTGAGCTGACGAGAGGGGAAAAGCGGGGAAAGAAAACCAGCCGTTCAGCGTGGGAGGCCGGCGTGGGCACGCGGTGCGTGGGGCTGCGCTTTCACCGACTGACTGGGCCTCCCAGTCAATTTGAATCGATCACTGACTGGTAATTGCTGTCTGAAAAATACACAAATTTGCACAACACGAATTTATTTACGCAAGTTAGTCTTCCTAGTTATGTTAACAAGTATACGTCGTCAAAAATACACTACTGGCCATTAAAATTTCTACACCAACAAGAAATGTAGATGATAAACTGGTATTCATTGGATAAATATATTATACTAGAACTGACATGTGATTACATTTTCACGCAATTTGGGTGCATAGATCCTGAGAAATCAGTACCCAGAACAACCTCCTGTGGCCGTAATAACGGCCTTGATACGCCTGCACATTGAGTCAAACAGAGGTTGGATGGCGTGTACAGGTACACATGCCCATGCAACTTCAACACGATACCACAGTTCATCAAGAGTAGTGACTGGCGTATTGTGACGATCCAGTTGCTCGGCCACCATTGACCAGACGTTTTCAGTTTGTGAGAGATCTGCAGAATTTGCTGGTCAGGGCAGCAGTAGAACATTTTCCGTATCCAGATAGACCCGTACAGGACCTGCAACATACGGTCGTGCATTATCCTGCTGAAATGTAGGGTTTCGCAGGGATCGAATGAAGGGTAGAGCCACAGGTCGTTAACGCATCTGAAATGTAACGGCCACTGTTCAAAGTGCCGTCGATGCGAACCAGAGGTGACCGAGACGTGTAACCAATGGCACCCCATACAATCACGCCGGGTGATATGCGAATATGGCGTTCACAGCGATGTCGCCAAACACGGATGCGACCATCATGATGCTGTAAACAGAACCTGGATTCACCCGAAAAAATGACGTTTTGCCATTCGTGCACCCAGGTTCGTCGTTGCGTACTCCATCGCAGGCGCTACTGTCTGTGATGAAGCGTCAACGGTAACCGCAGTCATGGTCTCCGAGCTGCAAACGCCGTCGAACTGTTCGTGCAGATGGTTGTTGTCTTACAAACGTCCCCATCTGTTGACTCAGGGATTGAGACGTGGGTGCACGACGTTACAGCCATGCGGATAAGATGCCTCTCATCTCGACTGCTAGTGATACGAGGCCGCTGGGATCAAGCACGGCGTTCCGTACTGAATCCAGCGAATCCATATTCTGCTAACAGTCATTGGATCGCTACCAACGCAAGCAGCAATGTCGCGATACGATAAACCGCAATCGAAATAGGCTACAATCTGACCTCTCAAAAATGTTCAAATATTTGTACAGCTTATGGGACTTAACTACGGGGTCTTCAGTCCCTAAACTTACAAACTACTTATGAACTGATACTAAGGACGGCAGAAATATCCATGCCCGAGGGGGGATTCGAACTCCCGACCGTATTGGCTGTGCAGACCGTGACTGGAGCGCCTCAGTCCCCTCGGCCACCGCGTCGGACCTTTATCAAAGTCGGAAACGTGATGATACGCATTTCTCCTCCTTACACGAGGCATCACAACAACGTTTTACCAGGCAACGCCCATCAACTGGTGTTTGTGTACGAGAAATCGGTTGGAAACTTTCCTCATGTCAGCACGTTGTAGGTGCCGCCACCGGCGCCAAACTTGTGTGAATGATCTGAAAAGTGTATGATGTGCATATAACAGCATCTTCTTGCTGCCAGTTAAATTTCGCGTCTGTAGCACGTCATCTTCTTTGTGTATCAATTTTAATGGCCAGGAGTGTATGTTGTGTCTCCGGAATTGTAGCGTGAGCGGGAGGTGGATAGTGACTAGCAAGGATGCGGACTTGAGTCTGTAATTAATAGAAATGCTTAGTCTACATAATATTTTATTAATAACATGAATGGAATACTCAACTCTGATGTGCTTGTGGTGGTACAACTTCTTGCTAACTAATACAGTTCTGCAATGTATCATTATTACGACATCTGGTAATAGTACTATACACTGCTGGCTCAAGTCGATGGAACTCATGGATCGTAACTGTCGAACCGTAGAACGGCGTGGAACTGTCCCGTATTGGTGTGGTACGCCGGTGGATGTAGGCGAGCCCTCTTCTTCCTATTGGCCGGCGCGTGAGGTAAGCAAAGAGGCACAGAGACTGCGGGCGCCCCCGGCGGCTGAAGGACTGTAGAGCGACTTGCGTGGTCTGCCCGAGTTGTGGCGACTACCCGAGTTGTCGCAACAAAATAAATATTTGATGAGACTATGTAGAGAAACAATAGATAACCAAGGGCACATGTAGACTCTTATCTTTTTGGTCATAAATTGTAGAGTGAAACTAATTAAAAACAGCGGAAAGGTAGGAAAATCGGGAGATGGGACCTGGATAAATAAGAACCTGAGATTCTTGACAGTTTCAGTGGGTGCCAAGAGCATGCCCAGGAGAAGAGCTGGGAGGAGGGAGGCAGGTCATATTACTCTCGAGGAACAGTGACAACAAGCGTCCTTACTTAATAAATGCAACAGAAAACTAGTGGAAAACTCGTTAAATAAACATTTTAAACAAAAGAGTGCATTTTCATACAATCAAACATGTCAATTTGGTAATAATCTTCTCGTATTTGGTACAAATTTATCAGTTACTTTTTTTCTAACATCTCTGTTTTCCTTGACGTAATTTCGGAGCATGTTCATCAGGCCTTTCTTCTTCCATAGTGCTTCGAAGATTATGGCCTTGTAAAATATTTTATTTGACCAGATGATGCTGACACAGTTCAGCGAAACCGGTCGTCGTAAATAAAAATTGATGATCAGCGATCTTGGCTTTTTTATATCTTTCTACATTATCATAATTAGATCGCCTCCTAGAACGTAAACCAACTCTAAATTTTTACTTTACAGTCAGAAAAACTTCTTCAAAGTCCGCTTCGTCGTCACCATGAAGCAAAACGGTAAAAAGTTTATCAAAAAAACATTGGTCAGCAAGAGAGAAAGTGTGATAAGTCTGTATGAAAACTGGAAAAAGGTTATCAATGTCCTCACACATATTGCCATTAATACGTCTGAAAAACTACTTGTGCAAAATGAGGCTACAGCTTCATTGAATCAATTCAGCAGACTAGAAACAGTATTCATGATGACAGTTTGGATGGACATACTCCAGAGATTTAATAGTGAAAATATGACATTGCAAAGGATAAATATTGAAACTAAAAAAGTGCATGAGTTATATGAATCACTTATAGGGTCTATTGCATCTATTCGATCCATGGAGATTGTAAGTCTGTTATAGACTATGAATGCTCCAATAAAAAATCTTGAAAACGCAAACTGCCTGACGACAAAGATGCGGACTCTGAAGAAGTTTTTCTGAATGTAAAGTAAAAATTTAGAGTTGGTTTACGTTCTAGGAGGCGATCTAATTATGATAATGTAGAAAGATATAAAAAAGCCAAGATAGCTGATCATCAATTTTTATTTACGACGACCGGTTTCGCTGAACTATGTCAGCATCATCTGGTTAAATAAAATATTTTACAAGGCCATAATCTTGTAATGTCAATCAGTTGTTATATTGTTATATAAATATAAAATATAAATAAAATATTTTACAAGGCCATAATCTTGTAATGTCAATCAGTTGTTATATTGTTATATAAATATAAAATATAAATAAAATATTTTATATTTATATAACAATATAACAACTGATTGACATTACAAGATTATGGCCTTGTAAAATATTTTATTTATATTTTATATTTATATAACAATATAACAACTGATTGACATTACAAGATTATGGCCTTGTAAAATATTTTATTTGACCAGATGATGCTGACATAGTTCAGCGAAACCGGTCGTCGTAAATAAAAATTGATGACCAGCGATCTTGGCTTTTTTATATCTTTCTACATTATAAAAATTTAGAGTCGAAACATTTCATTCAGTACTCGACAACTTGTAAGCTGAATCAGTGAGGAGGAAGAAAAGCTGTAGAATACTGCTGGACAACTTCACAGTTTTCAGTACCCTAAAGAACAGTTCACCTCACGTTATTTCTGAAAGTGCACCAAAACTCCAAACGTTATATTCGGAGGTGAGACCCAAGAGGTACAAGTGACATTTTCGGAAACATGAGTTAAGTGCAGAAATAGATTCCTAAAATATGTAAAATTATGGTGGCCAAAGGTACAAGTGTATGTCTGTCTAGTGCTGCAATCTGACGGCAGAAAATTTAACTACTTGCAAAAGCATCTGCATTGCTGGAGGCCAAGGGGTATATGTGTAGCGGCGGCCTGGTTAAATTGCAGTGCTACTGTTATGAAGTGAAATTAGTTGCTTCAGGGTTTGGAATTGATTAAACAAACTTCACTTACTATCTTTATTCAATAGATAAGAATATTATTATTTTATTGTAAATTGGACATAAAATACGTGAGTGAACAGTAACTATGACATCTCCAGAAGGGAACAAGTGCTAGGAAAAAAGCGGTGGATGCAAAAGATCTAAACGTTAAAGATGCTCAGCACGTGGCTGCATGTTTTGAATTGCATTATGTGTTATGAGTCAAAATAAACAAAAAAATTTGAAAATTCTTTCAATATTTCTTTGAGATCATACCTTTCTAACTCTCTCTTGGAAGCCAAGGGGTACAAGTGACACCTGTCATCAAATTATCAATGATAATAGTCAAATGACTAAATTTTTTGCTGCAATAATATGAGGCAGATAAATCTAAAACAATATCTTCAAATGATATGCAATAGACTTTTCTATATTTATGCTCTGGAATTAACTATTCAACTTCAACTGTAAACTTGATTATCTCAAAACTAACTTCTTGCCACTTGTACCCCTTGCCTTGTCACACCCTCATCTGACACAGATTTAGTGCCTTCCTTTCCTAGTAAATATGTACATTTCTCGGAACTTTTGAAATCTTCTGAGATTAGTGATGGACTAGTCGAAATGAGTAAATTTTTTTTAGAAAAGACAAGTCACAGTCCGTGTTTCCGGATTGCTCTTAGAATATTTATTTTATGGCACTTACAAATCGTCAAGCAGAACGCTTGGTTTTGGCTCTTTTAAAACTGAAATCGTTCCTGCGTTCTACTTGTCTGAGGAGAGATTGAACGCCTTGTCCATTATTCACTTTGACGCTGCCCTCCTACTATTAACCGTCTGAACTATGAAGATATGGCCAAGTTTTCTGCCGTGAAAGTCAGACGCAAACTTTGCTGACCGGTGAGTTTGTTTTTTATTCATATTAGGTTAAAATATAAGACTGTAATGTAATTTTATTATATCACAGAGGACATTCATTGGATTTACAAACTACGTATTACCTGTTTACTTTACATTGCCATGGCGGAACGCGGAACGAAACCTCGATTACGTGCAGACGTGATTGAAGGCGTCCGACAATACTATAACAACACGATCGTCACACTGATACTGTAGTGTATTACAACTGATGCGTATTCTTGGAGTCTGCTGAAATGTATAGATATCGTTGAAACATACGTTATCAGATGAAAAATCGTTAATAAATAACGTAGTTCAGTTCTGTCGATAAACCGCCTTGCGGTCTAACGCACCGCTCTCCGAGACGGGGAGGCGTACCGGCTCCGGTTGGAATCCGTCCGGCAGAGTAACGAAGGGGTCGGAGTGCCGGCCAGCCTGGAGGTGGTTTTAGGCGGTTTTCCCCATCCTCCTAAGTGAATACCAGGCTGGTCCCCAAGTCCCGCCTCAGTTACACGATTCGCAAACATTTCGTAACAATTTGTATAGATTATGGGACCGTGTTTTGCAACTGTAAATTAGTCTATTTTAGACCAGACGCGTTTCGCTTTATTTTAAAGCATCTTCAGTGGTCAGGGATTTTTTTTATTTTTGTCTTCATGTGTGGTTTGTAGCACATTGTCACTTGCTGTCACTGCTTATATTTACACTATTTTACACTTTTTTTTACAGTAACATTTCTTACGAAAGTTTTTGAAACATAAGCATTTCTGTGGGCTGGCAGGCTGATACAGAGCCTGCCAGCCCACAGAAATGCTTATGTTTCAAAATCTTTAGTAAGAAATGTTACTGTAAAAAAAAGTGTAAAATAGTGTAAATATAAGAAGACATGAAGACAAAAACATAAAAAATTCCTGACCACTGAAGATGCTTTAAAATAAATCGAAACTCATCTGGTGTAAAATAGACTAATTTACAGTTGCAAAAGACGGTCCCATAACCTATACAAATTGTATAACTGTAACTGCGAAAGACGATGCCAAAAAACGAAGAAATATGTATTTCGTAACACTTTACAGTTTCATACATATAACACTATCCGTAGACATTTGGGGTCCACATTTCTCCCCAGGGGCATGGGGTGGCGACAGGAAAGGCATCCGGCTACCCAGTAAATATTAACACGCCAAATCCGATTAGCAAAGTCGACCCTGCGTATACGGGGACATGGCTAAAGAGAAAGACAGAGTTCAGTTCTGTTGATAAATAAGTAAAAGCTTTTCTAATACCGTCACAAAGAGCTGAGGTAAGATCAGTAGCTGCACTACAATACTGTTCAGCCCTTACATGCGTTAAAGGTATTGTTTAGTTGTTAATTCGTGCACCGACAACCCTTTTTTTATTTTAATTTCTTACGCTTTCCGACAGATTCACTTATTAATACCGAACGTGTTTCTTTTCTCTGCTACACATTCTAGTTATTAGATAGTAAAACGACAGATTAACTTCGCATTTTTGAACGCATCTCTGTTCTAATGTATGACACATTCGCTTCAATCTATAGATCGTAACACAACATTTTTATGTTCATTTTTAACGGTTCCGTGTGAAAGAACATAATAAAAGTGAATGTATAACAAATATCCGTTTCTCCTTCACGCTCTGCTGATTTTTTTAAGCCATAAAAGAGAAGTTATTTTCCTTTTGTTCGATTCTGTTGTCTTTCGCCAGAAGAATGTGTTAACACAATGCAGTTTTAAGTCTGTTTTATGCGGTGCCGTACACCAAGTACAGGAACCATATTACATTTTCACTGAGCGCGACTAGACCGCTGATGCTTCTTTCAGAACAACGAATAGCAGAGTACGGAAACAACTCACAGCGCTACCAGCCAAAACGTCAGTTGTGAAATGATCGGATAGTAGTTATTATTTAAAACGTGTTTTTTTAGGGGCCACATATAATATAGTGTGCCTAGGGGCGCAAAAGATTTCAGACCCGCCACTGCTTCCAATGCTGAACTCGTCGTCTTCCTGAGTTGCCCCAGGCGCTTCGTTCACTCAGGATGCTGTCGCTGGCGGCTGTGATCCGTCTCTTCAATTCATTCCCGGTGACGTCTATTGTGCCGGCTGTGTATTCATTCCGTTCTTATTTGTGTGAATCTCGTTCTTTCCATTTCTTTCCCCACCATCCCATTTCACTTGTCTCTGTATCGGATTCGGTTTGCTTTCATGCAGGTCAATCATTATTACGTCATATTTCCTGAACAATGTGTAGCACAGTGACATTATTTACCAGGTACATTTAGTGAAATTTTAGAAAACTATATACAAAATGTGATTCGAATATAGTAGTAAAAGTAATGTTTGTCTGTATGTCCTCTATGTGTTCATGAACAATTCATTCGATAGCAATAAAGCTTTGGTGAACTGTTCATCGCACGCCCATGAAGGTTCCTGACCCAAAAACAAAAGAGCACGACGCATAGCTTAGGAAGAGGCTAACGAGAAAGACAGGCCCCAGCGCAGACGGCATGCCACGTAAGATAGGTAGTTCCGAGCCGGCGCGATCGCTAGCTGAGTTGCTGGCCACTATGAGGCAGTGGACTGTGCCCCAGCGACCGGCCAATCGGCTAGCGATCGCGCCGGCTCGGAAGTACCTTGCTTACGTGGCATGCCGTCTGCGCTGGGGCCTGTCTTTCTCGTTGGCTTCGGCTCAGGAGATACGACATCATAAATAATGAGAGGCCACCGCGTGAGAATTCACAGATTGCCGGCCGCGGTGGTCGAGGGGACTGAGGCGCTTCAGTCACGGTCTGCACGGCCACTACGGTCGGGGGTTCGAAGAATCGCCCCTCGGGCATGGATACCTGTGCCGTCCTTAGTATAAGCTAGTTCATAAGAAGTTTGTAAGTTTGGGACTGATGACCCCGTAGTTAAGTCCCATAAGCTCTACAAACATTGGAATTTGAATAGACAGATTTATGCTTCAATTAATGGAAAATAAGAGTACTTAGGGATCTGAAAAATATTTTGCATGTAATTTCGAACGTTCATGAGGCTTTTTGTAACTGACGCACGCACACTTTTTTTTCTTTTCTATTTATTTATTTATTTATTTTTTTTTTTTTTTTAAAGAGAAGTTGAAATGAAAACAAGTCTACCGCTCACAACAGTTTCGCTGTAGATACCGTAAAACTGTCGCATCAGGCATGACCTTCTATCAGATAAAGTTAGCATTACAGATTTGCATGTTACTATTTATATTTGTCTGCAAGTCTCCGTTAATTCTCTTGCATCCAAAATTAAGCAATCTGTTTTCTTAGTCTCTATTTATATAAAAGCGAAAGGACACTCACTATCTCACTATCTAAACACGAAACCTCGAAAACTGCTTCACCTATGAAGCTGAAATTTGGCAGGAATGTAGTTTATAGGTAGAAAACTTCAGCTTAGAAAGTATTTTGTGATAGGTGAATATCGGAGCATACTTCTCCTACGGGCTCACTAAATCATTCCGATCTTCACGAAATTACGCACGCTTGACTTTCAAAACAAGAGGAAGGTCACCGTCTACCTTCAGTAGACTAGTTACGGAATTTTACAGAACGCGTAGTACTGCTCCAGTCTTTATGAATTTTTGCACACGTGACCTTTAAACTAAGAGGAAGATCACTGGGTACATAAATGTTTGTATGGAACATGACGGTACCTTGCATAAAACTTTGCCGAGCGAGGGAAAGGTGGAAACGAACAGAGAGGTGGGAGAGAAAGAGGTGGATACAGAGAGAGAGAGAGGGGAAGGGGATGTGGACTAAAAGAGTGTAGGATAAATAAACAGTCGGACAACGCCGGGTTTACAGCTAGTACGTAATAAATTACTATTTAACGCTTTATGTGGTTTTTCATGCATTCATTGTTGATGACGTCTTATCCCCTGAAAAATGTCTTGCCCTGTGATATAATTTGAAAATTCATTCAGTGGTATACCTTTAGACCAATTCTGCCTCCTGATGCGACCGTTTTAATCGGTGCTGTGTCCACACGAACGGACCAGTGTTGTCAATTGAGCTGCTTTCTCGCTAAATCGCGCGGTTTTGGATAATCGCCATGCTTGTAAAACTAAGTTATCCCGCTTAGCGAATAAAGTGAAAAAGTCAGTTACATGTAATTATTAAGTTAACGTTTGAACTAGTAAAGTGAACATTCAGCGATTCGAAATATTGTTCATTCCTCTCAAGTGTCGGTATTTGGGAACACATGAAAAAATTGTACATTTTATTGCTCAATTTACATATCTTAAATGACATTCATATTACCATTATTGATGTTTTTGTAAGTTTAGTACCGGTTGGATCTAACAGTGGGTGAATAACAAAATATAATCGTGGCGGCTTTCTATTCGGACCGTGATAATTGAGCACCTGTACCTCTCCTACTGTTTCACAGGATCAACATTGTGGGCGTGTAGGGGCCCCATCCAATAAAAAAATAAAGTGAAATAAAGTGGTATATGTGGATAGTCTACAAAATATTACATGAATACAGGTAGTTCTGTAGATGTATTATGTTGCTATTTCGCCCGAATGACGTAGAATTACTACGTTTCACTTCGTCAGTAATGCTGATAGTAACCAAAAAATGCATAGAGAGCTGATTTGTATAGCAGCAGTTTCTCACTAAGACCGTAAGAATCGCAAATTCATATATTTTACGTATAACATATAGGGTATTGACATTATGGTATGTATATAATCTTTAGCGTACACCTAACAACCCTGAACGTGACCAAGTTATCATTGGCAGTGCACCAAGCCTGCGGGAATACGCATGTTTCTTCTGGGGTGTAATTCCGACAGAAAATCTCAGCTCACGAAACAGAAGTGGCCATGGCAGAGGCGAATTGCTGGAGAGAAAATTATGCAATGCGCAAGTCCGGAAACTCTGGAAGATATACTACTAATGCCTACTCACACCGAACTTTGCGTAATGAAACAATTCGTAAAGTTCTTGTCTGAGGCAAACACAGGATTTGCAAATCCAGCTGACAAACTGCTTCGCCTTCCATCTGTAAACGTGGCGGAACGTATATTTATGGGCACATAAATCAAGGAACTCTCGAGGAAGAAAAAGACGAAGATAAGAGCCATTTGTATCTCTAAAGATAGGCGCTAGCTTTTCTGAGACGTACGACGCACAGCGAAGTTGCCACAACGTTCACAATGCCGTATATTTGCAAAGGTACGAGAAAAGAAAACCCAGTAACGAACAAGCGTACCTTTGTAAGAACAGTTAAGAAAATGACCACGGTGAGAATCGTAACACGCATCGTGTGATTTTTTTCCACTGTGTTGAAACTCTAGGTACTGATCGACAGGACCGGCGCAAACCTAAATGCCGCCCCATGCGAGATGCAAAATTGCCCAAATGTTCAAATGTTTGTAAAACTTATGAAACTTAACTACGGGATCATCAGTCCCTAAACTTACAAACTACTTATGAACTACTTACGAATTAGGACGGCATATCCATGCTCGAGGAGGGATTCGAACCCCCGACCGTAGTGGCCGTGCAGACCGTGATGGAGCGCTTCAGTCCCCTCGGCCACCGCGGCCGGCGCAACATTGCCGCCATCATTAAAAACAAAGAAAGGAAACCTCGTGTAATGTTAAAATCAGTTTGTTTTCTATGAGCGTTCTGCTGTCGCATGTTTTCATTAAAAATTCATTTGACAGTTTTATAAAAGACATGGAATTATATATGAGGACCTAATACAGAGGTTGGCAACTGGCGGAACGCGGAAGGACAAAAACTGGACCGCCAAAAATATTTTGGAAGTGCAAGTTACATACATTTTTTTCTGTAGATAACAAATTGAGCTAAAGGTAATAGAAAATTAAAATGTGATTTCGTTCAATGCGTATCATCATTCCGTCGCAAGCTGCTTCTTTGAAAGAAACGTTTTAAGTCAAGAATTTCTTCATTTCGCAACAATTTTTGCATATAATAATAATCCCTGCGCCTCGGTTTATCAGTGGTAGAGTGCCAGACTACAAATCCAAAGGTTGCGGGTTCGATCCCCGCCAGGTCCTAGGATTTTTATCTTCCACTTCTTTCACCTGCTTTCAAGCTGCTTCTTTGAAAGAAACGTTTTAAGTCAAGAATTTCTTCATTTCGCAACAATTTTTGCATATAATAATAATCCCTGCGCCTCGGTTGCACAGTGGTAGAGTGCCAGACTACAAATCCAAAGGTTGCGGGTTCGATCCCCGCCAGGTCCTAGGATTTTTATCTTCCACTTCTTTTACCTCTGGCAGTATTGCTCATGTGAAAAATACCGAGTAGCACAGAGGTTCGGAACCCACGTTAAGCTGTAGGTCCCCCTATGACTGGCTGGGTAAGTCAGTTCGAAGGTCGGAGGAAGGCAATGGCATACCACCTCCAGACAGTACCCTGCGTAGTAAAGCACTGTGGCGTTCAAACCAATCTTCGGGTTGTTGACTGCTTTACCTTTTAATAATAATCCTGAAATAGACATTTCCATTTTATCAAATTTCTTAGCAGATATTAAGAAGAAATTTGCAGTAAGATTCAAAGAAGTACACGAGTCGTCACGATTCTTAAAATCATCTGTTGACGTTTCTCGTGTAGTACAATGGACGGATGTGGCTGCGAAGTTGTTCCACCTTTCGAAGTCTTTACTCCAAATGGAGATAATAGAATTGCAGGAAGATATTTCCTTGAAAACGTAAGAAACTGCATCTACTGAAGAATTTTGGAGTCGACATGTCCCGGAAAAATATGAAATCGCAAAAAATTAGCATCTACTTGGCTGATATGTTTGGCTCCACATAGATGTGTGAGATTTCATTTTCAAAAATGATTTTCTTGCAGAATACTTTTCGCTCAAGAATAACGACCGCCCACTTTGAACACACTATTCGCATAAGCTGCTCCGCACTGAATCTAAGAACCTCCTCAAGACCACAAATGTCATTTTTCCATGGATTTTTAACAGATATACGCACATTTCATTGTCTTTAATACTTTATTCATGAAAATAAAAATAGGTTGTATAATGCATGGCCTGTTTCTGGACTCTACAATAAAAGATTGACTATCCATTTTTTCATACTTTTTGTGAGTGAAACTAAATATAAATAAATAGCAAAGAATATAAGCTTTTCTGGAATTTTTTATACATTATTATTTTACATCTGTTGTTTTTCATATTATTTTAAGGATGAAAATTGAAATAAAAATCATTAAAGAATATGAATATTTCTGGATTTTTGAATAGCAATTAGCCTATCTGTTGTATTTCATATTATTTAGCGTGTGAAAATTAAAACAGTAAGAAGAACATGCAGTTTTACATCTGGACCTCGATAAAAATTTTCAAAAGTATCCGGACCCATCTAAGATTTCTTGCCGACCTCTGGTCTAATATATAGAAGGGAAACGGTTTTACCAAAAGTCTCGGAAAGTACGTGACCGAGTTATTACAAATTTTTACACCACACTCTGATGAACATTCGGAATGAAATGGGGTGTATATTTTTGAAATATAACTGGTTTTCGAAAATTCCTGTTATAAATTTCTAGGGTTCGCACAGGAGATTTAGTACATATTTTGATAATGACTTACTTTCCGATATGTGATCCACTGACTATGAGCACATCTCATGCAAGCTCGTTGGTTCCATATTGTAAGAGGAGGTGGCATGCTACAGCCTGAGCACTCACTGAAACCTACTCTTTGCTATGTCCTCTAAAACTACTATATGCCTTTTCTTATCTGTATAAGCGTTTCAGATTTATTGGCGTTCTACGAACGTCTCTGGTGAGGAAATATTATATCACGCCATTACAATGTAATACTGTCAACGTGCAATGTTGGAACCTCAACAATGTAAAAACCGAAAATTATGTTTTCAACCGATATCATTTTTTAATTTGTGGAACACTAATCTTAAACTTTAGATTGACCACGGACCATTTGAAAATATGCCATGATCCTTTCTTCAGTACGACCCGTCACCAGACTCGAACTATAACGGAAATTGATGAAATGTATTGAGTACTGAGTGATAAAGGGGCAGGGGCACTACGTCAGTAGACTGATGATGAGTTTGAAATTTGGATCTAGCAGGAGACGTGCTAGGGCAGTCGTTGCACATGTGACCACTGTGTGCAGATGGTGTACTGGTCAGCGCGACTGCCTACTAAGCAGAGAGCTTATGTTCGAAGCGCAGCTTAGCACAAATTTTCATACGTTATATGTTTATGGTGTCTGTTCTTTTCGGACATGTCCTAAAAAACAGATGCCACTTTTGATCCTGCAGTTGTTATCTTATTCATATTCATGGAATGTATAACATTAACTGCGAATGGGTACAGTTGAAAATGTGTACCCAGCCGGACCCGAACCCAGTGTCCTGTTTCTGGGCAACTGCGCTGACCCCTACACGACTCAAGTCGGGAGGCGTACTTGACTAACTCCGTGCAGGTGTGGTGATCACTGTGTCCCCAGTGTCGTCCTAGTCAGCGCAAATGCCCGGAAAGCAGGCGAGCAGGCTTCGGGTCCCGGCTGGATATACATTTTCAACTTTCCCCATTCGCAGTTAATGTCATACATTCCGTGAAGACAAATTTTCATGTCTCCCCATTTATTTATTTGAAAATCCACTGCCAGGTAAAGTCGAAAATTCCTTTGTGCCTAGATTTAATAAAGGCTGAGTTCATAACTAGGTCGAAATGTCATGTAAATTGTTTGTATTTTGAAGCGTTTTTTGAATACTATTATAGGGTCCAAATTAGGTGGGTCTGTAAAATTCTTTACCAAATATGAGTGGGAGCGTAGAAAGTAAAAGCAAATTAAATATATCCACTAGTGTTAAGACTTTCTGAAGGAAATTAATATGAAAAGTATATTGTTACGTTTCTATTTATAATATTAATTTCTCCAGATAACAATTCCAAAATTTCGACAGTTGAAATTATTACCAGATATTTTTCTATTCCAGTGTGGAATGTATAATTCTATTGGACATGAAAAATAGTTCCCTGCTACATCAGTGTAAATTATTATTTATATCTATAAATGTGAATGTCTGTTCGGTGTACGTTTATCACGTCTGAACCATAAGACATACAGAGCTAAAAATTTGTACAATTACCCGGGGAAGGCTTTAGGAACGGTTTTATGGCGATCGGATATATATATATATATATATATATATTAATGTGAATGTATGTTCCGTGTACGCTTATCACGTCCGAACGACAAGACGCTGAGACTTAAATTTTTGTACAGTTACTAATTTATAGCTGAGGAAGGTTTTAGGCACGGTTTTATAGCGATCTGATAGATATTTCGTAATTTGAAGAATCTAACGGGAAATGCGGAACAATTATTACTTTTTAAAATTATATTTACTCTTTGAAAATGGTTTTATTGGTTACATTGTTGCTTGAGGGTTGATAATGATGAAAGGGTGGAATATATTGGGATGAAAAGTTATCGGTGTGTATAAAATTTTATGCGTGTGTGTGTTAATATTTCGCTCTTCAGCGAAAACTACAGAACGCAAACGAATAGTCTGTGTGTAATTGTTGTCCGAAGTCTCCCGTTGTACACCATAGCAGTTCCATACCGATAGCTATAAGGGAGTGGAAGATATGGTGGTTGAATCGTCAAATTATAAAAAAAAATTCGGACTGAAGGCCAGCAATGACGTTCGCGACTCTATGGCAAGGAGGTTACATACAACGAAACGTGATGCCACAGACCATACCTTTGGACTATGCGTGCTTCAATGTCTTCAGCTCTTTCTCTGCAAGGATAATCGTACGAATAAGGAAATATAAGAATAAATAAATAAAGCAGTAAAAAAAATTCTTTTAATACATTTGACGTTTCGCGCATTACACCAAGTGATCGATCTGTGAAATTATGACAAGCATTATTGTTGAATTTCGTGATTGGATTCTTTGAAATGAGTGCATTTTTACGTGTGATTTGATCTACACTACTTACTTTATCAGCGCCATTTCCTCAAAAATGAGTGAAATTAATTACGTTAATTGTTATTTAAACTTCGTAGATAAATAAATATGCATTGCGTTACTTTACACACATTACAACAGTACATCTACTTTTAATAGATTACATTCAGAGAGGCGCTTTAGTACACCAAAGATCTAATAGACGCCGCTGCTGCGTAATAAGTATGGAACGGCACGTCTGTGACAGAATTAAGCGACGCAATCTGAAGAATACCAACAAACATTGAACACGGTGTTAGTGTACTACATATTCAACGACATTTCTTTGCTTCTTTCTGCGCGTTTCATTTATTTTGAAGCGTTACTGAAAAGCCATGACACGCACAGGCCCTTCTTTAACGAAGCGTTGCGAAGCATATAAGGTAGTAGCCTATAATCGCAAGTTACAACAAATTAGGCATTAACTCCATCTGTCAACTGCCAATACGAATAATGTATTTTTTTATTCGTAAAGAACGAAACAATGGCTATAATAGTTCTTCTAAAAATAAAAGGCGACAACTGGAAGAACAGTTTGATAACTATAGCTGATCTAAACAGAGGAAAAGAGTATCAATAAAATTCTTCTGGGTATGATACCGCGTCGTCATTTTGTAAACTTTGCCGACGTTTCGGCCACTGTTACAGGCGGCCTTCATCAGGGTCTGTGTCTGAGTGGCCGAAACGCAGAAGAATTTTATTGATAGTGACAACTGCCGCGGAAGCCTACGTTTGCAGAGGAAAAGAGTTTAATAGAATTACCCTCGGTTCATGCCACTCACCTTGTCTATCAGGGACCGCCAGAGCTACCATACCTGCCACCGCTATGCTTCTGTCTGGCACTGCTCCGCTGATGAGCCGCGCCGTGCGGCCGCACGTTTCGCACGTGCCTTTCGCCGGCCCTGCTGATCGAGGAGAGGTTACAGAACGAAAAGAAACGTCCATACCGGTCGAACTAGATCCGTACAATGACGGCATGAATTCGCTGCCCCAGTATCTCCACGCCTGCCCTGGGCTCTGCATACACGGTACTTCTGAGGCGGCCCCATAATCAAAAATGGCGAGGGTTGGGATCCCTTGAAAGAGCAGGCCATGCAGATGGACCTCCTCGTCTGATCGATCGATCAGGGGAGACACCATTGAGACGCTTTCGGATGTTGAAGGCCAACTGGGCTACAGCACCATAACACTTCGAATCATCATTGGCTCTTCTTCTAGCTGGGGCGGCAAAGTCACCCGCAAGAAACGACGATAGTTCCAACTTGTCAGGTGACGCGGAGGACGACTGGTCAAGAAATACAGTCGCCACTTATCCGGCCCACGCAGTGCGACTGCACCGCTGCTGACTACTCGCTGTCGTCATGGGAGTTCTCCGTACATTTCCCATTGATGACAGTTATGAAAGTTCAAGATACCACTCCGCGTAAAGGTGGCATCGTCTGTGACTATCCGTCTCGAATGACCACGAAGTCAATCGGACTTTAAACCCAAATCTGCCTTTACTTCGTTCATCTGCGAATAGGATGGGTGATCCAGATCCCGGAATCGTGGTTGCCTGGCGAATAAACCAGTGACAGAACTGATCCCGATTTGGAAAGTCAGTCTCTAGTAATCCCTGCTCACGCTATAAGAGGTAAGGGAAGTAAGAAGGTTCCACGCGGTCGCCTGGCTTACGCTGTACATGCGGCCCAACTGTTCGGTTCCTATACAGCGCGGCGCGGCGGCCGCCTTCCACAGTGTTGGCTTATTTTTATAGCCTGCGGTTTTGCGCAGCGGTTTGGCAGTTCGCTGTTTCTCATAACGCAGTGTGGGCCCTGTCTATAGGCGTGGCTGCGATCCCTCCGCTCCTCCGCTGCGGCGTCAAAATACCTGCGGCTTCACTTCCAAACCGCAGCAGCGTCTGCTTACACGCTTCTGGGGGTTGCTTGGTGCGTGCGGCGGAACCGTGCGCCCTTTGTCTGTCAGCTCTTTGTGTTCCTCGCCAGGTAGGAACAGGGTCGTTAGGGCACTGCGGCTGAATCGCCTGCTGTGTGAGTGTCATGCGGATCCTCCGCAAAATCACAGCAGTGTCTCCGCAGCAGAGGAACCGCAGTGTATAAACGCATCCTTAACCACTTAATGCCAGTTGTCGCATATTCGCCTCATACTGTTGTGACCCATATACATGGAAGAGTAAGTGTTTTCAGACCCCAGCGCCGGTTGTATCAGATTCTACAAGGACCGGCGCAGTACGTGTGACATGTGCTACCATCTACGGAGCATTGACTGTCTTTCTATGACAATATTTGTGTAATGTGTGCGTGTTGCTAACCAAGACCTAGGTTTGTGTTCATTGTTCCGTGAAATACTGCTAAATACTGAGCTCAGATTCATTTTGAAAATTATATTTTGTTTTTCTAATATCTTTTAAGAATTTTTTATCATATTTAGATGTGATAAAGCAGATAAAACTTTCAGTGAACACGAAAATACGGTTTGTGTAAAATATGCATTATCAGGCACTTGGGCACTTCTATGGGCAAATGCAAGCGATAAAATAAAACGAACGAAAGACAATGGTTTGACAACAGAGGTGTAATGTTGCCAGTGCATTTGCATCTGCTCATCCGGTGATCACAATAAAAAGATGGGACCGAAAGAAAAAGCACGCACTCAAGTACCATGCCCTAGCATTGTTACAGTTAATAATACATTCATGGGAGGGGTGAATTTACTTGACGCTCTGTTATAGGATTTTCGTAAAGTCAAGGAAATATTACCATAGATTGTTTTTCCACCTAGTTGATCTTGTGATAGTGAATTCGTGGTTGCTGTATCGAAGGGATTGTGATGCTTTGGAAATTCCCCGTCGCAAACAAAACGATCTTCTAGAATTCAAATCCAGAATAGCAGATGCTCTCTGTAAGCAAGTAAAAGACATGACACAAAAAAGAGAGGTAGGCCCTTACTAAGTATGAAACGGAAATTCAACGTAAGAAGCGTCGGGGTCCAATGAAACCAGTCCCTGATAAATCTACCCGTACCGATGAAGTAGGTCATTGGCCTTGTGTAACAGGAAGGCAAAGATGCAAAAGACCCAGCTGTAAAGGGCAGACAGTCATTATGTGTGCGAAATGCAAACTTCACCTTTGCCTAAACAAAAATTCCAATCGTTTAGGCAATTTCATGAGTAAAGAAATGTTGATCCTCTGCATTAGATTTATAAGTAACCATAATTGTAATTCAAACGCATGTTCATTTTTTTCATTAAATCCTATGAGAACATTAAAAAATTTTCCCTCAATGAAGAGTTGTAAGCGTTTTACTTCTCAAATGCCTGTTGTCGCAAATTTGACACATATCTAATTATACCAACTATGTATAACATTTCTTATATTTGATGTTATAAATGGTCTAAGACCCCAATATTGAGCACAATATATTATTTTTGATTTTTTCTTGCAGTAGAAATTAATTCAGGCATTAAGTGGTTTCCTCCAAGTCTGGCGTCTGAATATGTCGGGTACGCTCTTCATGATTTTCTGCTTCATTAACCCTTTCAGACCTGCTTTTTTCTGGAGGAAGGAAATTATTATTCTTATTATTTTGCTGTACTCCTCTTAAGTTATGTTTTTAATGATTTTAGAAGCAAGATTTACACTGTTGTTTGCATCCATTTACATACTACAAAATTGCATATGCTGAAAAGTAAGGCTTCTTTTTATGGACTAAAATAATGAATTTTGTAACATTAACATTTGTACTAAATAAACTGATCATTCAATAGTTGCCATGCAAAATAATTACTACTACTTTTCAGTTGTACAGTGGAATACAAGTAACCTACAACTTGCGTGTTCTTTGCAGTTCACTAGCTGCTGCACAGTGCAACAGTGCTGACTACTTGGTATTTTTATAGTGATCTTCCGCAGTTGACATTAAGTGTGCACGATGAAAAGGTTGAATACTCATAGTCATATACTTGCTGTTTCAATTGAGAAAAAAACGTTTCTGATCTATCTTACACAGTGTAAAAGTTATGTACACAATTGTAGCCAGAGGGTCTGAAAGGGTTAAACGACACTGTCTCAGATAAACAACGAAACACTGTTGCAAACATTGAGTGCTTTGGTTGTTGTCGACACAACGTTTGCTTTTCGCCACTTGTCGCCATTTGCTTGTCCTCAAGGAAACACGACGTCGGCAAGCTCTCGTTTCGAATACTGGTCCATTACAAGGTGAGTCAGCAAGGTAAGTGAACCGGACACAGTACCCAATTACTATGGCAGGAGAGGGCGCAAGGGCATCACATATGAGGAAGAGAACCACCATTCTAGGAGGAAACCATGCATAATGTAACTGTGGCTGCAAGGTCGCTGTAAAAAAGTGTATTTAAATAAATCTTCTGTAGCTTGGAAACTACGTATTTCGGGACATAAGTTCATTACGCTTTCTTTACTCCGTGTCCTCTTCTCAAACAATCTATGGAGTTTGTATACGGTGGAAAAAAAAAACCACCCTGTATAAAACCCAAGCGTCCACAAGAGCCGGCCGCGGTGGCCGAGGGGACTAAGGCGCTTCAGTCACGGTCTGCACGACCACTACGGTCGGGCGTTCGAATGCCCCCTCGGGCATGGATATTTGTGCCGTCCTAGTTAGTAAGTAGTTTGTAAGTTTAGGGACTGATGACCCCGTAGTTAAGTCCCATAAGCTTTACAAACATTTGAACATTTCGTCCACAAGATGAGAGGAAACAGAACACTGTTTAAAAAGGCATCATATGTTATATCAATGATAACAAAACAAATTCAACGTGCGGGAATGGTCGCTTGGTTCTCGACATCATGTCAGCAATGCGACAGCCGCTCCTGTCGGAGGTTAGAGTTCTCCGTCGGGCTAGGTTGTACATGTTCTCCTTAGAGTAAGTTAGTTTAAATAATTTGTAAGTCTAGGGACCGATGACCACAATAGTTTAGTCCCATAGAATTAAAAACATTTGAACATTTCTTTAAAGTCAGTTTCCTCTAGAAGTTTGAATGAATTTATCGGTATGACGTTTCACCACGTCTGTCCTCAATGCTTATTTGTTTGCGAAAGATCTCAAAGCCGTTGTATTCCTACGTAAGCTTGTCAACGCGATCCTGCACGCATCCCCCCCTCCCCTCCCACCTGTCTCCGAAAATACTTACGATAAAACTTACAATCATGAAATCATTATTTACAAAACAGGGTTTTAAACCAAATAACTTATAATCAAAAACATTAACCAGGGTTCAGCGCCACTTTGCTCTTCAGTTCTGCTTCATACCTATCGGCAAAAGTCGGTAATCGTTGTGACTATGACATGTTTTGAAGTGCTGCCAGCAGCAACGGTCGAAAATATAGCGGTTAATGACGATTAAGATATTCCTGGTCCATCCTTTCCCGCGTCTTCACGCAACGCCTTTTGTAACATAGCACTTCAATGCTGTGTCTCGCAAACGTTGATAACAATGCAAGACTTTCATCAAACCTAGCTAAGAACCATCCAGTTAAACCAGCTTTCAAAAGCTATGTTAGGGCAGACAGACTTACAAGCCAAAGAGGTGTTAAAAAGTGCCTCGTCTGAGAGCTCCCCTCTCCTGTATAAGTAATGAAACATGAGGGTTTAGAACGTTCTAACATGGCAACGAGGCATGTAAAGATTGAAAGGTCAAGAGTACCATGCGCAAAGCGAAGTATCGGTTCGAAAGGCTGTTAATTTTGTCATGTGTGCTCCATGCACACAATTTTATCAGTAGCTATGACATAAATTACGAGACGAAAAAAAAATTCTTGAAAACACACTATACAGACGCCCAATCATGCCGTATGCTACCATCGCGGACGTTGTTGGCCGTCAAAAGCGAAGGACGATACGCACTGGTCACAACTGTGGAACGAATCTCACTTATCCTGGGTATACTGTTCGTAAGCCAACGCGCGCGCGCAAACACACCCATCCACCCACACACACACAGAGAGCACCTCGCCCCGCGCTCCTGCCCATCACAATACGTTGGCGACTCATTGTCACATACACTTCTGCTGGTGCATCGGCAAATTACCGTAACGTTGTGATTTAATACACGTGTAGTATCTCAAATCGTCAGTGCTGACCTGTTATAAAGCAAATACATAAATCTCTGGGAAGTTAAGCCCTGTCGTGTCGGGCATAGTTTTGCGCGACTGAGTGCAGCAGCTTTACGTGCTGAGAACCAATGAGACGTTCGAAGGCCTCTGCAGGATAGCTGAGGCACGCCGCCTCTGGAGGCGACCATAATGGCAGAGGTGTTGCCGTGCAGGATTTTGCTAACGAAGTGGCCATGCCATTATGACCCACGTAATGTTCGATGCATTTCAGGTCGGGCGATCTGGGTGGCCAAATCCTTCTCTAGGATTCTCTAGAATGTTCTTCAACCAATCGAAAACAACTGTGGAGTCGATACATGGCATATTATCACCCATAACAATTCCAGAGTTGTTTGGAAACGTTAAGATCACGAATCGATCCAAATATTCTCCAATTACCCCAACATGACAATTTCGTCAATGATCAGTTCAGCTGGACCGGAGAATCCAATTCTTTTTATGATAATACAGCCATCGCCAACTTGGAGTTTTTCGTTAAGGCGGGATAAGCTTACGAAATTTCGATCGCCAACTTCATCCTCCGAATGAGAAAACATATGGTTTGTCTAAAAGATTCGGTGTATCATATCTAAACGGTAACTTGGCGCGTGTATGTATGCATGGCAAGGGGTCTTCAGATTAGATTAGATTAGATTAACACTTGTTCGATAGATCATTTACACGACACTTCGTAATGATGTGGGACGTGTCAGTTTAGTATATGTTGTCTATACATCACAATCAATATTTTAAGCATCTTTAATAATATTTTTCTTTTACGTTTTATCTAAAAATTCATCTGTAGTGTAGAAGGGATTGCCATTCAGAAATTTCATCAATTTCTTTTTAAATACTAGTTGGCTATCTGTCAGACATTTGATGCTACTATTGGTAAGGGACCGAAGACTTTTGTGGCAGTATAATTCACCCCTTTCTGTGCCAAAGTTAGGTTGAATAGTGAATATCACCCTTTCTCCTAGTGTACGTATGCATACTGCTATTACTTTTGAATGGGTAGGATTGTTAATAACAAATTTCATGAGTGAATATATGTCAAGCCATAGTGAAGATCACTAGATCCCTAATTAAATGTCTGCAGGATGATTGTGGGTGGGCTTCAAAATTTATTCTCATTACACGATTTTGCGCAATGAATACTTTTTTACTCAATGTTTAATTGCCCAAGAATATGACCCCATATGAAAGCAGTGAATGAAAATAGGCATAGTAAGCTAATTTACTGAGATGTATATCACCACGTTTTGCAATGACCCTGGTAGCATAAGTAGCTGAACTGAAAAATTTCAGCAGATCTTCAATGTGTTTCTTCCAATTCAATCCCTCGTCAATGTAAAAACCTCAAAAATTTTTTGAATATTATACCTTAGCTACAGATTTATTTTCAAAATCTAAATGTATTAATGGTGTTATGCCATTTACTGTATGAAACTGTATATACTGGGTTTTATCGAACTTTAATGAGAGTCCATTTGTAAAGAACCACTAAATAATTTTCTGAGCGATATCATTTACTCTTTAATCAGTTAATTCCTGTTTGTCAGGTCTGATAGGTATACTTGTATCATCAGCAAAAAGAACTAGCTTAGCATTTTCGTGAATGTAGAATGGCAAGTCATTAATATATTTTAAGAACAGCAAAGGACTCAAGGCCAAATCTTGTGGGACCCCATTTTGGATAACTCTCCAGTTAGAGGAGTTAATTGTTTCTTCTATATCATGTGAACTGCTTATTTCAACTTTCTGCACTCTTCCACTTAAGTATCATTCAAACCATTTGTGCACTGTCTCACTCATACCACAATACATAAGCTTACCTAGAAGAATCCCATGATGTACACAATCAAAAGCCTTTGAGAGATTACAAAAAATCCCAAAAGGTGATGTAGGAATATTCAAAGCATTTAATATTTCATCAGTGAGGGTATTTATTGCATTTTCTGTTGAAAAGCTTTTCTGTTTGAAAACCTTTTTTATGCAAAGGTTTAACGATAGCATATTTTAGTGTATCCGGGAAAATACCCTGCTTTAAAGAGCTATGTGGCTGAGAATGCTACTTTTCTCTTGGGAACAAGCTTTTAATACCCTACTGGAAATGCCATCAAGTCAATATGACCTTTTACTCTTGAGAGAGTATTATTTTCCTAATTTCTGAAGGAGAGGTGGGTGGAGTTTCAATTGTATCAAATTGTGTAGGTATGGTCTCTTCCATTAACTGCCTTGCTACCTCCAATGAACATTTAGATCCTATTTTCTCTACAACATTTAAAAGGTAATCACTAAAAATGTTTTCAACGTCTGACTTTTTGTTACTGAAGTTTTGATTTGTTTTGATGGTTATACCCTCTTCTTCTGCTCTTGGTTGCCCTGTCTCCCTTTTAATAATTTTCCAAATTGTTTTAATTTTATTATCAGAGGAACTAATCTCAGACATGATGCACATGCTTCTTGATTTTTTAATATCTTTTCTTAATGTATAACAGTAGTTTTTATAATATTTTATTGTTTCTGGTTTTGTTACTGTTTCTTTGGATAGATACAGTTCCCTTTTTCGGTTACAAGATATTTTTATTCCTTTAGTAAGCCACGGTTTTTTGCATTGTTTCTTACAATTATATTTAACTAATTTCTTGGTATAACAGTTACAAATGTATCATGAAATAATTTATATTTTAAAGTAACATCATGCAAACCTCATCCCAGTCTAACTGCTGTAGACTTTCTTTGAAATTTCTAGTTGTTAAGTCATTAATCGAGCGCACAACTATGGAGGATTGTTTCGAATTACTGAACGGAGCTATATCATATACTGTTACGAGCTGTGCACCATGATCAGAAAGACCATTTTCAACAGAAGAGAGTTGACGAGTGTCGATATAGTTCATGTACAGCATGTGGCAGGAAGTGTAAACAGACTAGCGACCAGTTCAACATATAGTACAAGAGGAAGTGTCATAGCGCAATGAAGCAAAGTGTAAACATAAAGTTTTCCTACAAAGTGCAACGGAGACACGTGGAATGTTGGAGCAGGTGTACGGGACGGAAGCCGCGAACAGAAAAGGTGTTTACGAATGGTTTAAACGCTGCCGCGAAGGGAAGGAATCAACTGCGGATGAGCCACGTTAGCGTCGGCCATCCACAAGCAGAATCCCAGAAATGATGGAGAAAGTGCGACAAATGTTCGCAGAATATCGGCGGCGGACTCTCAGATTAAATTCTTGACATTAGCAACGACACGGAACACACTATTGTCCGCGATGGTTTGGGTAAGCGGAGGATGTGCTCCCGGTTTGTGCGACACAATCAATCTTTGAGTCCGTCGCCGATCTTATGCCAGCATTTGTCACATTTCTCGATCATTTCTGCTTGTGGATGGCCGACGTGAACGAGGTTCAACCTCAGTTGTTTCCTTCGTTTCGCGGAATCGTTTACACCATTCGTAAACCCATATTCTGCTCTCTACACCTGCACCAACATTCCAGGTGTCTCTGTTGCAGTCGTCCCCAATTTCTAGCAGAACATGTTGCTCCATTGCGCTGTGACGCTTCCTCTCACACTACTTTCTACTGATGGCAGTCTATTTACACTGCCAGACACTTGCAGTGCATGTTGTGTATCGATTCTCCTCAAGTCTCTGAAGATCCATGGACATGCGCCAAGTTGCCGTTCAGATATGACACCATTCACCGAACATTTTACACCCACCGCGCATGTCGTTGACTCCCACCTACGTAGGCAGAAATGGTTATCGAAACGAAATAAGAGAGATGAAAGCCCGAACAGAGACTTAGTTCAGTGTCGCGTGCTGTGAGGCAACCAAAGACTACTACATCAGTATCGATGCGGAGACTGACAGTTGGCACTACAATTTCCCACATTAACGGAAAAGGCTGCGCATTACGAGTGGTACCACGCGTGTGGAATATGAATGGCCGAAGAGTAGTTACGCAATAGACGTATGTGTCCTGTGCAAGGTTGCCAACTTGAAGAGTTTCCCTCCCAGATTTAGAGGAAAAACCGTCTTTTAGGAGCGACTATAGGGGATAGAGAAGGTCAGGAGGATTTTAGGGGGAATATTAATTAGTTTATGGGTTTCTAAAGGTTTCTCATTTTTGTTATATAACATGTTAATACGAACACTAAACCTTCACGAAAAAATTAAATCATCCTATTTCTTAATGTTTTCATCGCCTTATTCATTCTGCTATATAACCATTCTTTCTACTATGGAGTTAGCAACGGTAATGGACAACACGCAGTCGTGTGTCCTTTGTGTTTCACAGGCGATGTCAGCTCTTTAGATAAAAGAAGTAACACCAGCAGATGAATCGTTTGATTTATTACAAAATACCTAGAACAACGCAAATTTTCAATAACAGCGTCAGCGTTTAGAAGTGTAAGCATTATTTTCTTAAAATAGTTCTCACAACATTCATTATATGTTTAATTTCCAAAATTTGCACTTATTTCTGTCACTTAATAGCCTTGTCACTGAACCGTTTCTCAGTTTCATTAATCATATTTTGCACAAACTTCCTTTGGTTCTTTACAGTGGCGCAACTTGTCATCCTTAGGAATTTCATTTGTCTTGCACCTAATAATTGTTGATCATGATTAAAACTTAGAGGTTGTTGACGAGGATAGCATTTGCACAATCAGCGACACAATTATTTTCGCGAACTCATAGAAAGAAATAACATTCTGCCTCCGAAGCCATTGCTGCATACAAGCACCGCCGTGTCTCAGATGTTAACAGGCGATGAAGGATTTCAATAATTGGTCGTTTCACAAATCTCGAGCTTCGAATATCCATCAAAGACCCTTCTCAACAAACTCAAATGTAGGGCGCTGCGCTTCGTGAGAAATGCTTTCGCAATTTTCCTTCTGTGGTGCCTGTTTTTAAACACCAAAAATTTCAAATTTTAAATGTTTGTATATCTTATCCACTCCCATGAACCACAGACATTGCCGAGGTGGGGTGGCTTGCGTGCCTCAACGATACAGATAGCCGTACCGTAGGTGCAACCACAGCGGAGGGGTATCTGTGGAGAGGCCAGACAAACGTGTGGTTCCTGAAGAGGGGCAGCAGCCTTTTCAGTAGTAGTAGTAGCAGGGGCAACAGTCTGGATGATTGACTGAGCTGGCCTTGTAACATCAGCTAATGTGGCTTTGCCACACAGCTACTGCGAACGGCTGAAAGCAAGGGGAAACTACAGCCGTTACCTTTCCCGAGGACATGCAGCTCTACTGTATGAACATATGATGATGGCATCCTCTCGGGTAAAATATTCCGGAGGTAAAATAGTCCCCCATTCGGAACTCCGGGCGGGGACTACTCAGGAGGATGTGATCATCAGGAAAGACAATACTGGCATTCTACGGGTCGGAGCGTGGAATGTTAGATCCCTTAATCGAGTAGGAAAATTAGAAAATTTAAAAAGGGAAATGGATAGGTTGAAGTTAGATATAGTGGGGATTAGTGAAGTTCGGTGGCAGGATGAACAGGATTTCTGGTCAGGTGAGTACAGGATTATAAATACAAAATCAGTTGGGGGTATCACAGGAGTAGGATTAATAATGAATAAGTAAATAGGAATGCGGGTAAACTACTATGACCAGCACAGCGATCGCATTATCATTGTCAAGATAGATACGAAGCCAACACCGACAACAGTAGTACAGGTTTATATGCCAACTAGCTCTGCCGATGATGAGGAGATCGAAGAAATATATGAGGAGCTAAAGGAAATTATTCAGACAATTAAGGGAGAGGAAAACTTAATTGTTATGGGAGACTGGAATTCGGTAGTAGGACAAGGAAGGCAAGGGAAGATAGTGGGTGAATATGGTCTGGGCAAAAGGAATGAAAGAGGAAGCCACCTGGTAGAATTTTGCACGGAACATAATTTAGTTATAACAAACACCTGGTTTAAGAATCACAAAAGAAGGTTGTATACGTGGAAGAGACCAGGAGACACCGGGAGATACCAGATAGATTTTATAATGGTAAGACATAGATTTCGGAACCAGGTTTTGAAGTGTAGAACATACCTAGGGGCAGACATAGACTCTGACCATAACTTGTTGGTTATGAACTGTAGGCTGAAACTGAAGAAACTACAGAAAGGTAGGAAAATAAGGAGATGGGACCTAGATAAATTGAAGGAACCCGAAGTTCTTAAGAATTTCAGAGGGAGCTTCAGGCAACAATTGACACAAACAGGGGAAAATAAAACAGTTGAGGAGGAATGGGTAAAATTAAGAGATGAAATAGTGAAGGCAGCAGAGGACAAAATAGGTAGGAAGGCAAGACCTACAAAGAATCCTTGGATATCACAGGAGATACTAAATTTAATCGATGAAAGGAGAAAGTATAAAAATGCAGTAAATGAAACAGGCAAAATGGAGTACAGACGATTAAGAAATGAGATTGACAGGAAGTGCAAAATGGCTAAGCAGGAGTGGCTAGAAGGCAAATGCAAGGATGTAGAAGAATGTATAAATAGGGGGAAAATAGATACAGCCTATCGGAAAATAAAAGAAACATTTGGCGATAAGAAAAACAGCTCTATGAATATCAAGAACACTGATGGAAAACCAGTTCTAAGCAAAGAAGGGAAAGCTGAAAGGTGGAAAGAGTATATAGAGGGTCTCTACAAAGGAAATGAACTTCGAGACACTATTGTAGGAAGGAAAGAGGATGTAGATGATGATGAAATAGGAGATACTATACTGAGAGATGAATTTGACAGAGCACTGAAAGATCTAAGTCGAAACAAGGCCCCTGGAGTAGATGATATCCCGTCAGAGCTACTGAAGTCTTTGGGAGAACCAGCCATGACAAAATTGTTTCACATTGTGTGTAAGATGTATGAGACAGGTGAAGTACCCTCAGACTTTAAGAAAAATGTTATAATCCCCATTCCAAAGAAAGCAGGTGCAGACAGGTGTGAAAACTACAGAACCATCAGTTTAATAAGTCATGGTTGCAAAATATTAACACGAATTATATACAGAAGGATGGAAAAGCTGGTAGAAGCCGACCTCGGGGAAGATCAGTTTGGGTTCAGGAGAAATGTAGGAACACGGGAGGCAATACTCACTTTACGGCTTATCCTAGAAGATAGATTAAGAAAAGGCAAACCAACATTTCTAGCTTTTGTAGATTTGGAGAAGGCTTTTGACAATGTTGATTGGAATAAACTCTTTAAAGTTCTGAAGCAAGCAGGAGTAAAATATAGGGAGCGTAAGGTTATTTACAACTTGTACAAAAACCAGACAGCGGTTGTCAGAGTTGAAGGGCGTGAAAGGGATGCAGTGGTTGGAAAGGGAGTAAGACAGGGTTGTAGCCTTTCCCCAATGTTGTTCAATTTGTACATTGAGCAAGCTATAAAGTAAAGCAAGGAAAAATTTGGAGAAGGCGTTTTTGAAAAAGAGAAATTTGTTAACATCGAATATTGATTTAAGCCTAAGGAAGTCCTTTCTGATGGCATTTGTATGGAGTGTTGCCTTGTATGGGAGTGAAACATGGACGATAAGCAGTGTGGACAGAAAGAGGATAGAGGCTTTTGAAATGTGGTGCTACAGAAGAATGCTGAAGATTAGGTGGGTGGATCGCGTAACTAATGAGGAGGCACTGAACCGAATTGGGGAGAAAAGAAATTTCTGGCATATCTTGACTAAAAGAAGGGATAGATTGGTAGGACACATTCTTAGACATCAAGGAATTGTGAATTTAGGTTTGGAGGGAAGTGTGTGGGGTAAAAATCGCAGAGGGAGACCAAGAGACGCGTATAGTAAGCAGATTCAAGTGGATGTGGGTTGTCGTTCTTATGAGGAGATGAAAAGGCTTGCTCAGGATAGAGTAGGGTGGAGAGCTGCATCAAACCAGTCTCTGGACTGAAGACCACAACAACAACAACGTATATCTTATGGGACTTAACTACGGGGTCATCAGTCCCTAAACTTACAAACTACTTATGAACTAGCTAAGAGTGAGGACGGCACAAATATCCATGCCCGAGGGGGAATTCGAACCCCCGACCGTAGTGGCCGTGCGGACCGTGACTGGAGCGCCGCAGAGCGCTCGGCCACCGCCGCTTTTTTTTCTTATTGTTCGTGACTTCTTGTGTCAAACTAGGGGAAATCTTTGGTCGGTATTGGAAGTACACAGAGACACAGAGTACATCGAGTAATCAATGCACAACGATCCAACGGACAATGTACCACGATTCAGGACACGGTACTTCACTGCACCTTAAGACTCGCGCATGGAGTGAGACTACAATTATCGCCGACATCCAATGACCTTAGAAATTTTTAATCAGAAATCTGGACTTTATCTGATAGTTCTTCTATAACACCAAAGTAGCTGAATATACCGAAGTAGCTGAAGACACCGAAGTAGCTGAAAACCCGGCGATGCCCAGGTATTTATTTATACCACTCTCTCGTTAGTCCATTTATCTCCCATCCTCTCTCTTTGTCCATCTCTTCCTCTCCCCTCGTTCTGTTCATCTTATCCTCCTCTTCACTCAGTCTATTTCTTCACACTCTATTCATGTCCTCATACTGCCTGTGGTGAACTTCACCTCACTTCATGTCCTCTTCCCCTATTGGTTTCGCCCATATATATATATATATATATATATATATATATATATATATATATATATATATATATATATATGCCTTTTACCACTTGCTCTGGGTCGACTTGGTTGGCCGTGCAATCGGCGTGGTTAACTTCCAGGGGTGGCCGAATGTGCTCCCTGTGTCATCTCTTCCTATGCCTCTCTGTGAAACACCACATGCTTTAATCAACCTTAGTGGTGATCAGTGAAAAATATATTGCAATGCACGCTCAGTCATGCACCATACGGTACCTTGCTAAAGGCTGAGTGCACAAAATTTCAGCAAAATCGGAATAAAAATGTAGATTTTCCTTAAATAATGTACCCTTCGCCCAACAGTCATGAAGTAAATGTGACTTACTTATATTGATATAAGTTACATTATTTGTATCAATTATAATATTTACCTAAAATATATTCAAAATGTTTGTATTCCTATGGGACATCAGTCCGTAGTCTTACAAACTACTTAAACTAACCTAAGGACAGCACACACACACACACACACACACACACACACACATGCCCGAGGGAGGATTCGAACCTCCGACGCGGGAGGCCGCGTTAAAACATTATATTTTATATTTTATATATTTATAACAAACGTATTGATCTCTGAGGCTCTGACAGACACATACAAAAGACAATCAAGCTCACACAAATTCGGTCACATCCAAGGGCGCATACAGGATTATTTTTCAGAAAGGGGGGGGGAGGGGCGGGCAAGTCGGAATTCTAATTTTACCTTCTATGAGTTCGTACATTATAATATAAATACATATTCGATTTAAACCTTTTATAGGTCAGACAGGTGGTCAATAACTAATTGGCCATTTTATTCGCCTTAAATGATCCAACACGGTTAGTATCTTAAACGTCTGAAAACTAATAGTTAAATGTTTATTTAATGTTCAGACTCAGTGTTACTGCAGTGTCATTTGAAAAACAAACACAGCAAAGTATCAGAGAAACTAACAATATATAGTATTTCCTTTTGTCATAATAAGACATATTATGTAACTGAACACATGACACCGAAGTGTGGAAAACGACAGTACTTCATCGTCACAGACTATAAAACCAACTGTTGTAGCTTTCTGTGGGTACAACTTTATTCATCGTTAGGGAAGTCTGCACGAGAAGCTGAAATCACCGTAGACAAAATTAGTGTAACACAAAATATATTACTATGAAAAAATGTACAATTACATAACTATATTTTTCTTCCTTGGGTTGTCATCCGCGCCTAACTATCTTGTACAATACTAATTGCCTAGGTAGGTGTGATCGCCTAGCTAAGAGACTGTCGGTGGTATCTGAGTATTCTGTCTCGCCTCCTGTAGCTTGTCGACTGCTGCGTCATCTTCTTTCCTGCCCAGTCGTTGATGAGCGCGTCCTCTCGTCCCAGTGTGGCAGACGTCAAGAAGTGAAGTGCAGAAGCGGAGAAGTGAGAAGTCACCTCTCCAGAAGTGAGCGCCGCTGTTTCTTTCACAGGTGGCGCTCTCGACTTGCTATCGGCGTGGACGGAGTGTGATTGCCGTTGTGCGATTTGCTAGCGGCTTTCCATCGCCTTCTTAGTCTTTCGTTCCTTCTGGATGAGTCGCGCCAACTTTACGCCACTAGATTCCTCCTCCTCAAAGTGCGTACCGTTATCGTGTAAGGGGTTTAACAACAGGGGAGGAGGCAGCAGCGTGTACGTTGTTGTGGGGTAAAGTCAGCGCCACACGCCAGACGAACGAGAACGATCGTGGAGAAGGCAGCGGACGACCGGCAGCCAATCGCACGCCGGCGCCGCGCCTCGTGGAGGGAGCAACCGAGAAGCGCGCCCTCTACAAGTGGTTATATGTAGTTCGACATGCGTCTGGAAGAGCCCGTCTGAACTCAGCTCCGAAATTGGAAGTCACTAGGACTCAGCGCAGCTAGCATCCTACAAGAATACGCTGCCGCAAGAAGAGACATATTTGGTGTAACTTTCAGTAAATAAAACTTGTATTACTAATAGCTGTTTTAGATGTCAAGGCATCCCAAGCGTCCTGATAGAACCTTTCCTGAAAGACAGGCGGGGAAGAACGACTACATACATGGCGACGAGGACGACTCAACAGATGTAGTGAAGGGCCGGAACTGCAGCGACGGAGGTGGTCGGACCCCCGGCCGTGCCCCGCCACCCGGCCTGCGCCCGCCAGGATACATTCCCCAGAAGACACCGTGGAGGGCAAACGCCCACTTCCGGTTGCTGCTGCGATGCGGGCGGGTCCAGCTCCATCGGGAAGCAGAGCGGAGGCGGTTGTGATGAAGGCTCTGTCTCTATGAACTCGTCGCTCGGTGCCATGGTGATCGGCTGAAGGAATTAGATTAGGTAACGAAGCAATAAAGCAGTAGCAAAAGGCGTTTACTTTATAAACCTTACAGTGAAATGAAGGAGATAGATGAGCTTTTTTACTTGGGCAGTAAAATAACAAACGATGGTCGCAGTACAGAGGATATAAAATGCAGAATGGCAATGGGAAGAAAAGAATTTTTGAAAAAGAGAAATTTGCTAACATCGAATATTAATTTAAGTGTAAGGAAATCTTTTCTGAAGGCATTTGTGTGGAGTGTTGCCTTGTATGGGAGTGAAACATCGACGATAAGCTGTGTGGACAGGAAGAGGATAGAGGCTTTTGAAATGTGGTGCTACAGAAGAATGCTGAAGATTAGGTGGGTAGATCACATAACTAATGAAGAGGTGCTGAATAGAATTGGTGAGAAAAGGAGTTTTTGGCATACCCTGACTAAAAGAAGGGTTCGCTTGGTAGGACACATTCTTAGACATCGAGGAATCGTACATTTAGCATTGGTGGGAATTGTGTGGGGTAAAAATCGCAGAGGGAGACCAAGAGACTCGTATAGTAAACAGATTCAAGTGGATGTGGGTTGTATTTCTTATGAGGAGATGAAAAAGCTTGCTCAGGATAGGGTATTGTGGAGAGCTGCATCAAACCAGTCTCCGGACTGAAGACCATAACAACAACGAGCTTCGAGGTCTTTTGCTTTTCTTAAGCCTTCGGAAAATAAATCAGGGAATTCTTACAGTAATTTGGCTGCACTGTCTGATGCGTTAACTGACAAAACATTGTACTGCACAAAAAATCCAAACAAATCGAAAGAATCAAGGCCAAATATATTTTCACAGTCATATGGTTTAACAACTGTAAATGTAACTGTGCGAGGTAAAGAACGATATTCTGCAGTTAAGGATCAGTGTGCTAATACTGAAATATTTTTGCCGTCGTACGCCGTTAAGCCCGTATTTGTGTGAGAGAGGTGCAGTGAGCCTAATTGTTCACATGTCTGTCTCTTTAGCAAAGTTACTGAGGTACCTGTGTCCAACTGAAATTTTAATGGCTTGTCATTCAAACGCAAAGTCAGAAACAATTTCTTCGCCAGACGAACAACTTGATAAACGGACTGTTCTGCACTTTTGCTACTGTCTGACTTTGGCTTTGAAAATACAGCATTTATTACACGATTGTGCTGCCGGTGCGATTTTGACCGAGCAGGTAGTTCTGTTTGTTCCGTTGCATGCACACTGATTGCGCGTGACCTGTCTTGCCGCAAGCATGGCATTGAGCAACTTGTTTTCCTGGCGGTACTCGCGCTGACCGACGCTGTTTGCTATGCTGAGTGGGGCGGCCGCTGCTGTAGACGACCCGACTTGGCAAAGCGGAAACGATTCAAAGTCCTCGGGCGCTACTGCACCCGTATCACACGGTTCTAACATTTGCACCACTTGAGGAAATGACGGCTCTGATAACTTCAAAATCTGTTCACGTTGCCTGCTATCAGTCACATTGTAAATAATTGTGTCTCGTAACATTGTATCTGAATACAAATCACCACACGTACACTTGAATTTACTCTTCCGCCTCAGTCATTGCAAATACGTTACATTCACGTTAAGATTGTTCAGCCTTTTTTTAATTTTTTTTTTTTTTTTTTTTTTTTTTTTTTTTTACTATAGATAAATTGTTACCTACCTGGTACTACATTGACCCCTGTTTTTCGTAGTACAAAGTGAGTGCTCCTACAATCTGTTCATATGTGAGTTCATTAGGGGCGGGGATCGGGAACAATGTCTGTGGTCCCACACTATGATAACAATAAGTTTCGCTGCACCTGGCACTTGGTGAGCAGCAGTGAGTGCTTCACATTGCTGCAGCCACTCAAACCATTCTTCCTCTTGTCCGTAGTATTGCCGAAACGGTGGAATAGGTGCGGCTACTGTTGGCTGCTGCAGCGGTTGTGGAGCTGTTGTGGCCGAACGGTTGGCCACTAGTTGATGAACTGATGTCGGTAAGGTAGCGATTTGTTGGCTCTGAAATTGAAACATTTGCATTATCTGCGTAATGTGTAGCGTAGGCATGGTAGGTGCTTGTGCAGTGGGTGCAACGGAAGGCGTCGACATGGTGATAAATACACTCCAATTCCAGCAAAAGTCGAAATACACACTACTTATATGTATGAATTGTCTGTCCGTCTTCCGTGCTTACAACAGAAATTTCCGCACAAAAGCAATACTGTTAGATGCTCAGGCTCGCCTACAAATAAGAAAATCGTGAATTCTGTTTAAATTCTCGTCGTCATTTTGTTGTAGCTTTCTGTGGCTACAACTTTATTCATAGTAGGGAAGTCTGCACAGGAAGCTGAAGTCACTCTAGAGAAAGTTAGTTTCACACAAAATTTATTAACATGAAAAATCTTACAATTACGTAACTTTGATGTGAGCTGCTATCCACGCCTAACAATTTTGTACAATACTAACTGCCTAGGTCAGTCCGACATCCTGACTAACAGAGACTGTCGCTGCTATCTAAGCCTGAGTATGCTTTCTCGCGTCCTATGGCTTGTCAACTGCTTCGTCTTCTTTCCTGTCCCGTCGTTGATGTGCGCATCGTCTGATGTTCAAAAAGTGTCCAAATGTTTGTTAAGCTTATGGGAGTTAACTGCGCGGACATCAGTCCCTAAACTTACAAATTACTTATGAACTAGCTTATACTGAAGACAACACAATAATCCATGCCCGAGAGGGGATTCGAACCCCCGATGGGGAACGGACTCGCACATCGCAGCATAGCGCCTCAATGCGCTCGATCGCTCCGCCCGGCTGCGCGTCCTCTCGTCCCGGTGTGGAAGACGTCAAGAAGTGAAGTGCAGTGCAGAAGTGGAGAAGGCTTTCCAGAAGTGAGCGGCGCTTCTTCTACCCTCTTCTCAGGTGGCTCCATCGACTTGCTATCGGCGTGGAGGGGGTGTTGCCGCTGTGTGATTGGTTAGTGGCTCTCCACCGCCCTCTTGCTCTTTCGTTCCCACTTCTGCATGAGTGGCGCGAACTTTTACGCCACTACACCAACGGTCAGAGATATTATGTAACAAAAGTAGCATTATACATACGTAATATTGTTCTGACTATTCTGCTCTATGAATTTACTGCGCTTTGTCCATTTTCTATCTTTTGATTGAACCATTAACGACAGGGCTTCGATTGTTCTTTATGTTTCTCAATAGTTCGCTTGTGCAATATTTATCATCAGAATATGTGGTTAAATGTTCATCCTAGTTTTCATTTCATAATAGTTGAAATCATCCTGTGTTATGTGTTCGCTCTCCCCCTGCGACATACAAAATTTAATATAGAGAGAAACCTTCCTCTTGTTTTGAACCTCAACTCTGCAAAAATTCGTCAAGATGAAAACAGAACTGTAGATTTTGTTTAGGTCCGTTGGTAAAATATCATCCACCACCTACCATACGCGTCTTATCTCCTGAACTACGTGTCGTACTCTAACAATTATTACCTCACGGTATGGAACACACGTATGCACCAAATTTGGTCGAAATCGACTAAGTGATTCAGGAGGAGATGTGCAACATTGTCGCGAGATGCAGCAGTTTTTCACGCATTTAATTGTTTATGACGTCATGTTTCCTGAACTATTTGTTGTACATCATCCGTACTCCTCTTGGCTTGAAGGTCAAACGTGGAAACTTTCATCAAGATTAGAACATAACTGTAGATTTGTATGCCATACAAACACATGGACTCTTTACTTAACATATCAAGAAAGAAGAACAAGATAAATTTCACATGTGTTACTGTAATTGTGAGATCTATCTGTTAAAGTGTAGCTACGCTCGCCTTACTTACAAATCCCCAATAGTGTTTACGTAATCTTCCTGCATACTATTCGAGAGTAAATGTCAGATAAATAATGTGAAGATAGTTTGATGAACCCTCTACCACGCACTTCAGTCTGATATGTGGAGTAATTACTTAGATGCTGAAGTAGAACAGTTCCATGGTGACATCTTGGGGCGATGGATTCGTAGTGTCCACTGCACTCACCCTGTTCCACCAGCTTGAAAGTAGCCTGTTATTAAAATAATTAAGATCTTGGGCAGTTGAGAACCGCAAATGTATGAGTAGCCACAGTACATGTGCAATGGAAATTTATATAACTGCTCACTCCTTAAGGAGCAGCCAACGTTTTAACAAACACAAATTCAATGTAAAAAAATAAATGAATAGGTAATTAAACATGGGACAGGGAGCATGAAATCATAAACCAGAAGTCTGATACTCTAAAATAATAATCTATTCAGAAAAAGGAACAAGCAAATAAATTGGGGAGACCAAATTAAAACACCTTGTAAAAATGTGAATTAAATCATAAAATTACTGCTCGCAATGAAATTGTTTCGCCCTTTTTTGAATATGTAGATAACGTGGGAAGAAATTTGTAAATAAATAATGAGTAGCTGAAAGCACATTCATTCATTCACAGACTTATGCATAATTCTAGCAGTACATTACTCTGCAGAAACACTCGATAACAGTGGCGAAACAAAGCGTAGGTGGTGTCTTGACGAGATGGCAGGTGTCTTGATCACAAATTTTGAAATATACTGTGCACTGAACAAACTCGTGTGGGGAGGCAGCGGCTCACTATCCTTAAGTACCACATGGTGTGTGACCACGCCCAATTTCAAAACATTTGGAAACAGAAATTAATCTTGAATAAGCGAGTAATGCACATGCGAGAATTTGAATAGAAGAAAGCTAATATTAACAAAACCATGGCTGAAGGCCGAAGTAACGTGCATTATGAAAGCACGTGGTGTAATCGGTCATACAAGACAGGAAAGACAGAAGCAAATAGGAATATATGGGAAATATTTAGCATACTTGTGAATGAAGAAACGACGCAAAAACGTTAGTTAAAACACGAAGGAAATTAAAACAGGTATTCATTAGGGCTAAAGGCCACACATGTGAATTCTAACTTGAGCAAAACCGGACACACAATCAACAATGGAATGAAAATGCAAATAGTAAATTTACACTGAATTTACTCGAGTTCTGAAAATCAGGAAACACTTTGCCTCGAATAGCGAAAGAATTACTTGAGAGATCACTGAAAAACCATAACTGCCTGATCACAAAGAAAGCTAAGTCCTAACGACATGCTTTCCCCTCAGCATGATTCAGCGGAGTACTTACTTCCACTGTCGTCGGAACCAGAATGAAGAGTGAAGAGTGACGCTCTAAGGCCACAGAAAAACCTACCCCTGATACACACCGGACGTAAGCACGCTAAAAGTGTCGCAGTGTGCGTTCAGAGACTAGTGTTTACCAACCCTTGCTACCTGGCCAAGACATTTCCCCATACAACCGCTCCCAGAGAGGTCTCCTGTCACCTGTTTCATACAAGATTTATGTTGGTACGACACTAACAACATGGCCACGTCGCCACCTTGCCAAGCAAGCTTGTCTCTGGCCATCCAGCAGACGCCAGCGCAAACGACAAACGAAGCCATGCGTTGTTAACTACAGCAAAACGAGGCCTAAAGCGGGAGGCGGCGACTGTAAGCCATTGCGCGGCAGTCAGTCAATATTAAAAGCACACATTTACATAAACACACAAGTTCAATCACATTGGTGTAAACATTTATAAATATGGTGCAAACATATATAAACATGGGGCATTGATCATTAATAAAAAGAATGAAATAATTAACACACAGATAAATAACATTAATGGGGCAGAAACACTTTAGGTCAATAAATCAATCAAAATGGAAGACGACCACACATTCAGTGGACGTGTTTCCTCTTACTAACTGAAATCGGGTTTCATCTGACCAGACCACTGTATTTCAGACGTTTGGGATCCAACCGATGTGGCCACGACCTCAAGAGAGGCGCCACAGCGCGTAAACGTCTGTTGCACCGCTCGGTCTTCACAGCTACGTTCGACGTACGTCCTACTTCGTAAAAGAGTACGAAATCATCAGCAGTGGTGCTACTCCACAAATTTCTTCATATACTACAAAAGCACTTCCTGCGTTGTTTTGGATAAAACCGGAAGAAAACTCCACAGGGATACATAAAGTAAGGAAATACCGAACAACAAAGGGGCGTGATCCTGTGCAAGCGTTTGCCACTTATTACTTTTAATACATGAGTGAAATAGGAATGTAATATTTGAGTATTGAAATTTCAATACCATGTAGTAAATGAAGAGCCAATTAAAAAAAAAATTGGTCGCTTTTGTATGGACCTCAGATTAATTAATTGCAGGGAAGTGACGTGACCGTAGAGTGCACGAACCACTGTCGGTAGAAACTCACTCCGGCATGATCAGTTACTCTGGCGAGGAACATCGCTAACTCCCTGATATACGGAAGAGCACAACGTACAATCGATGGTAACGCCATCAGAGCAAACTTTAAGACTGCCAATGGTCATAGCAGTAAATCTACCCCTTCCTTTTCATAGAAGTAATTCGCTCAATTACCGTAAGCAGTTTATCGAAAACACAGAAAACTCTAGGCGCGTGGGCAAGGATCTGAATGGCAGTCATTGATACAGAAAATCCATTGTTTGACCACTGCTCTCCCTCTTAAGAGCTTTAGAAAAATCAATCTGACGCTCAGTTAACTGCCACATGAATCAGAAAATGATGAATGACGAGATCCTGACATATTGGATGGATACAATGAACGTGATCATACATTGTTAGTTTGGAGACAGATGGATTGAAAGACGCTACTCACTATAGGATGGATAATAAAGGTAGCTACATTACTTGGTTCATCCCTTATCAATTATTTATAAATATTCGTAGTAAATAAGGCAACCCCTGATGTTATGCACTTGCTAACATCATAAAAATATATGTTTGTTGTAAAGTGTAGTACTAATAAGTGAGTGCAGTAAGTTTTTAAAGTGTTGCGCGGTTTCCAGCTTCCTGCTTAAATTATTACAAAGGATCTTTTCCTACGTCCTAAAGTGGCTTTTTCGTAACTGATCAGCTAAGACCACCCGTATGAACCAATGGTATATACTTCTGGAGTTTTATGCCCTGTATTTTTATCTAAAATCCTTTCTGACACGAAATCCTTTTTCTATTATTAGTATCTGCATACACAATTAATGTTATAAAATTCTTGGACCGATCTCATTAAAAAGTACTCGATCATACAATGGAACACGTCATATATAATCCCATAAAATTAAAAGTGATAGCCTCACACAAAAATATGAGATTTGATAGCATTTAGTCATTTATACATTCTAACAATACAGGAAATCCTTTATTTTAGATTTGAAAAACGGTTTTCATCACATTTTGCATTTCCCTGTATGTTTACTGAAGAAGGTTTCCTTCTGAACAGTTGTTAGAGAAGTGATATCAAAGTTGGTTTTGTGTATTGTTCGTGAGTATTGTAAATAATTTTGAAAACATCTACATAATTAATTCTGAATCTCATAAAAACAAATCCGAGACATTTGAGCAAGGTCGCACACAAAATCGCGAGTTGTTATCACAAATCATTCACAATTTGCTTTAGTGACTTAAAATATTCTTTGTGAATTGTCACTGGGTACATAACACACCATAATACAGTAAATACCAGAATGATAACAAACCAACTAAACAAACTTTCGATTTTCAGTGTAAATTATCGTTGACTGTTTTTAGTGAATTTACTGACGATAGTGAAAACTCAGTCTGTTAGACTCGGTCTGGGTGACTATACGCAATAAATCACTGATGAGCGATAATCCTGTCTCTGTAAACCATGAACTGATATTACTCGCCGCCTCACGTGATAGATAATTAACGTTAGCTTTCCCGTGTTCCACTCTGACGTTTTTGTCTTTTGTAAATGGAATCCATTAGGGATTATATGCCATGATTTTGTGGCAGATAATTGAGATGTATTAATAAACCTTCTGGAGTAATTTACTCTGCGATAACTTCAGCACACTAATGTTCACATTTGATTCCATTAACAGACTAGATGTGAGAAGATTTATTGGTGAGTTTAATCGAATACCATAAAAGTTCAACTAGGCTAATAAAAATTTCCTTTTCTTATCTTGAGTGATTTTGTCTGTAAAAAGTATCCTACGTTCTTCTCATTTTATTATAGTAAAAAACTCTGAAAATCAAATTCTAATTGATAGTAGTTTGGTTATATATATTCAAGTGTGTTTTAACTTTAGGAAACTAAATATTTCAAAAAATTCGTTTATTACGGTAAATAGTTCTTGATGAATGAAGAAAATTGCATATGATTTACTCAAGTCATTGTGCCGCGGTGTAGCCGGGCGGTCTAACGCGCCTTGCTGCGGAGCGCGTCCTTGCTCACCGTCGGAGGTTCGAGTCCTCCTTGGTGAATGGGAGTGTGTATGTTGTTCTTAGGTTAGTTTAAGTAGTTTGTAAGTCTAGGGTCTAACGACATAGCAGTTTAGTCCAATAGTTTTACAAATATTGGAACACACATAGCACTGAAATAGATGAATATGAAGTGTGGCCTCTGTTTGCGACTAAGAACCAACGTATTTGTATCTACATTTCATTCATAGCGTAAAATGGAAACTAGTCAGCTTAAAATATTAATTTTTATCCTACAAATTTATTTTCATCTTGCAAATTTGATAGCACAGCCAGCGCAGTGTCTCGTTAGAAACTTCGTTCAGCGTGGTCCAGGAATGAAGACATGTATTCCATAATTTTCTGTTTTCACCAGGATGCTTGATAACATAATTTTCGGTAATTGTTTCTGAACGAGTTCCAGTCGGAAATTGCGGTGTTATCGACACGAATATCAATTTCGTTTCTGAGATTTTCAGATGAGGAAGTAATAGAACGCAGTACGTTGTTCTCGACGGCGAGTGTTCATCAGAGACGAGTGTATCGTCAGGCGTGCCCCAGGGGAGTGTGATAGGACCGATATTATTCTCTATCTATATAAATGATCTGATGGACAGAGTAAGTTGTAATTTGCGGCTGTTTGCTGATGATGCTGTGGTGTATGGGAGGGTGTCGTCTGTAACTGACTGTAATAGCATACAGGTTGACTTAGACAAAATTTCTAGTTGGTGCGAAGAATGGCAGCTAGCTCTCAATGTAGAAAAATGTAAGGTGATGCGCATGAGTAGGAAAAACAATCCCATAATGTTCGAATACAGCATCAGTAGTGAGCTTCTTGATGCGGTCGCGTCGTTCAAATATCTAGGCGTAACATTGCAGAGCGATATGAAATGGAACGAGCATGTAAGGACAGTTGTGAGTAAGGCAGACAGCCGACTTCGGTTTATTGGGAGAATTTTGGGAAGATGCACTTCAACTGTAAAGGAGACCGCGTATAAAACGCTTGTACGACCACGTCTTGAGTATTGCTCAAGTATTTGGGACCCGCAGCAGATCGGTTTGAAGGAAGACATAGAGGCGGTTCAGAGGCGAGCAGCTAGATTTGTTACCGGTAGGTTCGACCAATGCGCGAGTGTCACGGAAATGCTCCGGCAACTCAATTGGGGATCGCTGGAAGAAAGACGACGTTCTTTTCGTGAATTTCTGTTAAGTAAATTTAGAGGGCCGGAATTTGAAGCTGAGTGTAGTACGATCTTGCTGCCGCCTACTTACATTTCGCGTAAAGATCACAAAGACAAGATAAGAGAAATTAGGGCTCGTACGGAGGCATATAGGCATTCTTTTTTTCCTCGTTCAATTTGGGAGTGGAATAGGAAAGGAAATGCCTAGTAGAGGTACAGTGTACCCTCCGCCACGCACCTTACGGTGAATTGCGGAGTATGTATGTAGATGTAGAAATCGGATGGGTGACTTCGCCACGATGTGTACTGCAAGAGTACACACAGTGAACCATATCTCAGTGCGTAAAGCTTTCAACATCAAGCAAAAAGACAGAAGTTTTAAATAAGATGATAAATAGACCTAGAACTGTTTCCGCCCAAGACCAATTGGGTTCCTAAATAAGACGAAGGATTTCTAAGTACAATACCCACTGTCTGAGAAAAAAGAGTGATACCCCCAGGAGTGTTAGACTATTATTCAATTTCGGTATGCCGGCCGCGGTGGCCGAGGTGACTGAGGTGCTCCAGTCACGGTCAGCACGGCCACTACGGTCGGGGGTTCGAATCCCCCCTCGGGCATGGATATTTGTGCCGTCCTAGTTCGTAAGTAGTTCATAAGTAGTTTGTAAGTTTAGGGACTGATGACCCCGTAGTTAAGTCCCATTACCTATACAAACATACCAATTTCGGTATACTTGCATAGAATTGATGTGTGACTAAATTATTAGATTTACGCGGCTGTGTAATGCGTGGAACGCGACATCACCTCTGTAATTGCGAGCGTGGTGAAACCCTAATAGTGGACGCAAGCGAGGGACAAGGACACTGAGGTCAGAGGTTACGTCATTTCCCACTAACGAACATTTATTACGGATACAACAAATCTACGAATACACTCCTGGCCATTAAAATTGCTACACCACGAAGAAGACGTCCTAAAGACGCGAAATTCAACCGACAGGAAGAGCATGCTCTGATATGCAAATCATTAGCTTTTCAGAGCATTCACACAAGGTTGGACACCTACAACATGCTGACACGAGGAAAGTTTCAGACCGATTTCTCATACAGAAACAGCAGTTGACCGGCGTTGCCTGGTGAAACGTTGTGATGCCTCGAGCAAGGAGGATAAATGCGTACCATCACGTTTCCGACTTTGATAAAGGTCGGACTGTAGCCTATCGCGATTGCGGTTTATCGTATCGCGACATTGCTGCTCGCGTTGGTCGCGATCCAATGACTGTTAGCAGAATATGGCATCGGTTGTTTCAGGAGGTCTATACGGGACGCCGTGCTGGATCCCAACGGCCTCGTATCACTGGAAGTCGCAATGCCGCATCTTATCCGTATGGCTGTAACGGAGCGTGTAGCCACATCTAGATCCGTGAGTCAACAGATGCACGAACAGATCGACGACGTTTGCAGCAGCATGTACTATCAGCTCGGAGACCATGGCTGCGGTTACCCTTGAGGCTGCATAACAGACAGGAGTGCCTACATCATGATGATCGCATCCGTGTTTGGCGACATCGCGGTGAACGCACATTGGAAGCGTATATTCGTCATCGCCATACTGGCGTAACACCTGGCGTGATGGTAGGGGGTGTCATTGGTTACACGTCTCGGTCACGGCATTTTGAACAGTGGTCGTTACATTTGTGTTACGACCCGTGGCTTTACCCTTCATTCCATCCCTACGAAACCCTACATTTCAGCAGGATAATGGACGACCACATGTTGTAGGTCACTGGTGGCCGAGCAACTGTCTCGTCACAATACGCCAGTCACTACTCTTCATGAACTGCGGTATCGTGTTGAAGCTGCATGAACATCTGTACCTGTACACACCATCCAAGCTCTGACTCAATGCCGATTCGTGTCAAGGACGTTATAATGGCCAGAGGTGATTGTTCTGGGTACTGATTTCTCAGGATCTTTGCACCCAAATTGCGTGAAAATGTAATCACATGTCAGTTCTAGTATAATATATTTGTTCAATGAATACCCGTTTATCATCTGAATTTTTTTCTTGGTGTGGCAATTTTTATGGCCATTATGTATATTTCGTATAGTTCATGTAGTTGATAAATACCTAAATTCGTTATAACAAGTCTTGTAAAATGTAAATGCATAACCACTACTTACGGCTAAAAGAACTTCAGTAATACTTTAAGAAAATTATAATTTAAAAATGTATATGGTTACACTCAACTAATGGTTGCTTCTTGTCAGTGTAGCATTTCCAAGCACATAATACAGTAAATATTCATCACACGTACGACCAACGTCCAATAAGTTTAACTGCAACTTTAAGATGAATCAGTGAATAATTACTGAGACGAAAAGAAAGTTTACACTGTATCAAGTAAAGACCCAAAATAGGTGTTTGTGTTATGCATTTTTATCAGCAAGTACCACAGTGGCAGAAGAGCAAACAGCTATTGCTTCATTATTTAATGTTTCTCATTAATCAACAAATAATCAAGATGATCCGTCAGGTGTACATCAGTTTAAAAAGGAACAGCTGTTGGAGATAGACATGGCAACTACACTACTGGCCATTACGATTGCTACACCAAGAAGAAATGCAGATGATAAACAGACAAACATTGGACAAAAATATTATACTAGAACTGACATTTGATTACATTTTCACGCAATTTGGGCGCTTAGATCCTGAGAAATCAGTAAGTGGAACAACCACCTCTGGCTGTAATAACGGCCATGATATGCCCGGTCATTGAGTCAAACAGAGCTTGGACGGCGTGTACAGGTACAGTTGCCCAAGCAGCTTCAACACGATACCACAGTTCATCAAGAGTAGTAACTGGCGTATTGTGACGAGCCAGTTGCTCGGCCACCATTGACCAGACGGTTTCAGTTGGTGAGAGATCTGGAGAATGTGCTGGCCAGGGCAGCAGCCGAACATTTTCCGTATCCAGAAAGGCCCATACAGGACCTGCAACATGCGGTCGTGCATTACCGTCTGAAATGTAGGGTTTCGCAGGGATCGAATGAAGGGTAGAGCCACGGTCATAACACATCTGAAATGTAACGGCCACTGTTCAAAGTGCCGTCGATGCGAACAAATGGTGACCGAGACGTGTAACGAATGGCACCCCATACCATCACGCCATACACGGATGCGACCATCTTGATGCTGTAAACAGAATCTGGATTCATCCGAAACATGACGTTCTTTCTTGCACCCAGGTTCGTCGTTGCGTACATCGTCACAGGCGCTCCTGTCTGTGATGCAGCGTCAAGAGTAACCACAGCAATGCTGCTGCAAACGTCGTCGTACTGTTCGTGCAGATGGTTGTTATCTTGCAAACGTCCCCATCTGTTGACTCAGACATCGAGACGTGGGTGCACGGTCCATTACAGCCATGCGGAAAAGATGCCTGTCATCTCGACTGCTAGTGATAGGAGGCCGTTGGGATCCAGCACGGCGTTCCGTATTGCCCTCCTGAACCCAGCGATTCCATATTCTGCTAACAGTCATTGGATCGCGACAAACGCGAGCCGCAATGTCGCGATACGATAAACGGCAATCGTGATAGGCTACAGTCCGACCTTTATCAAAGTTAGAAACGTGATGGTACGCATTTCTCCTCCTTACACGATGCATCACAACGTTTCACCAGGCAACGCCGGTCAACTGCTGTTTGTGTATGAGAAATCGGTCGGAAACTTTCCTCATGTTAACACGTTGTAGGTGTCGCCACCGGCGCCGATCTTGTGTGGATGCTCTGAAAAGCTAATCATTTGCAAATATAGCATCTTCTTCCTGTTGGTTACATTTCGCTACTGTAGCACTTCGCCTTCGTGGTGTAGCAATTTTAATGGGCATGAGTGTAAAACAGTTAATATTTATCACACGCACGACCAACTGCCAATAATTTATATGCAACTTTAAATGATTCAGTGAATAATTATTGAGACGAAGAGAAAGATTAAACTCTATCAAGTGAAGATCCCAAATACGAGTTTGTGATATGCAATTTTACCAGCAAGTACCATAGTGGCAGAAGAGCAAACAATTATTGCTTCATTATTTAATGATCCTCATTAATCAACAAATAATGAAGATGAGCCATCAGGTGCACATCAGTTTAAAACGGAACAGCTGTTAGAGACAGTCATGGCAACTACAAAGCTTTGTTTTAACAAGTCTTGGCGCCACCCTGGAGAAAGATGGCGGTCGGGCAGCACCCAGTCGTGGCCAGGAAATGCGTACAAACACTCAATTTGAGTAACTCCCAAACGGCAGGCGGCCGCTCTGCACTCAGCCCGGCTGTGGCCGCAGCTCACACCTTCCTCCAGGCCGGACCACAGCCGCCATGCCTTGCTACACCTGCACTACTGAATACAAATGATAAATTTATAAAATAATTGTATAAACCTTTCCTTAACCCGCGAACATCATTTTCATGGAAATAATAATTATTAGAAACTGATGATGCCTTTCAGCTTCAGTCCGGAGTACAGTACTCCAATGAAATTCCTCCACCATCCCCTGTTTATTTAAAGAGATTTATGTCTCGACTGGTGTTAAGCCTGTTACTACAAAATCATTCTTGATACCTTCTACCGTCGAATCCACGAGTCTGTTAGGTAACATTGCTTCTCCCTCGTTTTACAATAATTTTAATTTGGTCTTTTTATTTGATTTGATTTGATTTTTCCAGGGAAGCCAAAACAGTCTTGGTGTAACCCGCCACTGCCCGCACCGAAACTAAGTTTATTGTGCGGTATCGCTCCCTGTATATCTAGTAAAGCCAACCAATGCCCTTGAACAGTGCAAGGAGTCCCTTTACCAGTTCTTTATTAGACACAATTTCTTCGGGTCTGGTTGTCCCAAATATTCTTTGCCTTTTATTCTCCAGTGCAATGCATTCGAAGATTAGATGTGATGCAGTTTCATCACCGTCATAACAGATCCTACATTTAGGGTCCTCTTCTGTTATTCCCATTGTAAGTAGGTGTTTTTTGAAATTCCCATGGCCTGTCAGCAATCCAACCATGAGTCTAATCTCTCTCCTTTTCAGGCTCAGGATTGCAGAGCTTCTTTTAAAACATGGCTTTGGCATCATTACCTTGCCGTATTTTTGCTGATAGACTTTGGTCCAATATTCTATTTGCTGTCTTCTGAGCCAGTTACGCAGCTCCAATTTGATCATTGCCTTGGTGATTGTCAGGACAGGTTCCGGTCCAATAAATGGAGCCTCTGCCCCCATCCTGGCTAATCTGTCGGCATGTTCGTTGCCACTGATCCCCGAGTGGCCAGGGACCCACAATAGGTTTACTCTATTGCTTTCCCCTGTGACATTCTGCAACAATTTTAGACCTTGTTGCAGGAGCTGCGAGTGATTCAGGGCTGCCTGGCAGTCTGAATAGATATAGATGCTACGGTATTTGTAGCACCTACGCAAATTCTCCTCCACACACGCCCTGATGGCAGTGATACTACTACGGTATATGATTTGTCACCTAATAACGCTGATTATTATGGGCATTGCTAATAAAAGTAAATGGTTCATGCTCTGACCGAATACTGTGACAGCTGACTGCCGGGTTTCTTTATTTATATATAAATTAATCAAAGGCCTCAAATCGAAAAAAATTGTTATAAACTAGATTGCGCAACGGATAACATGACCCCGCGTATTTAATCAATTGTCAAAATGTTCAAATGTTTGTAAGAGCTTATGGGACTCGACTATGGGATCATCAGTCCCTAAACATACAAACTACTTATGAACTAGCTAATACTAAGGACAACACAAATATCCATGCCCGAAGGGGTATTAGAACCCACGATCGTAGTGGCCGTGCAGAACGTGACTGGCGCACCGCATACCGCTCTGCCACCGCGGCCGGCTAATCAATTGTCACAACCTTCGATACAGAGTTGGGGTAAACTATGACAACTGCCCAAAATTTAGCTTTTAGCTGCGTCCTAATCACTCATATGTTATTTGTTACTTTATTTAATTTTTGTTATTAGCATTCCAGTTTTCTCTGTTAAATTTAAACGGGTGGAGGAAAATCTCTTCATAATAAAGTCCGACTAATTCAGCACAAGATTTTTTATTTTTATTTTCTCATAGCATGCAAACAAAACCATACCCTTAGACAAATTAAATTTGCAAAGAAAAAAAAATGGACTTTGAACACTCGTTGCAGAGCAGACAAACATTTTGAGCCACAGGATCTAAGATTAATTAACTAATACACTTGCTGGTCTCCTAAAATATAAATTTTTTAAATGTTTCACGCCACATTGTATGGAAAACAAGAGATAAAAAGGATTTATTGGACTAGTAACTCATCACCCACTTTTACACTGCACGCACTATCCACACCATTTTTAGCTAGCAAAGGAAATAAAAATGGTTCAGCAAAGTGGGTTGCCGTTGTTAAATTGCTGATTTTAATGCAAGACATGAGACACGCAACGGTATCTATTGCTCAAATCTTACAGAATCACAATAACTCAAACACACACACCATATTAAAAAATTATATATATATATATATATATATATATATATATATATATATTATATATATATATAAGGAAATCTACACGTGGAGCCTAGTCACACAACAAGTATAACTGGCACTCCTTCCTTATCATACTGAACCACGCAACAAGATTTACGGCGGGAATTAAGTACCCTCCAGAAAAGAAAAACAAATATTATTAGAAATTTCATCTGTTCCTAGAATTACTCTCTACCCCACTCTGCTCAATTAAAAGCATGCCCCGCCACGAGGCCTCCACGGCTCATTCTGCCTTGGTCTGATTACAAAAAATTACAAAATGAATGAAATACCGGGCAACCCGCGGTAGAAAATGAGATGTTGGTTGATCGCGTGGCTGATATCGACCACTGAAGGTGCATTCTTACTCAATCTCAAGGCGTTAGGTAGCAAGCGGATACTAAGTCCCGACCGTTACTGTTGGCATGAAACTATTTTAGGTCACCTATTGCGTTGCGAGTCAGATTCAGAACAATAAGACACATTTTCACAAACTTGCTCACCACATTTGCAGCAGTCGAGCACGGTCTCAAGCTAACAGTGCTAAACATGGCGTCTCCTGAGCCCAACGAACCGCTACTTTTTTAAATGCAGGAAGAATCCCGCCATTGGCCGGTCCCTGCCTCCCCCTCAAGACAAGCGACACCCGAGAAAGCCACTGCCAACCTCCCTCTTTGCCTCACCTAAGCCAAAGATTTCGCAACTACTCCACCATCTGGAAACTATCTTTGGTTAGTGATTACAGAAAATAACCTATTCAAAAAACACTCACACGCGCTCATTTTCATGGTGGGGGACCAGAGGGGAAAAGGAAGTGTGACAAATTATAAATAAAACAAATAACGTTTTTCCAGGTCTAACTAGTCAGAGAAGTTAATCAGCGTTACAGTTCGTAATTATTTTCCATGAAACTGTGATAGTTTTATTTATTATGAAGATAGCCCATAGGGCTTAAATGGAGTGTACTGCAGTACCGCTTCAACATGACCCCACCATCTAAGCATGTTGCTCTATCTGCTTCTTCTATGGTGTTCATTTACAGTTTTTCTTTGATTTCCTCGTTATGGACACGCGCCTGCCATTGTTACCATCTATTAGTACCTGCAATTGTCCTTGCTACTTTCATATCGGTAACCTAAACATTAATAAGGTAACGTGTTTCCATCCAGCTTTCGCTCCCAGACAGCAATGTTGGTCAAAAGATTGAACGGCGCACTGATAATTTAGTCTTGGTACTGACTTCCTTCTTGGAAAAGAGAGTAGATCGAAAATGAGCGTTCACTACGTTAGCTTTGCTACATCTCGATTCCTGTTCGTTACCTATGTTGCCATCTTGTGATAAAATTAATCCTAAGTACTAGAGACTATAATTGAAATTGTTTTATGTTTCACTTATTCGGCCCTCAGTCTGTTTAAATCTCTTTGCCTCAGACATTAGTTTAGTTCTGGATATGGTGATCTTCGTAATATAACAGTTACAAATCTGATTTAGCTCTGAACTATTACATTGCAGCCTTTCAATCAAATTTACCATCATAACCAACTAGTCCGCATATATGAGACTGTTTATTCTAGTTTCAAGTATTTTCATCTCACCCCGCCAGTCCATCGTTTTCAACATGTGACCCATAAATAATATGAAAAGCCAAAATTTGCATGTAGACTGACTGAGAAAAATCCTGAATTACTATCTTCAGTATCACCTGGCTGTAATATACTGAAAGGTTTTAGTGACTGATTAGCCCCGATCATCGTCGATCGGATGGTGTTGTCTGTGCACCATGTGCTCTGATCCTGCGGGCAGTGACTGTACAGAATTTAGACATTAACGGTGTTTGCAGTATTCATTGTAGGATACAAGCATCCCCCTCATACCCCTACAAACAGGGTTCTGGACTCCACGCGGCACGTAAACACCTCAAGATCGACAAACTCTACGTGCAGCAGGGTTGCGGGCGCGGCTGAACAGCTCTGGTGCAAGACCAGCGCCTGCCGTAGCCGCAACCACAACATCACTGAGAAGGACACGGTTGCCTATTCGTAAGGCGCACAACTTGGGGATCGCAGCACGAATCGACAGCAAGGCCACCCACCAAAGAAGACACATCTAACAAGAGACCAGCAGAGATGTATTTCTTGCAGATGGCGCTATACCTCCCGGTATTCTTACGCAACACTAAGATTGGACTTCCATCCCAGCGCGGAGCTGGCGCAACGGCCTATGCTGACAGTCCGCCATCGCTTTCGATGCTCTTCATCTCGATGATTTCTGCTGCTTCGTTTTTACTTGCCGCTGGGTTACTGACCTCGTTCACCTCCGGACTTGGCTTGGTAAACACACGCGACTATCGACTTGTACTGAGGACTTCAGAGAATCTTGTCTGTATCAGTAATAGTGGACGATGAAACTAAAAGAAAATTTACTTTTCCTGATTTGCTACTGTATAAATCTACGGTTCCGTTACTGTAAACTTAGCGTAGCGTCTTTAAAACCTGCTGGCACAAGTTATGGCGTGTGGTCAATCGGTACTAGCAGTTTTTTTTTTTTTTTTTTTTTTTTTTTTTTTTTTTTTTTTTTTTGTGATTCTTCCATTGCTTCTTGGTAGAACATAATCAAATAAATTAAAAAACTCAATTTTATGCGTGTTATACAAGACTATTTTTGTTTACTTAACCGGTTTTCGGCTTATTAGGCCATCTTCAGCGTATTGACTGCTGTGTCAAAGAGGTTACAATGTTTAGATTCAGTAGGCTATGGGAAGAAATGACAAATGTCTCCACTTAGATCGACATACATAGTATAACACTTCTTTGACATTGTGTTATTACAGTTATCAACTTAAAAACTACACAGTAATAAATGAATATACAATGTGTGGAGGATAAAAACAACGAATGAATGTGAATATAACCTGGGAACTGGAACTACCTACAATTACAAACAAACTGATAATGCTGATAAATAAATATATATAAGTGCCTTGATAATAATTTTGCACGATAATTATAGATGGTGTTACATATGACAGTTGTAAGGCCAGGTCTGCAATGGCATCAAGAACTTAGAATGAATAGTTACTGCATTAGATTAAACTAAAACAAATCTGTCTAATGAAATTAGTATTCTAAAAATTGATGTAGCTGAAAATGAATATTATGTTGTAAGCTACACTGGGACCAAATATTCAGAACTTAAAAATAAATCATAATAAATAAATACACAGGAGTTTGGGACTGTAGGGTTAAACAAGGATTCCAATTTTTAGTATTAATAAACTTTCGGAAATAAATATTAGTACGCACTACTTGTTTTATGACATTCACTCAATATTTATTAGTGAAACAGTGCATAAGTAGTACACGAAATGATTACATTTACATATTAATAGCTCAAGTGGTACTGAGGTACCAGGTGTTGATACAAGCTGAAACACACATAATAGTACGTGGTTCGAGTCTCCACAGGGGAGAATGCAGGGGTTGATACTGGCATCCATTCGACCATGCAGATGGCTAATACTATCGACCTGTTCACGTAGATCTGCAGCAGTTGTGGGTTGCCTTGTCACAAGTGTAAGTCGTCGTCCGATAATTTCAGACAAGTGCAGAGATGGTGCTGGCCAGGGAAGTTGCTGCTGGTCCTGCAGAGCGCGCTGAGTGTCACGCACAGTGTGAGGCCGGGTGTTATCCTGTTGGAACAACACATCAACTTACTGTTGCAGGAATGAAAAAATGACGGATCGTACGTTCTGCACATGACGAGCGCTTGTCAGAGTTCTCTCATGTGGGGCCACTGTGTCTTTGCCAATGCAGTCTAGGAGGCAACGTTCGTCAGGTCTACAAAATTCCTAATTGTCTGCAATCAGTCGTCTTTTATTTTAAATCTTTATTTATCCAGACCAAGATTTCGGCTATTGACTAGTAATTGGAAATGTAAGCGATATATTTCTTTCAGACCCAAAGTTGTAGGTGATGTAACCTTAATATACAGAGGTACGTTTATGATATACAATACATATAGTAATTCATTACAAAAGAGAAAATAAATTTATTTTCGAAAAAGTTGTACCCACACAATTGTCTGTTTTGGGCCTTCACTCCAAATTTTTATGATCTGCACCATCTTACAGTAACACACCTTTGAAAGAAATCAAAAAATAACATCACAAGACCATCTGGCAGTCATATATGATTGCTTCACATGTCGAAACAAGGATAGAAGCACCTTGTCAACAAGTCTTTCTTGCCGTCGTTGTAGGTGTACTCAACGTTTGACGAATGCTGGTGTCACACAGTCTAGAAACATGGAAATAAAACACGTTGCACACATTATCACAGTCCATCCACGTTTGTATGAAGCAGGTACGAACTTCCTAGCGTGAATCACAAAGAAATAAAGCGAGTGAAATAAGAAACGCACAATTGTGTGTGCACGGCCTGAAAGGGTTATAAAAATGAAGAGGATTTCGTTGTAGGCAATGGATACTTCAATTCACACACTTGTCGAAGTTGGTTCAGATACTACAGGCCACGGTCGCACACGCAGACGAACATAACTGGCTTGCACGAAAAATCTACACTCCTGGCCATTAAAATTGATACACCACGAAGATGACGTACTAAAGACGCGAAATTTAACTTACAAGAAGAAGATGCTGTGATATGCAAATGATTAGCTTTTCAGAGCATTCACTCAAGATTGGCGCCAGTGGCGACACATCACGGACAGGAGCGTCTGTGATGGTGTACGCGACGACGAACCTGGGTGCACGAATGGCAAAACTTAATTTTTTCGGATGAGGAAAGTTTCCAACCGATTACTCATACACAAACAGCAGTTGACCGGCGTTGCCTGGTGAAACGTTGTTGTGATGCCTCGTGTAAGGAGCAGAAATGCGTAGCATGACGTATCCGACTTTGATAAAGGTCGGATTGTGGCCTATCGCTATTGCGGTTTTTCGTATCTCAACATTACTACTCGCGTTGGTCGCGATCCAATGACTGTTAGCAGAATATGGAATCGGTGGGTTCAGGAGGGCAATACGGAACGCCGTCTGGATCCCAACGACGGTCTCGTATCACTAGCAGTCGAGATGACAGGCATATTATCCGCATGGCTGTAACGGATCGTGCAGCCACGTCTCGATTCCTGACTCAACAGATGGGGACGTTTGCAAGACAACATCCATTTGCACGAACAGTTCGACGACGTTTGCAGCAGCATGGACTATTAACTCGGAGACCATGGCTGCAGTTACCTTTAACGCTGCATCACAGACAGGAGCGTCTGTGATGGTGTACGCGACGACGAACCTGGGTGCACGAATGGCAAAACTTAATTTTTTCGGATGAATCCGGATTCTGTTTACAGCATCATTATGGTCGCATCCGTTTTTGGCGACATCGCGGTGAACGCACATTGGAAGCGTGTATTCGTCATCGCCATATTGGCGCATCACCTGGCGTGATGGTATGGGTGCCGTTGGTTACACGTCTCAGTCACCTCTTGTTCGCATCGACGGCACTTTGAATAGTGTCCGTTACATTTCAGATGTGCTATGACCCGTGGCTCTACCCTTCATTCTATCCCTTCGAAACCAACATTTCAGCAGGATAATGCACGACCGCATGTTGCAGGTCCTGTGTGGGCCTTTCTGGATACGGAAAATGTTCGGCTGCTGCCCTGGCCAGCACATTCTCCAGATCTCATACCAATTGCAAACGTCTGGTCAATGGTGGCTGAGCAACTGGCCAGTCACCATTCTTGATGAACTGTGGTATCGTGTTGAATCTGCATGGGCATCTGTACCTGTACACGCAATCCAAGCTCCGGTTGAATCAATGCCTTGGCTTATCAAGGCCAGGGGTAGTTGTCCTGGGTACTAATTTCTCAGGATCTATGCACCCAAATTGCGTGAAAATGTAATCAAATGTCAGTTCTAGTAAATATATTTGTCCAATGAATGCCCGTTCATCATCTGCATTTGTTTTTGGTGTAGCAATTTTAATCGCCAGAATCTGCCATTCCATCTTCCAAGCGATCCTCTGATGACAGCATTCCAGCTGTGCACGTCGATGCTGTAGAGGTGTGCGAGCCCTTAGTGCCAGTGTTGGTAATCGGTTGGCAAACCCTATCATGCGTGTTGCGGCAGCTGTACGCTCTGCCACTGCCGCCCTTACAGTACGGCGGTATTGGCTGACATCTGTGCTGCGTGGACATGCAGAAAAATTTCGGAAACGTCTGTTCACCCATCGTAAGGGCACAGTCTGACCTCTTTCAAATTCGGTCAGTTGGTTGTAGAAAGCTCGAATGTGTCTCCGTGGCATGCCACCTGTTCGATTAACAAGTTGGTAGCACGTTGAACCTAATGACTGCAAGCATCCCCTATAACAGGGTAAAAACAGATGGCGTTCTGACAGCCGTGTCATTACGCTATCTGTTGTCAGGCGACACTGAACCATCCTCAGTACATCTTCTACCCTGCAAGTCATTAGATCCAAATCAATCCTGTGCTTCTCGCAGTGTATCGAATCATACAGCAACTTTGTGTAATCACTGACTCTTACGAATAATATGCGTGTTTTCGGTTGATCCGGTTCTGTATGTAGGTAACCTGTTTGCAATCGCCCATGTCACGCAGGTGCCGTGTGATGCTTGTTGTTGCGAAGGGGGCTGTCAGTTAACAACTGTCGATGGCACATGGTGTTTATGCAGGCTAGCGAGTTCCCGCTGCATTCCACAGGCTCTCTCCTATGTGCGATAGCAACGTAGACCAACAATCTACCTGAACATCTACAGCGCTACGTTGCTAATCGCTCTAAATTGCCTGACAAAGATATAAATATAAAAAAATAAAGCAATGTATAGAGATATTTTGTTTCGATACATATCAGACATATATTTAGGGTAAGGTGGTACAAATTCATTATAGGTACAATTCCATTAAGTATAAGGTTTCGCTCCATTTGTCAGTCTCGTAGTGTTGGTAGCACTTGCCTTTCTGTGCCTTTGTAGTGTAGCAGGTTTCTACAGCTCCTCATGGCTTTTCTAAGAGTACACCGCTTTGTGCTACGGAGATATAAATATTTTCCTGTTAAGAGGAAAGTGAAGATACTTAGTCTAACGCGCTCTTATAAATTTTCTAGTTAAGGGTGACTGGATTCTATGCCAAAAATACAATATTGGTACAATCAAGTATGCGTTGGTGGCCGAAGGAAAAAGTGCTTTTTCTGTGGAAGATGTTAAGTGATCAAAATTGTACCAGGAAGTGATCACAATTGTACCCAATGTAGTACATTTTCAATCGATTTTCTCAATTCTGTAACCTTTTTTGTGTTTATACCAACATTTCTAACTGTCTAATATTTGTGTTACATATTCATTAAACAGCTAAGAAAAAGCGCGATAGTTTTATCAATATATATCCAGTCACAAAAACGTTTGTTCGAAATGATCGCAATTGTATCAGCTTAACCTATAGGCGGCCGCGGTGGCCGAGGGGACTGAGGCGCTCCAGTCACGGTCTGCACGGCCACTACGGTTGGGGGTTCGAATTCCCCCTCGGGCATGGATATTTGTGCCGTCCTTAGTCTTAGCTAGTTCATAGGTAGTTTATAAGCTTAGGGACTGATGACCCCGTAGTTAAGTCCCGTAAGTTCTACAAACATTTGAACATTTTCTAAACCTATACCCTGACAAAGAGTTTCAGCGAACCGTTCCATTCTTGAATAGCACCCAATAAGAAAAAAAAAAAAAAAACAATTAATTCTCTCCTTTGGAACTCTGAGCTACCTCTTTTCTTCCTAGGTAGCTGGCAGTCAACAATATATTTTTGTATTCGAGGGAGAAAGTTGGCTATCGAAATTTCGTAACTACAGCTTGACGCAGTGGAAAAGGCCATTGTTGTAATAAGTCCCGTACCATTTGTACTACACTGTCTCCCCTTCTTTGTACTCCTTCAAAGTCTTCCATCAATCCCACGTGATAAGGATCCCATACCGTGCTGCAGTACGCTTGTCCGTCTCTTAGTAGTTCTGTTACAATCTTCGAAGTGCTCTGGAGATAAAACGCAGAATTTGATTCGCCATCTTCACATTTTTTATCTGTTCTTTTCAATTTAAAACTTTCGTAATAGTAATTACGAATTGATTTTCCGACCTTCAGATCTGCTTATCTTATAAATGAAGTTTAGCGGATTCTTTTAGTACTGATGTGGAGAGCTTCGCCACGGCGGAGCGTCCGAGCGCATTGAAGCGCTATGCTACGATGCGCGAGGCTGTACCCCGTCGGGGGCTCGAACCCCCCGTCGGGCATGGATGTTTGGGCTGTCTTTAGTGTAAGCTAGTTCATAAGTAGTTTGTAAGTTTAGGGACTGATGACCCGGCAGTTAAGTCCCACAAGCTTTAGAAACATTTGATTTTTTTTTTTTTTTTTTTTTTTTGAGAACTTTGAACTTTTTTCGTATTTTGGTCAGTTGCCAATTTTCTGACCGTGCAGACTGATTTCGACGTCTAATGCCTTTATTAGACCATAAATGACACTATTTCTGCAAACAGTCAAATACGACTACTCAGATCTTCTCCCAAATCGTTCACGTGAACAGCGAACAGCACTGCCCTGGGTAACGCTGTGGGGAACGGTTGTTGTAGCCGGTGTCCCTCCATGCCACTCCAGCAACACATGTAAAAAGAAATGTTCAAATGTTTGTTAAGCTTAAGGGACTTAACTACGGGGTCATCAGTCCCTAAACTTACAAATTACTTATGAACTACCTACAACTAAGGACGGCACAAATATCCATGCCCGAGGGGGGATTAGAACCCCCGATAGTACCCTCGGCCACCGCAGCCGGCCAACCATGAGTCTGATCTCTCTCCTGTTCAGGCCCGGGATTGCAGAGCTTCTTTTAAAACATGGCTTTGGCATCATTACCTTGCCATGTTTTTGTTGATAGATTTTGGTCCAATATTCTATATGCTGTCTTCTGAGCCAGTAACTTAGCTCCAATTTGATCATTGCCTTGGTGATTGTCAGGACAGGTTCCGGTCCAATAAATGGAGTCTCTGTCTCCATCCTGGCTAATCTGTCGGCATGTTCGTTGCCACTGATCCCCGAGTGGCCAGGGACCCACAATAGGTTTACTCTATTGCTTTTCCCTAGCTCCACCAGAACCCTGTGACATTCTGCAACAATTTTAGACCTTGTTGCAGGAGCTGCCAGTGATCTCAGAGCTGCCTGGCTGTTCAAAAATGTTCAAATGTTTGTACAGCTTATGGGACGTAACTACGGCGACATCAGTCCCTAAACTTACAAACTACTTATGAACTAGCTAATCCTAAAGAGGGCACAAATTACCATGCCCGAGGGGGGATTCGAACCCCCGACCTTAGTAGCCGTGCAGACCGTGATTGAAGCGCCTCAGTCTCCTCGGCCACCGCTGCCGGCGTCGTCATTTGAAGAACCTGGTCCTGATGATGAGTGACAGTCATTCGTGGGGCCCGAAACAACATTCTCCGAAGTGCAACGAAAAGCGCAAGATAATTAGAACAGTCCACTTCAGGTACCATTAGACACGTTTATGATCATTTGCATGCAATAAAACACGCATTTGTTTCGCCACAAGGGGATAGACGTTGTAGCGATGCTACTGTTTGGACATCCTGTGCTATGACATGTGTGGCCTGAAATCAATATGATGCAGGGTAGACTGACCTAATTTGAAAAGATATACAGAGTGAATCTAAATTCGTGCACTCGGGCTTTGCAGCGCCATTCCTCACCTGCCAACAAAGAAAAATGTCTCCCATAAAATTTCATCCTGCGCATATTTCCGCCAGTAAATGGACATCAAAGACTGAGATGGTTATGTGTTCCATACGTCAGTACACCAAAAAACTTGGAAGGGATGGATTAGGCGTCTTGAGGAACAAAATGAGCACGGAAACCGATGCACGGAAACGCCGTTCAACGACGCTACGGAGATTCCAAGTTACAGGCACCAGCTCCTGCCGCTAGACATCTCCTCCAACAACTTTCTACGCTCTGTAGCGCCATTTAATGACGTTTTCGGGCATGGTTTTTTATGCTCACTTTGTTCCTCAAGACACCTCCCACATCCCCTAGACGTTTGTTGGTGTAGTAGTGAAATTCTGAAACACACTGACGTATGGGACACACACCCATCTCAGTCTTCGATGTCCATTTACTGCTGGAAATATGCGCAGGACGAAATTTTGTGACGGACATTTTTTTATTTCTAGCATGTGAGAAATCACTCTGCGAAGTCCGAGTGCGCGAATTTGGATTCACCCTGCATATAGGATGTAAACATTTGAACAGCCAGAATTATACATATGGTACATCTCTGTGAGCTTCACAAAGAAGTTAATGAAATGTTGATGCATCATGTACTTTATTTTTGTATTGGTGAGGGACAATATTTGTAGGACTGATGATAGGCGTTTTTCTGTTTTTATTGTCGACTGACGGTACATGACAGAGCCTGCAACCGCGTGTCCTGTCCGCGCTGCCGCCACGCGCCTGGGGCTGCGAGAGAGAGCGCGCGAATGCACTGCGCGACGAGAAGTGTAAACACCGGACGAGTAAAACGACGAGGCCCGGCGGCTAGGCGCTGCTGGTGCAAGCAATTTGAACAGTCATTGGGTTGTCCAAAAATAAATTAAGTACACCCACACTTTTCTGCAGTACCATTATGACGCTCGTGGTAGTAAAGGAAAGCTAATATCAAAGAAAATGCGTTTCTCTTAGTATAAAACCAAAAAGTTCAAATGTTTGTAAATCTATCGGACCAAACTGCGTGGTCATCAGTCCGTAGCTTACAAACTACTTAAACCTAGGTAAACTAACCCAAGGACACACGCCATGCCCCAGGGAAAACGCGAATCTCCACGGCGAGCAACCGCGCGCTCCGCAGCAAGGCGCTTTAGACCGCTCGGCTACTCCACCGCGGCGATCAACCAGTTGCCTAGTAATTGTGCATTACTTAACAATGAAGCATTTCTTCTTTTTACAATACAACCGTATCAAAAATTAAATTCAGCTCATTTTCCTTTCATACAACACTATCGAAAATTAAGCCCAAATTACGCTGTGTGCTCTTCCACAGTACCATTCCATGATTGATAACAGCGAACGCAGTTTCCTCGCACTTGTTCACAGACGTGTATATTCGCCTTATGGTATCGGCAGCATCGAAGATCTTCTGTGTAAGTTGGCACACATTCTCAACTTGCTGAGCATAAACAATTCCCTTCATTGGCGCCAGAAGTAAAAATCTCATGGCTGCGTGCTGCCGAACGCCCGATCCATCGTCCTGGATATCGTCTATCCAAAAATCTGCGTACTATGCGACCAATGTGGCGAGAATTGTGCATGTTATGTAAATTAGTTATTCCCTCGCGAGTGAAACACGTTTCATCTGTGAGAAGTAGACGGCCGCGGTGGCCGCGGGGACTGAGGCGCTTCAGTCACGGTCTGCACGGTCAATATGGTCGGGGGTTCGAATCCCCCCTCGGTCATGGATATTTGTGCCGTCTGTAGTCTTAGCTAGTTCATAAGTAGTTTGTAAGTTTAGGGACTGATAACCCCGTAGTTAAGTCCCATAACTTCTACAAACATTTTGAACATTTGTGAGAACTATTTTGTTGAGAAAATCAAGGTGCGCACTGTGTAACAAAACCACTGAGAATTCAAGTCGTGGAGGGAAATCTTGTTCTTCCAGCGCTTGTACGCGTTGAATGTGGTAAGGCCGCAGAGGTCTCTCTTTCAGAGTGCGATGCACCCACTTGGCGGGCGGTGCTCCTAGTACTCTGAGTAGAATCCTCCTGGATGCGGTCCAGAATTCTTTCCTCAGCTTCCAGTATACGATCTGCGCGTTGTGGGCCTCTGCCTTCTGCACGGGGCAGTAAAGAGCCAGTATGTCTCAGTCTAAGGAAAGTAAATACGTACTCATAAGTTTTATAGTGTCCTGATGTAACAAAAAGGGAAGCATATAAGAACACAAGACACGTTTCACATACAGACGAAACATTAAAAAGTCGCAGAAAACTACTGTACTTTATTAAGAAGTAACTGCATAAAAATCGCGTACAAGTAAAGAATTACAATGACATAGACCTTTGGTGAACAGCATCAGATGTCTTCCCTACAGGGAATAGTCATGGGAAGCGTTCTCTATGAATTCGTGCAGCTGCCATTGGAACACTTTCTGCCTTGCCATAAATTAAATGAATAGACACTACTGGCCATTAACATTGCTATACCAAGAAGAAATGCGGATGATAAACGGGTATTCATTGGTCAAATATATTATACTAGAACAGACATGTGGTTACACTTTCACGCAATTTGGATGGATAGATCCTGAGAAATCAGTACCCAGAACAACCACCTCTGGCCGTAATAACAGCCTTGATACGCCTGGGTATTGAGACAGACAGAGTTTGGATATCCATGCTGCTTCAACACGATACCACAGTTCATCAACAGTAGTGACTGGCGTATTGTGACGGCCACCATTGACCAGACGATTTCAATTGGTGAGAGATCTGAAGAATGTGTTGGCCAGGGCAGAAGTCCAACATTTTACGTATCCAGAAAGGCCCGTACAGGACCTGCAACATGCGCCCATGCATTATCCTACTGAAATGTATGGTTTCATAGGGATCGAATGAAGGGTAGAGCCACAGGTCGTAACACATCTGAAATGTAACGGCCTCTGTTCGAAGTGCCGTCGATGCGAACAAGATTGACGGAGACGGGTAACCAATGACACCCCATACCATCACGCCGGGTGATATGCCGGTATAGGCAATGACGATTTCAATTGGTGAGAGATCTGAAGAATGTGTTGGCCAGGGCAGAAGTCCAACATTTTACGTATCCAGAAAGGCCCGTACAGGACCTGCAACATGCGCCCATGCATTATCCTACTGAAATGTAGGGTTTCGTAGGGATCGAATGAAGGGTAGAGCCACGGGTCGTAACACATCTGAAATGTAACGGCCTCTGTTCGAAGTGCCGTCGATGCGAACAAGAGTGACGGAGACGGGTAACCAATGACACCCCATACCATCACGCCGGGTGATATGCCAGTATAGGCGATGACGAATACACGCTTTCAACGTGCATTCACCACGGATGCAACCATCATGATGCTGTGAGCAGAACCTGTATTCATCCGAAAAAATGACGTTTTGCCATTCGTGCACCCAGGTTCGTCGTTGTGTACACCACTGCAGGCGCTCCTTGCATCACAGAAAGTCAAGGGAAACCACAGTCATGATCTCCGAGCTGATAGTCCATGCTGGTGCATAAGTCGTCAAACTGTTCGTGCAGATGGTTGTTGTCTTGCAGACGTTTCCATCTGTTGACTCAGGGAACGAGACGTGGCTGCATAATCCGTTACAGCCATGCGGATAAGATGCCCGTCATCTCGACTGCTAGTGATAAGAGGCCGTTGTGATACAGCACGCCGTTCCGTATTGCCCTTCTGAACCCACCGATTCCATATTCTGCTAACAGTCAATGGATCACGACCAACGCGAGCAGCAATGTCGCGATACGATAAACCGCAATCGCATTAGGCTACAATCCGACCTTTATCAAAGTCGGAAACGTGATGGTACGCATTTCTCCTCCTTACACGAGGCATCACAACAATGTTTCACCAGGCAACGACGAGCAACTGATGTTTGCATATGAGAAATCGGTTGGAAAGATTTCTCATGTCCGCACGTTGTACTTGTCGCCACCGGCGCCAATCTTGTGTGAGTGGTCTGAAAAGCTAATCATTTGCATATCACAGCATTTTGTTCATGTCGGTTAAATTTCGCGTCTGTAGCGTCATCTACGTGGTGTAGCAATTTTAATGACCAGAGTGTATTTATTGCTGCACTGGACTCGCATTCGGAAGGATGGTGGTTCAAATCTACCTCCGGCCTTCCAGATTTAGGTTTTCTGTGATTTCCCTAAATCACTCCAGGAAAATGCAGGGATGGTTCCTTTCAAAGGGCACGGCCGATTTCCTGCCCCATCCTTCCCAAAAAATCCGAGTGTTAGCTCCGTCTCTAATGACCGCGCTGTCGACGGAACGTAAAACCCTAAGCTTCCTTCCTTCTTCCTTTAAACATTTGAACACAGAACAAGGAACCCTCTTATTGCTGCCCATATAGCAATGACACAGCTCCAAGTATTACAACGAGTTTCTATAAAAGTTGATTAAATAATCTTTACGTAATCCATGCAGTTATAATAAATAAAATATTAAACAAAACAGTCGTGTATCGCTTCAAAGACAGCACTTTACTCACTCTCAAGATGGCGGTGTTCGCGCGTGCGCAATGTATTTTGGCGCGCAGATGGCACCGGATTCGGTTTACTCCGTGTTCCGTGCCGCTCTGCCGGTGCAGCAGCGAGCAGGTAGCGTGAGCGGCGCGGCGTGCGGCCCAGCCAGCACGTGCTGCGTGCTCGCCCAATCGATAGCCGGGCGTGACCGAGCGACCTGCTGCCGCCCCAGCCCCCCAGGCCAGCGCGGGGCGTGCGCCGTCTGCCGGCCGATGCTTCGCGTCTGGGGCTCGGTGCTTGCCGCTTGCTGGCAGGTGCTATCTGTCTGGTGTGTGGTGCCTCGTACCTGGTGCTTGGTATATGATACCTGGTGGCAGGTACCTGGTGTATGGAACCTAGTGTCTGCTGCCCGGTATCTGGTGTTTTGGTGCTTGGTACCTGTTGCCTGGTACCTGGTGGCTGTGCTTGATGCCTGGTGGTGCTGAGCGCTGCAGGGGGAGCGGTGGCTGCGACTTGTTGCGTCACGCTCAGCTCAAAACCGTCGCACTGCAGCGTCTGATCTGTGCAGTATGTCTTTCCCAGGAAGATCAAGACGGAGGCCGAATAAAGCCTGATGCATAAGAAAGAGGGAGGTATTTATGTAAAGTAAGTAAAGCGGTCAACATTACGAAGACTGGTTTGAACACCACAGTGCTTTACTAGGCATGGTTCTGTTTGGAGGTGGTATGCCGTTGCCTTCTTCCGACCTTCAAACTGACTTACCCAGCAAGTTATAGGGGGACCTACAGTTTAACCTGGGTTCAAAAAATGTTCAAATGTTTGTAGAACTTATGGGACGTAACTACAGGGTCATCAGTCCCATTTTTACATGGAAGGGGTGGAATATTCGAAAAGGCTGGAAAACGCTGCCTTGAACTAATCTGGCGTGGATCCAAAACGCTTGAGCTTTATTTAAGAATGGGTTCTATATTCGGTCTTCCCTACAGATGGACCATGTCTTCCCACAATTCTGTAATACTGTAGTGTAACATAATGGGATCTTTTTCCTACCTTTTTGTCTCATGAACAATTTTTCTACATCTAGATTTAGCTGTCATTAATCCACCTAGAAATTTGTCATCTTGTGCCCTGCTGCAGTTTCTGGACGACATCTTTCCGTACACTAAAGCATCACCACGAAAGAGGCGCAGGTTTCAGCATAGAAAAGAGAGCGGTCCTATCACACTTTCCTGGGGCACGAGTGATGATACCCCTGTTTCTGATGAACATTCCACTTCCAGGAGAACATACTTTCTGTTAAGAATGAAACTTTCACTCTGCAGCGGAGTGTGCGCTGATATGAAACTTTCTGGCAGATTAAAATTGTGTTGCGGAACCGGGAGTCGAACCTGGGACCTTTGCCTTTTGCGGGCAAGCGCTCTACCGACTGTGCTATCCCGACACGACTCACGATGCCGCCTCACAACTTTACTTCTGCCAGTACCTCGCCTCCTACTTTCCAAACTTCACAGAAGCTCTCCTGCGAAACTTGCGAGACTAGCACTCCTGGAAGAAAGGATATGGTGGAGACATGGCTTAGCCACAGCCTAAGGGATGTTTCCAGAATGAAACTTTCACTCTGCAGCGGAGTGCAGTCGATAGAGCGCTTTCCCCGCGAAAGGCAAAGGTCCCAGGTTCGAGTCCCTGTTCCAGCACACAATTTTAATCTGCCAGGAAATTTCATATCAGCGCACACTCCACTGCAGAGTGAAAGTTTCATTCTGGAAACATCCCTTAGGCTGTGGCTAAGCCATGTCTCCACCATATCCTTTCTTCCAGGAGTGCTAGTCTTGCAAGTTTCGCAGGAGAACTTCTGTGAAGTTTGGAAAGTAGGAGGCGAGGTACTGGCGGAAATAAAGTTGTGAGGCGGCATCGTGAGTCGTGTCGGGATAGCTCAGTCGGTAGAGCGCTTGCCCGCGAAAGGCAAAGGTCCCAGGTTCGAGTCCCGGTTCCGGCACACAATTTTAATCTGCCAGGAAGTTTCATACTTTCTATTGCTTAACGTGCCTTCGAAACATTAACATATCCTATAACCTGCTCCACACGCTGGTACCTTTGCTAGCCGTGTGCAGTGCCATCGCCCGCTAGTACATTCCCAGTCTCCTCCACACCGAGAAGGCTTTCGAAACACCGGGCGCTCCCACACTCTCCAGTGAAGCGCCACAAGCGTGCAGCAGACTGACCGACCACATCTTTTGCGGCTGCATTACTTTTGTGTTTCTCGACTTGTTATTTAACTGCTTCACGATACCAGAGACCTCTGGCGTAAGAATCCGAGCCCTAACCATCTAGCCCTGACCGCAACTCGGCAATTGACTAAAATTTTATACTCATAAGGCGCCTAAGAAACTTCGTATCGAATTTTCTCGGGATTTTCCGAGCAGTGCGTTCTGATATTTTAACCACGTGAGGTGTTAGGGGTCCTCTTTCACCTCACTAAATTTCGGACAAATCCCAGACTCCACAGTCGTGCCGTCTCCATGTTAGGCCTACCAATGCAAAGGCGGCTCATCACAGCTTATAACTGTGAGAAACCTGATGTACTATAAAATATCCACACACCTCGATCTCTTTGATAACAGACGGTGTTAGATTGCCGAATTCCTTTTTTTGAGATTTATTATGTGAAGAAATACGCGGCATGTCCCATTTACTACAGAAACTAACTATATACACGCGCAGTAAATTGTTCGCGAGACTTTCACTTTCATTCGCATTCTTGTCCGTAACTTCAGATGTATTATCACAAGTGTTTTGACAGCATTTAGAAGCACGTGTAGTTTTATGACTGAAGAGCTTCCTATCGTACTGCAATTGTTGTTTGATCGCTGTTTCATCCACTATAGAAGACGAAAATATTTCAGCCTCATTAAAAAGCTTAGCTAGCTCTTAAGAATAACTCCCATTCCACAAAGTTTGTGACACCTGTTTTCGCATGATGTGTGCCCGAAATAGCAGCACGCTTTATAGTAGCTTCTGTGGGAAAGAATTTTTTTGATATTCGGACTAATTTTTGTGGCATTTTTTTTTCTTTTTTTTTCTTTAGCTTATGGGACTCAACTATGGGGTCATCAGTCCCTAAACTTACAAACTACCTTATACTAAAGACGGCACAAATATCCATGCCAGAGGGGGGATTCCAATCCCCGACCGTAGTGGCCGTGCAGACCGTGACTGGAGCGCCTCAGTCCCCTTGGCCACCGCGGTCGGCCAATTTTTATTATTAGTCTACTACTCACGAGTGCTTTGATTGAGTTGCCTTTGGAAACGGAAAAGTTTAGCCCCGGATCTACAGTGTGTCGAAACTTATTTTTCCCTATTATCATCCCCAGTAACCGGATGTGAATAACAGAACGCCCGTTTTTATTAACGTGATGTGGGAGCAGTGGGCCGGTATAAGTAATGCTTTCATCATAAGATTTCTCGGTGCTCTCATATTTTTATTTTTTACGTGTTCGACTCAGGCCTTCGTTCTTGTTTGACATGCCAATCTTTATAAGCTGGATATAAAAGAAAAACAGTGAGTACAGTAGTCATTAAAACTTCCGGGCTGAGAGGACGTGGATGAAACAGCGATCAAACAACAATTGCAGTACGATAGGAAGCTCTTCAGTCATAAAACTACACGTGCTTCTAAATGCTGTCAAAACACTTGTGATAATACATCTGAAGTTACGGACAAGAATGCGAATGAAAGTGAAAGTCTCGCGAACAATTTACTGCGCGTGTATATAGTAGAAATTCTTTCCCCTCACTTTCATTGCCGCTGCGGGCACCATCTTCCGAGATGAGTCGACGACTCCACATACGATGTCGAAATTCGTGTTTTGCAAAATGTAAATCGGATTTATGCAAGCTCTTTAATGGTTTCTAATAATAAATTACTACTTACGTCTCTTACGAAATATATTCAATGTAAAATCGTTACCACTCTTCTGTAGATTCTTGCAAATTTAGACAGACAAATGACAATAAAGTACACTTTATACCGCTGATTCTAATGTTAGCCAAGCGTGGATCCAGTGCACGCTACTACCGCCACAGCGACCGAAGTGGGAACTCGGAAGGGTTCGCTGAATACACGCATGCCGAGCGTAGATGGAAGGATGGGTGAGTACTGATAGGCGATATCAGTGCGGTATGGAGTCAAACGACTTTCGAAAATAATTGTGTGCGTGCAGTCTGCCTTTTCCTTTTCATCCATGGCTTACGCAAAACACTGCTGGAAGTAAATATTAGCACACCATATTAGAGTGTTGGAAACGTGGCATGTGGAGTACAAGAAATGCTTACATTTGTGATACTGAAGTGTCGATCGATGCTGAAACAGCCTTATCAGTAAGTGGGGTAGCCTCCAAGATCGGCAACGGAAGCGCCGATTCTGGCATCCATTCGGCCGTAGTGGCCGAGTGGTCTGCGGCGCGCCAGTCGCAGTCTGAATGGCCGCTACAGTCGGGAGTTCGAATCTCTCCTCGGGCATGGATGTTTGTGCCGTCTTTAGTATAAGGTAGTTCATAAGCAGTTTGTACGTTTAGGGACTGATGACCCCGCAGTCCCTTAAGCTTAACATTTCAACATTTTTTTCTGGCATCCATTGTGGCACTGACAGCCGCGTGGAAGTACCGGGCTATCTGGAGCGCCACGTTGCGGATCGCGCGGCCTCCCGCGTCGGGGGTTCGAATCCTCCCTCGGGTTGGGATGTTATCTTTTTTGTGTCCCAGCCTCGTCGCCGCTTTTGTGTCTCGTTTCCGTCGTAGGTGTCGGTGGCCGAGAGGAATGAGACCGACACAGGAATAAAGATAGCACGCTGGTGCAGGTACGGAGGGGAGCAGCCAGAAACTAGAAACACTAGAGTAAATTAGAACGAGATATATATTGCACAGAATTTATACAATACTTAACTTTTACATTGCTCAGTACTGCAGATACATAGTTGAGCTAGAGGTCTGCCTAGTGCCTGTACGATAGCCAAGTCTTCACTGGTGCCTATCTGCTTCCGAAGTGTTAGCGCGTTCCTATCTCAGTCCCAAGTGAACGATGTCGTTCAGTGGTGGACACGAGCGGCGTTGTAGCAGAGGGCGCTCATGGCTGTCGTCGTAAGAACGCCGCGCCGTGCGTGCATGGCGGCGCGCGGCGAAAGTAGGTGGCGCGCACTTTGTACTTGGGCGACACCACAGTCTGTAGGTTAGTCTTACGTAGTGTAAGCAGTTTGGAAGCTACGGACTAATAACCACGCAGCTGAGTGCGATAGATTCAAAAACATCTGAACATTTTGTCACAGGCAAATACTGTCTTGTGTTGCATCATGCCTGCTTAATCTGTTCATGCTCTTCGTCATGAGTTTATGGTTTGAAGACTCGGACGTGTCAATGGTCGTTTCATCATATCCCACACGAGCTCGATTGGAGACAACTAAGGAAAACGAGCTAGTCAGAGAAGTGTTTGCACATCTTGCCGAGCACGTTGAGATTCACGCGCAATTTGTAGGCGAGCATCATTCTTAATAATACGAAAACAGTCTTGATCGCAAAAATTAACAATTTTTATTTACCGGTTTCAACCTGATATGTGTCATCTTCGGAATAAAATGTAGCCTGCTAGAGTTTAATGCAAATAATTACAAAAACATCTAAGTACTAGACCCATATGGCCAATGTTGGACTCGGCTATCATGTCTAAATTAATGAGCATTATTCTGTCAGCCATTCCCAGTGATATTCTTACAGTACCAGTTGATCTGTGCGCATAGATGCAATGGAAGACGGAATAAAGGTGTGCTAGTAAGCAATTGGAAACACTTGTGGGCTTCAAATCCTGTTATTTGTGCTGCGGTAATTGTGGCGTCGCACAAGTCTAAAGTGCGCGCCAACTACTTTCACCGCGCGCCGCCATGCACGCACGGCGCGGCGTTCTTACGACGTCAGCCACGAGCGCCCTCTGCTACAACTCCGCTCGTGGCCACCACTGAACGACATCGTTCACTTGGAACTGAGATAGGAACCAGTTAACACTTCGGAATCAGATAGGCACCAGTGAATACTGGGCTATCGGATAGGCACTAGGCAGGCCTCTAGCTCAACTATGTATCAGCATTCTGCAGTACTGAGATATGTAAAAGTTAAGTATTACTAAGTCTCTAAGAAATATATATCTCGTTCTAATTTACTCTAGTGTTTCTAGTTTCTGCTGTCCCACTGGCTGGTCACCTTCGTACTTGCACAAGCGTACATCCTTTATTCCTGTGTCGGTCTTTCTACTCGGCCCCCGACACCTACGACGGAAACGAGACACAAAAGCGGCGACGAGGCTGGGACACAAAAGTAACTGTAAGATCTGTCACTGCTACCTTTACAAAGCGACGTTTTTGGCGGGCGTGTGTTCTTGTGCGTGGACGTCCACACCTCGACCAAGCGAGGTGGCGCAGTGGTAACGTACTGGACTCGCAGTCGGGAGGATGGTGGTTCAAATCCACCTCCGGCCATCCAGATTTAGGTTTTCCTGATTTACCTAAATCACTCCAGGCACATGCTGGGATGGTTCCTATCAAAAGGCACGGGCGATTTAATTCCCCATCCTTCACCAAAACTCCTAGCATTAGCTCCGTCTCTAATGACCAAACGATCGATGAGACGTTAAACCCTATGCTTCCTTCCTTCCTTCCTTCCTTCCATACCTCGTCTTCGGGTGTCACAATGGTCACGTGACCACTGTAACCTGCATCGTAGCACATCTGACGCAGTCCGTCCAGCCTGTGTGGCAATTCTCCGAAAGGACCGTCCCGCCACCCAGACGGTCAGAACTGGACCCCTACCAGTTTCGCTCAGTTGGTTGAAGGAAGCAGGAGTGCGTCTCCGTGGCGTGGCACCTGTTCGCCTTACATTAATTCTTATGGCTGCAAACATTCCCTCTTAAAGGATCACTGAGTGAGGTGGCGCAGTGGTAATACACAGGACTTGCATTTGGGGATCGAGCGAGGTCGCGCAGTGGTAAGACACTGGACTCGCATTCGGGAGGATGGTGGTTCAAATCCACCTCCGCTCATCGAGGTTTAGGTTTTCCGTGATTTCCCTAAATCACTCCAGGCACATGCTGGGATGGTTCCATTCACCATTCGCCCATCGAAGGGCACGGCCGATTTCCCCCCACATCCTTCTCCGAAAATCCGAGCGTAAGCTCAGTCTTTAATGGGGGATACACCAGCTGCGCGTAGCACTCAGAAAAATCCTTATTACCTATACCAGCTGCGCGCGACGGTATAAGGGTCCGTTCTGAACCCCTATGCCAACTGCTTGCGAAGCGGTTACACTATGTACAGTCTTTACCACAAATACACTTCTCGTTGATGTACAACATACGTTGCGGCAGTATTTACTTAAAATTCAACTGCAAGTAAGCACTGAAATCGGTTAAAAACGATCTGAAGATATTGTACCGTAGGACGTGTTGGATAAAGTAAGGAAGGGCGAAAGCCGACATGCTATCGATATATCGACACTTTAAATATATGGTTGGACTTATTACCTACAGATCGTGCGTATAGTCAGGTCAAAATAAACATTGACCGTTACATAAATTTCCAAGAAACTGAAAATTTGCATGGATCAAGATCAAGACGAAGACGCTTTCGTAAACCTCATGTCTGAACTTCAAGAGGAAGCCACACCTTACGCCGACTACCTGGTTAACAATTATATAGAAGCTTCTAGCCGTTTCCCTCCTACTTTGTGGGGATCAACAGACCTGTCTTCAGAACGAACAACCAACGCGTGTGAAACATTCTATTCGACGTTGGGCGGCATGTTTTGTTCGACGCATCCGGACGTTTTTGTATTCATCAACGCATTAAAAGACGTTCAGACGACAAGCTACGTCACAATGAATACAAAAACGGTACGAAAATCTTGTAATCCAGAGTTCGTTAAGCGGCAGAAATATCTCAACGACATTCAGTCTGAGTTTTTCACAAAAAGATCACAATGCTGCAGTACATTACAAAAATTTTTCATGGTTACTACAAAGAGTAGGTGACTGTCTTACACCAGAACCGTATAAATATACTTAATAAAATAATCAAAACCAAATTTGCTTGTGCTTTTTCATCTAATATTAGAATATTGATAGCATGTCTTTTAATTTCTTTTTGTTATTATTTAACTTAAATTCTTTACTTTGCTGAGTTATTGCTTATCTTATAATAAAAATATTCGCCATTGGTAGTTCTGGTATCACCTCTCTAATAACTTGTGAATAAGCAGAACGGACTGCCCGGTGTTTCGCTGCCTACCGCGCCGCGTCCCTCGGTAAGGGTCTCGCGCGCAGTTGGTGGAGCCCCTTTTGTGGAATGTGTGGTAGACGCAAAATTCCACTAACCGCCGCGCGCAGTTGTAGTCACTCCTCTAATGACCACGCTACGCTATCGACGGGACGTTAAACCCTAAGCTTCTTTCCTCCCTTATTTGCATTTGGGAGGACGGTGCACACTGGTATGGACCACACAAAAGTTCGCCAAAAATAGAAAAAAAAGGCCTCTAGATTTCAACAAAATTGTGGTATAACAGTATTTTTAAGGGCGCTAATTAGGAATTTCATATTAAAATTTCAAAATTCAAAATATCAGCTCCGATACGTCCGACTTCTTTATTCATAATTGTTTTGGTATTTCATTGAAATCAGTGTGTATTAATCTTTCAGATATCTGATAACGAATTCTATATTATAATTTCAAAATTAAAAGTGGCAAACCACAACTATAATTTTACAATCACAGAATAAAAATCGATTTGCTTCTCTTTCGTTTTCATATTGAATATTATTATAATACCGGCTATTGGCAATTACATGTACAATTAAAAATATATAAAAAGGAAAAACAATGAAAATCAGTTGTTTTCAATTTCAATAGCTATAGCTCCTTTCTGAAACTACTTTCTTTTTACGAATATCAAAAGGCATTTCGTTTCCCGGCGATTGCGACTGCCATTTTGATACTTTTGTGTTGATGTCCAACGTGAAAGAAATGCTCAAAACAACGAATCCATGCATAATGTTGATAATCCGTAATGCAAATGAGAATCATTAATGACTATACTTTTTACACAACTGAGATCATTAAATTTTTTTGAGATTGATTGCGCACCTAGCAGCCAACAGATGATGTAGTATTAGTTACAGCACATTCCTTTCAAATGAACCATTCTGAAAACATATTTCAAAATTTATTACCGTTTCTTTTACTTCCAAAACGGTCTGAAATGGAAGTAAAGAGGCAATTTAGTCGTTAATATATTTCTTTCCGTTTAGAGCAAACTCTACATTTCCAAGTAAAACTTTATCCTTATAGGTCTATAAAAACGAGACGTTGAAGGAGCTGAACTTTTTCCACATCGCCGCGGCGGAGTGGCCATGCGCATTGAGGCGCTATGCTGCGATGCCCGAGGCCGTTTCCCGTAGGGTTTCGAATCCCCCCTCGGGCATGCATGTTTGTGCTGTCTTTAGTATAAGGTAGTTCATGGGTAGTTTGTAAGTTTAGGGACTGATGACCCCGAAGTTAAGTCCAATAAGCTTCACAAACAGTTGAATTTTTTTTTCCACATCACCACTTGTTGTTGTAATAAATGATCTGTGGATACTACTAGCAGTGGTACCAACAAAGTTATAAAAACTTTAGCGTCCAAATCGCTCGCATCAGTAAACTTTTCTTTCTACTTATTAATGTCCGCAAAAACACCACAACCCCATTAAAGTACCAACCTCGCATTTTTGAAGCTAATTTTTGCCGCGGTGAAGTGGCCGACCGTTCTAAGCCGCCTTGCAGCGGAGCGCGCGGTTGCTCGTCATCGGAGGTTCGAGTCCCCTGGAGCGTGTGTGTGTGTGTGTGTGTGTGTGTGTGTGTGTGTTGTCCGTAGGTTAGTTTCACTTAGTTGAAGTAGTTTGTAAGCCTAGGAACTAATAACGAAAGAACGTAAGTCTATAGATTTACAAACATTTGATTTTTTAAAAGATCCTGTAGATAATCTTTTGTTAGTGTCTTTCTGAACATGTAAAATTATGACTGAATTATGATTCAAAAGTTCTTGTACACTGACATCAGCACGAGTCTCAGATATGTGTATCTCTGATGGGTGACATCGAGACTTGGCTTCTACTATTTGTTTCGCAAGCGGGGTAGATTAGAGCATTGTGATTTTCCACTGAATTTCTAATAAGCACATACTGAAATCTAGAGAAATTTCCATCAACACTACCGGCCAACGCCCTCTGGAGTGCAACACTCGAGATCGAGCAGATATTACGTGTTTCCACGTTACCAAAACGCTTCCGTATTTGTAACATAAAGTAAGATCAACTCGTTAGATACAAAAATGATAAAGGTTTAACGCTATGTTAAAATAATACACCCGTTATAAGTATCACATAAAAAGAAATGCAACAGTGTTGGTATCGGTGGACCTCAGCCTATAAGACAACTGCTCAGCGTGCTCGATTTCGTTTATTTTTAACCTCAAACGTAGAGGGCAGATGGCGGCGGGAGGGGGGGGGGGGGCGTGGCAGAATGACCGTGCGCACTAAGGCGCCCAGCTGGGGAGGGCGCCACCGTTCGCCTTCGGGGGTTCGAATCCTCCCTCGGGCATGGGTGTTTGTGTTGTCCTTAGCATAAGTTACGTATTTCACATTGCATTAAAAAAATGAGAAATACTAGATGGCAAATCCCTGAATAACGATGAATATCCTGTATTCAAATATTATGAATGATCTCGAACAGACCCAAGGGCAACACGGATTTAGAAAATATCGTTCATGCGAAATACAGCTAACTCTTTATTCACAAGAAGTGATCGGTGTTATCGACAAGGGTTCGAAAATGTATTCCGTAGTTCTTGATTTCCAGAAAGTTTTTGACATCGTACCTCACAAACTGCTTTTAATCAAATTGCGTGGTTATGGTATATCGCCCCAAATTAGCGATTGGAAAGGGGATTTCTTGTCAGAGAGGACACAGTTCGTAGTAATCGATGGTAAGGCATCGACTAAAACAGAGGTGATATCGGGCATTCCACAGGGTAGTGTTATTGGTCCTCTGCTCCTTATTTACATAAACGATTTAGGAGAAAATCTAAGTAGCTCTCTTAGATTGTTTGCAGATGACGCCATCATTTACCGTCTAGTAAAATCATCTGAAGATCAAAACCAACTGCAGAATGATCTGAATAAGATGTCAGTATGGTGTAAAAATTGGCAGTTGACTCTAAATAATGAGAAGTTTGAAGGCGTCCACATGAGTACGAAAAGAAATCCGTTGAAATTTGTTTACAAGATAAATCAATCAAAAGTGAAGGCCATAAACTCCACAAAATACCTAGGAATTCCAATTACTTCATACTTAAATTGGAAAGAACACGTAGATAATGTCGTGCGAAAGGCGAACCAGAGACTGCGTTTTATTGGCAGAACCCTTAAAACATGCAACAGTACTACAAAAGAAACTGCATACACTACGCTTGTCCGTCCATTTTTAGAGTATTGCAGCCCAGTGTAGGATCCTTATCAGGTGGGTTTAACGGAGGACATCAAAAGAGTCCAAAGAAGGGCAGCTCGTTTCGTATTTTCACGATACAGGGGAGACAGCGTTACGGAAATGTTACAGGATCTGGGATGAGAATCATTATAGCAACGGCGCTTATCGCTGCGGCGTGGGCTACTTGCGAAACTCCAATCGCCAACTTTTTCCTTCGAATGAGAAAATATATTGTTCACTCTCACGTACATACGCAGAAATGATCATCAGAATAAAATACGAGAAATCATAGCTCGAAGAGAAAGATTAAGGTGTTCTTTCTTCCCGCGCGCTATTCGAGAATGGAATGGGAGATAAATAGTATAATGGTGGTTCGATGAACCCTCTGCCAGGCACTTAAATGTGATTTGCAGAGTACCCCATGTAGATGTAGAATGTAAAAGTTTTTTGCTAATTTTCGATTAAATATAACCAATAAATAGACACAAATTTGACGTAGATTTACAACATAAAAAAAGTAAAAATTCGTGAAGACATTATGTATGCTAAAATTCTAAATCCCAAATCACGATACACGAACATCGGACTCTTTACTCGCCGAAATCGAGTAAGTAATTATGCGCATTGGAGCACATATAAAGATTCACTATTACCACGATATTGCACAAGTATGTTGGAAGGGATGGAACCAAAAAGAAAAAATAACTTGAGGCCATTTGGGAATTCGGAAGAGAAGATAATGAAAATTACAGATGAGGGTAATGTCCATGTTTGCCTTCATGCATTTTCCACTTTAATTTTTCCATTAATGTATTTGAATAACAGCAGGATAAAATTATCACAGTGCTCCATTTACAGCTGTAACATTATAACCAGCTGCTGAGCCAAGGGCAAAACACGGCCGTGTCACAAATTCGTAGCTGGCTGCATTAGTGGCTGATTTCATATCTACATATTCGACTGTTGAGTAGTATACCGCGGCGAGAGTTCTTCTGTCTTCACGATGATAAATCGAAAGAAATTTGTTCTGAGTTCTGCTTGCATCATCGGATTTCAGTTTTCTTTTCTACTACTGCCCCGAATACGAGATGCTACGTGGCTAGACATACAACATTCTGTTCTTCGTGATTTACTGGTCATGGTAAGTAGAAAAAAATAAGGATAGAAGAGCTCTTGAAGTGAAGTAAATATCGATGATAAAAGAAACAATAACAAAGTATTCATAGTGAAAGTAGCCTGTTATCAAAAATAATCTCGGGCAGTTGAGATCTGCAAATGTAAATTAAAACGCTCGCTGATGCTTTAAATTAGTTTATGAGAGGCCACAGTACATGCGCAACGGAAATTTATCTAACTGTTCACTCCTTATGGGAGCAGTCAACGTTTCAACAAAGACAAAATCAATCTTAAATAATAAATGAATAGATAATTAAACATGGGACGGGGAGCATGAAATCATAAACCACAGGATTATACTTTAAGATCATAATCTATTCAAAAAAATGAACAAGCAACTAAATGTGGGGAGACCAAATTAAGCACACACTTTGTACAAAAGTTAATTAAACCATATAATTACTGCCCATAACAAAATTATTTCTTCCCTTTTTGAATATGGAGGTAACATGGAGGAAATTTGCAAACACACAATGGATAACTGAAAGGAAATTCATTCATTCACAGACATGCGCATATGTCATAAACTATCTTCGACACTGTCCTTTACCCCATGCGGTTGCTGAGAGCCATGGTATAAACATGTCACCCGCCGTTAAATACGTAAAACAAAAACTAAAGACAACAATCTGAGTTTGTTGAGTAAGCAGAGAGGAGAACATTATTAAAATATTTTCATATTTATGATACGTGTCCACAAATTCAGAAGGCAAAAAGCTATACGAAGGTAATAAGTATTCACATTTGTCATGTAACTTTAAAACAAAATCTACGAGAAACTGAATTCAGTAATTTCTTCCTACATGAAAAATGGCGGAGGAAATTTGAAGAAACTTAGAGACTGACACAGAGATGCCCTCCGCACACAGAAGAAGAAAAATGAGCAAGCAGCGGCCTCAATCCGTCCGTGGACACAACAAAATGAGATGGAGTTTTTAATTCCACACACGAGGAACAGAAATACGGTAATAAATATGAACGAAGAGGCAATCTACACAATCTACACAAGCCGCCACGAAGCTTCAGCCGGCCGCGGTGGCCGAGGGGACTGAAGCGCTCCAGTCACGGTCTGCACGGCCACTACATTCGGGGGTTCGAATCCCACCTCGGGAATGGATATTTGTGCAGTCCTAGTTCGTAAGTAGTTTGTAAGTTTAGGAACTGATGACCCTGTAGTTAAGTCCCATAAGCTGTACAAACATTTGAACTAAATAGAAATTTGAATTTGAAAACAGTGCAACGTGCATTGCAAATGAAGACAAAGGAGATGATCTTACATGCACACAGGCGATCGAAACGGAAGACGATCTGAGGCCGCTGTTTTTAATTAAGAAGAGAAAGAAGACTGCATATGTCAAGCAAATAATTCTTCAGAGCATTAATAACTGTGAAGAGAGAATAAAGAAAAGAGACACTTAACACGAAAGGTCACTACATCTAGAAAACGACGCCTTACACCAGTTTTTCATGTCGATGTACTTGTATACAAAAGAGATGCCGAAAGCCTATCAGGCGTCTGTAAAGAAAAGAGTGTTTCAGATAGTGCCTGAAACGGAAGAAAGGATTTTAAGTATACCAGTGATGAAATATGAATCACGCAACACTGTACTTCATTTGCTTCTTCTTCATTGTACGCCCCTGAGATGGACTTTGAAACTTCACGAGAGAATTGGTTATAAGGATTGTTATAATGTGTACTAGCTGTGTAAATTTACATATGGAACGTTTTCTTTGTATTTCAATAAATTCTGAGTGAAAAACATTTTATTTCAAATACATACCTTAAACATATAGCTAATTTTCCTTTAGTAGGTTTGGTTTCCAATGACCCGCTTGGTTAGCCGTGTGGGATAACGCACCGCTTTCCGAGACGGGGAGGCGTACCGGCCCTGGTTCGAATCCGCCCAGAGGATTAACGAAGGGTTAACGAAGGGTTGGATGTGGTTTTAGGCGGTTTTGCACATCCCCGTAGGTGAATACCGGGCTGGTCTCAAAGTCCCGCCATAGGTACACGATTCGCAAACATTTCTTTAACGCTGTACACTTTCACACCTATAACAATATACGTCGACATTTGGGGTATACATTTCCTACGAGGGGGCATGTGGTGGCGGCAGGAAGGGCATCCGGCCACCCCGTAAATATTAACACACGCTGTTGTGACCTCGTCGCCTTTTTGTTGTTTATTCTTCCCTGTCTGGTTGTCAATAAAGTTGTTGGTGCAGGAATTGGAGACACTGTAACAAGTATTCAGATTAATAATACACGTTTTATTGGCTGTAAAGTTTAATACTCAACTTTAGAACATGTGTCGGTTTTTTCTTTCTTCTTGCTTCTCGTGGCGTCGTCCATATGATACTAGCTGCGCTGTGACGTAGTTACTACTAGGTTCGTAGCTGTGTTCTTAGTACTGTCCTAGTTCTGTCGTCGTAGCTGCCAAGTGACTGCCTGAGTTCTGAATAGTAACTGCCAACTTCTCACTAGTAACTGCCCATAATATTCCTGACTAGTAACTGCCCATATTCCTCACTAGTAACTGCCGGACGTACAGACGTATGTCGGCCTAGATATAGCTGCTTGTAGAGGCCGCGCGTCTTCGGTTACTTCCCCCAGGAAGCCTGCTTGCTATCGGCTTTCGGTCGATCGCTGCCTTCTCCACGATCGTTCTCTTACGTCTGGTGTGTGGCGCTGACTTTACGCCACAACACACGCCAAATCCGAATTTAACAAGGCCAACCGCGTATGTGCGGGAACCTGGACAAAGAGAAATGTCTTCTTCTGTCAATGTATGTACCTCTTTGAACTGCTGTCTATTTAGTCGGAAGCTTTCCTTGAACACTTGATCAAAAACGTCTGTGGACAATACTTATTCTCTGTGCGTTTTACGGTTTTGCATTTACTTCCTTCTCCATAGATATCTTTGTCTTTTCTTGTACACTGTACAACAAAACAACATTCTTGAATTCCGAGTCAGTATCGGAATCTAAGTTTAAGTGCATAGAGAGACTCGCAGTGGACACTGCTGGCGGCTGTGTGCTTGGCGAGCGCTGGTCCACTACTGAGCTGAGCTCCGCTCTGCCTGTGCTGCGTGCTGTGGGCGCTGACCTGCAGAGGCCCTGAACCTCTCCTCTGCCAGTGCTGCGCGGGTTGCCAACAATCTGAATCGGACATGTACGATAATTTAAGATGGTGTACAACCATACGACCCACTATTTGGATCGTACGACTGTTGTACGATCTTACAACACGCTGACTATTATTAAGATTTCATGTTTTTTATTTACTTTTTATGTTTCTTATTTTTTTACCGCTACTTTTACAAATACGACTTTCAGTAACCTACTTTCCAGTCTGAAGAACAGAGGGACACCCCAACTAACAGTATTGGTTGCCTTGCACCGTGAGCGGTATTCATATGTTAACGTTGTTGACTTCGATGACTTCAGTGAGTGAGTGACACGAGTGAGATGTTAAAAAAAGGTGTTAAGTAGTGGAAAATGCAAACAGAAGTTAGTGACTGTGCTCATGCTACTCCTACGAAATATAGAGCAAGCCTGTTTAAATGTAAGAGCCGAAAACAAACAAACAAACCCATATATAAGGGTTGATTTTCAGCTGATCAATCGAACACTGAAAGGGCTGGGTGTACTGTCTATAACGTAACTTTTGTCTCTGAATTGGGCTGTGTTAGAAAGAATTCTAAAACTGAAAAAAAGGCATAAAAATTAATTTTTTGGATTTCTTCCGAGGTAATCCAATGACGAAGTAACATTTTTATATAATTCCAGGAATCATTTTAACTTTTCTAAACGATCTCTTAGAATTTTTGAAAGACCACTAGTATTAGAATGTGGAGATGTTAACCGAAAGTAATCCGAACGCCTATTCTGATGTAGTGCATGTGCGGACGTAGAGGGGTGGGGGCGGGGGAGGGGAGGTGCTTTTAAACCCATCCCCCGACACATGAAGTGTTTTTCTTTCTTCCTTTCCCTCTAGAAGGAAAAACAATGCCACTGTGCGAACCAGTCACGATGGTTGGCAATGCTGGCCTTATCAAGTGTGTGCTGGGACTAAGGCTGGCCCTGAAACTGGTTAGGGTTCAAGGTCTTTTGGAATGCCTACTGCTGTGCTACTACAATACACATTTTGGAGGCCACCTAGGTTTTGTATTATGATGATGTATGGAGTTTGTAAGGAGAAATTTCTTCATATAACGAATACCAAGAACTCATTTGAAATTCTTTGACAACTAAGAGTTTCTAAGGAGAATAAGAACGCATCTTGGGAAGTTCTACTATTCAGTCAAGTATTGGGCTGGTTTCTTCATTATGGCTGCGACCCGGCTCACAACATTTTACAACCCACGACGTAGGTGATTGGCTACCTGCAATGGCTGAGATCGCAGCCCTCTCTTCGTGACGTCACACTGGGCTACGTTGCCATTAGCTGGCGTCACATAAGAAGGCTCTTCCGCGCATAGACGCGGAGCGATACGAGAAGCGAGGAGGGGAGGTACTACTGCGGAGCGCCAACAGTTGCGCCTGCGGGAGAAACATTGCGCAACTCGCGGCCAGGCACGCGCCTACGGAATGAACATTATTGCCTGCCATTGCGGTAACGCAGGGGGATGCGCAGAAGGTTCGGAAACTGGGTCACCTTCGTAGCTTACGCCGACTATAGTTGTTGGAACACCCCTCTCCCCGCCCTTTGCAGACTTTACAAACTACGGCCAAGTAAAGCAGAATAAAATTGTGTGCCGAAACCGGGACTAGAACCTGGGACCCTTGCCTTTCCCGGGCAAGAGCTCTACCGACTGAGCTATCCCGACACGACTCACGATCCGGTTCTGGCACACAATTTTAATCAGCCAGGAAGTTACATATCAGCAAACACTCCGCTGTAGAGTGAAAGTTTCATTCTGGAAACATCCCTTAGGCTGTGGCTAAGCCATGTCTCCACCATATCCTTTCTTCCAAGAATGCTAGCCTTGCAAGGTTCGCAGGAGATCTTCTGTGAGGTTTGGAAAGTAGGAGGCGAGGTACTGGAGGAAGTAAAGTTGTGAGTCGGCATTGTGAGTCGTGTCGGGATAGCTCAGTCGGTAGAGCGCTTGCCCGCGAAATGCAAGGGTCCCAGGTTCGAGTACCGGTTCCGGCACACTATTTTGATCTGCCAGGAAGTTTCATATCAGCGCACACTCCGCTGCAGAGTGAAAGTTTTATTCTACGGTCAAGAAGCATCTCAATCTGCGTCCTGAGAGTTGGAGCACAACTCTCGTGTGTATTCCAGCGATTCATGTGAAAAGGTTTGCATTACAGCCGCGTAAAATGAAGTAACAGCCTTTGATCGTGGAATGGCTTTTGGAACTAGAACATAGGGCTTCCGTTTTCATTTTTATTTTTCTGAGCTCCACAGTGTCTGGGGTCCGGCAAGAACAGCAAATTTCAGACCATTACGTCTCACCGTGGGCGACTCAGTGGTCAACGGCCTGTACTTGATGACAGAGTGCAGCAGCGTTTGCTTTTCTAGTGATAGCCCACATCACTGGCAATACAAAAAAGAGAATTTTTACTACTATCTGTCTATAGTTATTCGCTGAAATGTGTGTGGAATATCTTGTGCAGTAGCCAAAAGAGTGCTCAGCCAATAATGTGTATTTAACCTTTTTGAAATAACCGCAGCAATCAACGTGGGTCTTACGACGAACGTATCCGTTATGAGAGAGCGTTCCGCGCTGGTGGCAGACGACCGACAGGAGTCCTTTGCTGACGGCACGGCATCACACACAAGCGACTCTCCTGGGCTCATCATCATAATGGTTGGATTCTCGAGTGCTGAAAAATCGTGGCTTGGTCGGACGAGTCCATATTTTGGATGATATGGTTGGAGTGTGCTGCAGTCATCACGAAGCCAATTGATCATTGCGTACAGATGGTTGTGTTCGGCTAGTTGGAGATCATTTGCAGCCATTTATGGACTTCACCTTCCCAAATAACAATGGAACTTCTACGAATAGATATGCGTCTTGTCACATGACCACAGTTATTGGCAATATCTTTCTGGATAGTTCCACAGAATAAATTGGCCACTGTAAACGCATGCCAACGAACGTTTGTGGAACATAATCGAGAGGCCTGGTCGTGCACGAACTCCTGCACCGACAACACTTTCACAGTCAGAGATGGCTCTAGAGGCAGCGCGGATCTATATTCTGGTAGGAGATGAGACGTAATGAAGATTTAACAAGATCAACTCCAACAGTGGTATTTATAGGTTTTTGTTATTTAATTAGGCTATCAGTTCAGTGTCCCACTAACACCATCTCCAGCCCCCCACTTACGAACTGATGCAACTATTCAGTTAGACTACTGAATGGTTTCCTTTGTTTGCCCTCGTATCTGTAGTCTTTCGTGTGCATTTCTCCCATCTATATCTTAAATTTTCGATTGATGTGCAAGCCGAAAGTTTTAGCCTACGTAGAGAAACCCAGAATTTCGGTTGTCGGAGTTTATCTTCTTAAATAATGATCAGAAGCACTTCCAAACACCATACACATTTTAGAGCTAATGAAATTTGACTTATTGGATCCATGGTGCGGTGTCGCACAAGTACAAAGTGCGCGCCACCGCCGGCCGCGGTGGCCGACGAGACTGAGGCTCTCCAGTCACGGTCTGCACGGCCACTACGGTCGGGGGTTCGAATCCCCTCTCGGGCATGGATATTTGTGCCGTCCTAGTTCGTAAGTAGTTCATAAGTAGTTTGTAAGTTTAGGGACTGATGACCCTGTAGTTAAGTCCCATAAGGTATACAAACATTTGAACATTTTGCGCGCCACCTACTTTCGCCGCGCGCCGCCATGCACGCACGGCGCGGCTTTCTTACGACGTCAGCCACGAGCGCCCTCTGCTACAACTCCGCTCGTGGCCACCACTGAACGACATCGTTCACTTGGGACTGAGATAGGAACCAGTTAACACTTCGGAATCAGATAGGCATCAGTGAAGACTTGGCTATCGGACAGGCACTAGGCAGGCCTCTAGCTCAACTATGTATCAGCATTCTGCAGTACTGAGCTATGTAAAAGTTAAGTATTACTAAGTCTCTAAGAAATATACATCTCGTTCTAATTTACTCTAGTGTTTCTAGTTTCTGCTGTCCCACTGGCTGATCACCTGCTACCTGCACAGGCGTGCATACTTTATTCCTGTGTCGATCTTTATAATCGGCCACCGACACCTACGACGGAACCGAGACACAAAAGCGGCGACGATGCAGGGACACAAAAGTGGCGACGTGGATGGGATACAAAACATGGCAAGCCGAGAACACTTCGTCGAACTAAGGAAGCCCCGACAAGAAATGACGACGTATCCCATGGCTTTAGTCACGACGCTGTAATCTCAATATCCAAAATATTGTGACCACAGACCACCGCGAGATTTCATGCCATCCAGGTGCGTCCAGCGGAAATGTAAGAGTGACAAATGTGGGTGTTTCACGCGAATACTGCGTGTCTGCCTTTAGCTTTCGAACCTAGAAGCTGTTATACACTTGTATGACAACGTTTGTCAAACGCTTCTCTTCTCTGCAGACATTTTGTCGCCAGAAACTGATTTGGTATTAATAAATGACGAAAAAGTCGAAGCAATATTCTTCACTTTCGACTCAAGAAACTGGGTCTTCGATAACTAATAGGAAGTAATAGAAATTTATTTAGTTTGTTATATTTTCCTCCCAATCATATTTAGGTAGTGCAAGTCTGATACATACATATACCTACAATACACCTACTTTGTTTGATGTTGATTTCTCTTACATAATGATTTGGATGGAATATTTCAGTCACAGCTCAATATCTGAAAAGTTCGAAAATGTTGGAGTCAAGTTTTTTTCGTTCTGTGGGAAATCACCTGAAAGTGTAATCTGCAAAATACAGCACAGATTTCTGTTTAGTCTTTAAGAAAATGAACAGATTGGTAGAATGGTACAATGCGGTGAACACATACAGTAATTCTTCTGGCTTCCTTAAACGTTGGCTACGATTTCTCACGTATTCTAGCGAGGTGGTATGAATATTATTCAGTAACATTTATTCTGTATTCAAAAAATGTTCAAATGTTTGTACAACTTATGGGACTTAACTACGGGGTCTTCAGTCCCTAAGCTTACAAACTACTTGTGAACTAGCTAAGACTAAGGACGGCACAAATATCCATGCCCGAGGGGGGATTCGAACCCCCGACCGTAGTGGCCGTGCAGACCGTGACTGGAGCGCCTCAGTCCCCGCGGCCACCGCGGCCGGCTATTCAGTATTGATTGATTTATTTTGACGCGAACCATTTTAGTTCATTTGAAGCAAAGTTTAGTGATGCCGAAACGTCTTCCGATGAGTGTTTCCATATCTCTGTGTTTACATGCGCATTCCTATAGCAGTTTCTGTGGCTCTTCAGTGTAAATGGAAACCTCAATATTGTATATATAACAATGGAAAGTCCAGGTTGTAATGTCAATAACATCAGCACAGGTAGCAACTCACCTTAAAGATGGTCGGTGAGCTGTAGACTGGCACTTAGAAAACACAAACACACTCCCGAGTCCAAAGCGATGCACTCTTTCTATTGAAGGCTGTAGCCGAAAATTTTAAATTTGTTTGAATATGATTTCCTTTTCTGCGTGCCTGACTGAGGCTCAGTGATCGTCTTAAGATTGATTTGCCACCTATGCTCATGTTTTCACATTATTGTTTCATTTTACAGCTCCACCTCATTTAGTTTCCCAGTTTTCGATTTGCAAGACCGTCTTCAGACTTCATAAGCTGAAAACTGGTTAACTGTTAATAAAGTAAGGTACACAGTAGTCTGCTTTTCATATTGTATGATGTTGCGCTAGCAGGAAGCGACGAAAGAAACAGAAAAAAGGATGTAGAGTTTTCTGCAAAATGTAGCTCTTATAAATCCAAGCTGTGCGCAACGCTATTTTACGTTGAGCGAGGTTCTCATTTACTCTGCGCGAATGTGTTTGCAGCGGCTCCGAATATTTATACTACAGCAAACATAAGTTTGAAGAAGCTTTTTCAGAGCGTCCACACTCATGAATATTTTATCCAAAATTTGAAATACTTACAGAAGCGCTCTTGTACCGTGAGAGAAGTTCAACATATATCTACAAACGCTATCGCTTTCAGTACATATATTTAAATTTAGCTATTATAAACTAGGGGAATGGAGTGCAGTGTAAGAAAATCATGTGATGCTGAAGGAATTAGATTGGGAAACGAAGCAATAAAGGAGGTAGATGAGTTTTGTTACTTGGGCAGATGATATAAAATGCAGAATGACAATGGGTAGAAAAGCGTTCTTGAAAAAGAGAAATTTGTTAACATCGAATATTGATTTAAGCCTAAGGAAATCCTTTCTGAAGGCATTTGTGTGGAGTGTTGCCTTGTATGGGAGTGAAACATGGACAGTAAACAGTGTGGACAGGAAGAGGATAGAGGCTTTTGAAATATGGTGCTACAGAAGAATGCTGAAGATTAGGTGGGTGGATCGCGTAACTAATGAGGAGGCACTGAACAGAATTGGGGAAAAAAGAAATTTCTGGCATACCTTGACTAAAAGAAGGGATAGATTGGTAGGACACATTCTTAGACATCAAGGAATTGTGAATTTAGCGTTGGAGGGAAGTGTGTGGGGAAAAATCGCAGGGGAAGACCAAGAGATGGATACACTAAGCAGATTGAGTCAGAAGTTGGTTGCCGTTCTTATGTGGAGATGAAGAGGCTTGCTCAGGATAGGGTATTGTGGAGAGCTGCATCAAACCAGTTTCCGGACTGAAGACCACAACAACAACAACATTTGGTACAAAGAAAAGGGGTAGGCGGGTACTCGCACCTGGTGGTATTTTGGGACTGTCGACTGCTGCAGTAGATTGATCGCTGCATACTTAAGGCTCAAGATCCACACAACCGAAGTATCTCTGGGACATCATTCCGCAGTCTAGTGGCAAATACTTCGGAATCTGCCTGGATGACCACCTAAACTGGCAGAAAGCACTACAGAGGCAATAAAGCGAACCAGGAAAAAATTCAATTTTGTGAGGCTCATAAAATATAGAATAACAGGTGCTGAACATCCAGTTGCTCTCTACACATACAAAATCTTCGTACGCCCAATTATAGAATACGGATTACAAGCTTAGCTTATGTCAACAACACAGATTAGACGAATTATTTCTACAGATTGAAAAACGCTATGCCTCGTTGGAAATCTACGGCAAGACTTTACGACATCTCTACTACACGACACCCTCAGTACCAAGAACTTACTATAAGATTGAAAGATCAATGTGGCAACTTAGGACTGAGGAAACTGATCTATAATGCAGCAACAAAATATCTACTAAAATATAATTCCACAACATTTAACTACCCGCGATTCAAATATGCATTATCTCCCTACATCATACTGGAAGCTACCTCTGAATTACTCCAGCAATACCCACAGAAGATGAAGACATTACTGAAACCGTTCGCAGATCAAAACTGTATACAGGCATTTTGGATGCTCTAGGAGTACAACAGTAATAACATAGTGACTCCTCAAAATTTAGTTAAAATGAACGACAACAGAAGAACATAGCTACACCTATCGACTAATACCAAAACTCGAAATGCTAACCTTAAAGACTAGAAATCCGAGCAAAATCCGAGCTGAGATTCTTTTCCCATGGTAGGTTTTTTTCTTAGCTGTAAGGCGAATGCCGGGGTTCAGAAGAAAGAAGGAGTATCAATAACAAGCTACTTCAGTATACAAGAAAAAGTTCTCCACAGAAGCACCCCATATTTTTAAAATAAAAAGTGTCGAAACAGTATAACATAACCCAATAGATGAAAAGGGCATAAGTCTTCCTACAGCCAACCGTCTCAATCAGAAAGGGAAGAAAAATTAAAAAACAAATAATGAAAAATAAACATTAAAAATAATGGCCGCCTTCTTAACCGTGCTAAAGTTTCTGCATGATATATCCGATGACTTGTCATTTCTACCTACTGATCACTGAAAAGAATTAAAAGAGTTACGTTTTTCTTTCTTTCAGTAAACGTGCGTTTGTGGGTAGCTTTTATTCTAGCGGGAGGTGTTAGTATGCCATATTCCAGTGGAGTGCGTTCTATGCACCTTAGAAAATGGCAGATGTTAATGTAGCTAGGAACCTGACTTGTAATTTGCTAGACAACAACAGTTTGGTGGGTTTTCGACTTGTTGTTTGTTACTAGCTGAAATCCCGTCGTTACCCGCCTATCTATTTACTCTATTCTCGTAGTCCATCCCCTCCTCTCTCTCTCTCCTCCCCCCTCTCTGTCTCTCTCCCATCTTTCTGTTCATCACGTCCTCCCTTCCGCCTCTTGTGTTCATCTCCTTCCCCCTCCTCCCATCTGGGAAAACTCACATATATTTGTCAACTGTCGTGGTGATCAGTGAAACAAAGTTTTTTGCTACGTACGCTTTGCCATGTACCGTAAGGAAACTTATATAGCCGAGTAGTCTAAGGCGCCTCGCTGCGGAGCGAGCGGTTGCTCACCGTCGGAGGTTCGAGTCCTCCCTGGGGCATGGGTGTGTGTGTTGTCCTTAGGTTAGTTTACTTAGTTTAAGTAGTTTGTAAGCTACGGACTGATGACCACGCAGTTTGGTCCGATAGATTTACAAACATTTGAACTGAACTTTCTTCTTGGTTTATAGGTGAAGTGTACAAAAATTCATCAAAATTGGAGCAGATGGATTTTGTCAAAGTGCGTAAATATAGTACTCTCAGTCTCATGCTCCCTACGAAATTTTATATAAACAAGGGGTGTCTAGCCTTTCAGCTTACTTGGTCCACATTGGAAGAAGGTGAATTTAGAATTTATTGTTTTATGACTCGTTATTCAAAAAAAGCAAAATGCAATTATAAGCATATATAAGTAACTAGCTGAAAATCCGGCTTTTATTTTTCTGTCCGTCTCCTCCCTCCCCTTTCTACATATATCCGCCAAGTCTCAAGGTGATTGGTCAAACGGTGTCAAACTCACAAGGTATGCTCCTCCATGCAACATTCACTGGCTTGCAGATTATAAGAATCGCCTTCATATAACATGTGCTGACTTTCATGGTGACGATTCAAACAATTTGGATTTTTGTTGTAACGTGCCTTCCGACATGCACCTACGGAGACTTACGAAAGGTAGCCGAAGTACTAATTCGGGGTATAAACTAACTTCATTCCACATTTCATTCATTTCCGTCCAGGTATTTCAGCGTGAGGAGTTCCAAACGTGTCAACTCATTGTAAGGTACCCTCCGCCATGCACCGTACGGTGGCTTCCTAGAAGTAGGCCATATATTAATCAGGGTATAACCAGCTCTGTTCCAAATTTCGTTCATATTCGTTCAGCCATTTCAGCGTGAAGGAGTAACAAAGGAATTAATTAACCTTAAAGCACCCTCCACCGTGCACCATACGAAGTTAATTTTGTTGTTGTTGTTGTTGTGGTCTTCAGTCCGCAGGCTGGTTTGATGCAGCTCTCCCCACTACCCTGTCCTGTGCAACTCTCTTCGTCTGAGAATGCGTTCGGCAACCTACATCCTTTTGACTCTCCTTTCTGTATCCGTTCGTCGGTCTTCTTCTACGATTTTTAAACCACACACTACCTTCTAATGTTAAGTTGACAATTTCTTGACGTCTCAGAATGTGTCCCACCAACCTATCCCTTCTCTTAGTCAGGACATGCCAGAAACTCCTTTTCTCCCTAATTCGGTTAAGCGCCTCCCATTTGGTTACGTGATCTACCCATCTAATTTTCGTCATTCTTCTGTAGCACCACATTTCAAAAGCTTCTATCATCATTTTGTCTGAAATCCTCAACGTCCACGTTTCACTCCCATACAATGCTACACTTCAAACAAAAGCTTTAAGAAAGAACTTCCTAACATTTAAATTAATGTTGGATGTTAACAAGTTTCACTTCTTTAGAAATGCTTTTCTTCCCATCTGCATTTTATATCTTCTCTACTTCGGCCATCAGAAGCTATTTTGCTACCCAAATAAAGAAACTCATCTACTACTTTTATTGTCTCATTACCTAATCTAATATCTTTAGCATCGCCTGATTTTCTGACATTACATTCCATTACCCTCGTTTTACTATTGTTAATGTTCATCTTGTATCTTCTTCAAGACACTGTCCATTCCATTCAATTGCCCTTTCAGATCCTCTGTAGTCTCTGACAAAATTACTATGTCATCGGCAAACCGTAAAGTTTTTATTTCTTCTCCCTGAACTTTAATTCCGTCTCCAAATGTCTCCTCGCATTCCTTCACTACTTGCTCAATGTACAGATTGAACAACATTGGGGAAAGGCTACAACCCTGTCTTACTCCCTTCTCAACCTCTGCTTCCCTTTCTTGCCTTCGACTTTAATAACTGCTCTGTGATTTTTGTATAAGTTGCAAATAACTCTTTGCTCCCTATATTTTACCCTGCTACTTCAGAATTTGAAAGAGGGTATTCCAGTCGACATTGTCGAAAGCTTTCTCCAAATTTACAAATGCTGAAAAAAAAAACGTAGGTTCGCCTTTCATTAGCCATCTTCTAAGTTACGTCGTAAGGTGAGTATTGCCTTCCGTGTTCCAACATTTCTCCTATATCCAAACTGATATTCCTCGAGGTCGGATTCCAAAAGTTTTTCCATTCGTCTGCAAATAATTCGTGTTAGTATTTTGCAACCATGACTTATTAAACTGATAGTTCTGTAATTTTCACATTTGTCTGCACTTGCTTTCTTTGGAATTTGGAATTACAATATTCTTCTTCAAGTCAGAGGGTATTTCCCCTGTCCCATACATCTTGCATACCATGTGGAACAATATCTTAATGATTGCCTCTCATAACGATATCAGCAGTTTGGACGGAACATCATCTACTCCAGGAGTCTTGTTCCGACTCAAATCTTTCAGCGCTCTGTCAAATTCGTCTCACAATATCATATCTCCTATCACATCTTACTCCACTTTGTCTTCCATTTCTAGAATACTGCCTTGTAGTTTATTTCCTTGGCATAGGCCCTGTATATATTCCTTCCATAGTTCAGCTCTGCCCTCTTTGCTTAGTACTGGTTTCCCGTCTGAGTTGTTGATATTCATACAGTTTCTTTTCTTGTCTACAATTATCTTTTATTTTCCTGTAGTCGGTATCTTTCTATCCCCTAGTTATACATTGTTTTGTCCTCTAGCCACTCCTGCTCTGCCAGTTTGCACTTCCTGTCAATCTCATTTTTCACACGTTTTTACTCCCTTTTGCCCGCTTCACTTGCTGAATTTTTACGTTTTCTTCTCTTATCAATTAAGTTCAGTACATCCTGTGTTATCCAGGGATTTCTATTAGGCCTTGTCCTTCTGTCTATATGATTGCGACCTTATCTACCCTATCTCTCAGAGCTACCCATTCTTCTTCTACTGTATTACTTACCTAATGCCTAATGCCTTGCCTAATGCTCCCTCTGAATCTCTCATCCGTCAGTTTGTCCACATTCCATCTCCTAAATTTTCTTTCTTTCTGTAGTCTCTTAAGTTTTAATCTGCAGTTCATAACCAATAAGTTATGGTGAGAGTCTATACCTGCCCCTGGATATGTCTTACAGTGTAAAATCTGGTTCCTAAATTTATTCCTTACCATTATAAAGTCAATCTGGTACCTTCCAGTGTCCCTGGTCTCTTCCATGTATAGATCCTTCTTTCATGATGTTTAAACCAAGTGTTGGTGATCATTTAATTGTGCTGTGCGCAAAATTCTACCAAGCGATCTCCACATTCATTCCTTTCTCCCAGTCCATATTCACCTACTACATTTCCTTCTCTACTACCGAGTTCCAGTCCCCCATTACAATCAAGTTTTTGTCTCGCTTAACTTTCTGAATGATTTCTTTTATCTCCTCATACATTGCTTCGATATCCTCATCATCGGCCAAGTTAGTTGGCATATAAACTTGCACTACTGTGGTCGGTGTTGGCTTTGTGTCTATCTTTGCTACGATAGTGCGTTCAGTATGCTGTTCATAGTAACTTACCCGCATTCCTACTCCTGCGTCACCACCAACTGTTTTTGTATTTATAACCCTGTACTCACCTGACCAGAAATCCTGTTCATCCTGCCGCCGAACTTCACTAATCCCTACCATATCCAACTTTAACCTATCCACTTCTCTTTTCAAATTTTCTAACTTACCTACGCGATCAAGGGTGACAACATTCCATGCTCCGATCCGTAGAATTCCTGTTTTGTTTTTCTTGATTACGACATCCTCCTGAGTAGTCCCCCCTTCGGAATATTTTACCCAAGAAGACGCCATCATCATGTAATGATACAGTAGACCTGCATGTCCTCGAGAAAAGTAACGGCTATAGTTTCCCCTTGCTTTCAGCCGTTCGCAGAAACTGCATGGCAAAACCATATTAGCTGATGTTCCAAGGTCAGCTCCGTCAATCATCTAGATTGTTGCACCTGTAACTACTAAAAAGGCTGCTGCCCCTCTTCAGGAACCACACGTTTGTCTGGCCTCTCCACAGATACCTCTCCGCTGTGGTTGCACGCAAGCCACACCAGCTCGGCAATGCCTGTAGTTAATTTTAGTATACCTATAACGTTCGTGCGACTGCAAACAATGAGTCGACAAAGTTTTGTCACAATCGGATGAACGGTATTGCCGTGTATAAAATACGAACAAAAAGACGACAAACACTAACTTTTATACATTAGATTACAAACGATTGATTTAGTGTGAATTTTAACTTTGAATTTGAGACAACAATGTATCACTATAAAATTCGATCGAAGTGGTCGCAGTTCTCATGGTATTTATCTGCGAACTTGATTCTATTCTTACTATTTGTGTGTTTTAATCCTGAAACTAGCTGTTCACAAACGAAAATATTCCGTGTATCCTAACTTTATTTTTTATTTTTTAACCGCTCGCATGGTAGATACTTGCTGAACCACGGATTGAACACCCCTGATGTAGACAGAGACAATCCTCCTGTTTTGAACATGAATTGTGCAACATGTGACCATGATTGGAACTAAACTATAGATTTGTATGCAATAGAAACACACGGACACGAGAAACGCACTTTCAGTTTTTCTCAAATTTCGAATTTTCCGGTAGATTTCCCAAAAAATTTATTTCATACAAACCTTTTCCTGAGAATTACGCTCACAACGAAAAAGATCAGCCAAATCGGACGAGCTATTGCATGACGAAAGGAAATGGGGATCCATTTGTATGTATAAAGATTTGAATAGCATGCAACTGCCTTAAACATTTTGTCTTCCAGAGCAGCCGTCCTCATTCATTTTAGTTCAGTAATTAGGCTGATAATTCTGTCAAAGTGTTTTAGCCTGTAGTTTGTTGCTGTGGCATTTATTTAGTTGGTACGTTCCAGAAAGAGACCATTTTACGGTTCTAACAAACACTCGCCCAAGAGTGTGTATGCATTATCTCTATCTCTCTCTCTTTGCGTGCGTGCTTGCTTGCGCGCGCGTGTGTGTGTTTGTGAGTAGTGGGAGGGGAAGGGGAGGGTCATTATTTTCTGCATCATTTATTTATTCGCGGTGAACCAGAACACAGATTGCATGGAGAGCAGCGCTGCCGGAACGATGAAATAAAAGTAAATACAAATGTTTTGACCTCAACTGTAGCGGAAAGGAATATATTACGAATATATTAATTTTAAAATTATTGCTTGCGTCAATAACGTATACCAAGGTACTAACCTCGGTGGCAGGAAAGTTTGCTTTGAAATTTAAAAGAGGTCATTTGTCTCCATTCTATCTTGAACAATGAAGTCCCTACACGTTTGTAGATCAGGAAGCAATTGTAGTATTGCTGCATTCATTGTCTGCCTACGGCAGAAACCGTAAATAGGTGCAAAATGTCGCCAAGTTAAAAAAAAAAAAAAAGAGAAATCGTGCATTTCTTACGTTTGTGTAAGCCGATTTCTATGTTTTCCTTTTTGGGATTTCAGAATTATAATTCAAATATTTCACTGTTCCTCTCCTCTTTACACAAATAATTCACTGATTTTGTGTGAAACCATATGTGTTTATTTAGAAAAGATTGTGTATTTTCATATATATTTACGACTGTTGTGCTTGTGCATAAAACATTTTGTAAGTTAGTAAGCTGAAAACTATAAATGTTTTTATGTAAAGCTTGGCGGTACTTTTGCGACTGGTACAATATTTCCTCTGTTTTTAACCCATTTACATGTTTGCCAGTGTGTGGAATTTTTCAATCGCAACGTAACCTTGCCGCTTAGGAATTCATCTACTGCCTGGTAAAATGGTGCTTCCCGCATATTAGGATTATGATACCATGTTTTATTCAGTTTTCTCCATCAACAATGCTGTATAGTTTTGACATTTGTCGCAGATTAGTAACGTTTTCATTATGACTTCAAGAGTCTATTAATAATCTTATCCCGTACAGAAGTACCAGACTAAAAGGTATCTTCAAGTAATTTTCTATGTTTTACCCAAGTTTTTTTTTTTTTTTACTTACGAAAACCGCTTTCTTGGATGTTGTAGCTTAAGATATTAAAAAAGGAACTTGCAATCCTTATAACAGATCCTGATATTAAAAAAGTGCCCGCAAAACGAATTAAAATTTATACGGATAGTTTAGTGTTCAAATCAGTATTACACCTTTCATATTGTGGGGGTAATTGTGAATGATATTGTTGGGCACGGGATAAGTTAACTGCTTGTAAGTTATTAGAAGAAAATCTCATTTTTGTCGGCTGTTTTGAAGCCTCTTCAAGAAATATGAAATACTATAATGGATGTCAGAGGTGTTTCAGCTGCTTATTATGGGCATGAAAGTAAATTCATTGTGGCAGTTGAAAATTTGTGCTCAGATCGGGTACCGAACCTGGGTCTTCTAGATACTAAACATAGGCTCTGTCCACCAAGCCAGCTGGGCATGGTGAGTATCGCAACTGCAGAAAATACCCTGGCACACTCTCAACGAGACACATAATTAACACTGAATCGCGGCCATGCTAGCCGATTTCCGCAAATAGAGGGAAACTCGTCCGCATCCGCACTTCAAAGTATCTTCTCTTTCGTCGTCGCATTAATTATACACACATTCCTGACACCCTTGATTCCATTTCATGTTATCAACGAAGTATAATGTATGTGTGTGTCTGTGTGTGAACAATCACCATTATATGTGCATCTTAATGTTTTCGCGGAGCAATGACTGTTCAATGAAGTTTCGGGCGTGCAGCCGTATAAAGTTTACTTCTTCTAATATTTCGGCTGAGAAACGTTCAGCCATCTTCAGAGAGAGTCGAAGACTGACGCTCCAGCACGCGCTTCGTGCTTATAAACGCGCGGGCCGCGCTACTGCGCATGCGGCCACAGATACAACAAGGCACCAAAGACGTTACTCGGCGGCAAGGAAGTACACGTACGTGTAAATTATGTCCGTGGCTGCATGGTCGATTACTGCGGAGAAATCGATGTATTATGATCTGTGCTGTGGCGGCGTCTTTGTAAATTTATTAAAGAAAGTGCCGGATTCCATGATTTATCTAAACTGAAGTCCCTGTCTCTGTTAATTAAATTCATCCCCAAGCGAATTTCTATTGCTTCTTTCACTACTGAGTCCCAGAAAGATGAAGTGGAAGCTAAAATTTTGACGTTTTCGTACGTCATGGACTGGCCAGTATCAATGCAGTGCTCTGCCACTGCCGATTTATTTGGTTGTAAAAGACGGGTATATCTCTGGTGTTCCGTGCATCTTTCCTGCACTGTACGTGTCGTCTGTCCCATGTACGAAAGGCCACATTCACATGGGATCTCGCAAACCCCGGCCTTCCGAAGCTCCAAATCATCCTTGATAGAACCCAAAAGTGCTGCTGTATTTGGTGGGGGTCGAAAAATTACTTTAACATCGTGTTTGTTCATAATCCGTCCGATTTTCGACGACAGGCTCCTAACATATGGCAGAAAAGCCATAGATTTCAAACGTTTTGCATCATCTTCTGTATTCTTTGCACGTACCGTTGGCTTCGTACGTAGTGCCTTATGTATCTGTTGTGGAGAGTACCCGTTTGCTGCAAAGACTCTCTTCAGGTGTAAAAGCTCGTCCTGGAGACTGCTCTCATCAGCAATGACGTGTTCTCTATGGACCAGTGTTCTAAGAACACTCATCGTATGGGATGGATGATGGCAGCTATTTGCATGTAAGTATAAATCAGTATGCGTCGGTTTCCTATATACTGAATGTCCTAAGGGACCATCGTCTTTACGTCGTACCAATACATCCAGAAATGGAAGGCATCCCTCTTTTTCGACTTCCATTATAAACTGGATTTGGTTATGGATAGAATTCAGGTGGTTCAAACTTCTTTGGTGCCTTGTTGTATCTGTGGCCGCATGCGCAGTCGCGCGGCCGCGCGTTTATAAGCGCGAAGCGCTTGCTGGAGCGTCAGTCTTCGGCTCTCTCTGAAGATGGCTGAACGTTTCTCAGCCGAAATATTAGAAGAAGTAAACTTTATGCGGCTGCACGCCCGAAACTTCTTTGAACAATCACCATTATACATTGCTGCTAATGTGAAATACAATCAAGGGCGTCAGTGATGTATGTATAATTAATGGGACGACGAAAGGAAAGATGTTGTGTGTGTGTGTGTGTGTGTGTGTGTGTGTGTGTGTGTAGTGTGCGTGCGTTCTATCTATGCTAATAAATAGTGCGCTAGTAATGTGGTAACAGTGGTCTGAAGATAATTTATATTATTGGTAGGAAAGGTCGTTCAAGTGTTTGTAAACATATGGGACAAACGGATGTGATTGTCAGTTCCTATACTTACTGACTAGTTAAACTAACATACTAGGGACAACACCCACACCCACGCCTGAAGGAGAGGTCGTGTATGAATTGTCTGGTGAAGGAATTGCCATTTATCGATCGCCAGTAAGTAAGTGCGTCACTTGAGAACGGCGTGACCTATTTGACTGATCTTTTCTTTTTGTATTCCTAATTCTTAGGACAAGGTTTGTATACATGAAAGTTTTTGCAAAATCTACCGGAAAATATGAAAATTTAAAAGAAACTAAGAGTGCGTATTCAGTGTATTTCTGAATGATTTGAACACTACAAATTAGGATTTTGGCGTTGGAGAAGGGGAATTCTTTTTTCATTTTGTTCTTTATGAGACTGGAAAATTTTTCAGAAAATAATCTGGACAATTACTAAGGAAAGTCGGAAAAGTCGAACAATGTGTAAAAGTCATAATATCCAACATAGCTAATACGGACGACATATTTGGTTTAATCAGCATCACATTTCGCACCTTTGTGTACTTTTTCATCGAGAAGGTTTTTATGTTCCCAACCCACCGTATGCTGAGGATTCCTTGCAACAACTTCGACGTCAGATCATCAGAACGGTTCGACCGATTTCCCTGATTTTCTTGCTGTACGTCATTGCCGGGAAATGTTTGCATAAAGTCCAACGGAAGAGTCGGTAATTTTTGATGGTATTTTTATATGAAAATCTAAATAAGAGATACGTGACTATCAGTTTGAGTTCCACAGTAAAGTTCAGCTTGTAAGTTCTATTTTGCATGTTTTCATACCAATAACAAAATCCGCATTGAATACTAACATTTTGAGGACAAGAAAACAAATCGAAACGATACTTCATTGTGTTGTCCGTCCCCGTAGCTCAGTCGACAGCGTCGCTAATCACGCAGGGACCCCGGGTTCGATTCCCGGCATGGGACTGGATATTGTGTTGTGTGTTGTCCTCATCTTTATCGACAGGCAAGTCGCCGAGGTGGCGTCAAGTAAAAACCCTTGCACTAGGCGGCCGAACTATGACAGACGGGACCTCCCGGCTAAAAAGCCATACGATCATCTTATTTCATTGTGTTGTTGTGGTGGTGATTATATTTTTGATGTTGCAACGATTGAACTGACGTCATTTCGTGCTAATTTGATGTGTTGCAAACAATGAGCTCATTTCCGTTGGTAGTTTATGCTTTGAAAAAAAAAAAAAAAAAAAAAAAATGAAATCAGTGAGACGTTGAAACATGGAAAGGCGACTCGAAACACAACTCTGAATCCGCATTGAATATTGATATTTATCGAAGAAGAAAACAATTGAAAGCGACATTTCAGTGTGTTAATCATAGTCTAACACAACCTCCTTGGTCTAACATTACGTTAATCATGTTATCGGTCGTGATCATATCTTTGGAGCGTTACAAAGAAGGAATTGATACCTGTTCGCGATATGTTTGTGTGTTGCAAACAAACTGAGAACAGATCGCGGTTCATTAAGACAGTGTAATATCGGTCGGCGTACGCGCAACTCAATCCAACGTGATCGTAACGTCAATGAAACTGACGAAGGGCGTTTGGAGATAAAACGAGAAAGAAAACCTGAAGTGCGATCGGTTATGACTGTGTGGTGCACGGCGGAGACTAACCTACAATGGGCGTCGTTACTTTTGATCACTTACCATGGATATCCAGAGGTATATGCAATTTTTCACAGATAGCGTGGAGGAGGAGATAAAGATGGGCATGTACACACATACACGCACACACACACACACACACACACACACACACACACAAACACACACACACACACAGAGAGAGAGAGAGAGAGAGAGAGAGAGAGAGAGAGAGAGAGAGAGAGAGAGGCAGGAGGATCAGGGAGAAGAGGATGGACTAGTGGAAGGCTCGGAGGAATACATAATGTAGAAAAAAACATTGGGGGTATTACAGGAGTAGGTCTAATAACGAATAAGGAAATAGGAATGCGTATGAACTACTATAAGAAGCTCAGAAATCGCATTAACTTTGTCACGATAGAAACGAAGCCAACACCGACCACGGTAGCACGAGTTTATATGCCAACTAACTCTGCCGTTGTTGAGGAAATCGAATAAATCTATTCCAGTGGCCTTGTTTCGACTCAAGTCCTTCAGCGCTCTGTCAAATTCTTCTTGCATTATCATATCTCCTATCTCATCCTCCTCCACTTCGTCTTCCATTTCTAGAATACTGCCTTCAACTTTATTTCCTTTGTATAGGCCCTCTATATATTCCTGCCACAGTTCAGCTTTCCCCTCTTTGTTTAATACTGGTTTTCCGTTTGAGTTTTTGATATTCATACAGCTGATTTTCTTGTCTCCAAATATCTGTTTTATTTTCCTGTAGTCGGTATCTTTCTATCCTCTAGTTATACATTCTTGCGCGGTTCTGTATTTTTCCTCTAGACACACCTGCTTAGCCAGTTTGCACTTCCTGTCAGTCTCATTTTTCAGACGTTTTTACTCCCTTTTCCCTGATTCACTTGCTGAATTTTTACACTTTTTCCTCTCATCAATTAAGTTCAGTACATCATGTGTTATCCAGTGATTTCTGTTAGGCCTGGTCCTTCTGCCTATATGATCCTCTGCGGCCTTCGCTACCCTATCTCTCAGAGCTAGCCTTTCTTCTTCAACTGTATTACTTTCCCCCGTGTCAGCCAATCGTTGCCTAATGCTCCTTCTGAATCTCTCAACCACTTCTGGTTCCTTCAGTTTGTCCAGATTCCATCTAAATTTTCTACCTTTCTACAGTCGCTTAAGTTTTAATCTGCAGTTCATAACCAATAAGTTATGGTTAGAGTCTATATCTGCCCCTGGATGTCTTACAGTGTAAAATCTGGTTTCCAAACCTATTCCTTACCATTATAAAGTCAATCAGGTACCTTAAAGTGTCCCCTGGTCTCTTCCACGTATTCGTGATGTTTAAACGAAGTGTTGGTCATCATTAAATTGTGCTCTGTGCAAAATTCTACCAAGCGATCTCCTCTTTCATTCCTTTTTCCCAGTCCATACTCACGTACTACATTTCCTTCTCTTCCCTTTCCTACTACCGGTTTCCAGTCCTCCATAACAATCAAGTTTTCGTCTTCCTTAACTTTCTGAATGATTTCTTTTATCTCGTGATACATTGCTTCTATATCTTCATCACAGGGCAAGCTAGTTGGCATATAAACTTGCACTACTGTGGTCAGTGTTGGTTTTGTGTCTTTGCTACGATAATGCGTTCACTATGCTGTTCATAGTAACTTACCCGCATTCCTACTCCTGCGTCACCACCAACTGATTTTGTATTTATAACCCTGTACTCACCTGACCAGAAATCCTAATTATCCTGCAACCGAACTTCACTAATCCCTACCATATCTAACTTTAACCTACTTTAACCTATCCACTTTTCAAATTTTCTAACTTACCTACGCGATTAAGGGTTAGAACATTCCACGCTCCGATCCGTAGAATTCCTGTTTTGTTTTTGTTGATGACGACAACCGCCAAAGAATAAGAAAATATGAATGCGTATGAGCTACTATAAGAAGCTCAGAAATAGCATTAACTTTGTCAAGATAGAAACGAAGCCAACACCGACCACGGTAGTACGAGCTTATATGCCAACAAGCTCTGCCGATGATGAGGAGATCGAAGAAATGAATGAGCATGTAAAGGAAGTTATTCAGAGAGTTAAGGGAGAGGAAAAGTTGATTGTGATGGGGGAATGAAACTTAAAAAAAGAAAAAACAACTGCAGAACTCTGAAGGAGCTTCAGGCAACATCCAGTGCTGCCAGCTGCTGTCGCTGCCACATCGCCCCGAGCGCTAAGTATCATAATTGAATTTGCGTGAAATTTCGTTCCCAGTTAATTTCTTAGTTTTCGTTAGTGCCTCTGCTTTTAAGAGTTTTCTTCTCCTTCTCACCTAATTGGCAGATTTTGTTTGTGGTACTGTTTTAATAATTTATTCTCGCGTATTTTGATAAATACCGTGTGTATAGTTTTCGTCTGTAACTTCTGTATTTCAAAACAAGTCAGAGATCGTTACTACAGCTAGTTATGAGTCAGTCCAGAGCCAGCTACTGTCACTGCCACATCGCCCACAGCGCTAAGTATCATAATTTAATTTGCATGAAATTTCGTTGCCATTTAATTTATTGATTTTCGCTAGTGCTACCGTTTTTAAGAAGTTTCTTGTTACCTAATTTGCAGATTTCATTTGTGGCACTGTTTTAAGAGTTTATTCTCGCGTATTTTGATAAATACCGTGTGTATAGTTTTCGTCTGCTGCAAGCTATGTGGTTTAAGTATCATATTGTCACCTCTTTATTTCGTGTTCAGCTTTCAGAAAGCTTTTATTCCCGTGTGTGTGATAACAGTGTATTCCACGGATTTATTTATTTATTTTGAAAACAGCCAGAGACAGTTTCGTTGTTTTGGCAGTATAGTTAGCACTGGCCACAGTTCAGTCAGCTGCCAGCCGCCTTTATTAAAATACTAGACTAGTTAAAAGTTGACATGACATAAATGTTTTCTGGGTGTTGTACCGCGTCATGTTGTAAGAAGGCTATTACTTTAATAACCGACGTTTCGGCCAACGTTTACTGTAAATATAAATATAGTAACAACCAGCTCACATCAGTATACCCAGATGAAGGCCACTGTAACGTTGCCCGAAACGTTGGTTATTAAGTAGCCTTCTTACAACATGACGCGGTACTTCACCCAGAAAACTTTTATGTCATCTGACTCTGGCTGCGGAAGCCTACGCAGTTATATTAGTTAAAAGATGATTATTTAGTTTTCTTCTTTCTGCAGTTAATTGTATCGATAGGATGGATAGGATCTGTGCCTGCTGCGTGCGAAAGCAGGAGGAGTTGGCCGCAGTTCGCGAACAGCTGAGCGTGCTGTTGGCTACGGTCAGTCGTCTTCCGGCTGCTGTCTCGGGGTGCAGCGATGGCGGGGAGTCTGGTGCGTCGAGTGGGACACCTCAGGTGTCTCACGCTTCGCTCTCTGTCCCTGCTACCGAGGCACCTTCAGGTGTACCGGACGTAGTTCACAAGGGGAGTGGCTGTTTGAACGGCGGAAACGGAAGGAGAATGTGGAGGTTGGCTGTCCGTCCACGCCCGTTCGTCCGTGAGTGGACGTGTGGCCACTCCTTCAGTAGGGTCCGAGCAGGTACACGGGGGCGCGTGATGGAGGCCGTTGGGCAGATAGCGTCGAGGTCCGGAAAGAAGTCCAACGTGCACTGTTTGCCGAGGGCTGTCGAGCGTGCGGGGTGCGGTCGACTGCAAGTCGTGGCTCACGTCGGCACCAATGACGCTCGTCGCTTGGGTTCTGAGGACATCCTCAGTTGCTATGGGCGACTGGCGGAATTGGTGAAGGCTGCTGCCCTCGCACACGGGGTGCAAGCAGAGCTGTCGATTTGTAGCAATGTTCCCAGGGTTGATCGGGGTCCTTTGGTTTGGCGCCGAGTGGGAGGTCTGAATCAGAGGCTTCACTGACTCTGTGACAGTCATGACTGCAGATTTCTGGATCTGCGTTATCGGGTGGGGAATTGTAGGGTGCCCCTAGATAGATCAGGGGTTGTCTACACTAAGGAAGCGGCTACTGGGGTAGCAGAGTACTCGTGGAGTGCACATGGGGTTTTTCTACGGTAGGCGCTAGCACTGATGAGCACTGAATTCAGTCCGCTTTCAATATAAACATTCGACTATTAAAATATTAGCCGTGAATTTCCAAAGTATTAAAAACAAACTTTCCGAATTTGCCGCGCTGCATGGAAATTATTGTGTTGAGGTAGTTTTGGGCACCGAAATCTGGCTAAATCATGATGTGGCAAGTTCAGAAATATTTAGCGAGGCGTGGAATGTATGTCGGAAAGATAGATCGGACACAACTGGACGAAGATATTGTTTCTACTGAGATTGAGGTTGAAAGTAACTGTGAAGTTACTTCTATGTAAAATCGATAAGCGGATCAAAGCCCACTATCCAGTCACTCGTTGATCATTCCGGGGCAGTAATAGAAGAAAGCAAACGGAAAGCTGAATTTCAAATATATAGGCGTAAAATTTCAGAGCGATATGAAATGGAACGAACATGTAAGGACAGTTATGAGTAAGGCGGACAGCTGACTTCGGTTTATTGGGAGAATTTTGGAAAGATGTACTTCATCTGTAAAGGAGACCGCGTATAAACGCTTGTACGACCATGTCTTGAGTATTGCTCAAGTATTTGGGACCCGCAGCAGATCGGTTTGAACGAAGACATAGAGGCAGTTCAGAGGCGAGCAGCTAGGTTTGCTACCGGTAGGTTCGACCAATGCGCGAGTGTCACGGAAATGATCCGGCAACTCAATTGGGGATCGCTAGAGGAAAGACGACGTTCTTTTCGTGGATTTCTTTTGAGGAAATTTAGAGGGTCGGAATTTGAAGCTGAGTTTAGTATGATCTTGCTGCCGCCTACTTACATTTCGCGTAATGGTCACGAAGATAAAGTAAGAGAAATTAGGGCTCGTACTGAGGCATATAAGCATTCTCTTTCCTCGTTCTATTTGGGAGTGGAATAGGAAAGGAAGTGCCTAGTAGTTGTACAGTGTACCCTCCGCTACGCGCCTTATGGTGGATTGCGGAGTATGTTTGTAGATGTAGACACAAACTTGGGAAAACAACACAGAAGATGAATTGGTAGCTTTGAGAGATGAAATAGTTAAGGCAGCTGAGGGCCAATTAGGTAGAAAGGCAAGACTTACAAAAATCCTTGGATATGACAGGAAACATTGAATTTAATTGATAAAAGGAGATGATATAAAAAGGCATGAAATTAAGCAGGGGCCGAGGTGGAGTGGCCAAGCGCTTTAAGGCGCTTTGCTGTGGAGCGCGCGGTTGCTTGCCGTCGGAGGTTCGAGTCCTCCCTCGGCCATGGGTGTGTGTGGTTGTCCTTAGCATCAGTTAGTTTAAGCAGTTTGTAAGCGTGGGAACTAAGAATCGCAGCAGTTAAATTCCTTAGATTTACAAGCATTTATTTTGAAGCAGGTAAAATGGAGTACAGACGACTAAGAAATGAGATTGACAAGAAGTGCAAAATGGCTAGTCACGAGTGATTAGAGGGGAAATTACATGTCTTAGAAGAATGTACAAATAGGGGAAAATAGATACTACCTACAGGACATTCAAGGAGACAATTATAGACAAGAAAAGCAGCTGTATGAATATCAAGAACTCAGATGGACAACCAGTTCTGACCAAAGAAAGGAAAGCTGAAAAGTGAAAAGAACATATAGAGGAAATGATATTTCAGACATTATTGTGGGAAGGAAAGAGAAAGAAGACGATGAAATAGGAGATACTATTCTGAAAGATGAATTTGACAGAGAACTGGAACACCTAATTCGAGACATGCCCTCAGCACTACTGAAGTCTCTTGGAAAGCCAGTGGTGACAAAGCTACAAGACAGGTGAAATAACCGCAGGTGTTAAGCAAAATGTATTAATCCCCATTCCAAAAAAGGTAGTCACATACAGATGTGAGAATTACAGAACCTTTAGTTTAATAAGTCATGTTTGCAAAATTTTAACGCGAGTAACTTTCTGAAGAATGGGAAGTCTGGTAGAAGCTGATTTCGGGGAAGATCAGTTTGGCTTCTGGAGAAATGTAGGCTCACTGAAAGGAATACTCACATTACGACTTATCTTAGAAGTTGGATTAAAGAGAGGCGAAGCTACATTTCTAGCTTTTTTAGCTTTGGAGAAAGCTTTTGAGAATGGTGACTGGAAATTTTGATTTCATCAGGGGTAATATATAGGGAACAGAAGATGATTTACAACTTGTACAAAAACCAGACAGCAGTTATTAGAGTCGAAGGGCCTTAAAGAGAAACAATGATTTGGAAGGGAGTAAGACAAGGTTGTACTGTTTCTGGCATAAATTGAATAAAGAAGGGATAGATTGGTAGGACACATTCTTGGACATAAAGGAATTGCAAATTTAACATTGGAGGGTATTGTGTGGAGTAAAAATCGCAAAGGGGGACGGAGAGATAAATACAGTCAGTAGATTCAAATGAATGTGGGTTGCCGTACTTATGAGATGAAGAGGCTTGCTCAGGATAGAGTAGGTTGGAGGGCTGTATCAAACCAATCTCCCGACTGAAGACCACAACAACTAAACCAAATTTTACTGTGAATTACACGTACAACTGTTAATATCAGTTTTAGATACATTTCTGGAGAAACAGCGATCGTTAACGAAATTGCATTTTTTTAAAACACAGTCTCGATCGCAAGAGAATTTTCCTTGTTCTTAGGCAACCGGTTTCAATCAGCTTGTGAGACCATCTTCAGGCCTACTGAAATACAGTAATGTTACAAATATTAAGAAGTATGTACAGAATACGATATTATGGCAATAAACAGTAAAGTAATAAGAATGTCAAAAGTTATACCCATGGCAGCCGATTGTGAGCGGGTTGGGAACCGTTGGCTGTGGAAATCAAGTGCGGAATATTGCTGTAACGGTCGAGTTTATATATTGCCAGCTCCACCCCCTTCTCCCCACATTCGGTATTACATTATTGAGAGTCAATCATGTACTTATTAATAATTTTGTTGTTATTGTTGTCTTACAGGCTACAGTTATGATATTAAAAACGGGAGATAAATATAGAAGAACATACAGATCATTACATTCGTTGTGACTGGTAATAATTTAGAGAAACACGTTTTGCATAAAGATTAAAAACATTTGGTTTTGTCAATTTTATTAGCTAGGTGGCCTCTAGGGGCATTTGAAGATTCTAGCTGGGAATATTGGTGTCAGAGACAGTAATTCTTCATTGCTACTGCAATGACTTCCTCGTCACAGCACTCGTAGCAACGGACGATACGTTGATGCTCTGGAGAGAATCGGCATATTCCTGCTGTGATTCATAATTATGTTCATTAACTGCCTCAGTTTGGTTTTCGGACCTAGACATTGGCACCGTCACTCGTAACAACTGTGCACAGGAATGACAGTCTTTGAACAGTTATGAAATGAAGTTGCCTTCCTACTTCACAGGCTACATGAATCGTGTCTCAAAGGAGTATATTTGTATCAATATAATATGTGTTAGATTGTTTAATACAATAAAAGAGGTAACTGTTGTTGAGAATAGGTTGCCAAAATTATAAATCTTACTTAAACGTTAAAATTGCTGATTAAAATAATGTTAAAAAGCAATACAAAATGTTCATTTTGTTAGCCATGGGTATAACTTTGTTACAGAAGTGTGTACAGGAATGTTATTCTTTACATGTATTTCTTGGGATCATTAGAAGATGGAGGAGGCATTAAAGGAACAGTCACAAGAGGTCGTCAAAAAGTATATTTCTCTAAAATCGAGTTGTTCATTCAGCAAACCACTAGGCATAGTCAGCAGTTTGTTCTGTAAGGTGGTGAGATATTAATTCACAGTTATCAGACCAATGGTACAAACAGTTGAATACCACGATATAGACACCCATATCATGACGAAACCTCCGGATGCTTGACTGCAGGAAGCAAGCATGCCGTATGGAAAACGTTTTTTGGGATTTTCGGTTGTTTTTAGGAAGCACTATAAATGGTTAATTCGGCCATACGTATAGTGTCCAGGTTTTATGATCGTGGACTCACATCCTTTGTAATTACGCATTGGCTTCAGTTGTTAAGAGTTTATCAACTGAGCCCCTTCTATGAATGTTAAGCTCCAGGAGTATTGTTTTTATCCAAACAGTGAGTGTTTTTGTAGTCGCTTTTGCCTCGGCTGTTTAATGTTGTCTGGCCATAATCATTCTTAATGGTTCACGGTCCTTGTCAGTTAACTTCGGATATCTCCCACCATCTCATTCGTCAATGTTGTTTTACCTTGTTTAGTTTACGGTGACATTACCATGGATACTGGCGCTAGTGAAACGTTAAACAGTGCAGCCCATTTCTCCACTGATACTCCCACAACTGCGCACCACCTAATTGGTCTGAGACTAACAGATCAGGCATTTCAACAATGTCTTCTACACCGACATCCATATTCCGCAAGCCACCTCACTGTGTGTGGCGGAGGGTACTTCGTGTATCGTTGCCACTTCCTCCTGTTCCAGTCGCGTGTGGTTCGCGGAAAAATGATTGCCTGTATGTTTGTTTCCGTGTGCGCCCTGATCACTCTGATCTTGTCCTTGTATCGCTTAGCGAGATATGAGTAGGAGGAAGAAACATATTCGTTTGTTCTTCATGAAACGTATGCTCTCGGGAATGTTTCAAAAAAAGTGCCGTACCGCGGTACAGAACGTCTCTCTTGCAGCGCCTGGCCCTGGAGTTTCCTGATCATCTCTGTGACGAAGCATGCTGCTCTCAGGTATATCTTCTCTATGTCTTCTACTAACCCCATCTGATACGGATTCCACACTTATGAGCAATACTCGAGCGATAGCCGATTCTTCCAATGAATATGTCTGCCTCACCCACAATTGATATTATATGGTCGTTCCATTTCAAATCGCCCCGTATATCTACTCCGAGATATTTCATGGAAGTAACTGCTTCCTGTGTTTCTCCTGCTCTTCTGTAGTTGTATAAAACAGTATCTTTCTTTCTATATAACCGCAGAATTTTACACCAGTTTATTTTGAAGCTCAATTGCCATTTCATACAGAGCTACCATTCCTATAACGTATTCACAGTGAGTGACAGCGTATTTTGAAACAAACCACATATATGCTGGGAGACAAAAAAAATCAGAGGTGTTATGACATGAATGCATCTCGTATAATAGCGGACATGTATGATAAAACAGATAGACAGCGGTATTATTATGGGAAAACCGTAAGCCATACCGCGAACCGTCATTGATAGATTACTGCCATTGGTTACCTTGTTTCATAAAGCATCCAGAGATGAAAATCGGTATCCTGCACCCTGCCCACCATGCAGTGCGTCGTGGTGGGGGAAACAGAGGCAAGTCTTCAATGTAAGACGTACAGCCACAAGAATTATTACCCATTAGCAATAGTGGAAGTAATAAAAGTCATACAGGGTGAATCAACTAACACTTGCACCGCAAATATTGCGGAAACGGAATGTGCGATTGATGTGCGGTTTTCACAGAATGGATTGGTACTCAAGGACTGATATTATTAGCCAATAAAGAGATTGTACATATACCTAGAAAGTGGATTTTTATATGCAAACATACAGTTTTTTAAAATGAAACAATGGATTTTTCTATCATGCACTGGAATTTTTGACACCAGCTGTATACAAAGAAATTTGAATTGCGACAATTGAAAGTTTCGGAGGCGGAGGTTGTGACAGCGTAGCTAACTGGCCGAGTGGCTATCCCCTGGGGCACGGCCCACTGTCTCATGACCACCAGCCAGTCAGCTACGCTGTCGTAACCTCCACCCCCGAAACTTTGAACGGTTGTAGCTGACAAACTAAACGTGATAAAATGACATTCAAAATTCTTGTACAACCATTGTTCCATTTTGACAATTGTATGTTTGCATAAAAAACACTTTCTAGGTGTTTTTACAACCTGTTTATTGGCTAACAATACGAGTCCTTGACTACCAACGATTCTGCGAAAACCGCACACCAATAGCAATTTCCGTTTCCGCAATATTTGCGGTGGAAGTGTTAGGTGATTCATCCTGCGTATATGGATCTTTGGGAAAGACGATTAGTAGAGCATTGTGGTGGTTCCATGATGTTTCAGGGTGGCATTGTGTGGGGCACTGTAAGCCACTGGTGGCCGTTAAAGGCAATCAAATGGCTATACGGTACAGGGATCATGTGCTCCAACCTATAGTGCTATGATATCGGCAGCATGGACGACAATTCTCGCGTTCGTCGTGCGTATCTTGTTATGGGATCCTCACGATAACGCACGATAACATGTCAACATGTTCTCCTTATACGAAACATACAGAATATGCTATGACTGGGGTATATTGGAAAGGGCTGTTTATGGACGAGACTACAGGCGTGCAAATGGTATTAGGGGTACCGACGTATGTTGCAGTCTGGAATACAAACTGAGAATGTCTAGGTTATTGTTCTACAACCTGTTATTTTCTGTTTTTATTTTTTTATGTTGATTCACTTCTATTTTCAACAAATTCATTGGCAAAATTTCGTTTTATGATTTAGGAAAGTGACAAATATTATTGGTTCTTCATTTATTATCTCACATACAAAAGAAACATGAAATAGCTCTAATTCAATTTAAAAAGAAAGTAACAAGAAAATTTCTACAGGAAACCCATTTCCCTAAATTTCCTATTCCCAAATACTTGACAATGCCATTGATATCTATCAGGCTTAATGCAAATCAAACTGGTTAGTCTACATTGCTTCAACTGCGACCTGAGGTAATTTCTACTGTTTTACATTTAGATAAAGATCTCTTACTGTGACGTACTGTGAATGGTAATGTTAGATAAATTATAAGGTCGTTAGGTAAATTCGGATGTACGGGAAATAAATTTTTTGAAAATAAATAATTTAATTTTGTTTAAAATAAATAATTGAAAATAAATAATCATCTACGAATTATAATAGAAATTCTATTTCATTAAACAGATTATTTTCATCGATAATAGAATTTGAGCCGCTGCTCAACTCACTTTTTAATCTTGAATAGAACATCCCTCTTTGTTCTGAATCTATTTTTCTTAATTACGTAAGTTGTGTAGAAACGAGAAATCCGTAAGATTTTCATTTAAAAGTTCGAAACGTTCTACACATTTTCTTATAGCAGTGTCGAGCAGTAAAAATAAATTTTGATTTTCGTTTATGGGTTAGTATTTTCTTATCTGCACCATCATCGAAAAAAGTTTTTTCTCTGGACGGGAACGGATCGGTGCGGGAAAAATTGTCTCAGTATCAACTTCTTCGCTTAATTTTTTTTTGCATTACTGAGCTGTTCTGTAAACGCGGATTCAGCCGGAAGTGCGAGTATCATTCTGCTCGCTTCTGAAAGGACAACGGTTGATTCAGTGGCGGACTAGGGGGGGGGGGGGGGAGAGGGGAGGGTGCGGACCGCCTCCAAATCACGAAACTTTCTTTTTTTTTTTTTTTTTTTTTTTTTTTTTTTTACTCTCCAGGGTCTCTCATCCTGGGGGCCTCCAATTCTCAAAAGTTACATTTTTTTATAGTAATACATGTATTTATGATTGCAGAGGGATCCTCATTTTGTTTTGCCGCCGCCCCAGGAACGACCCAATATCGGTCGCCATTGTGCCATGCGGTGCCTTGGTTAGGAAATGGACACAGTGGTTTGGTTGCTTAGCCAAACCACGTTTCTCCACATGCACTGTCTTTCTGTTCAGATGTAACACTTTGTTGTTGTGTAAATCGAAATACGTGTCTGTCTCTCAAATGATACGAATTACAATATTTTTTGCAATGTTCATAATTTGATAAAACGATTGCAACAATTTAATCTGCACTCTTCGGTTCCTGCCTAACCACTTCCTTTAAAATCATGACATATTCGTAAAAATTATAACATTCTTGTAAAGCATCGCTGCCAGTTTTGGACGGTATGTCGTATCAGATAACTACGGAGTAGATTAATGTAAGTGACTTCAACTGTGCTATTGAATAATTGGCCATGTTTCTACTTTCAGTATGTCCATCATCATCAGAGTAAATGTTATATCAATCTTTCCAAGGTTGAACGCTTCAACTCTGCTCTTCTATGGGTAGTTGACACGGCTTTAAAGAGAAAGTACATTGCTGGTAAGTTTTTGCCAAAGTGCAGCGAAAAAACGTAAAGATTTCTTGAACTACAAGAAGAAAGAAGCAGTTACTTCTAATGAATCTGTGTGCAGCGTAAGTATTGTAAAATGCCCGTTGGTTGAATGTCTAGAATAATTTTCTCATATTCGCTCCATTATCCTAGCTTTGACGCGAATATCTTGCAGATCAATATTACATGTTGGCAAGAAAGCTAACTGAAAATGTAGGTACCTTCTGGTCAGTAGTATCTGTAATTGCGAAAAAATCTCAAAAAACGTTCCTTTAATCCATCTTTACTTGTAGAGTAATTAAGAAAAATGAATCAAACCACTGATGAAATATGTTCTTCGCTTGATAAATCCGATGAGCGATCTATTAATAACAGGAAAATATTTTGATCGTTTTAACTTGCAAATAGTAGCGTTTTCCATTTTTCTCGCAATAAATAAATAAAGGCATTTTGAATTTGACGGACGAGAAAATGAGTAACGCGGGACTAAGCTTCTCGAAGGGGAGAGACGTGATCGTCTGCCCATAGAAATTAGAAACACGTTGAATTGGTTTTAAAGAGTATCCAATATAAGGTTGAAAAAGTTATACTGCCTTCTTTCTCAACGTTAAACATTGTGTTGTTAAAAAGTAAATTAGATGAATTATTCATCTTATTACAGCCATCCATCTTCTTTTCTCACGTACAGTTCATATGGGGCCTTGGAGTCAACAGTACTTCATCTTAAAATAACCATATTCAAATCCAAGCATTTTTAATGCTAAACAGGTGCCCGATACTTTGTCCCTGACGTTCTACATTTCCAGATAAGTGACTCCAATCTTTGTAACCTCTTTCATCATTGAAAGCAGTGACCAAACAGATACAAAATCCGATTTGGGTTAGATATATGGATGGCGTCTTATGCCTTATAGATGAACCACGCTGTAAAATAGACTAGTTACATAATGAAATAAATGATGCTCAAAAATGTTCAAATATTTGTTAAGCTTAAGGGACTTAACTGCGGGGTCATCAGTCCCTAAACTTACAAACTACTTATGAAATAACTTATGTTAAGGACGACACAAACATCCATGCCCGAGGGGGGATTCGAGCCCCCAAACGTAGCGGCCGTGCAGACTGTGAATGGCGTGCCGCAGAACGCTCGGTTACTGCGGCCGGCTATGATGCTCATGACAAGATCCAATTCACAATAGCAAAAGAACAAAAAAAGTAAATTAAATTTCGTAGATGTCACCCTAAACATTCAGAACAACCAACAGTACTTAGATCAGTGCTCTACAGAAACATCCCATTAGACACAAATAACTACCAGAAAGAAATGAATACCATAGTACAAATAGTCACAGACAATCGATACAAAGTTTTCCTAGTAACAAAGTGAACAATAAAAAAATAGCAGCATTACACATACAAACACACAAGACACAAATAAAAGAACGAAACACATGTGACAAGACAACAAACACCTTCTCATCCTTTAAGAAAACTACCGTATCGAAAAAAAAAACTGAAACGAAACATCTTATAAATTGCCAAACCAATCTAGCAAAAGATACACTTTTGAAACTTACTGTGGTGTCGCACAAGTTCAAAGTGCGCGCCACCTACTTTCGCCGCGCGCCGCCATGCACGCACGGCGCGGCGTTCTTACGACGACAGCCACGAGCGCCCTCTGCGACAACGCCGCTGGTGGCCACCACTGAAGGACATCGGTCACTTCGGACTGAGATAGCAACGAGTTAGGACCTTCGTAATCAGATAGGCACGAGTGAAGACTTTGCTATTGTACAGGCACTAGGCAGGCCTCTAACAACTATGTATCAACATTCTGCAGTACTATGTAAAAGTTAAGTATTGTTACATTCTGTGCAATATATCTCTTTCTAATTTACTCGAGTGTTTATAGTTTCTGGCTGCTCCCCTCCGTACCTGCACCAGCGTGTCGGTCTCATTCCACTCGGCCACCGACACCTCCGACGAGGCTGGGACACAAAAGCGGCGATGAAGTTGGGACACAAAAGTGGCGACGAGGAGTGATAGAACCTTGGACCAGCCCGCTTACAGCAGCCAGACAGCAGCAGCCGCAGCACGCAGAAATTGCTCCCGCCCACCCACCCTTATTATAAGAATTTTGGGGGAAGATATTTTGTTACGTGTTTTGTGGACTTTTTTGTTGCAGAGCGCCCTCTTTCATTTTGCATTTGTGTTTTGTTATAAGTTACTTGTATACGCGGCGCCTAACCGGTCAGCATGGCCACTACCCCGAACCCAAACTTAATGGAAATTATTCAGTTACAGACGGCGCAAATAACGCAACTCCTACAGGCTGTGTCCCAGCTCACAGCGCAAGCAGCCAACCAACAACAACAACAGCCGCCGCTTCAGCAGCCCACACCTGCCGCCGTAACGCTTCCTACGTTCCGCCAGTACAACGAACGTGAGGAAGAATGGAGCGACTATTTCTCACAGTTTCAAGAACTCGTCGCGGCTCATCAAATTACAGGTCAGACTGTTAAGCATCTTTTATTGTCCGTGGTGGGCCCCAAAACCTTCGTATTACTGCAGAAACTATTCCCGCAAGCATCTCCTCGTGATGTAGACTTTGAACAAATAGTAGAGGCACTAAATGCTCATTATGAGAGAAACGTTCTTGTAGCCGCTGCACGATACCGATTTTTCAGACTTAAAAAATTACCGCAGCAGTCACACCAAGAGTGGATTACGGAATTGAAGGGCTTAACCCGCCAATGTAAATTTACTTGCTCTTGTGGACTTTCTTATAGTGACGTTATGTTGCGAGATGCAATTACGCAGAACATTCAGGATCCCAGAATTCGGGCAGCAATTCTGAAACAGTCTGATCCCTCATTAGACAGTGTACTGCAGCTTATTGAAGCGCATGATACTTTTGACTTAGCAGATGTAGAAATGCAAAGCCACAGTGTTTATTCAGTGCGCCGCAACGGACGCTTTCCTAGCCGTAGTTCTCAGTATAGCACTAGTGATTCTTCTTTTTCTACCGGCCGTGCTGAACAGACAGTGAACAGTAGCCAGTGTAAAAGTGCGACGCAAAGGTCGCCCCGTAGTGTTAGACACAGTAATTTGAATAACGGGCGCCAACGCTCATTTCAGAAAAATGTACGTAAATCTTGCCCCCAGTGTGTGTCTCGCCACAAGCGTGCTCATTGCCCTAGTCGCAACGCAACCTGTTATCAATGTGGCAAATCAGGACATGTACAGTCGGTGTGTATGCAAATTAAAAACTCAAAGAACAGTAACGTTAGAAACAGTGCTTCGCAAAGTGCGAGAACAGTTCATTCTGTAAATGTTATACGGGCTGTGGAATTGAACAGTGCTTTCCTTGGATCTCAATTTCAAGAAAGTAGTTCTGCGCCTATGGCAAAACTATATAGTGCACCACGTAGCAAGCGCCAACGAGCGCGTAAAACAGTGCAACGGAAACGGGTTCGGGACAAGCAAAATGACTATGAACAGTGCATTCCTGTAGTGAAAATAGTGCCTTCTGCAACTGCTCCTTGTAGTAGTGCCCAGTACTGTGTAGCTAGTGACAGTAGACATCAAGTAGCTACTCAAAAGTGTAGTGCAGTAGTTAGTAAATCTGGAGTAGCTTCGCAGGCTTGCGCGGACGCCGATCCGGCGGTAGTGTCATCTAGTGACAGTGTTGTTAATCCGCTGCGTGCCGAGTCTGAGCCGCTTCCTTCACTACGCGGCCCGCGCATATGCAGCAAACAAACCGTAGCAGACCTTGCCCACATTCGCGCACCTGTCGTGCGCCAGAAGCACAAACTTTTTGTAAATCTCTCCATAGAAAATAAGACTGTGCAATTTCAGCTTGATACTGGTTCCGCTGTCACATTAATAAATAAAGATACTTATGAACTTCTGGGTTCTCCAAAATTATCGCTGTGTCAACAAGTGCTAACAACTTATACCGGTCAAAATATTCCCGTGCTAGGAACGTGTAGCCTGCCCGCATCTTTTCAAGGTGTAACAAAAACAGTTGCTTTTGTTGTTCTTCAGGCCAAATCGACACAGAACATTTTTGGACTAGATGCTTTTGACTTGTTTGGTTTATCTATTTAAAGAGATGTGCTTCAAATTTCGTCAGTAGTGCCTCAGGACAAAATAAATGCATTGTGTGAAAAATATAGTGACTTGTTTTCGCCGGAACTAGGTTGTGCAAAAGACTTCGTGGCACATGTAACTGTAAAAGAATCTGCAGTTCCAAAATTTCGTAAAGCTAGACCAGTGCCTATCGCCTTGCGTGATACAGTTGCCGAAGAACTTAAACGTTGGCAAGATAGTGGGGTGATTTCTCCTGTTACTGCGAGTCAGTGGGCCTCGCCTATAGTAATTATACCCAAGCCGTCAGGAAAACTTCGTCTCTGTGCGGACTTCAAATCAACAGTGAACAGTCAAACAATTGTAGACACTTATCCCCTGCCCAGACCTGATGAACTGATGGACAAATTAGGACAGTCTCGTTTCTTTTCTAAGATTGATTTAGCAGAGGCATACTTACAAATTCCGCTTGATGACGAGTCAAAAAAATTTTTCGTCATTAATACTCACATGGGCCTTTTTCAATTTCAACGCCTACTCTTTGGCAGTTCTTCCGCTCCCGCTATTTTTCAGCGTTTTTTGGAACAGCTGACAGTTTCTGTACCGTGTTGTTCGAACTATTTAGATGACATTGTGGTATCCGGACGTACAGTTGAAGAACATTTAGCAAACCTGGAGTGCCTTTTCAAAGTTTTGACTGCAGCAGGTCTACGTTGCAATAAAGCAAAGTGTTCGTTTTTTCAAACTGAAATAGAGTACCTAGGCCATGTGATTAATGCCCAAGGAATTCATCCCTTACAGTCACATCTTCGAGCAATCAAAGACTTGCCTCCTCCTAAGAATGTGCATGAATTGCAAGCAGTAATGGGAAAGCTTAACTATTACTTCAGATTTATTCCCAATGCCTCTCAGATTGCAGCTCCACTGCATCACTTACGTAGGAAGAATGTTCCTTTTGTTTGGTCTAAAGATTGTCAGGTTGCCTTTGACAAATTAAAGGCTGCACTACTCAGTGATGTATGTTTGATTCCCTTTGAACTCCCGTCGGGTTGCACAGGAAACAGCTGCGGATGCAGACCTAAGTGTGGTAGCAAGTTTTGTTCGCTTTGGTTGGCCTGCCAGGGCCAAAGACATTGATCGGCCTCTGGTTCGACGTTATTTTGCACAACGTCATGCATTATCTTTAAGTCAGGGTGTACTGTTGTTGCATACCGACAACGACCAAGCAAGAGTGATTGTTCCTCGTTCCCTGCAACGAGAAGTGTTACGCCTCCTGCATCAAGGACATTGGGGCATTGTTAGGACAAAGCAACTGGCCAGACGTCATTGTACCTGGGTTGGTATGGACTCACAGATAGAGAGCATGACATCACAGTGTACAGTTTGTGCGGAGCATCAGGCGGCTCCTCCACAGCGTTTCTCAGATTGGCCACGCCCCAAGGGACCATGGCAACGCTTACATATTGACTTTGCCGGACCTTTCTGGAATACGCGCTGGTTAATTGTTGTAGACGCTTTCAGCAAGTTTCCTTTTGTGATTGCCATGAACTCAACGACAGCTTCTAGTACAATCAGTGCCTTAACATCAGTGTTTTGCATCGAAGGCTTGCCTGAAACTATCGTCAGTGACAATGGACCTCAGTTTGTTAGTGCGGAATTTCAACAGTTTTGTCGTGTGAATGGCATTCAGCATATAACCACCGCACCTTTTCACCCTCAGTCCAATGGTGAAGCAGAACGTTTCGTTCGAACATTCAAGTCTCACATGGAAAAGATGAAAGGTCAGCACTCCAGGCAGCAAGCTCTTCAAATTTTCCTGTCTACGTATCGGTGCATGCCACGTGACGGCCCGTCTCCTGCCGAGCTGCTACACGGCCGCCGTCACCGCACTCTCCTTCACCTGCTGCAGCCTCCCACGCACCGAGTCGGTTCGTATGGCGCTACGCGTTTTCAGGTTTCTACGCCGGTGCTGTACAGGGTGTTTGCTGGAAACAAGAAGAAATGGATGCCGGGCATCATTCAGCGCGTGCTCGGGCGCAATATGTTTGTTGTACGTTCTTCCACAGGGTCGGAGCTGCGGCGCCACGCAAACCAATTGCGCCTGCACAGGCCGCGCGATCCTGTCTCGGGTTTCTTGATTCCAGACCCAGTTCACCGCCAGGGAGCACAGCCACATCGCTCGCCGCCGGGTCCAGCTTCCCCGGACTACGAGATCGTACCTATGGAGGTGGACGCACCTCCGACGCAGTCGTCGCCGCCGCTGTCGCCGCCGCAGATGAAAGCGTCACCGAGAGGGACTCCGGGACCGTGCGGGCCCCTCCAGCTTGGGCTACGCACCTCAGAAGAAGATGACCTGCTCCCTCTGGGCGGGGGCGGGCGCCCTTCCCCAGGTTTCGGCGGGTTCCCTGGAGGATCTCAAGGCGGATGCCGGGGCGCGGACGGCGTCTCGATCCCGGCCTCAGCTACGACGCCCGTCCCACCAGTAACGCCCCCGCCCAGGCCCTCCTCCCAGTGCCGTCGCCGTGGCCCTCAGCCCTACGCCACGACGGCGCGGCGGTTTGGGGGGAGGGGTGTGGTGTCGCACAAGTTCAAAGTGCGCGCCACCTACTTTCGCCGCGCGCCGCCATGCACGCACGGCGCGGCGTTCTTACGACGACAGCCACGAGCGCCCTCTGCGACAACGCCGCTGGTGGCCACCACTGAAGGACATCGGTCACTTCGGACTGAGATAGCAACGAGTTAGGACCTTCGTAATCAGATAGGCACGAGTGAAGACTTTGCTATTGTACAGGCACTAGGCAGGCCTCTAACAACTATGTATCAACATTCTGCAGTACTATGTAAAAGTTAAGTATTGTTACATTCTGTGCAATATATCTCTTTCTAATTTACTCGAGTGTTTATAGTTTCTGGCTGCTCCCCTCCGTACCTGCACCAGCGTGTCGGTCTCATTCCACTCGGCCACCGACACCTACGACGAGGCTGGGACACAAAAGCGGCGATGAAGTTGGGACACAAAACTTACTACCTAACATAACAATGTACACGAATATACAGGGTGAGTCACTAACCATTGCCACCAAGAATAACTCCGAAACTGTGATAAAAGCTGAAAAGTTCGTGGGACAAATGTTGCACGTGTCAACGGGGGCGAATATATGACGTCGGTTTTTTGTTGCTATGCGGGGTCGCTACAGATGTATGAAGGTCAACTTTTTTATGGGATGCTATAGTTTGGTACTTATTTTCTGATAGCGGCTATCGAGACGAATCCTATGATGTGAATCAGTAAGATATTTGAAGGTCAACAAAGGTAAAAAATCATGACATGAACGTCCATTTTCAGAAGGTGTTCGAAGAGATGACCATTGGTATCAGTGCAGTGCTGCAATCTTGTTATTATGGATTGAGTGGTACTCCGTACCGCTTGGGCACTTATCGGACAATTCTCTCTCGTATATGGTGCAAATAGTAAATATTCGTTGAATACGGCGTTTCGGTCTAATGTGCCGTTGACATGTAAACTCCGTTCGACGGTTGTACAATATAAGGCTAATGGGAACGGTAACTCTATTATCGTTGGAGCAAGCGAATGTGAATGATGTATTAATTCGAACAACAAATCGATATGCTTCTCATTTATGTGGAATTCCAAAGAAATTTAGTGAGAGCTAGAGACTTATACGCTGAAAGACATCCTCAACGTATTCACCTTACACGTCGCGCATTTAAATATGTATACGATAAAATGAGAACAGCTGGGTCTTTAACGTATAGGAAACATATTCGCTAAAGAAATGTTACTAACGAGGAAGCGAAAATTAGTACTCTCATCACTGTGACTACAATTAAGACAATTATTACGCACTAGATGCGTTTCACTTTATTTGTACATCATCTTCTGTGGCTCTCTAAATATCGATACATAGATTTGTAAAAGTCGTTTTGCGTATACCGATAGGCATTCGACTAAAAAGCGTATGATGTGCAAACTATACGCTGTTTAGAAAAATTGAAATGGTAACAAATGAAACGAAAAACATGATACAGAAATAGATTAAATTTTCTAGATGGAATCAATAAATGGACATCAGAAACCGATAACCGAGCTAACAAGACAGAAAAACAGCAGTGGGTTGTGAGGAATAGGCAATAACGCATTGACTAGATTATACATAAATTTATATGCACATAACGTGCACAAAAAGTTAAGTAACTATTTTAATCTCCATACGCAAAACGATTTTTACAAATCTATGTATCGATATTTAGAGAGCCACAGAAGATGATGTAGAAATGAAGTGAAACGCATCTAGTGCGTAATAATTGTCTTAATTGTAGTCAACATGACTGAAAATCTCTTATAATTAGTAAAGAGAATCACTTCATTTTGAATATACACTTCTCAAAACAGTTGGGGGATCAGGTGAGATATCATACACATTGTATACCTGGTGACGTATTTTATTCAGATGCTGGTTACAATTGTAATTTGTGTGTGAGACAGTACGATATTTTGCTGTTCAACTCCTTACTTGAGGTTTTACATGCCGTTTATTTAGATCGATGCACCCTGGGGCTACCACAATAGTGGAAAGGTCTTTCTAGTTTGCCCCTAATACGGTGTGTGATAATCTCAGACGGTCAGTACAGTTGCACATCTGCGTGGCATGGGCAATATGAGGTTATCAGTCAGCTCTTGAGGGATATTTGTCCGTTCTTCCATGAGTGCTACGTCCAGCTCTGCAACCGCTGTAGGAGCTGCTTGTGATGCTGCAGTGCGCCCGTCAAGTGCATCCCAGACACGCTGAGTCGGGTTCAAGTAAGGTGAAGAAGCTGGCCACTCCATTCGTTCAACTCCGTCATATTCAATCATGTTGTACACCAGTGCAGCTGTGTGTGCATGAGCGTTATCGTCTACGAGAAGGATCCTACCTCTTATGGCACCAGCGTAGCGCACCACAAAAGGTCGAAGATCCGGTCCTATACCTCTGAGCAGTAAAAGCGCCGCTCTAAACAACACAGAGGTCACTACTGAGTGCTGCTCACAGCGGTCTTTCACCACCATGATAATCTAATATTTCCTGCACATAAGCTGGATTTTTTCGAGTTCCATGTTCTCTCCAGATGACTGAACGACGGTTTTCCAGCTGAACTCAAAATCTTGACTGATTTGTGAACAGAACCCGCCCAGTTTCTGCCGGCTAAACGATGTCGTGGTTTTAATGGACACACACCATAGGCCTACGTGCAGAGAGGCCTCATTCCAGAAGGTGATTTCGGACTGTGTGTCGATACTACGAGTCGTGTTGATGTCAGGAACGTGCGTACATCTGAGTTGCATTAAGCCTGTTGTGTGGACGGGCTGTTAGCAAAGTAACGGTTATCTCTTGCTGAACTTACCCGTGGATACTGTGGCTTTGCCTTATTTAAACGGTTCCTGTTATCCGGAATCGCGCCCAAGTCCTGGAAATCAAACTTTAGGACACTCCAGTAGCTGCAGCCACCTCCCTGTCTGGCCCGTTTCCAACCTTGCTATGGCTCTCCATGCCATAGCTTCAGATAGGTCATGTTGTTCCTGCTTTGCACTACCTACTCACTACACTATCTGAATCCAACTGCTTGTGTAATTAGTATGATAAACACAAGTGAACAAAGACCCCCTTTGCATCAACTTCCTGTTATTACCTCTATCTCGGTAATGTTGTGTCCACTCCGTAGAACCTAAAGAAAAACTTCAAACTATTTCATTTCATTCCGACGTTGACAGTACTTTAGAACTTAGATGCTGTATGTCTCTGGAGGAGGCAGAAAACAAAACAGACACTTCTTGATCCATATAACTTTGATTTATTGCCTGATTAGAAAGATGTAAAACTTCTTAAAACTAGACACAATCTTCCAACTAAACGTTAACAAAAGAGCTTCTTCCTCTATGTGCAGGGACAGGTCTGGGAGACAACGCAAGCTTTACGGGAACGGGCCGTGGAGACGGAGCCGGACGACGTGTTTCCAAATGTTTGTTGAGCTTATGGGACTTAACTACGGGGTCATCAGTCCCTAAACTTACAAACTACTTATGAACTAACTAAGACTATGGACGGCACAAATATCCATGCCCGAGGGGGGATTCGAACCCCCGACCGTAGTGGCCGTGCAGACCCTGACTGGAGCGCCTCAGTCCCCTCGGCCACCGCGGCCGGCAGCCGGACGACGTCTTCCGTTCCGGAAAGTCCTGAAGGCGTGGCGTCGCTGGCAGGAACTCTTGCCCGATCCCGTCGCGATCCCTCGGCAGTGGTTCTCCAAGACTGTCGGCGGAGAAGTGCCGTCGTGTCGCCCTGCACCGCCCTGTACAGTCGGTGCGCAGTGATACGTGGCAGGCTCAAGCTCACCGTAAGTGACTGAGAGGAGAAAAATAGTTCGTGTGTCGGTTGACGCCTAGCGGCGCTAGGCGAGTCCTCCATTCCACGCGGGAAGTGAGAGATTACAAGATTACCCATGATGCATCGCTTACGCCGGTCGCGTACCGTGCAGACGCGTCGACTTGCAACAGATGCACGCATAGGATCACTTGTAGACGGAATAGGATGGATCCTATTGTCACGCGTATGGAAATGCTTCGCGCTTGCGCAGACGATCGAGTGGGGAACAACCAAGCTGACAAACGGAGCCAAGTTGCGAAATTGTTTGAGAAATACGTACTTGTCTCCTGCTCAAGGAATGTAGTTGTTCGACTCATATAAATATACAGGCTGTCTCGAGAGCAGCCGTATATATTTTAGGATGTGGTACTATAGACGAATTACAGTAAAAATTCCATACAACATGTGTACAATTTTATTCAGAACAGAGATATAGCTGTTAACATGAAATCCAAATATAAATGAAGACTATTCACTAATTTATTCGTCAGTTCTTGGTAAAACAACGTCATACTGACTTCAAAATACAATTTTCTATATGTTCTACAAGTTCATTTCCACTTAGTTACCCAGTTTTCGGCTTACTAGATCATCTTCAGATTTGAAGATCGTAGAAAACCGGTTATTTAAATGAAAGTCAATATTATGATCTACCAAGAACTGACGATAGAATCAGTCAAAATATCCAAATTTACATTTGCTTTAAGTTTGTTTGGGTTACATAGCCAATAAAAAACGGACACACATTATATGGCATTTTAATTGGAATTCGTCTTTATTACCATCTCCTAAAATATTTGCTATTTTTCCTGAAACATGCTGTAGTTATCAGGTGAAATATTTGTTTTCGGTGAGCATTATTTGAAGCTTTATCACAGTGAAAGGTCTATGACTTTCACAGACACCTGAGTTTGTTCATCATACACATAGGTGCCTCAAACTGCGTGGCCTGGACATATGTAGTCGCATTTTATAATGAGGACGTCTCCACAAGTGAGCGACGTTGTTACGCATGAACTGCACGGAAACAAATACAGTTTCACAGTGGCAGCCTAAAACAGAAATACATGTATTAATCATTACAGTATTCAAAGTATATCTTACAGTCTTGAAAAGTCATGTTAACTCGACGATTCATTTGCTCTAAGTTGACAACAAACGAAGTAGACACGTGAAGCAGACGACTGGTCAACGCGCACTGTGCGCTGTAGTTCGATGGTCTATCGGAAGTAGACTTGCGCATAATAGTTCGCGATCGGGAGCGCTCACTTTAGTTCGCGGCTCTGCCGCGAAATATTTCGCTCTTTTAGTTCACCCGCTCCCAGTGACGGCTGAGCGGCGTGGTCTGCGCGTGCAGGTGGACGGGAAAGTTCCCCCACCTAGCTGCTTCATGCGCTTGCTGCGTGAGCCGCTAACGATATCACGCAAACCAAAAGAAACAGTTTGTGGATAATTTCTCGCATTTAAGTTTAGAGCTATCTCTATATCTTGGCATTATGGAATTTATTAGTCAGATATTGCAGAGTGCAGAACACATCAAAACAGAAATTTTGTAGCACTGAACTATGTAATCTAGCAGGCAGACGCTCACCTCGAAATGACTCATCAGCAGAAAGCAAACACGCGATTTTTAATTCTGCTGCGCGCCCTCTCGCTATTGCCCGTCGGTCTTCGGAAAAGAATCCCACGAACTATGAAGCGAGATACGTTTGGCTTAATCGTCCGCTGCTCCTAGTTCGTCCGCTGTTCCTAGTTCGTCCACTGCTCCTAGTTCGTCCGCTCTTTTTGGCTTTTTTTTTACCGCTACTAAAAGAGCTCTTTTTTTAATGACAGCTTTTTTATATAATGAATCAGTGTTGCCAAAGCGTGTGCTATTACCCGTATTTTTGGGCAATTTGATATCAAATACTTAGGCAAATAAAACAGCTCGAAATAAGGTAACTGGCAGAAGGGAATCACGCGATTCTGCGCGCTTTCGCGTCCTCTCGCTGTTCCCCGTCAGTCTTCGGAAAAGGAGCGGACGAACTAAGAGGCGAGGGATCTGCGAACTAGTTCGCGTATTTCGCCTGTGGGAGCGCTCTTCCGAACTAGGTCGTTCGCGAACTACAGAAGACTAATCGGAAGGAGCGTTGCAGCTGACAACGACTTCCTTGTGCGTGTCGCACGTTCGTATAGAAAGGGATTTAGAAACCACCTCCACCGGACGCCTCGCTGGTATGCATCCATAAGTTGCTCTCTGCTTTGCTGGTTGTCCGCTCGCCAGGCGATCCGCCGGTACATGACTAATTATCTTAACTGATCCCCTAATTATTTGGAATAGTGTACGAACCCATCTCTTTTGATAGTTTCGTTATTTCATACCTCGTTCGTATGATGTGCGCTCTAAATGATCACGTGGACCGCAAACGAAAACACTGCAGGTGTCCCAATGCCGTCCGCAGCTCGGAGCCGGAACGGTTCCTGTCGCCTCTGGAAGCTGCAACCAATGCAGAATACGAGAATTTTCTCTATTCAATATATGTAAAGTAGGTCCAGAATAAACCTGTGAGTCACCCCTTGCACCCCAGTGAAGGAGCGTCCCCGACCCTAGAACCGTGATGATGCAACACTCTTTTTGATGTGTTTATATTGACTGGTACTTGGGGGGGTGGGGAGAGCTCGGTTCGACTCCCGCCGCCTGCAGCCGCCATTGTCCCGCCAGCGCGCTGCGCTGCTGTCGCATTATCCGCCGCGATATGGGGAAATAAATGAAAATTTAAATCACGTTGGCCGGACCGGAAATTGGAAACAGGAGTGGCAGCGCTGCATTCTCCCGGCCGGCGCGCACCAGAGCCGTTCGCGCCGCAGTGTTGGCAGCCCTGGTCCTCGCTACAGAAATACAACACGGCAGACTCCATTCCCGCTGCTCAGCCGATCTGGCTAGCGCTGACAAGTAAACCTATGGAAGTGTTACTCTCTGACTTTTTTGAAACTTCGTTTTTTATCATAATACATTAAAAACTAAAGGACACGTTTGATTTTTGCAGTGTGGGGTTTAAAAATATTTAAGGGATTATACATTCCCTCCAAAATGGGGGTTCAAAATGTTCAAATGTTTGTAAATCTATCCGACGAAACTGCGTGGTCATCAGTCTATAGCTTACAAGCTACTTAAACTAAGTGAAACTAACCTATGGACAAACACACCCACCCATGCCCCAGGCAGGACTCGAACCTCCGACGGCGAGCAACCGCAGGGGGGGGGGTTAAAATGGAAAAAAAGCGCTAAGTTAGAGATCAGTGAAACGATTGAATAATTTTTGTTATGAAAGTGGCCAACTACCCCAAAGAGATCAGTTTTTTTGGTGCGAAAATTAGTTTTGATTTGAAACTTTCTGGCAGATAAAAATTGTGTGCCGGAACCGGGACTCAAACCTGGGACCTATGCCTTTCGCGGGCAAGCGCACTACCGACTGTGCTATCCCGACACGACTCACGATGCCGCCTCACAACTTTACTTCCGCCAGTACCTCGCCTCCTACTTTCCAAACTTCACAGAAATACTCCTGTGAACCTTGCTAGACTAACGCTCCTGAAAGAAAGGATATGGTGGAGACATGGCTTAGCCACAGCCTATGGATTGTTCCCAGAATGAAACTTTCACTCCGCAGCAGAGTGTGCGCTGATATGGAACTTCCTGGCAGATTAGAAATGTGCGCCTGAATCGGGAGTTCCCGAAAGGCGATTTAAGTTGCAACTCCGAGGATATCTGCTTCACTCATGTTGGCAGTTGTTCTTAATTTGAAATTGGCTTCGTCTTCTATGGACAACGAATTTCAGAAATTCGCGATCGGCTTCCGAGCAATGATGTTTGGGGAGAATTCCGTCTGCTGTGGTTGAAGCCGCAACGTCTCAGAATGGAGGCGGGTAGAGCGCGAACCGGGCGTACGAGCGAGTAGCGGCGCCATTTACTCTGCTGAGGGCGGCCGTGTCCTCCAGCCTTAGCGGCAGCGGTCGGCACGGAGACGTATCTGGGGGAGGAACTGGAAGCGTGTCGACCAAGACCGGGCCAGTTCCTTTGACCACGAGGAAAGTTTGTCTGTGGTTAAGGAAACCTATGCAACAAATCTGATGAGCAAGTTTATTACCACCACCTTGTGAACATTGGTTGTGCTAAGCGTAGTTTTACGTTGCGAATTGTTCATTGAGTTCTTTTGGAAAGTTCTGCCTGCAATTCTCTGGCTGAGATACCCACCCGAGATTGTACTTATTTATGCAAACGCGCCAGGTTCAGCCTCCTACTAGTATCTGAGTTTACTTTTCCTGTTATAATGATAATAAGATAAAGTTATAATCCTATTTTCTCAACAATTCATTGAAGCAACACCACAAAATACACAGTAAACGCAAGTTCTAGGCAGATGTAGTCTTAATCTCATGGGCGAGCCATTCTAAACTCATAGCAAGGTCCAAAGAGTGCAGAGAAAGCAATTCGAGTTCACTGATAAGTGCTCGTAACACCAAAGTCAGTCTACCTGGCGATCGAAGGTAAACGTCACTGGCGAAGGCCAGAGTGCACTCGGCTGCTTCGCTTGGCGTGGCGGCCTGTCCTCAGTTCTGGTAGTTGCGGTCACAGCCTGTGTGGCACCATGCACGCCTAGTGTAGACTCACTGCCATGTTCCGACACTGGCACTCTAGTGGTCAAGTCGACGTGTACTGAGCGGTCACCTGCTTTTTGCATTACTACTACTCTCTAAGGTGAACTTTCCGCTTTTTGTTTTTCTTTCTGGTTATTCTTTTTTTCAGTAATGGGTGAATTGGATGACAAATATTTGTGTCTGTAAGTGCCTTGGGTTCAGTATCTGTAGGGTATTTGTGCATCTAATGTATTAATAAATGACTCAAAGTTGACGGGCAGGTTCGCTGAAAGGGTCGGTGCGCTTGTTAGTCCGTGTGTACTGACAAGGGGAACACCAAGTACGGTACCAACGGCATTTGATGGGCCGTATGTATGTTGTGAGGGAATTCCTCCAGACCAATGAGCAAAAAGGATTTGTTCCAATGGGCCTTGATTTCTAAGAAAATCTAAATCAAATTCTCAGCAAATTACCACGCGTATCGTGTCTACTTATACATGGCGGTTACCGCTCAGCGAGACAGCGTGGTGTAATCTGCAAGATGCGAGGCTGCCATTCAGGCGACCTGGGTTCACACTTTTCACACCTGTCCGATGATTGTGCATAATTATGTATTTTTATAACCATTCTTATGTAAACGTTTGCACTAAATGGTTAGGATAAAATTATGTAACATTCCTTCAATATGTTATGTATTTCTTGGTTATTTTTTTAATCGTTTGACGATTCATTATTTTTGTTTTTCTTTCTTCATAGCTTTTTCTTTGCTTAATTATATTTATTTTTGAAATATAAAAAGTAGTAATTTTTAAAAAATCTTCTGCCACTAGATATCGAACCCTGGTCTCCTGCATTGGAGCGTAGCACCTTGCCGATTACACCACGCTGACTCGCTGAGCGATAGCCGCCACGTATAAGTAGACACGTTACGCGTGGTAATTTGCTGCGACTTTGATGTCGATTTTCTTAAAAATCAAGGCCCATTGGAATAAATCCTTTTAGGTTGATGATCTGGAGGAATTCTCTCACAACATACGTACGACCCATCAAATTCCGTTGGTACCATACTTGGTGTTCCCCTTGTGAGTGTACAGGGTGTACAGAAAAGGACTCCCTGATTTCAAAATTAAATATCTCAAAAACAAAGATCGATAGAGGAATGCAGTAAACGGTATGTTTATTGTGAAAGCCGTAAGAAGTTTATATAGCAGTTTGAAATAATAGTTACAAAAGCTGCTAACAGATGGCGCTGTACGCTTTACAGCTCATATCAGCATACATAAGTGAAATAATCGTATGAAAACACTCTTTGCAAACAATCACATCACAAGTTTTCAAAATGTTCACCATTGGCACTACAGAGGTGACACCAACGAAGAATGAAATTCGCCATCACATTTCGTAGTGTCTCAACCGAAATGGATTCACATGCCACAGAGATCGCCGATTCAAGCTCGTCCAGCGTGGCGGGATGCTTCGCCTAGACCTTGTCTTTCACAGTGCCTCAAAAAAAAAAAAAAAAAAAAAAAAAAAAAAAAAAAAAAAAAAAACCAGGTAGTCAAATCCGACGAATATGGAGGCCAATGCATGCCTGCACCAATGACTCAATTCCCGAAGTATTCCTCAAGAAAGCGAAACACTTGTTCGGTCTGAAGTGGTCGGGTTCCATCTTGCATAAACCATTCAGTACCTGGTCGATCCTCTAACGCTTGCTGTGTGGCGACAAATTGTTCCAAAATTGCAACGTTACGTGCACCAGTGACCGTTTCTCGAATGAAAAAAGGGCCAATAATGCCTTTGCTGCATACTGCAGCCCACACAGTAACTTTAGGAGAATACAGGGGTTTCGCTTCACACCCACATGGCTGTTCGGAACGCCAAAATCGCCAGTTTTGCTTATCCATTCAGATGGAAGCGTGCTTCATCTGTAAACCAGATGCAGCCAACATCAAATCCTTCACTATCAATCATTGTGAGCATCTGATTAGTAAAGGCAACCCTTTGTTGCACAGCTCGTACGGGTATGGCCGGGTGAGTTTGAATTTTGAGTGGAAACATGTGTAGGCTCTTTCTCAGTATTTTCTGCGTGCTGGAACGCTTCAAACCAGTCTGAGATGCAATTCTACGGACGGATGACATTGGATTTCGCTGAATAATTTCAGAAACTGTGGCGATATTTCCAGGCGTAACTGCGGTTTGCTTCCGGCCAACATGCCCCACTAGATCATCAGTTACGCTGCCTGTACGTTGAAATTTTGCGAAGAGCGTACGAATGGTTTTTCACATCGGGTCTATTTGGAACATTAAATCGTGCTTGAAAACTTCGCCTTGTTGCCGTAGGACTCTCTTCTAACCTGTGGTACTCTAGCACCAGAAAAACGCGTTGTTAAATAGAGTACATGGTTTTAATATCTCCCTTCGGTACGCTAACCTCCTTTCACGTTTCAAAAGTGGAACTGATAGCTCTGGGCTTCGGATCACTATTTATACTAGGCATTACGTATGGCGATTACAGCGCCATCTGCTAGCAGGTTTTGTAACTATTATTTCAAACTGCTGTATAAACTTCTTACAGCTTTGACAATGAACATCTTTGTTTCCGAGATATTTATTTTTGAAATCAGGGAGTCCTTTTATGGAAACCATGTAGTTGTTAAGTGAGCCTGGCTGTGTGACTACCGGGCCGCGGTGGTCGTGCGCGGCTGCCGGCAGTTTACTTGCTCTAATGCACGCCCTCTCCCTCAGCGCTCCCTTCCGCCAGTGAATGGCGATGCAAGCCGAGTATATAAAAATAGCAAAACACTGTATTATTGATTTACATCTACATGTATGCTCCGCAATCCACCGAAAAGTGCGTGGTGGAGGGTAGACTGTACCACTACTAGGCATTTCCTTCCCTATTCCTCTCTCAGCCGCCGCGGTGGAGTAGCCGAGCGGTCTAAAGCGTCTCGCTGCGGAGCGCGCGGCTGCTCGCCGTGGAGGTTCGAGTCCTCCCTGGGGCATGGGTGTGTGTGTGATTGTCCGTAGTTTAGTTTACCTAGGCTTAAGTAGTTTGTAAGCTACGGACTGATGACCACGCAGTTTGGTCCGATAGATTTACAGACATTTGAACATTTGAATCCTCTCTCAAATAATACGAGAAAAAAATGCACTGACGTGTTTTACGGCCCACTTTAGATTTGTAGTTTTATTAGTTTTTGGAAACATTTTGGACAAAAATAATAATCTAAATAATAAAAAATCAATTAATATGAGTGTCTTAAACCCTTTTAGGAACCACTGTCCTTCAGCATCACAGTCCAATGCATTGTCCAGTACGCTACAGCTAACAATTAGAAGTTGCGTTCTTTTGTCTCATACTATTAATGGCTGTTCTTAACTGATGCTAATATGGCATTTGTAGACACTAGATTATCATTTAACGTACGAAGAACGACGTGTTTTTGTTAATTCTTCAGTGCGCCATTGCTTTGAAATGACAACGTGGAAGTTACAATAAGAAAATCATAAAATACGCAACAAAGATGGCGTATGCCAGAAAGAGTTCTGGGCGAGGAATGTGACATCTGCGAACGGCTGGTTTTTCGTTAATTCAATGGAGGGTGTCAAAACTCCGTTATTTTTGTAAATATCTCTCAAACATATACGAGATATGAAAAAAAAAATGAAAAAAAAAAAAAAAAAAAACATAAGGAAACAAAGTTGTAGAGAATTTCCTTCTCTACAAATTCGGTTCAAACGTTCAAATGTTTGTATAGCTTATGGGACTTAACTACGGGGTCATCAGTCCCTAAACTTACAAACTACTTATGAACTAGCTAATACTAAGGACGACACAAATAGCCATGTCCGAGGGGGGATTCGAACCCCTGACCGTAGTGGCCGTGCAGACCGTGACTGGAGCGCCTCAGTCCCCTCGGCCACCGCGGCAGGCACAAATTCGGTTATTCAATTTTCGCGTCATATGAACGGTTTATATGCAAATTAAATTACATTACAAATGTATTTTTTTTTGTATTACTAACATATTTCTTGCCCGTAAAATATTTGAAAAAGGGAGGTTCTGGTCTCTGGCGGCCTACAATCATGTATGTAAAATTTGGTGCTGATCGGTTGAACAGTTCGTCTTAAAAACGGGGAACACGCTACGGACAGACAGACGCGGACAGGAAGACAGAAAGACATCCCAAAATCGCTGTTATTTTTGCAAATATCTCTGAAACGATACGAGATATGAAAAAAACATAAAAGAGCAAAGTTGTAGAGAATTTTCTCCTCTACAAATTCGATTATTCCATTTTCATGTTATATGAATGGTTAAGCCGTTATTTTCATTTACATTTCGAGCTGTGAAAAGACTATCGCAAAGGCCCACTTTTAGTGTTGCTACCGTAACCTAAAGTGGGCCAAAAGAATGTCGTTATGCCTCCGTACGAGCCCTAATTTCTCTTATCTTGTCTTTGTGAGCATTACGCGAAATGTATGTAGACGGCTGGAAGAAGGTTCTACACTCAGCTTCAAATTCCGGTCTCTAAAATCCTGAACAGAATTTCTCGAAAAGAACGTCGTCTTTTCATTGTGTTCTAGAAGAGCGTTTGGCCTGAGTCATCTCCTGCTAGACCGATGTTGTGGACGGCATAACTAGTGGTTACCATACTAGCCGCTGTTTGGCCGGTTATTTAACACTTTATTGTGTTTGTTAAAATATTAGCTCGTTTTTACTCCTGGGTGTTATAGGTCGAGGAAAAGGTCTCGGATATTACAATTTTTTGATACTAATGGTACGTGAAGTTCAGAACTCAAATAACAATCAGCCAAAGCCGTCTAACGCAACTCTCAAAAATTCTCGAGAAAATCGACTTTGAAGTTTGGCGAGTAAGCGTGAGTACCAATAATCAAACCAGTTGTGGTATCTGTCATTGTAGCTCATTTAGTAGCGTTTGCGCGTTATAACCATAACACTTCATAAATGTAAAAAAAAAAGAACTCTATAATCCGATATCCAGGTGGTCTCCTAGTCAGTAACGACCATTAATAGTCGAATAGTCGTGCGTAAATCAATTTTTTTCTTGTTAAGTATTTACGTAAAATAATCGTTTTTACTGGTGATATCAAATGAAAAGTGACGTTTTATACAAGTTAATCAATCTTTGGTAATGTTCATGTTAAAGTATCGAATTTATTTATTGTCCAAATCAAGTGAAAAGTGATTTTATGTAAATTAGTCAATCTTTGGTATTGTTCATATTAGAGTAGCGGAATCTTTTCTTAAATGTTTGCCACGTGGTTCTGGCGTGCTTAAAAATTGTGGTTAACGTCATATTGGTTTTCGCTTGGTATATTGCTTCGCTAGCGTTAGTTACTGTTTATAATTTTTTGCCTCGATTAAACAATTATCAGTTAATGATTGTAAACTTAATGAAGAAGGCTTTTCTTAATTATCTGATCCAGTTGCAGTTTTATTGAGTTCAATTTGGTTTTTGGAGCTAGCTTTAAATAAATGTTTTATTTGAATCTGAAAACAGTGAATGTCGTTCTGTCCCCACTGTCCCAGTCGTCCTTATCCTGAGATCCCGCTGCAAAATGTTAGCAGGGCGAGGTTCCTTTGGGATGTGTGTTGTACATTGAACATCGTTCATTGTGAAGCATTAAACTTAGTTTTTTGTTATAATTCTGTCATTTCGGAGTCTACTGCACTTCTTGAATTTTCAGGTGCATTGATGATGACCATGGAGTCTCGCCAAGTGATGGGGGTCGGCTGCCTTAAGAAGGACCATCTTAAGTACGAATTAGAGGGCAGGAATAGAACAGCGATTGAAATGTGGTGGTCATTCTTGTCTTTCAATTTTCTTATTTCTCGCTTTATGTGTCTATTATTTTATTTGCTTAATTTTGATTTTCGTTGCATGAAATTAATTGTTTTTACATGCGTCCTGACTTTTATATTCTGCTATGGGTTGGGAGAACTGCATTGGGATTCAGGTGTAAAAAAGGTAAAGCAGTCAACAATCCGCAGATTGGTTTGAACACCACAGTGCTTTACTAGGCATGGTCCTAATGGAGGTGGTATGCCGTTGCCTTCCTCCGAGCTTCGAACTGACTTACCCAGCCAGTTATAGGGGGACCTACAGTTTAACGTGGGTTCCGAACCACGGTGCTACTCGGTATTTTTCACATGATCAATACTGCCAGAGGTGAAAGAAGTGGAAGATAAAAATCCTAGGACCAGGCGGGGATTGGTTTATTTAGTTATTCTTTTTGGTGTAGTGCTTCTGATTTGAAATTCTTTCCTTACTGTCGAGTCAGCGTTGTAGAGCAGCGTGGGTCAGGGCAATGGGCGGTCGGCTAGGTCAGAGGAATCCGGTGTGATGACAGCTCCTTTCAGGGTTTCGGAGAAATCTGGCCACCCGAGGGGTCCCTACACTGCATTGGGGTGGGTCGGCCGGTTTCGCAAGGCGACACGACTGACCGCCGGCAGAGAGTAACATATATTTGCCTGTGCCGCCGGTTACCTGCAGTTTCCGGTGTGAGCTCGCACAATGCGTTACCTGTTTAGAGCGACCGATGTCTGTCTGGCGCCGCGGTGTTTCTTTGGCTGTGCGAGCAGGAGAGGAAAAAGCGTTTGATGGTTGCTGGACGCCCTGCTTTCTTTCCGTCCCTAAGCTGTCAGTAGCAGGTAGCCTAGTTTACGATTTAACAAATGGCAGGACGCTTGAAGTTCGCGTCTCTGCGAAGTGAAATCTGCCTGGCACAGCAGGACAGTGTCGCCAGCAGTAGTAAAAATAGGCGCCAAGATGCTGACTAGTGATAATTCGCAATGAATTTCCTAGTATTGCACAGGCGTACATGACTTGGTGTGAGAAAGCTGCGTGTGTTGGGAGGAGGTTAAAGAGCCGTTGGCGGCAAACTCCGCGATTGGCTGTTGTTGCTACTTTTTCTCATTTTTGATGTATGCAACTCCCGGCCGTGCATTCTGATTGGGAAGGCCATTAGCGGGTTGATGAGATTGCCTCTTTGACGAGTAAGGCGTGGCCGCGTGCTCGGGTGGATCTGGGTTGAACAGGTAACGCACTGTGCGAGCTCACACCGGAAACTGCAGGTAACCGGCGGCACAGGCAAATATATGTTACTCTCTGCCGGCGGTCAGTCGTGTCGCCTTGCGAAACCGGCCGACCCACCCCAATGCAGTGTAGGGACCCCTCGGGTGGCCAGATTTCTCCGAAACCCTGAAAGGAGCTGTCATCACACCGGATTCCTCTGACCTAGCCGACCGCCCATTGCCCTGACCCACGCTGCTCTACAACGCTGACTCGGCGAGGCTCCGCCGCCGAGAACAGCAGCCTCCGCTCTTGCGCACATCGTATCGTTGTCAAGTTGGACACGGCAGTTGTAACTTGCATGTATCTTTGCCTTCAGAGTGTTGTTTCAGTGGGTGCCACCACACTTCGGCAATTTGTTGTTGCTTTATTATTATAGTATTTTCGCGGATAGGTCCACAGCTGCTGAACTAGACTTTTGACATCGACGCCGCTGCTGCACGACTGTCACCCACTGTTTGGTATAGTATTTGATTGCGCTGCTCCAGTCCTGGTTAGGATTCAGCTCTTAGTTTCTAATGGGATCATTTGCTGTAGCTACCTTCTTTCTTTTCACTGGGAGTGGGATGAGATAACGAGGTCTATTTCTATATTGACTTTCAATGATAGACTCCTAAACGATATAGCTAGTCATTTGAATTAATTTTCAATTTTATTTGTACGAGTGTGTATTTGATTTTTAGATGTATTTGGAGAACTCTTTTTATTACATATTTTGCAATCAGAGTGTGACACCTAGTTACATACAGTTGTATTTGGTCAGGTTGTACATATTTGCCAATATATGTCATTTTTACCAATTTTGTGTAACCTTATTTCTGTAACCCCAGTCACCATTTGGGAGGGAAAATAGTTTATTTCTACTGGCAGTTTGGGGAATGATCTGATTATCTTTTCATAAATTGATTCATGATAGAATTTTATTATATTATTATTTCTTGGCCTTGCTCTGTTACGCCACTGTTCACTTAGGTCAGGAATATATTGTCTATGTTTTGTAAAACATAGTGGCAACGCAAATTTATCAGATCTATAAAAATATAGTTTATTCCATCTCATATCATTTGCATATTTAATTAATTAGATATATTGCGATCAAGCTTACTTGGCCATTAAATTCATATATATATATATATGGCTCAAGTCACGTTGGGTCTACGATACATCTTACACGATGTCACCGAATTGGGTGCTCGGTGGCGTCACCTCCGGTACAGGTGACGGTACGCGTATCGGGCAGGTGGCTGTCAAATTGTGTTACTGCGCTGCCTCCTCAGTTAGAGCGCAGTTTGTTTTTTCTGTCCGGCAGCCGTCCTTCGCGAGATCAGAATTATCGAACGCTGTGTACCCAGCTGTTCAATCGTGTTGCTAATTTGCTGTTGGTAGAATGTGACGCGAGCATCAATACACGGGTGGGCGTTTTACTAACGGGTGCGATGCAGCTGCAAATGAACTCGTTACAATGGCGTGACGATGTGAGAGAGGCCACGGAAGGCAGTAGTTTGGCGTCGTGTGGTACTGGGTGGGGCCGCCCGCGGAACAGCCGGGATCACATGTTGTAGTGCAACATCGCTCCCTCCGAATTTAATGTAGCGATCGATACGAACCGCTGGTATACTGAAGCTGCGAATACCAGTGACAATTTCGATACAACCGTCTTAAATAATCTAGTTACAGTCAAGAACCGTATTAAATCGCTCAAGTGAATAATCTCAGAGGGCAATAAAATGAACAGCTTTGTTAGAAACAGTGAAAGTTGAGTATTAGACAGTTGAGTTATAAATAAATAGCGCATATAGATTGTATTACGATGAAGATAAATACGTATCATGACATCTACACTAAGAAACGATGTAAAGTAACTAATGGTAAAGTAAAGATGGTACAAGAGACTTCATTAGTAGCGATTTCATTTAATTACACTGTCAATGGCAATTAAGGAATTTACCTAATTATATTAACATATGGCAATAGCAAATGTCTGATTCATGGTTTTGTAGATCTATACTTAAATTTAATGGATACATATTAGCAGCAATTGCCATTGCTTATGTAATTAGTTTCTTAACTAAATATAGTGAACATTATTAGTATAAATGTACGTATGAACTTTACAAAGAAAATAAGAAAAGAAACTAGTTCTGATTTCGTAATCTTATTCCATTAATCATACAATGCCATTTGCTAATGGTTTTTTTATTAGTGCTGTAACTTTTGATTATTGATCTAATAAATCAGTTGTTACTAATAATGGACGTATGATAGGTATTGTTTTCTACAATATATATAGAGGTGAGTCACTGGAACTGACAGTCTTGAGTTTTGAGAGTAGTTTTCACTTGTCACTTCTCAGAGTGTTGAGTCTTTGTTCACTCTTTTATCAAGAGTCTTTGTCAATGTGTTATGTTGTCTTGGTTCTTTGGAGTTAAAGTTATTGTGATACAGTATTTTGTTCTTTGGTGTTGCTCAAAACTAAAGTACACGAAGAAGTGTAAATTACGTGTTTCATAATTTAATTGATTGTAGAAATGACTGCATCAATTTAACTGGGATAAATATATACCCGCTAAAATGTGCACGGTTCATTTTTTGCCAAATTTCTGAACCCTATCATGAATTTGTTAAAGGGAGTGGACTATCTTGTAGTATATACCGTTTCTGATTTAATAACATTTTTGATGTTTCCGGGTATTTAGAGAGCTTTGGAGAGCAGTATTTCAGTTAGTGATTCTCTTGTGTCATGGGTCTTTGGCCAACCCTGTAAGGCTGGTATTGCAACACCAGGGTGTATCCGAGGTACGCTCAAGGATACTGAGGGATCGTCTGCTAGGACAAAGTGTGGTCTAGTTAATCGCTATTTCTACAGTGTTCAGCACTCAGGGGAGCAACTTGTAGAGTTTAGAGATCTAGACTGGGGATTTGAAGATAAATTTCTTAGAGCGGGGGGGGGGGGGGGGGTTGAAGTCATCATCCAGGGCATTAAACCGGAAGCTCGGTCCAGGTTTTTGTGTGCCGATCGGCTGCGGACCTTTGAGGAATTAGATCAGTAGGTCGCCCACATCAAAGCTACCATGCAGGCCGACATCAAGGGATAGAGTAAGGTAGGCTAGGTGCTGTGTCGAAGCGGTGTTGCTACTGGTGCAGTGGTTTGGGTAATTTAGCTCGCTCCTGTCCTGCAAGTATTAAACGTGTGTCGAATAGCTGCCGCCAGGATAAAGGCAAATGGGGACGCAATGGTCCAGCCCCGAGAGTGTGCAACCGAATTACAGCTACCGATGTTCAGCAATTGCCATACATTTTCGCCAGTATTAATAACGAACCTGTTCGTGCCTTCTGTCGCTGTTAGGTTTAGAGCGTCTTACCTGTAAGGATGGTACTTTTCTGTTATTTTGGCCGTTGGAAGTGACGGTAGTTAAAAACACAATTGGATCCCTCCGTTGGGATGTGATTTTCTTGGGGAAACCGGTTTAGTACTGGATTATCTAAAGGGAAGATTTTATTTCCAGTTATTTCCAGTTCAATTGTACGATCAGTCTTAGTTTATGTGGACATGCCTGCTGTACTGAAGTCTGCACCATGGTAAACGATTATGATTTTTTTGTCACTTACAGGAGGAACAAGCACAAGACTCATTACGTGTCTTGAGGAAGTTTCCTGACGTGTTAGCTCATAGGCTGGGGTTACTGACAAAATCGAGTATCGTATCTCCTTTTTGTTTGAGGAACTGGGTAGGTAGTCCCAATTTTTAGCCTCCCAAGATGAAGGCTCTGTGCAAGCTGGTGCAGGATATGTTCCGGCAGGGAGTCGTCTGCCCTTACATTCCCTATGCCTGACACAAATATTCTTGGTTGTGAAGGGGAAGGGAGCGGGATACAGACCTGTGGTAGACTACCACCAGTTGAAGAAGAAAGTCGTTCTTGATTCTGGCTTGTACCAACGCTTTCATCAGAGCTCACTATTTAACTGCGCACTAACAGATAACCCTGGTGGTGGAATCCAAGACGGCTACGCCATTTGTAACCGACTGGAATTTGTATGAATTTAATAGAGTTCCGTTTGGGCTATCCATTGGTGCTGCAGTAAGCTCCTTGATACCGCGTTGGGCGGGGTGAAGTTTCATTTCATATGCAATTATCTTGACGATGTTGTCATTTACAGTTGTACCTTCCCTGAGTACCTGGGACACATTCCGCAAGTGCTGCCGTATTTGAGGAAGGCGGGATTAACTGTCATGCCTAGCAAAGTTCAATGTGGCATGAAAAGAGATTTCCTTCCTTCCTGGTGTAAGCTGAGGGTGTCAAGGTGGACCACTCACGTGCTAATTCCATCTATAGATTACGTCCTACTAAGGGAAAGAAAGAGTTAGCTCGGTTCATGGGCATAGTGACTTTCTTTAGTAAATTTATACCAAGGTTTGCTGAATTATCAGTTCTCTTAAATGCATTACTTCAGAAGGATGAGACCTTTACGTGGGGAGAGAGCCGGCAGGCGACGTTTGACGTCTTGAAAACTGTGCTGAGCAACACACAGGTCTTGGTGAGTCCCGATTTCCACTGACCATTTTAGAAACTGACGCGTCGAACACAGGAATCGGCGCCGTACTGTTTCAGGAGCAGGAAGGTGAGAGTAGGCTGGTGTCATATGCTTCGCGTTCCCTTACTCGTTGCAAAAAGAAATACTCCACCTAGGAGCTCGAGGTCCTCGCTGACCTTTCTCTGTCCAATAGATTAGAAACAGTCAGGCAATTACGTGGGTGCTGGCAACGCCACGCAGAACAGGCCGCATCACCTGTTTGGCAGTGCGGATCTCGGCTTTGCCATCCAGCAAATTCAAGGATATCAGAATGTCGTAGCCAACGCCCTCAGTCAGATGTTCGAAGAGCCAGACGTTCCACTAGGCGAGATAAGAGTGGGGGAGGAAGAGGAGGAGGCAGCGTGTGCTGTTTTGACTGAAGTGCGTGCCTGTTTCGAAGACCTTGTCGAGCAACAGGAGCAGGACACCAAGCGGGGCCGATTAGACACCGTATCAGGGTGGGGGACGAGGTCCATGGGTACCAGTTGAAAAACGGAATCTTGTTTACTTGTCCTAAGACTAACGGTTGTCGGAAGATTTGTCTTTTCTCTTTTCCCTTGTTATTCAAATATTACCACGGTTCCACAGTGGAAGACACATGGTGGAATTTGTGCTCCACGACTGTATTTCACTTGTTGGAATTTTTCAACAACCAGTCGTAAAAATATTTATTTATTTGCAGATCTAGCTTTTGACCACTGTGTGGTTATTATCAATGCATAAAAAACGATTAAAATACTTAAAACTTTTGAATGAAACCTCCAACATAGGTTCGAGATGTTTTAAGTATTTTAATCTTTTTTTAAGCACTGATAATGACCACACAGTGGTCGAAATCTAGAACTGCAAATAAATAAATATTTTTTAAGACTGATAGCTGAAAAATTTCAACAACTTATAAGATGAACCAAGCAGTTCCTTAGTTGATGTTCTCTCTATAATGACGTACGGCATATGGTGGCTCAGTGTGAGATGTGTAAAAGGGCGAAGCCCTGGGCTCGTCAGAAGAGCGGTTTATTGCAGTCAACCAGCGCTGTAAACCCTATGCAGTGCATATTTAACGTTTATTCGGGGCCGTTTTCTCGCTTCCGCTGGGGGACATAGGTTGATGCTTTCTCGCGTTTTGTTTTGCGGTCACTGAGGGCTTAAGCATTTGAAATTTAAGCAGGGTGTTTGGTTAGTTCCGTAATACTTCTTTTGCAGCACTGCAATCGGCAGCATCACCATTACTATAGCGTAGTGGAGATATTTTTGTGTCTTACCGTTAATATTCGTTACGTATGGGCCGAATTTCCTTGTGTTTTCTGCCTAGTTAGAGTTTAGTTGTGGAAATTATTATAAACATCTCAATAGTCCCCATTAAATTGGAGAATATATGTAGGATCGCCAGTCTTGAGAATTTTGCTTTCATTTAAATTTCGCATGCTTTATATTTGTTCTGTAAAAACACAGGTGGTCTACACTTAAATTTAGAAACTGAAAGAAGCGGTGTCCGTTTCAGAAAGGCATGAATGCTATTAACTTTAATGGTTAACGGATTAACGATCTTTTACCCAGCTTTGAAAATATGTACCATTGATCAGAGTTCGCTTTGGAACATACTGCATTCAAGTACTACAGGGACTTGCAATTCTAATGTATGAAGCAGAGTGTCCGTATATTTGTACATGTAGCATACAAATCTATAGTTTTGTTCCAATCTTTATGAAATTTTGTACACGTAAGCTTCAATCCACGAGGATGGTAGCTGTAAGTGTAAGAATCACATACGATATATAGTTCACGAGATATGACGTAATAACAATGAGATGCACGGAAAACTGCAGCATTTTGCGACAATGCTGCTCATTTTCTCCTAAACCATTGGACCGATTTCAACCAAATTTGATACACACATTCCTTACCGTGAGGTAACAATTGCTGCATGGTTAAGAATCACATACGGCACATGGTTCAAAAGATAGTACGTCATAACCAATAGAAATCGCAAAAATGCCATATAATGCGGTGAGACTTTCGAAATAGACTGTGCCGGCCGCGGTGGCCGAGGAGACTGAGGCGCTCCAGTCACGGTCTGCACGGCCACTACTGTCGAGGGTTCGAATCCCCCCTCGGGCATGGATATTTGTGCCGTTCTAGTTCGTAAGTAGTTCATAAGTAGTTTGTAAGTTTAGGGACTGATGACCCTATAGTTAAGTCCCATAGACTATACAAACATTTGAACATTTTGAACACTGTATGAGAATGACAGTACTTTACGACTTGAAACAAACTTTAAACATAATTTCAAACCTTTATTAAACTTTTTCTCGTTGGCAACTATAGTAAAATGATGAAAGGAAAAAAAGTTTCTCGCTTACTACTTTTCCGCTGTTTATGGAGTAAAACTACGGCTCTCGGTATGACGTTACAAAAAATGTTCAAATGTTTGTAGATCTATCGGACCAAACTGCGTGGTCATCAGTCCGTAGCTTACAAACCACTTAAACCTAGGTAAACTAACCTACGGACAAATACACACACCCATGCCCCAGGGAGGACTCGGTATCCACGGGGAGTAACCGCGCGCTCCGCAGCTAGACGCTTTAGACCGCTCGGCTACTGCACCGCGGCTATGACGTTACAATTTATAATTCGTATACTAGAAATTGTAGTCGCAGGAAATTTTCCAGACATATACACGCATAAAGTGGAGTGTACCTTCTAAGTTGCATCACAGTACGACACGTACTTTATGAGATTTGAGCGTATAAACAGTAACGTTCATGGAAAACCGCCCCATGACGCACCAAGTTTTAATCTGTTACTTCTTTACTAGAAATTGTATTCCTAAGAGATTTTACAGACTTACAGCCCTTTTACAAATGAATATATACGTGAAAAATTGCACGGATAAATAAATAAATACCCTGGCTACGCTGGGTTTTGAGCTAGTTCTAAATAATAACGACCGTTGTTTGATCACTGGTCTATTGATAATCACAACAATAGACATACACAATTCGTAACACATTATGATTGAGTAAATGATCTGTAGCATGGAAACCACGTATTTTCGGACGTAAGTTCATTAGACCTCATTACCCTGCTCGATCAATGCATAGAGTGTGTACACGGCGGAAAAAATAATTACCGTGTAGATAGATTGTTTTTCTGACTTGCTATTGGTAACCTTATATTCCATTCATAAGAGCAGTGAGTCTTTCGAACAATGTAGAAGGATACTTGTGGAAGTTCGGACGTACCACAAACGCGTCTCATAACGGCACTGGCGCGCTCGATTGGGGGAAGTCTCGTTAGTTTCAGTGAATACATTTTTAAAATTCTATTCGGCAGACTCGCATCCCAACAGCTTCTGCCTTTTTCGTTTTTTTTTTTTTTTTATTTTTTTTTTTTTTTTTTTTTTTTTTTTTTGGAAAGTATGCCCTCGCAATAGAAACTGAAAGCGTTCCGCAGTGTACAATGTAAATGACGTTTTCGTTTGAGCCTTCATCAGCAGGAGTGGAGCAACGCGAGCCGGCCGGGCGATGTGAAACGGGAGCGGCCCCCTCCCCTCCCCTCCACTGCAATCTGCCGATCAGAAAGAGCCGCAGAGCCGCAGAGCCGCGCGGCCATTGGAATTATCGCCAGCGTGCAGCGCGCTTTGTGGCGGCCTCTCGCCGTTATGCTATGCTATGCTATGCGACGCCTATGAGAGGCCGACCGCCTCTGCTCTGCCCACCACGCCGGCATCAATCGCTGCTGCTGCTCACGCCACCTCGCGCCGGGCTTTGCGGATGCGCTATCGGGCTTTCCCTGTGTCGTCCAATAAAATCCGATTGTGTGAGCATCGTTCCCTCGGCTGACGATTAGGCTACACGTACAACAGAGGGTTTTCAAATTTTTTGGACCCTTGCAGTGAGCAGCACGTTTCATTTCCAAAGCTGTATATTCATAAGACTGATGCTACTAACAATTTCATTCAATCGATGTTGAAGCAGGGAACGGATCAGAACTATACAAACATGACCTTGTTTACTGATGGAACCGTGCTTCAGACATTTATGAATTGTGGCGACTACAGCTATCAGATTAAAAACAAGAAATGTATTTGTTAATCTGGTAATGCCAAAATACTGCTTCACTTTATAGATGTTAAAAACTGTTTATTATTATAGCAATAGGCCTATTTCGGCACTGTGGCTATCATCAGGTTCTTTCCATATGGTATCGTGGAGGTATAATTTATTATAATAACTGAATATAATTGCAGTGTATATGCTCTTTAGATGGTATATATATTACGTTAATCAGGATTAATTCATTACTGCTAATCTGTCAGTTTGTCTATGATAGAGCATCACTGGAGGATATGTCAACGTAGTATGTTAACGTAATATACCATCTAAAGAGCATATATACTGCAATTATATGCAGTTATTATAATAAATTATACCTCCACGATGCCATATGGAAATAGCCTGATGATGGTCACAGTGCCGAAATAGGCCTATTGCTATAATAATAAACAGTTTTTAACATCTATAAAGTGAAGCAACATTTTGGCATTACTTAGATTAACAAAATATCCTTAAAAGACATACACAATGCTGCAGGCCCAAATGAAATGAAATGTATTTGTGACTGAGAATAAAATCATCAACCGTTGTGCGATTTAATGGTAACGTATAAAAAATTTGCCACATCGGGTGATAAAAATTTGTTAAGTGGCATATTTTGCCTATGAAGAGCGATCAAAATTTATATTAAAGACACTTACTTCAGCCAAGATCGCTAGTTTATTTGTTGTTTTCTTTTATCGGTTTCGATGAACTATATCATCATCTTCAGAAACCATTTTTGTATAACAATTTTCTCCTGTTTTCACTGCAAAAAGTTATAAAGATTGTTAAAACCTGTAAAGTCCTTGTTTGTATATAAATAAGGTAAAAGTTAACATACCATGTAAAAAACCTTTGGGACTCACACGAAATAAAGACTTACTTGTGAAAATGAAATATAAGAAGAAGAACATTGTCAAACGATTAAAATGTGCATCACCAAAGTGGATAGTTATCTGTATTGCACATTTAAAAATTGTGTGTGTTCTTGTCACAAGTAACAAGGTACCAGGTAAACATTCCAGAGGTGTGTTGCTGTAGGTATCCACCAGGTGGCAGTGGCGTCACAAAGAGACAACATGGATACATTTATCACTACCACAGAACGTCTCACTTTGGAACTGCAATACTTTTTTTATCTTATATTATAAAAGATGTAACAATTATTTAACACTTCTCATGTCATGAATGAATAAGAAAGTGAATTCAAGAGTAGCTCTTTGTCTACATTGAGTACAGAGAATAAAACTTATATACAGTATAAAACCGAAGCTCACTAACAAATGACAATAATCATTAAGAAAGTGGATTCAAGAGAAACTCTACATTCATTACAGAGAATGAAATTAATATACAGTATAAAACCTAAGCTTACTTAATGATCTTTGTTGTATACCTTACACAAGCTGTACCATTTTGTGATCAGTAGCGTCATTCTTAAGGCTTTTATTCTTTTATGCTGTATTTGTTTTCACCCTTCACATTTAGTGTGGACTTTGAGCCACCCATGTAATTAAATTATGCACTTTTTCATTTGGCATGAGGCATGCCGCCTTTAGAACCAAATTGACGGCAATGTTAAGTCATTGTATTTGTTAGTGAGCTTTCGTTTTATACTGAATATAAGTTTTATTCTCTGCACTTAGTGTAGACATAGAGATACTCTTGAATCCACTTTCTTGTGGATTATTGTCATTTGATAGTGAGCTTCGGTTTTATATTATATATAAGTTTTATTCTCTGTACTCAATGTAGACAAATAGCTACTCTTGAATTGACTTTCTTACTGATTCATGACATGAGAAGTGTTAAATAATTGTTACATCTTTTATATATAAGGGAAGAAAAAAGAAAAAAAAAAAGTATTGCAATTCCAAAGTGAGATGTTCTGTGGTAGTGATAAATGTACCCATGTTGTCTCTTTGTGACGCCACTGCCACCTGGTGGATACCTACAGCAACACACCTCTGGAATGTTTACCTGGTACCTTGTTACTTGTGACAAGAACACACACAATTTTTAAATGTGCAATACAGATAACTATCCACTTTGGTGAAGCAAATTTTAATCATTTGGCAATGTTCTTTTTCTTATATTTCATTTTCACAAGTAACTATTGTAGGTGATTCTCAAAGGTTTTCTACGTGTTTTGTTAACTTTTATCTTATTTGTATACAAACAAGTACTTTACAGATTTTTAACAATCTTTATGACTTTTTGCAGTGAAAATAGGAGAAAATTGTTATATAAAAATTGTTTCTGAAGATGATGACATAGTTCATCGAAACCGGTAAAAAAAGCCAACAAATAAACTAGCGATCTTGGCTGAACTAAATGTGTTTTATAAAAATTTGCTGCACCGGGCATAAAACAGGGATTTCTCGCTTTTCGCGAGTGGTCGCTAATAGCGTAATGGTTCAGGCACTGTACGAAACCATTTATATTTCTACACTGAAAAAGAGCACGAAACATACCCACGGCGGAGTGGCCGAGTGCATTGAGACGCTATGCTCCTATGCGCGAGGCCGTTTCCCGTCGGGGGTTCAAATCCTCCCTCGGGCATGGGTGTTTGTGTATTTGTGTTGCCTTTAGTATATGTTAGTTCATAAGTAGTTTGTAAGTTTAGAGACTGATGAGCCCGAAGTTAAGTCCCATAAGCTTAACAAACATTTGATGAAACATACGAGACCTAATATATACAAATAAGAAAAAAAAAAAAAAAAAAAAAAAAAAAAAAAACTTCGAAAGGCAAGAGGGATGAAGTTTATATTCATCGTGTTGTTTCTCGACCACGACACAACTAGAATCTCGTCGCCGCCCGTAACTTGGTTAGGCCATTGCAGAACACAGTTTCCTTGGGTAGGACAGCTGCCGTAGGTGCTGATTTACGTGAGGTGCTTCGATTCATTGGTGAGGGGTGGTCGCGGAAAGCTACAACTGTCCAACCTGAAGGCCGGCGCTACTTTGCCAGACGTCGAGCATTATCGCTGCAGCGTGGGGTATTGCTGCAGCACACAGACAACGAACAGGTCGTGTAATCATCTGAAAAGAACGTGAACTCGGAAAAATCCTGATTATGTGCAGGAAACAATGCCATATTATAGTGGTGGACGAATGGTTTGGGCAGGAGGCAGTATAGAGACGTACGGTCCTCTCTGTCGTTCAGATAGGGGCTTTGACTGCCCAGAGGTATAGCGACGAGATACTTCGACCTTGCCGGCCGCGGTGACCGAGGAGACTGAGGCGTTCCAGTCACTGTCTGCACGGCCACTACGGTCGGGGGTTCGAATCCCCCTCGGGCATGGATATTTGTGCCGTCCTTAGGATAAGGTAGTTGATAAGTAGTTTGTAAGTTTAGGGACTGATGACCCCATAGTTAAGTCCCATAAGCTTAACAAACATTTCAAAATTTGAACTTTGACCTTTTGTTGTGGCCTACGCTGGTGCCATAGCAGATGGGTTCCTTCTGGTGAACGTTAACGCTCGTCCCCACAGAGCTACACTGGTGGACAACTCGCTTGAAGCTGAGGGACATGAACCATTGGAGTGGCCAGCTTTTTCACCGGACTTAAACCTGATTATGTCGGGGATCCACTTGGCAGATGCATTGCAAACAAACTAGCACCTTCCTCAATGGTTGCAGATCTTGATATTGCACTCCAGGAAGAATGACCATATATGCAAGAGCTGATTGATAGCCTTATACTGTTCATGCCAGGCAGGTGTGGAACTGTACTGGCCGTCCGCTGTGATTACAGACCACTACGATTCGCCTCTACCCTCCCCGCATGACATACACTCAATTAAAATGTTAAGTAAAGTAAGCTGCATGCCACAGGGATTAGATAAATCTGTGTCAGAACTCTTCAGATTATTACATCTCCAAAATGGCACACACGAGCATATCAAGCGCATAGTGCATCAGATATATGCCAAATACTGAAAGATAAGTGAAGCATAATCAAAACATTTCAGCAGTGTTTGGTTTTGAGAGTTTTTGCAGTATACACTACTGGCCATTAAAAATGCTACACCTAGAAGAAATGCAGATGATAAACGGGTATTCCTGGAGAAATATATTATACTACAACTGACATGTGATAACATTTTCACGCAATTTGGGTGCATAGATCCTGAGAAATCAGTAACCAGAACAACCACCTCTAACCGTAATAACGGCCTTGATACGCCTTGGCATTGAATCAAACAGAGCTTGGATGGCGTGTACAAGTACAGTTGTCCATGCAGCTTCAACACGATACCACAGTTCATCAAGAGTAGTGACTGGAGTATTGTGACGAACCAGTTGCTCGGCCACCATTCACCAGACGTTTTCAATTATTGAGAGAATGTGCTGGCCAGGGCAGCAGTCGAACATTTTCCGTATCCAGAAGGCCCGTACAGGATCTGCAAGAGGTGACCGAGAAGTGTAACCAATAACATCCCATACCATCACGCCGGGTGATTCGCCAATATGACGATGACGAATACACGCTTCAAATGTGCGTTCTCCTCGATGTCGCCAAACACGGATGCGACCATCATGGTGCTGTAAACAAACCTGGTTTCATCCGAAAAAAATGACATTTTGCCATTCGTGCAGCCAGGTTCGTCGTTGCGTACACCATCGCAGGCGCTCCTGTCTGTGGTGCAGCCTCAAGGGTAACCGGAGACATGGTCTCCGAGCTGAAAGTCCATGCTGCTGCAAACGTCGTCAAACTGTTCGTGCAGATGGTTGTTGTCTTGCAAACGTCCCCATCTTTTGACTCAGGGATCGAGACGTGGCTGCATGATCCGTTACAGCCATGCGGATAAGATGCCTGTCATCTCGACTGCTAGTGATACGAGGCTGTTGGGATCCAGTACGGCCGGCCGCGCTGGCCGAGTGGTCTGCGGCGCACCAGTCACTTTCTGCACGGCCACTACGGTCGGGGATTCGAATCCCCCCTCGGGTGGGGATATTTGTGCTGTCTTTAGTATGTTAGTTCATAAGTAGTTTTTAAGTTTAGGGACTGATGACCCCATAGTTAAGTCCCATAAGCTATACAAACATTTGAACTTTTTTGGTAGGCTACAATCCGAGGTTTACCAAAGACGGAAACGTGATAGTAAGCATTTCTGCTCCTTCTTATAGAGGCATCAAAAACGTTTCACCAGGCATCGTTGGGCAACTGCTGTTTGTGTATGAGAAATCGGCTGGAAACTTTCCTCATGTCAACACGCTGTAGGTGTCGCCAACATCGCAAACCTTGTCTGAATGCTTTAAAAAGCTAATCATTTGCATATCTCAGCATCTTCTTCCTGTCGGTTAAATTTGTCTGTAGCACGTCATTTTCGTGGTGTAGGAATTTTAATGGCCAGTATATGTATATGTCTATAGTTCAGTGTGCAGTAGAGATGGATGGGTCAGAAGGATGACTTTAGGCTGTCACCAGACTTTACGATCAGACATGGTTTACTGGTGCAAGATAGGACACTCCATACCGAACGCCTACGGGGTTTCTGCCTTTCCATAAGCAGCTCTACGCAGTTAGGTACATGAAACAGATGAAACATACACGGGAAGAAAATTAAAACATATACATTACCAAGAATAGTATACCGTACGTTCCATTTATTTAGTTCTGTGAAGAGAGAAATGTTCTATGATGCATTCCTGCCCTAGTTTTTAATATTCCTATACACGTTCGTCATTGTGTTGTGCACTGCACCATGTTTACTGCGGCGCAGAGAGTTAAGAACGGATTTCAACGGAATCCTGGTGATCCCTGTAAACTTGTCAGTGCCTCGTTTTCTCACCGAAGGATTACCTAATAAAATTGTCCTTCCAGGATGCATAGCTAATTTTCTCAAAGACAATATAGTAAATTTTACAGATTGAAAAATCTTACCTAGGCTATGCAGTAGAAAAGAAAATACAGGAGTTGGGAAACTAAAATTAAGGCAGTAATTTTTTATAACTGTTGCACTCAGATAAACGACATTGTCGGTAAATCAAGAATTACATATTCAGCTTTTTCATAGGTCGTATAGATTCTTTTATGATATTTTCAGGAATCGCATAATTAATCTTCTCAGCATTATTAGCGACAAATCTCGTGAGTTCTAACAGGAACGACAGGGTAGATGCCAGTTTTGACTCTACTGAGTATAATTCATGTTTACATACGATACCCAATTTTCTGATGCACTACATAAAGAGTGGCTGCTTTCAATAAAAATCAGGTGAATTAATTTAAATTTATATATTACTAGCAAACCCGGCAACGCATCGCAGTAGCTCCCGTGTATGGGACATATACCCTCCCTATGTCTATCCCTTCCTCCTTCCTCTATTCCCCCATCGCCTCCTTCTCTTTTATTTGTCCATCTCCTCCTCCCCTATCTTTTTTCATCACCTTCACACCACCCCCTTTTATCCCACACCACATCCATCTCCTTCCCCGTCCTCTCTGCGTCTATATCATCTTCCCTTTTTAAATCCATTTCATTCACCCACTACCGGATCGCACTTGAGAATTTCTTTCTCGATTTACCTCTAAGCGCTGTGTACGGTCTTCGTCGGTCTCATTGACTCTACGATCACATAGTAGGATTCCGTTGCGTGTACCCCAAGCGATATTACGACGCTGCAATGGAGGCATTAAAAAAAAAAAAAAAAAAAAAAAAAAAAAAAAACAGGATCTGTACTCAATTTGTGTGCAACACTCAAGAATATCATCAACTGACGTCAATTCTCTCTTCGCTACGCTCCAAGGATATGAGCACCACCGATAATACCATGGGGATAACGTTTCATGTTAAATCTGTCTGGCTGCTTTTAAACTTGTGTGATAGGCTTTTGGCTGGTTTTAGGAAGGATTTTGCACTATAATAGTGAAGGGTCATTTTTACGACGCGATTCCACCCGTCTGGAAACGTACTTCCAGTTTTTCTCAAATTCTATTTTGAGGTAGATTTTCCACAAACATTATTTGATACAAATCTTGTCTTGAGAATTACGAACAGAACAAAGAAAAGATCAGCCAAATCGGTGAAGCCATTCTCAAGCGACGCGCTTTGGTACATGCGGCAAATCATTTTTATTGTTATAGATATGTCCTCGAGTATCTGTCGTACAGTGATATAAATTTGATGGCATCCTTAGTGATACATATCGACACTATATGCAAAATATGTTGCGAAGACAGTCAGCAGTAATCAAGTAAAACATCACGAGGTCATGCCTGATGCGACAGTTTTACGGCATCTACAGCGAAACTGTTGTGAGCGGTAGACTTCTTTTGTGTGTGTGTGTGTGTGTGTGTGTGTGTGTGTGTGTGTGTGTGTGTGTGGAGGGTGGGCAATCAGTTATAAACGTTTCATAAACGTCAAAAATTACATGCAAACTTTATTGTAGGTCCCTAACTACTCCTATTTTCCCATAATTGACGCATAAATCTGGGTAGTCTCACGCGGTGGCTTCTCATTACTTATGACGTCATATCTACTGAGCTATGACTCGTGCTCTTTTGTTTTGGGTGAGAAAGGTTCGTGAGCGTACGGTGAACAGTTCACCCAAGTTTCATTGCAATGGAAGGAATGGTTTATTAACACATAGAGGACATACAGACAAACATTCATTTTTATATGTATAGATTGCCAGTGCGAGGAGAGGCAGATTGTTGTGTGTCTGTTATTAATTTTGCCATACTTAGTTTTCCAGTTCGTTATGCTCTTTCAGTATGTCACCAAAATCGTAACCAACTTGGTAGCTACCAGTATTTCTGACCAGTCGTGGAAAGTACACTAATATTAACTGCATCACTTGCTGACAACACAACAATTACTTTGCTGATGAAATTAAGTCTTTTTTAGAAGGTCTCAGAGTACACAACAATTATTAATAAGGTCGTAAATGATTCCATACTCAGTCCTTTTTTGCATTTATAATCTTAATTTTGGTCTTTACTTAAAATAATTAAAGTATACGTAATATCAATTTTAGCGTTTCCAAAGTACATACGAACCTGTTGCTATGAGTCACTGTCAGAAATTATCTGTTATTCCACCATGTTCACATTTCTACTAGGTAACACATTCGTGTTAAACATTGGTCTGTACTCTGATTAATGAACTATTTGTTTGTCTAATTAGCGAATTCTATTTTGAGCTACATCCGGGCTTGTCATTCTAGCCAGACAGATGATCTGGATAATTAAGCGCACTAACAGGGCTATACATGTCTCACACAGTCGATGCCAGGTGATTAACAGTAATATTTATACGCACTGTAATCACAGATATTCTGATCAGTTTCTGCATTTACAGTGCTGTACCAGTCTCCACACGCATTGTTGCATCTACACAGACACGAACACACACTCATCATTGTTTTAAGTAATTGTATTTTATTTTCATTTAAAGTTATTTGTTTCATTTGGTGACAGTCTCATATTATGCTCTTGGTATCTTCTACTCATTACAGTCAGTTACTTTGGGCCCCTGTTTTACTGTTTTCTCACGAACCCGTCTTTGTCGTAAAGTTGTTGCGGTAGTGAGTTGATAATTGGTACTGATTGTTTGAAAGATTTGTGTCACGATGCCTTTCAACTAAGTAATGCACGATTTCGCAATTATTTCAAACCGCATAAACAATATACCTATTCAGAAAACACTTTCATACTTCAGATTCATTTAATTTTTCCGATTCTTACCAACAGTTTGAACAATATATGTCTGCAGAAAACAATTCCTATTCTAATTCCGGTTATCGTAATAATTACCATAGCTAACGACTACATTATTTTTAGCCAGAAAATTATTTTCGTAATCTGATTGTTTGTAACGATAAAAATGCATAACGACGGTGTACCGCTGGTTCCTGTAGCGTCAGTGTGTACTACCATTGCAACAAACAACTACAACAACACGTTCGCCATAAATTTTGTTGCGCCGATATCATTACACGATTCTGAATTACCATGTAGTTTTTCTTTTCTTAGCTAATATGTGCCCTGTACCAAAACTTATAATTTTTCTGAAACATCGTCAGCACGTGATAGAAGTACAATAAACGACGACATATATCCTACCGAAATTACTACTCATTTACAAAACAATAATAATGCATGTAGCAACTCGGTATTGCAGCAACACCTGGAAAAATTAAATAAAATCAACTGTCTAACTTAATCAAGGTAAAACACAGCATGTTAAAATGAATAAAGAGATTAACTAACAGACACAAACAGAAGGTAAACAGATTTGTGACTCCTTCAAACAAATTATTTCACACGTGATACATTTGTTTCATTTGTGCGTTACATTGTGTGACCAGTAGTATCAAGCAGTAACATTCAGTTCCTATTTGCATTTTGTCCTGAACAAAGACAGACTGATCCTCCAGATTACATTCGTTTATGATCAGTTCATTGAAATTCGTCAGCAGATGAGAACACTACTTGCCGAAATGAAAAAAAAATTGCAAGTCTATTTCCATTTAATTAACAAAGTACTGAAATCCTTTAAAGATTGGTTATATACAGTAACAGTGCAATCATTACCACAGTACTCTGTGAACAAAAATGTTTTTGTCATTAAGTGATAATTTGCCTGATACTTAGTTTCTTGATGATGCTCAAATCCATGACTTTGTTGACATTTATTTACATAATTGTTCTTATTATGTAGTTTGCTGTTTATTTAAGGAATCGTACGGTAAATATAACAAAATATTTGAACAGAATTTAGAAATCATTCGCTTGATTGATCGGAAGTCCACATATATGAAGACAATCTTTGTGACAGACTGAATAAGTGCTATCTTGCTGATAGTAATGAACTAACAGGCACTAAGGCACATCCGGTTCCTTCTAATTTAAATAATCCTTCCTCAACAAAACCTACTTCTGCTTCTGTTACCCAAGAATTTCAGCATAATCCATTCTCTAAAACAACATATGTACAGGAATGTGATAGTAATCTCTCATCTTCAGTCACCCATAAACTTCAAGACAATTCTTCTCAAACAACCACTCTCTTCTTTGTCCTATGATTGCAATAAATTTGAACCTGGAAAAGCAACTGTTCTCACAGCAGCACACAAAAATCATGCTTCACCAGTTAACGTTTTCCATCCTGATGATAAACTTGATCCTCTTCAAACAAACGTGTTGACTGCAGTAGCCAAAAATCTTACATCAGCAGATAATGTTTTCCATTCAGATAATAAACTTGAACCTATATAAAGCTGCAGACAACAATCTTACTTCAGCAGTTAATATTTCCAAACTCAGATCATACAGCATCTAAATGAGACAGTCTGCTTCATACCTAAGGAAGTAATTACACTATAATTGGTAACGTTTTCCATTCAGATGGTGAACTTGCACCAGTTAGGACAACAGCATCTAGTAATACAGTAGTCACTGGCCACATCTCAATAGGTAAGAGTTCCCACTTACATAATGTTGTACCTAAGTTGAACATTGTGTGGTCAATATGATAGACAATAACCCCAATTTAGTAGAAAGTGTTTCTTGCTCAGAAAATACAATATTTTTGTGTGAAACTGTGCTCAGCACACAAGACAACAAAGCGTTCAAATGTTTGTAAATCTATGCGACTCAACTGCTTGGTTATGAGTCCCTAGCTTACTACTGAAACAAAGGTAAACTAACCTAAGGACAACACATACACGAATGCTCAAGGGAGGACTCGAACCCCCGATGGCGAACGGCCGCGCGCACTGCAACATGGCTCCCCAATGTGCACGGCTAATCCGCCATGGCCATAAGACAACAACCACATTTCAGCAGACAATATTTCCCTCTTACATGATTCTGTAGCCAAATTGATCAATACGATTACTAGAAAATATTATAATAATACTTAATAATACTTCAGCTAATATTTCTCATTCAGATAACCCAGCCCTTAGGCCGGGCACTGAGATTACCACCGAAGACAGGAACAATATTTTTCTAGCTCATCTTTTCCACTCAGATAATGCAGCATTTATGTCAGACACCTTACACAATGGAGATGGTTATTCTACAATCTGCTATAATCACAATGATAATTTTTCCACTCCAGTAATCTTAGCACGACAATGTGAGAGCAATTTGCAATCTGCTCACTCTTTTCTTGCTTTAACTGATCTTGTTGAAGAACAGGAAACTGTATTATCTAATTTTAACAAACAAGGTAAACCTGAAACATTACACACATCTGTGCCTGGAACATTATATCATAATTACATCACTGTTGATAACGTTTATCCTTCAGGTCCTGAAGCAATAATGTCTGATACATAGAGATGGTTCACTTTTTCTTTTGATGATGATGATAATACTGACTCAACATTAAATTATGTTTCTTGTTCAGATTCTGATGAAATTTTGCCTCACATTTCACATGAACATGATAGTTGCACCACCCTCTCTTGTAATCTAAGTGATTTTGCTAGTGAAACAGCTTCAGTTAAATAATATGATAGGAATTAATTCTGTTCCTGATCTGTCGCAGCTGTTTCAAGAACATCTCTATACCTTTTGATTTAATGTACAATCTTAGACAAAAAAATTGATCGCCGGCCGGCCGACGCAGAGGCAAAGTCCGAGTCGGTCGCGCAGTGTGGACAATAAATTCGATCGCCCCTCAGAATGCTAAGTCCGACGATGTGCACGATCTGGCAACACTGTAGAATGCGGTACTGTCAGGAGGAAGTGTTATGTCCTTCTCGAGACGGTTATGTGGCATGTGAGCGGGTGGTCTCGGGGTAAGAATCGCATTTACAAGTGTATAAGTAAGAAGTCGCGAGATCGAATCCAACTACCACCAAGTATTTTATTTTTTTAAACCGCAAATCTGCTATCTTCGTTATCAGTGTGGAAGAACCTCAAATGTAACAGCGAAAAGTCCCGGAAATAATTACACAAAAGGGCTCGCTGCTACATCAAAACTGAACTGTTTACTCTCGGGAGTAGTGGGCACCGGCTACGGCAACGCGACAGCGGCCGCGTCGCGGCTGCCGCCTGCGGACTCGGTGACAGCGGCGCGCCGCCGTGAGTCTATTTACCGGTTGTTATATCCTTGCTTCAAGTTCTAGTACTACATTACAGTCACGTATTGAAATTTTCTGCCATATGAACATAATCTAAACGTCGTAAAGTAGAATCAGTATAAACGGTCATAGGGGTGACTATTACCACATTTTCCTTGAATGTCATCAGGCCGCTCAATCAGGATTCCTAAGTCACGATTGTTACTAGTGACGAGTTGTGATGCTCTCATGCTGACATCTCAATAAGAAATAAATGACTGAGTATTACAAGATATTTATACTCAGCAAAGTGCAACCACAACGCCAGGGTGCGCCCATTTTTTGCAAACTGAGACACCATTTAGTCGCACTGTAAGGACAAACGACCTAAAAAATTACATCATGTGTTAGTACTACACTATAATACTTCCAGTTGATTTCTAAAACAAAACATCGAATAGTGTGCTTTGGAAGTCACCCATTCGGCACCTACTCTTTCGATCACATGTCCTCAAATGGTTATGTTTCCCGCCCTTACACGAATAACCTACGACAAAAATTATTTCCAGAAAAAATACACGTCGAACATCGATTGGCGTCATAATTAGCTTGCAATCAGTTCGATTCTAAAGGGACAGATTCGGTAAACTTCCAGAACGTTGTCAGACTTTCCCATTATCAGAGAGAATATAGCAAGTAACCACAAGAGGTTTCTTGTTGTTTTCGATGTGGATTCGTGCAATTCCTGACACAAAAAAGCTAAAAAATTCTACTCCAATGAGACCCGAACCATTGGCCAAAGCCACTTTTCCGTGGCAGGCGACTACTTTACCGTAGAGCTAGCAAGAAGCTTGCACGCCAGTTCTTTCCTACTGCCATATACGTCAGTAGAACATATAAGAGACGAGATTAGTTGGAATTTCGCCGTGTAAACAATTTTATGGACCCAAAAGCATGAACAAATAGCCTTCTGTCGCTTCTCGACTGAGAAACCAGTCAGATTATTCAATGGAAATTACAGGAAACATCAAGTGAATTTATGGGTATAGTTCTGTGCTAACCAGGAAGTAAGACCTCGGTACCAGCGTTGACAGACTTAAACTGCGAGGTTGCCAAGCTTTATTCATACTATCGGCAGGAAGAATAAGAGCCTAGGTGATTACCAAGCGAGCTCGACAGAGACTTAGCTCGCTCGTCGCGCGCCTGCTGCGGGTCCGAACACCTAAAGTGTATGTCAATGAGCCCTGCTCGCAATTCCGTAACTAGCTTTAATGAGCCGATCGTTGTCAGTAATAAAAATATACAGATGCACCGACCGCTAACATAGTAATAAATGTCTCAATTAGTTGCGTATTCTGTCTTAAGCGCAATGACAACAAAAGTCATTCACCAGTGCTGTTTCACATTTCTTCGATCATTTCCATTGATTATATTGAAAACATTAGATGTAAGCGTCAGTTTTCTTTACAATTATAGACTGAGAAAATATCTTTCTTGATATCGCTGTCAGTGGCACAAACGAACGAAAAGAATTCAATGCAGCATTGTTTTCAAGATGTGAACTTTTCTGTGAAGGCTTCTTAACGTGGAGTGCAAAATAAGAAGAGTTTCTGTTATCTAAACATAGAATTAGGGACATTAATGTATAGATTAATTTATCCGTCATAATCTCCCATGTTGTATTTTACTTCTTTTTTTTTCCTGGTTGTATCCAATTTCTTATTTCATCCTCTTTCAATAGCTTCTAACATTATTGTGTTCTTTATTGTGGTTAGTTAAGATTATTTGATGATGTTTCTTTCTAAGTGCTTATTTTCTTCTTTGCTCATGCTATTATTGATTAATTCTTCCAGAAGTATAAGAATAATTGTTTCTTTAGCCTTTATCATTCATTTAATACATATGTCCAATAAAAGTTATCCCTCACTTAACCACTCCGAATGAAATTTTTTTCCATATTTTCGTAGGTCTTATTACTATGGATTTTCCAAACGGCTGTATTTTCTCTTGGACCCATTTTCTTTCTTATAATCCGTCTATTATTCTTTTTGTGTCGTCTGCACATTTGATAAGGTGTATATTTGCAACACTTAAACTAATATTTAATATTCATTCTAGTATTAGCATCACATAATCATAATGTATAAGAATTTATACAATGCTGGCACTATTTATAATTTTGCTTTGTGCGGCCGTTACCTGTAAGGACAACGATGGTAGTTATGTGCTCGGTATTCTTGCAAACACAGAATATCAAACTGTCCAGTGTTTTTATACCTCCTAAGGAGACCGTTAGACCCGTAAATCACTACGTGGCTTTTCCGACGAAATAGATGTTATTTTTCTGCGCATTTCCTATGGCATTAACGCGAGTATTGTTCTGAGATAGAGGGAGTGGTGCTGTGCCTATGGTTTGCGGTTATCATGCGGACGTGTACAGATCATCGTTATAATATGACATGGAAAATTATTCAGACAAGTGCTTTTGTCGTATTAGTTGCATTAATAAACAAACTTTCTCCAAACATGAATTATAGTTCTGGTAGGTAGTTAGTCTCACGTGTGTGGATAACAATCTGATCAGTCACTTTTCCATCAAAACTTGGTAGAGAGAAGAAACGTAGGCTTTTGCATTGTAAAATTGTACCGCGAACACGTACTCCACTTTACAGAACCTATGATGTTTCTTTTTGCAGGCAGGTTGAATGTTTCACTGACAATGTATAAAGCAGGCAATAAGCCTAATGGACAAAATATTACGAGGGAAGTTTCTATAGAAATACAACATTCTGTTCTGTATCTGTTCAACGTGCCTGCTTTCACACTAATGATCAGATATGCGTAGTTAACGTCAAAATTGATCGCAGTAATAATAATTTTTAAATTATTTTTCAAAGCGATAGGTTAGCTGGCCGGTACTTACCTTTATGCTGTACCGCCGATAGTGACACAAACGAGGACAATTTCCAGCATTAATCAAATAATAATAATTTTTGGAATTTAAATAGACTTTGTTTTCTGGTATCACCTGCATATTCCATGAAATATGGACTGTTCTCCAAGAATTGGTGTTTCAGTTACCTGTGCGACAAATTCTGTTCGTAACTTTTTTTCTGGTACAGCAAACGATAATGCCTAAGAGGATACTGCAATTCATTCCGTGACAAACGGACTACACATTGGAATATAGTCTGCTGTAATGATGGTGCTTTATTAATGAAATTACTGTGTCTAAAATGTCTGTTTCTGAATAATCTTACATGACATATACTACTTAATGATGTGGTGTGTTGTTGTTGTGGTTGTAGTCTTCAGTCCGTAGACTGGTTTGATGCAGTTCTCCACCTCCACGCTACCCTATCTTGCGCAAAACTCTTCGTCTCTGGTAAGAGCCCACATTCCTTTGAATCTGCTTGCTGTATCCATCTCGTCGTCTACCCCTGAGATTTTTTTACCCCACACGCTCCCCTCCAAAACTAAATTGACCATTCGTTGGTGTCTCAGAATGTGCCCTATCAATCGATCCCGTCTTTTAGACAAGATATGTCAGAAATTTCTTTTCTCCCCAATTCTATTCAGAACGTCCTCATTAGTGACATGAACTACCCATCTACTCTTCAGCATTTTCCTGTTGCAAGAAATTTAGAAAGTTATTCTCTTCTTGTCTTAACTACTTTATCATCCACGTTTCACTGCCGTACAAGGCCACACTTCGGACAAACGCCTTCAGAAAAGACTCCATACCCCTTAAATTCTCTTCTACAGATAAACTTTTCCTCCCATTGCTTTCTGCATTTTATGTCTTCACTACTCCGGGCATCAGAAGTTATTTTACAATCCAAATAACAAAACTCAGCGGAGCGAGGTAGGGCAGTGGTTAACACACTGGACCCGCATCCGGGAGGATGGTGGTTCAAATCCACCTCCGGTCATCCTGATTTACGTTTTCCATGATTTCCCTACATCACTCCAGGCGAAAGTCAGGATGCTTCCTTTCAAAGGGCACGCCCGATTTACTTTCCCATCCTTATCCTAAATAGGGATTGATGACCTGTATAGTGCCTCCAAACCCGCCTCCCCCCCACACACACAACCAACAAACCTCATCTACAACTTTTAATGTCTCATTTTCTACTCTATTACCTTCCACATCACCTGATATTCTTAGACTAAATTTCATTACTCTTTTTATGCTGTTGTTATTGTTTATTTCATACCATCTTTTCAAGACACTGTCCATTCCATAGAATTGCTCTTAGAGGTCTATTGCAGACTCTGACAGAATTACTACTTCATCGGCAATTCGCAAAATCTTTACTCCTTGTCCCTGAACATTAATAATTTCTTCAAATTTCTCCTTTCTCTTCTTCACAGCCTGCTCAATGAACAGATTGAACAACATTTGGGAAAAAGGTACAGGCCTTTGTTACTCCCTTCCCAACTACTGCGTCCCTTTCATGCTCTTCGGCTCTCAGAAAAGATGACTGGCGTTTGCACAAATTGTATACTACCCTGCGGTTTTTCTGTACGATGATATGAGTAGCTTGTTATCAATGGCGGACATCTATCGTTTGCAAATAACTGAGATAAATCATTTTTATTACGAAACGTGGAGTTAAAACGTATGCCTGTTAGTTTGGTCATCACTTAGTTACAAATGATCACCAAAGCAGCATTGAAATACACGTTTCGTAATTAAAATGGCGTTTATCTCAATTATTTGTAAACGACAGATAAGAAGCTACTCATATATTTATGCAGATTCTGACCTGTACTGTCGGCATGATAACTTCGGAGTATAGCCGCTGCACTTCTGTTAGTTGCTTAATATAGGTATCACGTTAGTGGTATAGATGGTACGAAAATACTTCAGTTTGAAGCCTGGTATTGAGTAGAGGTTCCTCGTGGTTGGGTAACTGGTGCGATGGTCTTCTTATCAGCACCAAACTGCATCGTTTGGCATGATTCAGCCAGTCATGCTCAATCTGACATGATGGACACGGAAATGTTTAACTGACAAAGGCCTCTTAGCGATATTTGAACCCAACTTGTTAGACACCGTATACAAAACATTAATACAGTGTGTAAATTACAAATACGTTCTTCAAATATAAATAGATGAAGTAACTTGATACCTATTTATTTACAGGACCACAGCCCCATCCATCAAAGCTGCCTTCTGCTGATGAGAGCCATTACGAGGTTAGTGTCTGTCTGCTAGATTACATAGTTCAGTGCTACAAAATTTCTGTTTTGTAGTATTCTGCACTCTGTAATATCTAACTAATAAGTTCCATAATGCCAAGATATAGAGATAACTCTAAACTTAAACGCGAGAAATTATCCACAAACTGTTTCTTTTGGTTTGCGTGATATCGTTAGCGGTTCAAGCAGCGAGCGCATGAAGCAGCTAGGTGGGGGAACCTCCCTCCACATGCATGCGCAGACCACGCCGCTCAGCCGTCATTGGGAGCAGACCAACTAAAAGAACGAACTAGTTCCCGGCAGAGCCGCGAACTAAAGTGAGTGCTCCCGATCGCGAACTATCATGCGCAAGTCTATTATACAGCTTAGCGGTCGATAACCCTCTAGACGACGTGGCGTAGCCACAGAACTGTTCACAATCCACACACTAAATGCACTCAGTTTTGTGTCGTGGATAACCAATAACCCAAACAATCACAGTACCCGAACCGCTGTCGTTCTGTCATATCACCTGTGCCAAACGTGTATTATCCTTCCTCGACGTCTACCTTGGCATTTACTTACACACGCCGAGCACCCAAACAGGATAGTTTGGCCCAATTATATTTCCGCATGCCACTTCTCCAGACAACGGCAAACACCTAACCTCCAACACACTGGCAAGCGTGACTGCTCGCGTTTTGCCGTGCTGACTCTGTCGGACTACAGGCCGCAGCGAACAACCACAACTCATTCGACTCCCGCTGCCCTGCAAGACGAGCCTCTAGCTCGGCCGTTCATCGTCCAGTCGCTTCCTTGACCACTCCATAGTTATTTTCCTCACACCAGAGATTTGTTAACGGATGGCAAAACAGGGTAGCCAACCCTACCAGCACACTAGTGTATGTATCCATCTTTATAAAACTGCAAAAAGTATTGGTTGTCATCCAGTAACAGGTAAATAAATAATTTCATAAATAATTCTGCATAATTCTTTCCTGAAACATGAACCGCTATTAGACATACAATCAAAATGAGCACACTACTGAAAGCCACATAGCAAATGCACATATTTGTCAGATGAAATTCTTGCAACAAAAGGAGGGAAACGGCTTTAGTAGAATCATTGACTTCCTTACCACATGCCGCATATCAAGCTTTAGTCAGATTCTTGCAACTGCGTACTATATTCTCTGTCAGCAGTATAACTGTGATCATTGAAAAGCAGAAAATTTCCTGTAATAGCAGCCTTAAGCTATTGACATTGCAGTTTCAAGAGGCGGGTGAAACAAATAGGTACAGCAAGCTCAATTATTGATCAGCTCATAAAATAAATCCATGTAATTACTAATGTTTACTTATGTAAATAATATTCACAAAACTGTAGCCAACAAAAACAGAAAGTAATGGGTGTCAGTAAGGTTCCACAGTGTCTCTAGTTTCAGTCCTTAATATAATTACTTAAAAAAATACACCGAATAATAACACAAAATAAGAGGCAAGCATGAGGCACAAGGTGTAAAAGCACAAGTCAGCATGATGCGTGTGTGACACATTCAGTGGCAAAAGTATGCAAAGTTCCTGATACGTGAGCTGCACCAAATTGTATTCTCATATTGTACCTATCTTTCATGTAAATAGTTTCACTCAACTTCCACACATAATCTAAAGTTACATTCACAGTGATAATTATATTACAAGCACAACCATTAAGTCCAGCATTCAAGAAAAATAGCACATTGCAACATAAAATCTGAGTGTGAATACCATCCTATTTGCTTTGACCTCTGTGGTGTATTATTGTAACACATTACAGCCCTCAGTAGTTATAATTTTGTTTCATTTGATGTATACATGGCGTGCACTGGTTTCACGTGTAACATCTTTGTTTTATATAATGATTATATTTTGTAATTTTATGTTCATTACATAAGGAAGGCATAATTTGACTCACTGTTTGGCAGGCACACACTAGAATTGGTGTAAGCACAAATCATGTACATCATAATATACCTGATACTACTTCTTCTGAGTCTGCTCCCTGTCCACATACACATAACAGAATAGTCGTGAGTAACCTTGGAGCTCTCTGTGGACCATGATGATGAAGTTCCTTATGCTGAACGTAGTCAAAAGCACAGCTAATTAACATATTGCTCACTGCCTGCTCATGCACATGGACAGCTGTGAGTCAATCTGGAGGCAGTGGTGCTGTCTGGGAAGCTGTCGTTGAACCTACTGCTATTGGACTCAATCAGAAGCACAGCTAAGTAACGGATCTGCTTGGTGTATAATCACGTTTACACGCAACTGTGTGTCTGCACTTCAAAATTGGGCTAGCACAATGATGTGTCTTCTTTGTACTACTGATCTTCAACTATCTCTCGAGTTTATTACATTCATAAAGTGTTAGTACTTGTGTGGAATACGAAAAAAAGTAACAGAATCTACCGGTCTGTCTGTGTATGTGAATCTTCTATTGAGATAGTTAGACTCCCTCCTCTCGCATGTGATTCACTCTACAAGAATGATTCGAGTAGCCTTGCTTCACTTATTATGTTCACTGTAAAAGATGGCACCTTATATGTATGTATCTTACACATGACCTGACCAAGTCTTGGTGCACTTATTATGTTCTCGTGTAAGTGTGATCGACATTTCAGTTTTTTTAATGCTGTTCTAATGGAATAATTATTCATGTATTCAAACTGTAATTTTTATGTTTACAATTGTTATTCTGCATCTTACATGGTATGATATTCTAGGTATTTGTATTTGCGTAATTCATCATTATCATCATCATCATCATTAGAGTCTGATTATGCCTTTCAACTTTCAGTCCGGGGTATAGCCCCCTAATAAATTTCCTTCATGATCCTCTATTCAATGCTAACATTTATGTTAAGTCTTTTACTTCTAAATCATTCTTCCCCGAATGTAAATACTTTCTCCTTGGTCTACCTCGACTCCTCTTATCCTCCACTGCCAAGCCCATGAGTGTTTTAGGTAACCTTGCTTCTCCCATGTGTGTAACATAACCCCACCATCTCAGCCTGTTCGCTTTAACTGCTTCATCTATGGTGTTCATTCCCAGTTTTTCTTTTATTTCCTCATTATGGACATTCTCCTGTCATTGTTCCCATCTATCAGTACCTGCAATCATTCTTGCTACTTTTCTATCTCTGACCTCACCCTTATGAATAAGGTAACCTGTATCCATACAACAAAGCTGATAGACCTGTGCAGTGCTAACTTAGTCTTGGTACTTCCTTCCTTCTTGCAAAAGAGAGTAGATCTTATCTGAACACTCACTGCATTAGCTTTGCTACACCTTGAATCAAGGTCTTTCACTATGTTGCCATCCTGTGAGAAAATACATCTAGGTACTTGAAACTGTCTACCTGTTGTAACCTTGTTCTTCCTATTTGTCACTCAGTCTGTTTAAATCTCTTTCCCACAGACATTCCTTTTGTCTTGGAAATGCTGAACTACATAGCATAACCCTGATCGACACCTCTGACCGAACTCTGAAATATTATATTGCAACCTTTCAATCGAATCTACCATCACAACTAAGTATCTGCATATGCGAACTGGTTATTTTGTTTTCACCTATTTTAATCCCGCCCTGACAGTCTACTATTTTCAACATATGATCAATGAATGGTATGAAAACTGTGGTGACAGGCTACAGCCTTGTATTAACCCTGAAGCTACCAGGAACTTAATTTGCCATATACTCTAACTGCTGACTGACAGTCTACATAAAGAACTTTAATTGCCTGCAGAAGTTTGCCTGCTATTCCACAATCTAGTAGAACTGACAATAGCTTCCTCCTAGCAACACGGTCATAAGCCTTTTCTGAATGTATAAAACATAGATACAATTCCCTGTTCCACTCATAGCAAAGGTAAAGCAATCAACAGCACGAAGATTGGTTTGAACACCATAGTGCTTTACTAGGCATGGTCCTGTTTGGAGACATATGCCGTTACCTTCCTCCGACCTTCGAACTGACTTACCCAGCCAGTTATTGGGGGACCTACAGTTTAACGTGGGTTCCGAACCACGGTGCTACTCGGTATTTTTCACATTAGCAACACTACCAGAGGTGAAAGAAGTGAAAAGTGACAGATAAAAATCCCAGGACCTGGCGGGGATCAAACCCGCGACCTTCGGATTTGTAGTCTGGCACTATTGGCAGACGGGCCAGAGACCTCCACTAACTGTGACTCACACGAAGTGATGAGTGCTGTCGACAAGGGTTCTCAAATTGATTCCGTATTTCCAGAAGGCTTTTGACATCGTACCTCACAAACTGCTTTTAATCAAATTGCGTGGTTACGGAATATCCCCTCAGATTTGTGACTGGATAGGGGATTTACTGTCAGAGAGGACACAGTTTGTAGTAATAGATGGTAAGGCATCGACTGAAACAGAGATGATATGCGGCGTTCCACATGGTAGTGTTGTTGGTCCTCTACTGTTCCTTATCTACATAAACGATTTGGCAGAAAATCTGAGCAACTCTCTTTGGTTGTTTGCAGATGACGCCGTCATTGAGCGTCTAGTAAAGTCATCTGAAGATCAAAACCAACTGCAGAACTATCTGAATAAGATATCAGTATGGTGTAAAAATTGTAAATTGACTCTAAAGAATGAGAAGTGTGAAGTCGTCCACAAGAGTACGAAAAGAAATCCGTTAAACTTTGTTTACAAGATAAATCAATCAAAAGTGAAGGCCGTAAACTCCACAAAATACCTAGGAATTACTATTACTTCAGACTTAAATTGGAAAGGCGAACCAGAGACTGCCTTTTTATTGGCAGAACCCTTAAAACATGCAACAGAACTACAAAAGAAACTGCATACACTACGCTTGTCCGTCCATTTTTGGAGTATTGCTGTGGGGGATCCTTATTAGGTGGGTTTGACGGAGGACATCGAAAGCGTCCAAAGAAGGGCAGCTCGTTTCGTATTGTCACAATACAGGGGAGAGAGACAGCGTTACGGAAATGATAGAGGATCTGGGATGGGAATCATTACAACAACGGCGCTTATCGCTGCGGTGTGGGCTACTTACGAAACTCAAATCGCCAACATTCTCCTCCGAATGCGAAAATGTATTGTTGACTCCACTTACATAGGTAGAAATGATCATCAGAATAAAATACGAGAAATCAGAGCTCGAACGGAGAGATTCAGGTGTTCTTTCTTCCCGCGCACTATTCGAGAATGGAATGGGAGATAAATAGTAATTTGCGGCTGTTTGCTGATGATGCTGTGGTGTACGGGAGGGTGTCGTCCGTAACTGACTGTAATAGCATACATGATGACTTAGACAAAATTTCTAGTTGGTGCGAAGAATGGCAGCTAGCTCTCAATGTAGAAAAATGTAAGGTGATGCGCATGAGTAGAAAAAACAATGCTATAATGTTCGAATACAGCATTAGTAGTGAGCTTCTTGATGCTGTCGCGTCGTTCAAATATCTAGGCGTAACATTGCAGAGCGATATGAAATGGAACGAGCATGTAAGGACAGTTGTGAGTAAGGCAGACAGCCGACTTCGGTTTATTGGGAGAATTTAGGGAAGATGTACTTCACCTGTAAAGGAGACCGCGTATAAAACGCTTGTACGACCACGTCTTGAGTATTGCTCAAGGATTGGGACCCGCAGCAGATCGGTTTGAAGGAAGACATAGAGGCGGTTCAGAGGCGAGCAGCTAGATTTGTTACCGGTAGGTTCGACCAATGCGCGAGTGTCACGGAAATGCTCCGGCAACTCAATTGGGGATCGCTGGAAGAAAGACGACGTTCTTTTCGTGAATTTCTGTTAAGTAAATTTAGAGGACCGGAATTTGAAGCTGAGTGTAGTACGATCTTGCTGCCGCCTACATACATTTCGCGTAAAGATCACAAAGACAAGATAAGAGAAATTAGGGCTCGTACGGAGGCATATAGGCATTCTTTCTTTCCTCGTTCAATTTGGGAGCGGAATAGGAAAGGAAATGCCTAGTAGTGGTACAGTGTACCCTCCGCCACGCACCTTACGGTGAATTGCGGAGTATGTATGTAGATGTAGATGTAGTATAATGGTGGTTCGATGAACCAGAGCAGAGCCAGGCACGTAAATGTGATTTGCAGAGTATCCCATGTAGATGTAGCAGATGCAGAAATAAAATAAGTTCGCACTAATGTGAAAGTAGAAGATGAGCAACGTGACGGAAATGGAGTGTATGTAATCAGCTCGTAAAATAATTAAGCAGCTTCTCTGTTACTAGCCAATGAGAATGGGGTTCACAGTTTAATTAGCATGACACTCTATGTGTAAAAATTGAACTGAAATAACACTATCATTGTTCGTAAGATCTCACTCTGTGGCGCCGCCGACATTCTAATCAGCGTGTCGCCGCATATGATTAGCGTAGCACTAACAAAGCCGCAGCATCAGAGCTGGTCGTGGCGCCATTAAAACGCTCTAACAGCAGCACCCGTTCTCAGTGGCGGCATCACGTTGGCGACTCATTTTCACGTTTACTTGTGCTTGGAAAATTATAGTTACGATATACGTTATTAAATTTGTACTTTCAAATTTCCGGTGCTACTTGATAAAAAAAGATAATAATAATAATAAAAAATAAAGACTCTTTGGCAGGTTCAGTCCCATTAGCTCCCCCCCCCCTCCCATGGTTGCGCCACTGTCTTTTAATCATTCTGCACTTACTTAGTATTCCCGTTTGTTATGCTCTTTCAGTACATTGCCAAAATCGTAACCAACTACGTAGCTACCATTATTTCTTACAAATTGTGGAGACACTAATATTAATTACATCACTTGTTGACAACACAATAATTAGTTTGCTAATGAAATTAAGTATTGTTCTTAGAAGGCCTCTGAGCACACAACAATTATTGACAAGGTCGCAAATGAATCCATATTCAGTCCTTTTTTCCATTTGTAATGCAAACTTTGATCTTTACTTAAAATAAGTATACATGTTTGTCAACTTTACCGTGTCCACATTGCTACATCTGTACATACTATTCTGTTGCTATGAGTCACTGTCAGAAATTGTCTGTCATTCCACCATGTTCACATTTCTACTGGGTATCACATTCGTGTTAAACATTGGTCTGTACTCTGTTTGATTAATGAACTATTTGTTTGTCTAATTAACGAATTCTACTTTGAGCTACAACCGGACATGTCATTCAGTGAGATTTTTATCTAGTCAGTCTGATGATATGGATAATTAAGTGCACTGACAGGGCCATATATATTGCAATCAGTCAACATCGTGCAGATTAATTATAATATTTATTCTTACTTTAATCATACATTCGGTTCAATTTTGTATTTACAGTGCTTTACTAGTCCACAAGTGCACTGTTGCATCAACACGCGAACAAGAGCACACATTCACATACTCAACCATAATTTCCATTTCATGTTTTATTGTATTTTTTATGCAGGAGTTGTAAAAACTAAAATTAATTTTGACTTGACCTAAAACTATTTTTGACTGACGTTCAAGTTGTGGTCAGGGTAATGTGTCTTAATTTTGTTTCGAAATTCGTTCCTCAACTACAAAAGCGATTACTTAGAAATATAGAAATTCTTCAAAAGTGTCAATGCTTTCACCCAGTTAATGTATGTGTGTGTGGAATCCATAAATAGTTCTACTGGCAGAAGTTATAAAGTTTACAAACGACGAAATCAGGAAAATAGATTTTCAATGGATAAAATAACTTTTAGTAGATTGGCGACATACTGGAAACATAGTTGACTTTTGAAATGAAGTTGTTGGTTATACGGATACTTGTGAAGAAAGACCATTTGAAAATCTTACTTACTTTTTGTATATACGTTTTGCCATGCTGTAATGATGAAATGATCGTACATTAAGCCAGATGAATTTAGTACAAATTGAATTAAGGTACAGACTTGGTATATTAATTATATTACTACGGGTCTAAAACGTTTTGGAAAGTGTTGTTTCGACTGTAAAATTGCTGATAGCTTATTGAAGAACACTGGTACCTTTGGTGTCTATTCCACATCAACACCAACTGCTTCTACACCTACTGCTTCGTCTAACAGTATTGTGACCGAAGTAATTGACATCTTCAGATTCTGACGATCCAGCCACTTGACAATGACATAAGTGAAATGAAAAGTAATTTTTTTGGCCCACTTCATGTGACGGTAGTAACACTAAAAGTGGGCCTTTGCGATCGTCTTTTGACAGCTCGAAAATTAAATGAAAATAACGCATTAACCGTTCATCTGACACGGAAACTGAATAACCGAATTTGTAGAGGAGAAAATTCTCTACAACTATGTTCTCTTATAATTTTTTTCATATCTCTCATCGTTTCACAGATATTTGCAAAATAACTTGGATTTCACGATGTCTGTCCGTCCGTCTGTCTGTTCGTAAGGTGTTCCTACTTTTTAAGTCGAACCGTTCAACCGATCAGCACCAAAATTTACACACATAATTGTAAGATGCCAGAGATCAGAACCTCCGTTTTTCAAATTTTCCGGACATATAATACGTTCGTAACACCAAAAGAAGCCGTTTGTAATGTAATTGTAATTGCAAATGTACCATTCATCTGACACAATTGAATAACCGAATTTTTGTAGAAGAGAAAATTCTCTACAACTTCGCTCTCTTATGTGGTTTTCATATCTTGCATCGTTGCAGAAATATTTACAAAAATAACGACAATTTGACGATGTTTGTCTGTTTGTAACCTGTTCCCACTTTGTAGGTCGAACCGTTGAATCGTCGGTACCAAATTTTACATACATAATACCTGGCCCCCAGAGACCAGAACCTGGATTTTTCAAACATTTTGGGCAAAAAATACGTTAGTAACACCAAAAACAGCCGTTTGTAATGTAATTTTAATTGCTAATAAACCGTTCATCTGACACGAAAAATGAATAACCGAATTTGTAGAGGAGAAAATTCTCTACAACTTTCCTCTCTTATGGTTTTCTTTTTCGTATTTCGTATTGTTTGAGAGATATTTGCAAAAATAACGGCGATTTGACACCGTCCGTTGATTTTACGAAAAAGAGCCGTTCGGAGATGTCACGTGATATTCCAAGCCCATAACTGTTTCTGGCATACGTCATCTTGCTTTGCGTATTTGATGATTTTCTTATTATAGCTTACACGTTGTCATTCAAAGCAATGGCGCACTAAAGAATTAAGAAGAACAAGTCGTTCTTCGTACGATAAATGATAATCTAGTGTCTAAAATGCCATATTAGCATCAGTTAACAACTGCTATCAGTAGTACGATAGGGTTTCGGGCACTCCGTTTAATTAATAAGAGGTATGTTCTCAATATTTAGAGTTGTGCATATGGAAGTATGCTCCCTCTAAAATGCGTGTTTTAAACTGGGAGGATACTGTAATAATGAGTATTCTGAACAACGTGCTGATACTGGTAGTTTCGTATATAAAGGAAGTTCTAGATTCTATGAGAAGTTCAAAAATGTTCAAATGTTTGTAAATCTATCGGACCAAACTGCGTGGTCATCAGTCCGTAGCTTACAAACTACTTAAACCTAGGTAAACTAACCTAAGGACAACACACACCCATGCCCCAGGGAGGACTCGAACCTCCACGGCGACCAACCGCGCACTTCGCAGCAAGACGCTTTAGACCGCTCGGCTACTCCACCACGGCTCTGTGGCAAGTGTAGTTCCCTAATGAAACGGAAGGGAAGTGTTTAAATTGGAACAAATTACTTTTTTTAAGCAATTATTCACTGTTTATGGAATATATTGAAAGTCATTAATCAGAATCAATGGAACTACTAAAATGTTTGACATGATTGCTATGGACGCCTTTAACGTAGATGATATTACCTCTCCTGTAGTTAAGATATGACTTCGTTCATGTTACTTTGTTCTGCGCTAAAATAAAGAGCAAATATTCTATTTCAAATCGTGATTACTTTTTCTTTTTTACAGGTAAAATCACAAACGGAATACGTGGGTAATACTGAATTCGACATAAATCTAGTACTTAATATATATATATATATATATATATATATATATATATATATATATATATATATATATATATATATATAAAGTTGGTATTATCATTACATCATTTACAACAGTCATTGTAACAGTATCTCCCCAATTTCTGTACATGTTTACAATTCGTTGGTAAGTATTTTATGGCATATTTCAAAACAGAACAAATTCACTTTTCAGAGAAAGCGCTGTTACCTTTGAACAACTCGGAATATTGCAGAATATAGTTGTACTCAGTTAACAAGAATGTGCGAAAACCTTATAGGAAGCAAGAGGGAAAAAATTGTCAGTGGTGGTTTTATATAATCTTTGCGGTCGTTTGTTCATGCTCGTTCATGATCGTTCTGGGTTGTTCGTTGAGAATGTTACTCAGTTTTTTATTGGCGTCGAACCAGCCCCGTCTCAAGAGAAGGCCAGTGCACTGCCGTGCCACGTCACGTCATGCAGACTAGAACGGGACCGCGTAGCTCACTGGGTGGCTTATGGGGCACAGCCCACCGTCTCACAGCAGCCAGCCAGTGAGCTACACGATCGCGACGTAGTCTGTGAGACGGCACGGCAGTGCAGAGGCCTTCTCTTCAGACGGGGCTGGTTGAACCCTCTTTCTTTTCCACTCTTTTCATTGCTTCTTCAGTTCAATAGTACTTTGTGGACGTTGGTTTGTTTTATTCTATTTTGGTCGCTTCATCGATCACTCAGTTTTCTCGTTACAGAGGGCGTCGTGCTACCATGCCAGCAACCCTCTGACCGAGCGCGCTGAGCCACCGCGCCCTAGCAAGTTCCGAACCACCGTCTAACATGTTCGTACATCACAAACTAATTCCCCGCCCATTACGCTATGGCGAACTATGTTAACTAACTAACTAACATTAGATTATAATTCTTTGTCCTAATAACGACATGTTTTTGATAATTTCAGTACGCCATTGCTTTGAAATGACAACGCTTGAATTATAATAAGAAAATCATCAAGTAGAGAAAGACAAATTGTGTACGCAAAAGAGATTTTCGGGCGAGAGAAGTAACGTGACTGATTTATGGACGCCAAATGTACGCTGTGTTCCATCCAGGCTATAGTCACTCGTCCGAACGGCAAATGTACGCTATGTTCATTCCAGGCTATAGTCATTCGTAACCAGTACAGGCAAACAAAATAAACTTCGAACAAACTACCAAGGCAAGGCAGGTGATAATATTTTAACGGAAAAATATAATGAAAATGTGGAAGAGATATTAAAATGATAGTTTAAAGAGGTAAAAATTTCAAAAAAATAGTTTGTGTGTCAAAGCTAAACTCAAATATCACATAAATTTCGCTGTTTGTTAAAATACGGTAAGAATATTACGTGTTAGGTGCATAGATATTATCACAATACTAGAGTCGGAATGGTATCACTAAATTTTTTTATTATTTACATTATTATTTTTGTCCGAAATGTTTGCAAAAATTTATAAAACTATAAATCTAAAGTGGACTGTAAAAAACATCCGGTTTTTTCTTTTTTTTCGCTTATACCGGTTGTCCCATTTTACGTGACACATTGAAATAACTCGAAACATACGTGTCGTGGCCAAAATGTTCCAGACAGAAAATAAATTTCTCCAATGAGTCATCTGCCCGGAGTGAGAACTATTAGATATCAGGCAGTGGCGGCTGGTGACCAGAAAAGTTGGTAGTGCACTTTAGTCACCAGCTGCCACCTCTCCAGTATGGCAGCTCAATGCATTCCGAAAAAAATGCTATTGAGCCAAGATATCATAGATGTAGATGAATAATATTGCAAAGCTGCAAAGTCTCTGAATTTAATCGCATATCTTTATTAATAGAAGTGGCTTTAAGCATAATGAGATTTAATTGGTGGACATAGCAATGAATGTATGAAGCATTGGAAAACTTTTGCTTCACAAGAGCCTGCACCTCACGTGACAAATTACTCATGACTAATGCACCATCATATGTTTGGGCTATTAATTTGTGTGGACAATTCTCTAAATGGTGACTTAACTGTTCTATGATATTCGTTGCCAAAGTCTGGGCATCATGCTTTTCTTGTGCTATAAAATCCGGAAATTTTCACCTGGTCTTCCATTAACAATGCACCTATATACTATAACCATCTGGAAAACACAGACTACATGGCTGGTGCCGTCAGCTATTACGACCAGAAACTCGGCACCCTTCACTTCGTTCCTGATTTCCTCTTGGCAGGCTTGAAGCATGCATCGGACGAGTTCATTCTGGATCGTTTTGAGGTGCGTTTAAAAACTGTTGCCTTTTCCAAATGCAATTTAATAATGACTCTAATTCTGCACTAAAATTAATGAAGACGAAAAACGCCAGGACTGGAAGATGATTCAGTCTCATCGTGTCGTCTGATGGCAAGTCCCGAAGAACCACAGGAACGAATACAATTAATTATTAGATTTAGTGTGTACCTATTATCTGTAACCTTTTGATTGTGTAATGGCACAGACTTTCTGTATCCCTGACTAATCAAGTGGCTATATCTATATTGCCTAGACTTGCCAGATTCAAAACATTATTGACATGGACCGAAGAAAGTTCGTGTTTCCTTATCATGAAGATGTTGAATGTCAATGACTCTTTGTTTAGTCCAGGAAACTCTCCTCCAAATAATAAACAAGGAAAACAAAATAAGGCGTTTTTCACAACGCAGCCACACATTCATACTTGCTGTACAGTCCCGAGTTAAATTTTATGTTGAATTGACGACTTTTCGTTTTAACTGTCTGTGAAATTGTCAAACTTGGAATCGGTTGACCTAGCCTCATGATTTCTAATTTCTTTTCAAACTTGCGTAAATTGAAGCGTTCAGAAAGCAAGGAAATTATAATCCATTATTTCACCTGTTCACTTGAGCCTCAAAACTCACTATAAAACACGCTAAACAACGGACACAACGCACAGTTACTTCGCTTGCAGCTACACGTGAAGGCGCGAAAAGCCCGCTTCGTTCGAAGGGCGGACGACTCCGGTTGTCTTCGGGAGAGATCGGACTCTGTTTCTGCGGCTGACAGGGTGGCTCGGTCGCGATGTGTATACACTCAAGGCGCCTATAGGGGAACACTGTTGCCAAGCGTTGCCCCCGCACCCCGCTCACCCCCTGAGACACGCTAGTCGGCGTTTGCAGGGCGGATGCAAACCCAGCCGCTGTCGGAGAAGTTCGGTCCACTCGGGAGCGGTCGGTGTGTAGCAGCCCGGGCGTTTCAAAAGAGATAAATGGAGCGCTACTTCTCCCCCTGCATAGAATTTCTAAACAGCAAACGGAGTTTTACAATATTATTATTCCTGGAGGTAGCGCAAACCTGCAAACCTATACAGGAGCCGCCCATGATATCAGGTAAGGCAGATGTTTCCCTTGGACATATTCATTTTGTGTATAGGATTTTTTGGTTAAGGTGCATATTTTTATTTTGCGAGTTATTTAGGTTTATTCAATTAAATGGGACTTTCGCTATATCTCCAGGCAGCCGTTTGTTTAGAAAAAGTTGCAAACAACGAGTACAAAAATTATAACCAAGTACTTAAGTTATTCCAGAATGGTATTTTCACTAAGCAGCGGAGTGTGCACAGATAGAAAACTGTTTTGAGGGTTAAGACTGTGTGCCGGAACCGGGATTCGAAACTGGGATTCTTTCCTTTCGCAAGGAAGAGCTCTACCGACTCAGCATGCTTCACTTCAGCTTTTCTTCCGCCAGTATCTCTCCTCTTATTTTACAAACTTCACAGAAGTTTCTCTGAGAAACTTGTAGGTCTAGAACTCATGGAAAAAAGAATATGGTGGAGACATGGCTTAGCCTTAGCCTTAGCCTAGGTGATGTTTCTAAAATATTATTTTCAATCTACAGCGGAGTGTGCACTGAATGAAATTTCCTGACATTAAAACAGTGTGCAAGACACGGGATTCGAACCTGGGACCTTTGCCTTTTTGTATCATATTTGTCGCTAGAAGAACAGAATGGTTTTATAAATGTTTTGGTGAACCTTGTAGAAGCTAAGGTTGTCAAACGCAATTAAATCTGCAAAATATTTTGGTATTATGTTTGTTAGCACAACTGACATTTGACATATTGATCAGATGTCAGAAGAGATTCGTTTTGTAAAAATTGATAACAGTCAAGTGGAGTAAAATAAGTACATTGTTTTCATCGGAAAGTAAACTCTTTCTAAAGTTATTTATGGCGATTTGCGTATCAGTTTCTTCCGGTGACAGGATCTGTAGGAAATTAAAATTAATTAGAAACTGATTATGGCGAAAAATGAGCAACATAAGGCTAAATAATATTGCTATGAAGTTGTAATTTCAGAGTTAGCAACTATTAAGTCTAGAAAAAAATGTTTTTATCTTCCTTCATCAGCATTCTGAAGATTTTATAGTAATGTATTGTATATAATTGTATACAATAATGTATAATACAAAATAAAAATACCATTGTATTATAAATTTTCAGTTAGATGATTAATGACTGTAATGACTTTCATTTGTACTATTCAAAATCATACTGGATAAGGATATAATATTATTGAGTTTAAAAATTTTTAATGATGAGGTGACACAGTTGATATCTGGCTCGATTTCCACTGCACTTTGTGTGTGTCAGGGTATGAATAAATCTTTGCCTCGTGAAATTTCCAGAATTGAAGAAACTAGCAGGAGAGATAAAGAATTAATTGAGGCAGAACAGAGTTAGAAGAAAGTTTGCAGTGTGTCATACAATATTATTTAATATTCTGGATTTTGTTAAATAAAATAAAATGTGTAGCTTGAAAGAAGGAATAATTTCACCGAATATGGAATTCCTGTGTTGTTCAGTATGATGTTACATGTTAGCTAAGTTTAATACTATAAGTGCGTACTCATCCAGAGGTTACTGCAAGGTGATTTAGTATAGATTCTTAAAAGAAGCACAAATATATGTAAATTTTTTGATTAAAATGTTTTTGTAGGAGCCAGGTAAGTGGAGAAGCTAGCTTCTCCTTTTTTACATCTTTGGCCCTCGCCAAGTCATTCGCCCCTTCCTGCACTGTGACGGGAACGTTTTTCATTTTGTATATATTAGTTGTATCACTGTTCAGACGAGAGTCATTGATTTCGTGTTACGTGATTTATTTTGACCTTATGAGACGCTGGCGGAAGAACATTTATTACTGGCATAGCAATACGATACGTGGTAATCACACCACTCGGCACAATACTAAATCAAATTCTGTGAATCATAAATTTGATTTGAAACAGCACACTGCATACATACGTCATGTGTCACGTCACCAGTTACAGTTCCCAGGTCGCCATTACTCGGTGACGTCGATAAAATCAGCGAATTCCGCTTTACTGCCGCAGAAGCAGAACGACTTGTGCTTAGCGCTTGCTGCGAGAGGCGGGTGTTACAGGCGGCGCGGTGTTCCGCGGGGCTCTGCTTATGGGCCGCGCTTATCAGACGCGCGTGCAGCACGCGACGGGAATGCCTGCGCAGGCAAGCGCGCGTGTATGAGCGCCCCCTGTGAGCAGAGCGCGGGTCAGCTGCACGTCTGGACTGGGCGCTTTACGACGGTTATTAGTGACGTAACACAATTATATTTTTGTAGGTATTGACGAGACTTTCGTGACCACTGGGGCGTATTTATCTCCATGAGTTAACATGATATCAAATCCCACATCTCTGAGGGGCTGCGTTCTAACGTGGAGTGTATCAACTGTTTGGAGCCAACACTCACATTCTTTGCTACCTTAATAATCTCATTCCCAGTTGTATAATACATGTCTTGTGATTGGTGGTTTTAGGTACCTTGTCTCCTGCCGAGCAGCACCCAGCAGCCTAAATACGACCACCTTAACCTGACGACCATCGCCAGCCAGAAGACCACAAGTTCTGTGAACCAGCTCTCAGCTCTACAAATCACGTGACCAACCGACCACAAATCAAAACATCTATCCACACCATAGATATTTCTTAAATTAAAATTTTAAATTAATAATTGTTACACTTTTTTCATTAATTATTTACATCATTAGGTTTGTTTTTGTTATTGACTTTACTGTAAATACAAAAATAAAATTTAATAGCAAACAGATCTATGATTAATCCCAAATGGTTTATCTGTGCCCTTGCGTCTTTCTGTCGTATTATAATATGCTCAGTGAAAGTATTGACTTCTTTACATTGTTTTCTAAAAATATACAGATTTGTGTAGGGTTTTATTGATGAAACACTTTTAAATTCTCTTATGGCCAATGTGTCTAGAGAATTTCTGTTTGTGTTATTTTGATCATACTATTGTGTAGAAGAGGAATGGGTAGCACTGAGAGATGAAATAGTGAAGGCAGCAGAGGACAAAATAGGTAGAAAGGCAAGACCTACAAAAAATCCTTGGATATCACAGGAAATACTAGATTTAATCGATGAAAGGAGAAAATATAAAAATGCAGTAAATGAAACAGGCAAAATGGAGTACAGACGATTAAAAAATGAGATTGACAGGAAGTGCAAAATGGCTAAGCAGGAGTGGCTAGAAGCCAAATGCAAATCTGTAGAAGAATGTATAAGAAGGGGAAAATTAGATACCGCCTACAGGAAAATAAAAGAGACATTTGGGGACAAGAAAAGCAACTCTACGAATATCAAGAACTCAGATGGAAAGCCGGTTCTCAGCAAAGAAGGGAAAGCTGAAAGGTGGAAAGAGTACATAGAGCAGCTCTACAAAGGAAATGAACTTACAGACAATGTGGTAGGAAGAGAAGAGGACGTAGATCAAGATGAAATAGGAGATGCTATACTGAGAGATGAATTTGATAGAGCCTTGAAAGACCTAGGTCGCAACAAGGCCCCAGGAGTAGATGACATACCCTCAGAGCTACTAAAGTCTCTGGGAGAGCCAGCCACGACAAGACTATTTGAACTGGTGTGTAGGATTTATGAGACAGGAGAAATACCCTCTGACTTTAAGAAAAATGTAATAATCCCCATTCCAAAGAAATCAGGCGCGGACAGGTGTGAAAATTACAGAACCATTAGTTTGATAAGTCATGGTTGCAAAATTTTAACACGAATTATCTACAGGAGAATGGAAAAGCTGGTAGAAGCTGACCTTGGGGAAGATCAGTTTGGATTCAGGAGGAACGTAGGAACCCGGGAGGCAATACTCACTTTACGTCTTATCTTAGAAGATAGATTAAGGAAAGGCAAACCTACATTTTTAGCTTTTGTAGATTTGGAGAAAGCATTTGACAATGTTGACTGTAATACACTCTTTCAAATTCTGAAGTCAGCAGGGGTAAAATATAGGGAAAGGAGAGTTATTTATAACTTGTACAAAAGCCAGACCGCAGTTATTAGACTCGAAGGGCATGAAAGGGAAGCATCAGTTAGGAAGGGAGTAAGCCAGGGTTGTAGCCTTTCTCCAATGTTATTCAATTTGTACATCGAGCAGGCGGTGAAGGAAAGCAAGGAAAAGTTTGGAATAGGGATTAAAGTTCAGGGGGAAGAAATAAAAACATTGCGTTTTGCTGATGACATTGTAATTCTGTCAGAGACAGCAAAGGGCCTGGAAGAGCAGTTGAATGGAATGGACAGCGTGTTGAAGAGAGCGTATAAAATGAACATTAACAAGAGCAAAACAAAAATAATGGAATGCGGTCTTAGAAAATCGGGCGATGCTGAAGGAATTAGATTAGGTAACGAAACAATGAAGGTGGTAGATGAGTTTTGTTACTTGGGTAGTAAAATAACATGTGATGGTCGCAGTACAGAGGATATAAAATGCAGAATGGCAATGGGAAGAAAAGCATTTTTGAAAAAGAGAAATTTGGTAACATCGAACAGTAATTTAAGTGTAAGAAAGTATTTTCTGAAGGCATTTGTGTGGAGTGTTGCCTTGTACGGGAGTGAAACATGGACGATAAGCAGTGCAGACAGGAAGAGAATAGAGGCTTTTGAAATGTGGTGCTGCAGAAGAATGCTGAAGATTAGGTGGGTAGATCGCATAACCAATGAAGAAGTACTGAACAGAATTGGTGAGAAAAGGAATTTTTGGCATACCCTGGCTAAAAGGAGGGATCGCTTGGTAGGACACATTCTTAGACATCGGGGAATCGTAAATTTAGCATTGGAGGGAAGTGTGTGGGGTAAAAATCGCAGAGGGAGACCAAGAGACGCGTATAGTAAGCAGATTCAAGTGGATGTGGGTTGCCGTTCTTATGAGGAGATGAAAAGGCTTGCTCAGGATAGAGTAGGGTGGAGAGCTGCATCAAACCAGTCTCCGGACTGAAGACCATAACAACAACAACAACACTATTGTGTACATTTTTAAATTTATTTTTGATACTCGATGATTGGTTTTTGCCACATAGCGAAAGATAATACGTATATAAGTCGTAGCGCGGCCTCATAAGCAACAGTGGTTTCAGCGTTGTGATGCGCATGAGCGGATGAGGTTCAAATTGTCTTCTGAACCCCCTGGAGGTAGCATATGGGTGCTCCCGAGGCACGGAGAGGCGATGAGAAACGCCGCTTTTACATTGGCGTTGGAGCTGGTAGAGACGCCAGCTCCTTGCTACTCGATCTTTGGCGGTTACGCACGAATACCCCGAAGCAAAGGCAGTAGACGCCGGCCAGAAAACACGCGACGGCAGCAGCAGCAGCAGCTCCTCTACATTGTAAGATAACAGGCTTCTTAATAGAAGCGACTTATTTTCATTTCGTGTGTGCTTTCTTTTACAGTTCTTAAATCTCTAGTGTGCTCGCGTGTTTATTTACTAAGAATCGCGTTTAGTTGTTAGTTCAGTTGTTATCTTGATTTATTAGCTCGCGTAAACAGAGTAAGTTGTAATTTGCGGCTGTTTGCTGATGATGCTGTGGTGTATGAGAGGGTGTCGTCTGTAACTGACTGTAATAGCATACAGGTTGACTTAGACAAAATTTCTAGTTGGTGCGAAGAATGGCAGCTAGCTCTCAATGTAGAAAAATGCAAGGTGATGCGCATGAGTAGAAAAAACAATCCTATAATGTTCGAATACAGCATCAGTAGTGAGCTTCTTGATGCGGTCGCGTCGTTCAAATATCTAGGCGTAACATTGCAGAGCGATATGAAATGGAACGAACATGTAAGGACAGTTGTGAGTAAGGCAGACAGCCGACTTCGGTTTATTGGGAGAATTTAGGGAAGATGTACTTCACCTGTAAAGGAGACCGCGTATAAAACGCTTGTACGACCACGTCTTGAGTATTGCTCAAGTATTTGGGACCCGCAGCAGATCGGTTTGAAGGAAGACATAGAGGCGGTTCAGAGGCGAGCAGCTAGATTTGTTACCGGTAGGTTCGACCAATGCGCGAGTGTCACGGAAATGCTCCGGCAACTCAATTGGGGATCGCTGGAAGAAAGACGACGTTCTTTTCGTGAATTTCTGTTAAGTAAATTTAGAGGACCGGAATTTGAAGCTGAGTGTAGTACGATCTTGCTGCCGCCTACTTACATTTCGCGTAAAGATCACAAAGACAAGATAAGAGAAATTAGGGCTCGTACGGAGCATATAGGCATTCTTTTTTCCTCGTTCAATTTGGGAGTGGAATAGGAAAGGAAATGCCTAGTAGTGGTACAGTGTACCCTCCGCCACGCACCTTACGGTGAATTGCGGAGTATGGATGTAGATGTATATATTTTTCAGACCCGCCGTTAATAAACAGTTTAGTGTTAGCTTCATATTTTTTGAAACTCACTGTTTATCAAACTTCTGTGTCCTCAGACATACTTACTTGGAAGTTACATAGATTTTTAGAATGGCTAGGAACTGTGACTGCTGCGAACGGATGGAGGCAGAGTTGGTGACTCTTCGCTCGCAGCTTGAGGCGGCGTTGGCTTCGCTGGCAACGCTTGAGAGTGCGGTGGGTGGGCGCCGCTGTTGTGGGCCGCTCGCGGGGGTGCAGCAGACGCCCGATCGGCCTGCGGCTGTGGCCAGCCCGCTCACTGCCCGCGAGGAGGTAGCCCCCCAATCCGTGGTGGATTGGGAGGTCTCCTCAGCGCGTGTCAGGCGGCGTAAGACTTCCCGGAGGACCGAAGTGGAAGTCTCCCCGGTTAGTCTTGCCAACAGATTCGAGGCGCTGTCTGTGTCAGAGGATGTTCCTGACGCAGATGGTGTCGCTTGTCCTGTCCTCGCCCCCCTGCCTTCAAGATCCGGGCACTCACAGAGGGTGGGTTTGCTAGTAGTTGGGAGCTCCAACGTTAGGCGGGTGATGGATCCCCTTAGGAAAATGGCTGCTAAAGAGGGGAAGAAATCCAATGTGCACTCCGTGTGCATACCGGGGGAGTCATTCCAGATGTGGAACGGGTCCTTCCGGATGCCATGAAGAGCACAGGGAGCAACCAGCTGCAGGTGGTGGCTCATGTTGGAACCAATGATGTGTGTCGCTTTGGATCGGAAGAGATCCTCTCTTGTTTTGAGCGGCTATCAGAAATGGTAAAGACTGCCAGTCTTGCTTGTAAGATGAAAGCGGAGCTCGCCATCTGCAGCATTGTCGACAGGACTGACTGCGGACCTTTGGTTCAGAGCCGAGTGGAGGGTCTGAATTAGAGGCTCAGACGGTTCTGCGACCGTATGGGCTGCAGATTCCTCGATTTACGTCAAAGGGTGGTGGGTTTTCGGGTTCCGCTAAATAGGTCAGGAGTCCACTATACTCAGGAAGCGGCTACACGGGTAGCGGGGGCTGTGTGGCGTGGACTGGACGGTTTTTTAGGTTAGAGGGCCTCGGGAATACACAAAATGGGTTTCAGTCTCAAAGGGGGCAGGTCAGACACAGGAAGAAAGCAGATCTAGAAACAATTGGTATAACAATTGTAAATTGTCGTAGATGTATTGGGAAAGTTCCAGAGCTCCAAACGCTGATAGAAAGTACTGAGGCACATATCGTTATAGGTTCTGAAAGCTGGCTGACGCCTGAGATAAGTTCGGCCGAAATTTTTTCAAAGGGCCAAATGGTCTTCAGAAAGGATAGAATAAATAAAAAAGGGGGTGGTGTGTTTATTGCTGTTACTAACGGTCTATCCTGCAGCGAAATTGAGACAGATACTTCCTGTGAGTTGGTGTGGGTAGAGGTTATGCCTGACAACTGGAAGAAATTAATAATTGGATCTTTTTATCGGCCCCCTGACTCAGACGATGCAGTTGCCGAAATGTTCAAAGAAAGCTTGAATCACATTTCAAATAGGTATCCGAAGCACACTGTTATAATCGGTGGCGACTTTAATTTACCCTCGGTATGTTGGCATAATTACGTATTCAAAACCGGCGGCAAATATAAAACATCGTCCGAACTAGTTCTGAATGCTTTTTCTGAAAACTACTTCAAACAGTTAGTTCATGAACCCACTAGAATAGTAAGTGGTTGCGAAAATACCCTTGATCTCCTAGCAACAAATACTCCTGAGCTAGTAAAGAGCATCAAAACTGATACAGGGATTAGCGAACATCGAGTGGTAGTAGCAAGACTGAATGTCGAAATTCCCAAGTGCAACAAAAATAAACGAAAAATATATCTATTCAATAAAGCAGATAAAAATTCGCTTCACGCTTTCCTGAGTAATTGCTCCAGTCCAGTAGTTACCACAACGAAATCCTGTCCCGTAATCTTGCAGAAAATCCAAAGAAATTCTGGTCATATGTGAAGTACACTAGCGGCAAAACACAAACAATACGTTCACTACGCGATAGCAATGGTAATACTACCGATGACAGTACTGCTAAGGCAGAATTACTAAACACAGCTTTCCGAAATTCGTTCACCAAAGAAGACGAAGTGAACACTGCAGTATTCAATCCAAGAACAGCTGCCAGCATGCGAAACTTAGAAGTAGATGTTCCTGGAGTAGTAAAACAACTTAAGTCACTAAACAAAAATAAATCTTCCGGGCCTGATTGTATACCAACTAGATTCCTCTCAGAGTATGCTGATGCAATAGCTCCGTACTTAGCTATAATTTATAACCGATCACTCAGCGAAAGATCAGTACCCAAAGACTGGAAAGCTGCCCAAGTTACTCCAATATTCAAGAAAGGCAATAGGAGTGATCCCCAAAATTACAGGCCTATCTCATTGGCGTCGATTTGCAGTAGGATTTTGGAACATATACTTTGTTCGAATATTATGAACTACCTCGAAGAGAACGACCTATTAACCAGTAGACAACACGGATTCAGAAACTATCACTCTTGCGAAACACAGCTTGCCCTTTATTCACATGAAGTGTTAAGTGCCATCGACAAGGGATCTCAAATCGATTCCATATTTCTGGATTTCAGGAAGGCTTTTGACACTGTACCCCACAAGCGGCTTCTTATGAAATTGCGTGCTTGTGGAATATCTCCCCAATTGTGCGGTTGGATTCACGATTTCCTATTTGAAAGAACAGTTCGTTGTAATTGATGGTAAGTCATCGAGTAAAACTGAAGTGATATCTGGCGTTCCACAGGGAAGCGTTATAGGTCCCCTACTCTTCCTCGTGTTTATAAACGATTTAGGAGACAATCTGAATAGCTCCCTTAAATTGTTCGCGGATGATGCTGTCGTTTATCGGTTAGTGAAGTCAACAGAGGATCAAAAGCAACTGCAAAGCGATTTAGACAAAATTTATGCATGGTGCGAAAATTGGCAATTGACACTAAATAAAGAAAAGTGTGAAGTAATACACATGGCCACAAAAAGAAATCCGCAAAACTTCAATTACGCGATAAATCAGTCAAACCTTAAGGTCGTAAATTCTACCAAATACCTAGGAGCTACAATTACGAACAACTTTGACTGGAGAGAACACATAGAAAATATTGTGGGGAAGGCGAACCAAACGTTACGTTTCATCGGCAGAACGCTTCGAAGATGCACCAGCTCCACCAAAGAGACTGGCTACATCACACTTGTGCGTTCTCTCCTGGAGTACTGTTGCCCCTTGTGGGACTCTCACCAGGTGGGATTGACGGAAGACATTGAGAAGGTCCAGAGAAGGGCAGCTCGTTTTGTTCTATCATGTTACGGGGGGAAAGCGTCACGGAAATGTTGCACGAATTGGGGTGGAAATCATTAAAAGAAAGACGTTATTCATTGCGGCGTGATCTGTTTGCGAAGTTACAATCACCGACTTTTAGTTCTGAATGTGAAAATATTTTGCTAGCACCCACCTACTTAGGGAGCAATGACCATCCCAATAAAATGAGAGAAATCAGATCGAAAACGGATCGATTTAGTTGTTCTTTCTTCCCGTGCGCTATTAGAGAATGGAACGGTAGAGAAAAGTTATGAAAGTGGTTAATAAACCCTCTGTCAGGCACTTGAATGTAATTTGCAGAGTATCTATGTAGATTTAGACAATGGAGCTACTGCGCACCACACCTTGCGCATGGGCAAATCCTTCATGAAGGTAACATCCGCCCTTCATATTTGTTTTCGGCACATTGAAGATTTAACAAAAACACGCTGGTAAAATATAACTATCAGTTAAAGACGCATCAGCTGTGAAAACCTTCAAAAGATCTTATCATGGATAATAATGAAGTCACTACTATCTAGCAAGAACAGTCGTGTGGTTAGCGCCCTCGCGCTGCGGTGTCAGAGGTAGTGGGTTTGAGCCTGACTGCGCGCATTTTTTTAAAACAAGTCTTCTTTTTAACAGATACGCGAACAACAATGTCTTTTATTGTTACTTACCAAATATATTATGACGTTTTTTGCAAATGTGCCGCGATTTTGAGGATAAATGTTCTGCCAAATTGTATCTTTTGACGCCAAACGTCCGGGGGAGGGGGGGGGGTCCAATATCAAGTTTAGGACCCCGGTTCGGAAATATCGTAGATGCGGCACTGAAAGAAGTGAACCCACAGTCATGTCAAGCACCAGTCGCCACTGACCACAAATCTACTGCAGGACAGTTGTGACTGGCAGACCAGGCATAAGGTAGACTGTATTAGCATACACAACAGTAAATGTGTGGGTGCGTAGACTTTCCCAGCGTGATAACAGATAATGTTCTTCTCGGGTCTGCAGCCGGATAGCATCGTCAACTTGACACAATATTTCGACAAACCAACTGCCTACCCTCTTCAAATGAGTACGCCAAATATACTTACTGTTATCACCGATTAAGTGCATTCGGCGCACTCACCTGAAGATGGCAACCAGTTGGTCTGTCGAAATATTATGTCAAGTTGACGATGTTATCCGGCTGCAGATCCAAGAAGAATATTATGAGCAGTTAATGTGCATTAAATCTGTTGCTTAACTTTTCATGAAGTCGAACGTAATATGGATAAGCCTTCCTAGGGTAACAGACGTCCACAAACATAAATGGACTTTAGCTTACTTTAGACAATAGGAGACTTCTGTCTGCATTGGATGTTCCTGCCTAACTACTTATCATGAGAAATATCATAGTTGTCTAATAAAGCTGGAGTTATGACGAAAGTGCTCTCCAAGAACTGGACAAATTTCACGAACTATTGTGAACTGACTGATTTGCACGAACTGCGCTGACGGGTAGCTGTATGCTTCCTTTATGCAATCACCTTAGGGGATGCTGATGTTTCTAAACTTCTAGTAGGGTGTAGAAATTTTCTTAACTTGTAGCTGATGCGACGCTGGTACCACCACAGCGGGTTCGCGAATACATACGTACATGCAGGCGGTCGTTTCATGATCACGAGTGGTGTTTTATGTTGGCAAGAGGTCCGGACAGTCGTGAGGTAGGGCGCGTACCATGATGATGACAATGGGGAGGAAGCAGAATGCAGCAGGTAGAGTGGAGAGATTGCTAGCTGTGAAGGACTACGCGACCCCATCCGTGCCCCGGCACATTCCTTTAAGTTTATTGGATCCATCATGGTGAAAATGTGTTAAAGGAAATTGAGCCAAAAGCTGTAATGTTTTTTAATCATTTATATTGCAACGAGCTTTGGCCTTATACTGAAGCGATATCTGTTGTGTGGTCTACTGTTTTATGTAACAACAGCCGGTACAGAAATAAGCTTGTAGATGTTGGATCATTACTCTAAAAACCTCACTGATTGACAGAAAAATCTATTCACAGAATAAAAACAAATGTTTAACTCTTTTCAGGGTTGAAGCAGGGTAACAGGAAGGCTCAAAGTAACAAATATTATAAGCTCGGCTAGATTATTCCGGCCACTGCTCGTGGGTCTGGTGGCCAAATGACTGGGCCCGACCAGTAAACGCGGCTGGTTAAGTGCGTATCATAGAGGCCGCTGCTCCCTGTGGCAGCTGTGGGCTCCGCCGCGCGTCTTGTCGTGATTGGCGTGTGTTGCCGCTCCTTCTAAACTCGCATTCTGGCGTTGCTGTGTTGTTTGGTCTGCAGTCGATGCGATAAGACTGCAAAATGTCTATGCCCTAAACCAAATGATGTCATAGGCCTATTCAGCTGGTATTGTGCATTCCTGAACAAAAGCACAGGAATTCACGATGTAAAGCACGTGTTATTAGATCGGGTTGGGTGAATTGAGATGTGCAGATATGCGGGAAATGGAGAGCACAAGGAGGGGGGTGGATCGGCAGACTCTTCCTAACAACTACTGAAATGTGTTCTACAAGAGATCTGGCCTCTTCACAATCAAATACCCACCAAAATATAATGAAAAATGGAGAATCTAACTACTGACTACTGTTAAGTTAAAAATCTACTTAATATATATCCCAAAAAGAATCAGTATCAGGATAAGATCCATTAATTGACGAAAATAACAGTTGTCAGAACTTTTAAAAATGTCAAACAATTTCAGATTAGAGCATATGAATAAATACAAACATTGCACTAATAAATGACTGGTAAATTCCGATTATAACTGTCCTTTTGGACAGCGGCAAATAACTCACGACACGAAGGAGACCAAGGTAGCGTGCGATAATTACGAGAGGTTTCCCCACAAAATGATGTTAGGAAAATCGTGAAAAGGAAGAATCCTAACTCTCGCCCAGAGAAGCAGTTGCAAGCAGTACTCAACCAAATACTGCAGTAGCCGGCGTCGCTGGAACCAGGGAGGTGGCGGCAGTGCTTTCGAGTGCTGCAAATCGCGATCCGATCGAAAGAAAAATCTTCTCAACACAGAAGCGTGAATGCCCTACTCTCAGCCTCTATGTCCACGGTAAGCACACAGTGTCTAACGAAGCCACAGGCTCGGCTATGTCTCGCCAAATCAGACTATGTACACTAGACACAAGATTGTCGAGAGCGCAGTTAACACCAGAGCTAGGAATAACCTTAACAGCGCATCGATGCTGCTGATTCAAACTGGCTGAGCCTGTTCACGCCTATATGATACTCAGGTCGATAGACAAGTTTCAGACGGTGTCTGAAAAGTGAATTTGAAACTCCATCAAGCGCAATAAGCGGAAAAAACGCGAGGCTACCCCCCTCACTAGAAAGCAAGAGCCAATCGCTCTCTAGGTGCCAATTTTGCTGCGATGCGTGGACACGGCGCCAAGATAGCTCAGTGCAGTGCAATGACGAGCGTTCCCAGGCAACACGCCCACAAAGCCGTTTGTGCTGAAAGTATTCCTCCGCGGGTCGGTCACTGCCCTGAAGCTAACGCTACGTCTTTGTGTGGCCCTGCCGTTCCCCACCCCTGGTGCGCGCCACTCCGGCCCCTTGCTCCCTGGTCAGAGGGCCCTGCCTCACGTAGTCAGGTAACAACGCAAAAGGGTCCGCTGACCGCCACCTGAAAGTTTCTTGCTCGTCCTTCTCTCTTACAAAATTTACGTCTGCTGCGAAAGTTATGTGTTTTACCATATGATCTAAGAGATGTTACTGAATGTGTCTGAACTTGTTCTACCTGAATACCTTTGCACAACGTTATGTTAATCTGACTGCGTATTTTTTAACTGTGTTCTATGTGAATGTAAAGGTGTTGCAAAACCTATCTGACTGCATAATGTTTATTATAACGAGACACAAAATTTCGTAACAAAGTTAACTGTCTGAAAATTACTGGTACCAAAAATCACAATTCTGGGTTTACAAACTTGTTTCAGACTGAACTAACAATCTTTAACGGAATGTAACGAACACAATATTTATCAATGCAATCTGACTAGGGCAAACACTTGTTAACCTGAACACTGTATGAACTGTCCTACCCTGAAATCTGTAAATCATACTGAACTGAAAGCTTGACATTTTTTTAGCCACACTGCTTAAATTTGCGCAACACCAAACTGCTTCCTGCTGTACTAACTACTGCGATACTAACTACAGAAAACATCTATGGCACTTTTAATAAAAATGTGAGGAGGGATAAACTAGTAATCTGTTTAAGAAACTCGAACTAATTATTGAAAATGAAATATCTGGTTTATTTTCTAAGTGATGTAACTTCATGAAATTACTAGAAATGTCACGTTTTGGATTTTAAAATCTTTCAGAGAAAAATATAACTTAGATATTTAATCTACCTATAAAATTATTTTTAAACAACGATAAACTTTTCTTTACTGTTAATAAATTTAACTCCATTTACACAAACAATGTTACAACAATACCATATTTCAAGAACACTACCCATGAAATTCCTGTTTCACAAAAAACGCAATCTCAAAACTGAACTATTACAATAAATACTTTCCTAAAAGAGAAAAGGGACCCTAGCATGAATCGTGAGACCACAAGCTAATAGCAAGATCTTTCCCGACCGTTTCTGTTACCATCAGTTCAGCCTAACAATGCAAAGTTGTGCCACAGAAACATGCCAAGTATTTCATGATAAACTTTACCTTATAAAAGATTAAAAAGACCGTTTCTCCAACGTGACCTATTACTTTCGTCTCCATATCTTAAACAAACAGCTCGGCTCAGTATTCAAGACTCAAAATCTCATCTCCTCGGCTATCCCGCCGGAACGACAACTGCACACAACCACGGTCCCCACGCTTCTGCAATCTCATCGGCGCGCCTAGCAAAGTCTGCACTCTCAATAATCACAACCCTACTTCCCGGCAACAATACTATCACCGTCTCCAATATCGATAGTACTGCCATCGAAAAATAAGCCTGCAACCAAAGATAAACGACTCATGCCTGACTAGCTTGACACTGGTCTCAAATTCGCAGTACATTTGAATATGAAATGTATACTCTTCCATAGCAGGTATCTTACACACCGAGCGGCCCTCTAAATTTGTAATATATATGGGTGCCTTCCCCGAAGTCTCAGTCTCTGTCTCACTTGGACATTTTCCAATGACACTATTTGAGTAGGCTCCCAACACTGTCTAAAAGGAAAGGCAACCTTCGTTTGGTTTAGGAGCATGGAAGTGGCTTCGGTATGAGGCCGATTCCGGGCGCAAAAAATTATTTAGACTGGTCCTGACGACAGCAAAGGTGGAGGTGCCGGGGTTCATCGAGGTCCATTGGTTCCAGGGCAATGCCACTGATGCTGCGTGCCGTGAAGTCAAAGAAGGCGAGAGCTGCTGCAGCGCGGCTCCGGTAATGTTCTGAAAGCGAAGAACTAGGGGCAGTACCACAAGGGCGGAGCAGAAGGCGATGGCGCTTCAGCACACCCTGCGGGATGAACATTGTTTTATCAAACACAACCAAATATCGTCCCCCTCTCCCAGTCGCCATGTCCTTTAAATGACGTGAAGCAGAGGCACCAGCGTTAAATCGACCGTGGGAGGTCGGGAGGAAGACATGCGCTGCGTTGGGGGCAAAAAGTGGAGCAAGGTGTGGCGGTAGCGATCGCAGAGTAATTCCGCCGTAGGCGGGCCCTCGCGTGGCTGGGATCGGTAGGAGGACAGAAGCGCTATAGAAATTAGTCGCGCGTGTGTGCAGAGAGGAGCATTTTGATCTGCACTTTGAAACATTGAGCTTCGTCGCTCTACTGACAATTGAGCGGTGCTGATGCAATGTGCTGGCTGCTGAGGCAGGACAAAAGTATTGGAACTCAGCGCAAAGAAACTGTGGGCCATTTTCAATGCCACCAGTAATCATTCTGTGCAAAAAATATTAACAGATTTCTCTTCTTCAGAAATACTTTTCTTACCAATGCCATTTTGTATTCTCTGTCTCAACCATAATATTTTACCTCCTAAACACCACAACTCATCTCCTGCTTTGTCTCATAACCTACTCTAATTGACTCAGAATCACCTGAGTTTCTTTACTACATTCCATTACCCTTGTTTCGCTATTATTCATCTTACTCTTATTGTCTCGTTTAAAGAGGCGGCCCATCCCGTTCAGTTGCTCTTACAGGCGCTTTGTTGTCTGCGACAGAATGTTGTCATAGCAAACACAAAGTTAATATTTCTCCTCCTCCCGAAATTAATACCCTACCCAAATTTTTCCTGTGTTTCCGTAAGAGGTTGCTCAGTGTATACATTCAGTATAGTTGGAGAAATGCTACAATCCTCACATCCATTACAATCACTACGTCCATTTTTAGCCCATCACCTATTCTTACTACCTTTATTCTAAGGTCTCCTCAACGCAGTCGTCGTATGTTTATATTGCATCAGAACACAGATTCTTATATTGTCTATAAGCGTCACTCAAACTGCACTGATATGTCAACAACCGCACATGAGCAGCGTCAGTGCGTCAGAGTGGATAAAGTGGACAAGTAATTCCACTCATAACACCTGGAAAGAAGTACACTGCCTGTTTTGACTGGTATTTCTAGAAGACCCATGTCGAATCGACGTTTAACGATTGGGACAAGTGGGAGAACAGCCTGGTGATCTACTGCACAGTATGCAACGACGAATCAGTGCTAGAGGCCATGTTGACGAGTATTAGCAGTAGTGGTGCAAGTTCAAAAAAAAAAAAAAATAAAAAAAAAAAAATAAAAAATAAAAAATAAAAAAAAAATTGTAAATCTATCGGAACCAAACTGCGTGGTCATCAGTCCGTAGCTTACAAACTACTTAAACTAAGGTAAACTAACCTAAGGACAACACACACACCCATGCCCCAGGGAGGACTCAGACCTCCGACGGCGAGAAACCGCGCGCTTCGCAGCGAGGCGCCTTAGGCCGATCGGCTACTCCACCACCGCAGGTGCAAGCTCCAATCTGAAAAAAAAAAAAAAAATAAATCAAAATATCTAGGAAACTTGTCAAGTTATAATTTTCATGAGCAATAAAGAAAGCTGGAATGTTGCTTTTTATATTTCTATACAATTTTAATGCAAAAGTCCATAAAACTCTAGAATTGTGGTGAGGCAACCATTTTTTTGATGTATGTATATAACTTTTCGTTCCCTTTATTTACCGTTTCTACTTTCATAAATTTGAAGGGTGTATTCAAGCCAGCATTGTAATAAATGTTTGTTCGATTCTACAATAGATATCTCCTAAGATGAGTCGTAAGGTCACACCTATACTACTAAATAAAAACTTGAACAGTAGCTATATGACCCAACATTTCGACAAAACTTTGCTGTGAATCAGATAAGACAGTTTTTCGAAAGTAAATGAAAGAATTCATTCAAACTTTTGCACGGAGAAAATAGGTAAATAAAATCAATACCCTGCTGTGTGAGAGCTACCCGCTCTCATCTCTGTCACTTTCTCTCTCTCTCTATCTCTCTCTCTCTCTCTCTCTCTCTCTCTCTCTCTCTCTCTCTCTCTCCGGACGAGGTGACTGAGGCTCCAGTCAGGGTCAGCACGGCCACTACGGTCGGGGGTTCGAATCCCCCCTCGGGCCTGGATATTTGTGCCGTCTTTAGTCTTAGCTAGTTCATAAGTAGTTTGTAAGTTTAGGGACTGATGACCCCGTAGTTAAGTCCCATAAGTTGTACAAACATTTGAACATTTCTCTCTCTCTCTCTCTCTCTCTCTCTCTCTCACACACACACACACACACACACACACGTGTTAAATCTCCCATATGACCTCGATTACAACAGTACCCATGGCAACTACTGTATGGTGCTCAGGAATGACTGCCAGTAGTTCTCGAGGTGACTGCTCTTAAAGGAACACGCATTACCTTGCTCTTTTGTTCTTCGCCTGACTGGAGGCAACTAGAGGCCGCGTGCAGCTAAATTGGGAAGGCGTGTCCCCTGTGCTTGTGGACGGAGCGACTGCCGGGAGAACGGCGGCTTCGGCACGCGACGGAGGTGCGCGGGCGCCGTCTCGTCGTGTCTGGCTGTGGGGTGGGAGACCCGTGGCGGTGGCGGTAGCGGCGGCGTGCCACAGTAGCAGCGGAGGCCGCCACTTGCCGTGCTGCCTCTCGTGGCCACTGTCTGCTCCACTCACACTGACGGCGCACTGCGGACGCAGGACTGTCGGATGACCAGATGTCCCGTACTTTACGGAATCGTCCTGTTCTCCCGACCAAATACGCTGCTCGAAACGATTAGGGGATCAGCTGAGATATCGTACAAAAAATACATATGCTAACTTATTTTATTCAGATATTGGTTACGATTGTAATTTGTGTGTGATACAGTACGATGTTTTGCTGTCTCATCTCTTAAGGTTTGCATGTCGTTTACTTAGAGAGAGGCATCATGGGGCTACCATACCCATCTCCGACGACAGCAGTTCCCTCCCCTCTCCCAATGTGGTTTCCGATCTTCCTTCTCTGCCGATGATCAGCTCCTTCGCCTCACCCACCTCGTCTCCGTCCAGCTAAACTGCCATCGCTCAGCTATCTTCATCTTCCTCGCTATTTAGAAAGCCTATCACCATGTATGGTATTCTGGTCTCCATTTCAAGCTCCAGCCCTTCCTATTAATTATGTCTGCCTCACTGCTTTCTTCCTCACCCACCACCCTTTCATGTCACTGTCAGCAACTCCAACTCCCGTTTGTTCTACCCCCCTTCCAGGCTGCTCCAAGACTCAGTCCTCTCTCCCCCCTTTACCTCATCTACTACGTCAGTATGCCCCAACCCCGGCCTCCCATCCACCTCCTGCAATATGCTGTGATACCGTCTTCCTGGCCCTCGCCTCCTCCCTTGCCCGTTGCCAGTACTTGATCCAGTCTCTCCTAGTTCCCTGCATGGTGCAACCAGTGGCTCCTTTTCGTCAATCCCAATAAATTGCAGGCAAGTCACACCACGCCTTCCTTCCGCCTCCACGACTTCTACCTTACCCTCCACGATTGTCCTATTCTCCACACTCTCACCCTAAAATACCTTCGCCTCACCCATCATCGATCCTCTCCTGGAACTCTCACCTCTTCAGTGTCCATAAGGAAGCCATGAGCCGTCTCAACCTCCTCAAAGTTCTCACTGGCCGGACGTGGACTCAGCCACTCCACTATCCTGTACACATCCCTCATGCGTCCTGTCCTTTGTAGCTTCCACCCCGCCTGGGTTTCCGCTCCCCCTACCTATTACAAGACCCTCCAAATCATTGAGCGCCACGCCTTCCACCTCGCCTACAGTATGACTCTCCTCCCTGGTGCAGATACTCTATGACCTCCTCCCATTCCCTCACCTCCTGCAGTACCTTGAATACATCTGGATCCTTTACATCAACCACAAAATAGATTCTCGCAACCCTTTGGTCTACCCCATCCTCAACAATCCTGGGCCTCTGCCTCGCCTCCACCAGTGAATCCCACCCTCTTTCCCTCCACCTGCGCACGTTCCATATCCTCTCCCAGGGGAACTTCCGCCACCTCCCCCTACCGGTGCCGCCTTCATTCCTGAAATATATCCCTCAAACCAACCCTGATCCCCTCCCCACGGATGCAGCGCCCCTCTCTCCCCTCTCCTTTCTCACCGTTCCGCTATCTTCCCTCCCCGCCCTGGAGTCCTGACGCTCCTTCCCCAACCTCTCCCACCCCTTTCTCTCGTGCTTACCACACTCCCCCTCCCTTCCAATGTGGCGTCCTCAGTGACGTCGTTTTAAACAGTGTCTTCAGTACTTCAGAGTGTTTTAATCAGTGTGTCCACCGCCCACGCCAGCCGCGGTGGCCAGTCACGGTCTGCACGGCCACTACGGTCGGGGGTTCGAATCCCCCATCGGGCATGGATATTTGTGCCGTCCTTAGTGTTAGCTAGTTCATAAGTAGTTTGTAAGTTTAGGGACTGATGATCCCGTAGTTAAGTCCTATAAGCTACACAAACATTTGAACATTTTTGAACCACCGCCCACGGACAAGTGACGCCGCCGTATGTTTTAACCACTGTCTCCGAGTGTCTCTTCGTGTGTCCAGTGTCTGATTTCTCACTGTGTTTTTATTGCTACCATGTAACACGGATTTTAACTGACTACATGTTTTTATCTTCTGTCTACTGTATATGTTCGTTAGTTACTTCTACATGTCAAAGATTTTAAAACTCCACATTTTAACACCATGTCATTGTTGTTTTAATCTCATCATGTCCATTGTTTTATAAATTCTCTCGGCTAAAATGCAGCGTTTAAGCTACTTCCAGCCTGCTGACTGTATGTTTGTAAAGTTAGCATGAAAATAACGATAAAGGAAAAAAGGGGGCTACCAGAACAACGAAAAATTCATTCCTGTAGCTCTCTAATATGGTGTGTGATCTGCTCAGATGGACACTACAGTTACATACTTGGATAGAATTACGTTATCAATCACCTCTTGAGGGATGTTTGGCCATTCCTGCATGATGACAATACCTGCCGTGAGAGGTGCTGTTCTGGCTGCAGTTCGTCGCATTAAGCTTCCTGTCTCGACTGTCTATTAACTGGCGATAACGGCCATTTCTTTCTGATGAAACCCATGCACGAACTTGTCCTTGCCTCCTTTCAACGGTTCCTTGTCTGGAATCGCGCCCAGCTTCTGGAAATTACAATGTGAGGCACTCCAATAGCAACAGCAGCCTTTCTCCGCTTCCAGCCTTCCTTCGGCTCTGCAAGCCATACCTTCGGGTAAGCCACGCTGTTCTTGCATTGCACTACCTGTTCACTACACTATCTAAACCCAGCTGCTTGTGTAATTCGTTTTGTAAACACAAGTCAGCACCAGTTCCCTCTGCAGCAACTTTCTGTCATTACCATTATCTCGGTTGCCGTAATGTTGTTGCCTCTACTGTGTACAACTGTCAGAAACACGTCGAACCATTTCCGTTCATTCTGTCGATGAACATAGATATCTCAACTGATGCCCTTATTGTTTTGAGCAGTGTAGATATGAGACTTGTGTTGTACCGTTTTTCATCAACTGTCCCATTTATTTTGAAATACGTGTTTAAATAATGTATACCGTAATCAAATGGATAACAAATTTTGTCATAATTAAACAAAGAAAATAAGTTTTAACTAAAAGTGAATGAGGGAAGACTTTTTAATTTCTTTCGTTGGTTTACGAAACAGCGCCTGCATTGTGATCCGTGAAAACTTGTACTATTGTGGATCGACACGTGGTGCCAGAATACTACTTGAGCTATTGATCTATAAATGTGATTATTCCATGTACTTCACAAACACTGTTTAGACAATAAAGGTTAAGTGAAATGTAATATTGTGAGAGGATGTACTAGTTTTTCTTTCAGCTAGTGCACTTGGACAAAGCAGAGGCTAGAGAGCGGCATCAAGCGAGACTCCGAACTGGAGACTACAACAACAACTTTAACAATCTGCTTCAGAATAACACTCACTCATAACATGAACGGCGGTCAGAGTCGATTCCATCCGAAACTCAGCATTCATCAACTGGCACCAGTAGATGGCGGAATGTTGTAGACGCACTAACAACTGGAAGAATTGCGTGAACGGTGCAGCTGCAGCACAAATGTGTCTTTTACGGTGCTCGCGTGTGGGTTACTGTGTACTATTTGTACTGTATTCACACGCAGAGAATGGCTTACATGAATGTGGAATGTGGCCCAAATATAATGGAAAATGATGGAACATGTGGAAGTTTAATACGAAATCTAGGTCGAGGACAGAGTGTGGCAATAATTCATGAATTTAATCAAGATAAAACAGAAATACATTGTTATATTCGATACATAAAACAATTTTGAAGGAATGAAAAAACGTCATCCTGAAGGTTGCTGTTGAAGCAGTACACGAGATACGCAACAACAGAAACAATCCAGTCAAAGAGAATGCGAAGTATCTCAACGCAAGTAGTCGAGAAGACAACAGCTTAGAACTAAACTACATAACTGGCCATTAAAATTGCTACACCAAGAAGAAATGCAGATGATAAACGGGTATTCATTGTCCGAATACATTCTGCTAGAAATGACAAGTGATTACATTTTCACTCAATTTGGGTGCATAGATCCTGAGAAATCAGTACCCAGAACAACCATCTCTGGCATAACGCCTGGGCATTGAGTCAAACAGAGCTTGGAAAGCGGGTACAGGTAGAGATGCCCATGCAGCTTCAACACGATACCACTGTTCATCAAGAGTAGTGCCTGGCGTATTGTGACGAGCCAGTTGCTCGGCCACCATTGACCAGAAGTTTTCAACTGGTGTGAGATCTCGAGAATGTGCTGGCCAGGGCTGCAATCGAACATTTTCCGTATCCAGAAAGGCCCGTACAGGACCTGCAACTTTCGGTCGTGCATTATTCTGCTGAAATGTAGGGTTTCGCAGGGATCGATTTAAGGACAGAGCCACGGATTGTAACACATCTGAAATTTAACGGCCATTGTTCAAAGTGCGCCGATGCGAACAAGGGGTGACTGAGACGTGTAACCAAGGGCACTCCATACCATCACGCCGGGCGATATGCCAGTATGGCGATGAGGAATACACGCTTCGAATGTGCGTTCACCGTGATGTCGCCAAACACGGATGCGACCATCATGATGTTGTAAACAGAACCAGGATGCATCCGAAAATATGACTTTTGCCATTCGTGCACCCAGGTTCGTCGTTGCGTACACCATCGCAGCCGCTCTTGTCTGTGATGCAGCAGCAAGGGTAACCGCAGCCATCGTCTCCGAGCTGATAGTCCATGTTTCTGCAAACTTCGTCGAACTGTTCGTGCAGATGGTTGTTGTCTGGCAAACGTCCCATCTGTTGACTCAGGGATCGAGACGTAGCTGCACAATCCGTTACATCCATGCGGACAAGATGCCTGTCATCTCGACTGTTAGTGATACGAGCCCGTTGGGATCCAGCACCGCGTTCCGTATTGCCCTCCTGAATCTACCGATTCCATATTCTGCTTACAGTCATTGTATCCCGACCAACGTAAGCAGCAATGTCGCGAAACGATAAACCGTAATCGCGATAGGCTACAATCCGATCTTTATGAAAGTCGGAAACGTGATGGTACGCATTTCTCCTTCTTACACGAGGCAACACAACAACATTTCACCAGGTAACGCCGGTCAACTGCTGTTTGTGTGTGAGAAATCGGTTGGAAACTTTCCTCATGTCAGCACGTTGTAGGTGTCACCACTGGCGCCAACCTTGTGTGAATGCTCTGAAAAGCTAATCATTTGCATACCACAGCATCTTCTTCCTGTCGGTTAAATTTTGCGTCTGTAGCACGTCATCTTCGTGATGTAGCAATTTTAATTGCCAGGAGTATATATATAGGCGGTGTCGGTTCTTCCGGACATGCCCGAAAGAACAGACGCCTGCAGTTATTATCTGTTCATATTTACGGAATGTATGACATTAAATGCGAATGGGTAAAGCTGAAATATGTACTCAGCCGGGATTCGAACCCGGGTCTCATAAATGACGGAATTACTCAAGCACGCCTCCCGTCACATACAAATTCTCAACTCTACCCTGCCCACTAGAACTCAAACTTTGTAGTTTCTTTGTAAACTAATTCCCGTAAGAGTAAGGGACTAAGAGTGTCTGCGCTCTGAAGAAAGCAAATTTTATAAGTTGTATACATGTGATGTCCTGTTCGTTCAGGCGTACCGGACCGTGGCCGCCAGTTCCTGCAACTGGAAATCACTGCAATCGTTTCGGCGTTCCGGATCGGACCAACTAGGAACACCTGTATTCATGGCACAGAGGGGTCAGTTGGTGCACAAAAACCAGCACCTGCAAAACGTCTGTAATTATGGAACGATAGTCTTCGTAACATGTTACTTACTATTATGCCAAATTAACCTCCATACGGTTGCTAATCTACAGTGTGAATGACGAAGACATGCAAATATTTTCATATGGTCTTCTATAGGTAAAACTAACGAAAAAAGTTCTCATAAACTTAGCTCCACAAATTTTTAGTTGCGGAGCTATGGCTAATATAAGATTTTGATTGAAATTTAGGAAACTTATTAATCTCAAACCATCGCAAAACTGTACGAGTAAAACACGATTTCCATTTATTTATTTATTTTTCGATCTGGTTAATCTAATAAAACATGTCCCAGACGTGTATTTGCAGTAGTTTTCCAGAAATTCCAGAGAATCAAAGAAATAATTTGTAATTTATTAACTAATTGGCTCATTTTTTTATATTTCATGTAATTGCAAAAAGTTTTCAACAGAAGTTGTAGAGAATTTAATTTTGGAAAATGATGACAATACATTTAACTAACACTGTATGAATGTGCCATATAATCTGCTTTCATTAGTCATAGCACACGTGAATTAATGTTAAAGAGTTACCATCTTGTTTTACTTAGTTAATTGTTTTTATTATGTTCAAAATGTTCAAATGTTTGTAAACCTTATGGGACTTAACTGCGGGGTCATCAGTCGCTAAACTTACAACATACTTAAGAACTAACTTATATTAAAGACAACACAAAGATCCATGCCGGAGGGAGGATTCGAACCTCCGACGCGGGAGGCCGCGCGATCCGCAACGTGCCGCTCTAGACCGCTCGGCTACTCCCGCGCGGCTTGTTATTATGTTCATTCACTGAACATAAGAGAAAAGTTGTTCGTTTCAACGTTAGCAAATGACTAAACCACTCACTAGTGATTGTCAACATTCGTTATGGAAAGTAAACAAATTTACTTGTATAATCTCTGGAATTTACTTTCATTATTTCGGGAATTTCTAAAAAGTTACTGCAAATACACCATATCAATAACAACAAAACAAATAGACATCCTGCTTTGCTGTAGTCTCGTACAGTTTTGCGATGGATTCACATTAGCGAGGTTGTTACAGTTCAGGTAAAATCTTGAACTAGACGTAAATCCGTAACTAAACATTTGCGAACTTATGTTTATAGGAACATTTTTCTTTAGTTTTAGTTGTAGAATAACATTTCAAAATATTTGCATGTATTCGTGAATCACTCTGTACATTTGACATTTAACGTAATGTAAGGTCTTTTCTGGAATTTGTGAAAGTCTCCATTTCACTTAAAAATGTCCCAGGACTGAGTTACGGAAAATTACACAAATTAATTACACAAAGATTTTGTAACTGAATCCATAAAGATACTGCCACTGGGAATGTGTGTATGTTAGAACCATGTTTATTGCACTGTTTATACAATATGTTTTCGAATATACAGGGTGTTTCACTATTTGTTTGCCTCTGTAACTTATAAAATAATAGGCGACGGGAAATTTTAATGCGGTAGGTCAATACAAGAAATGTTACACTTTCTGCGGAGCTATGAACATAGTTTATTGTATCATTTTCCCAAGAGTTACAGCACAAAGATACAATTTTTTTAAATGAAACAATAGTTTTTTTCTATCGTGCATGGGAATCGTTGAAACTAGCTGCGTCTAAATCAATTTAAACTACATTCCTATCACTGTTAGTTTGGGAGTTACAACCCTTCAAAGTTTCAGGGGCAGATACCACACGCTGTACATAATACATGGCTGTGTGGTGGGGTTGGGGCGCCATAGTCCTCATTCATGGCCCACAAGGTCGCCCGATCTAACACCAGTAACTTTCTTTTTGTGGGGATATCTAAAGGATCGTGTTTATGTCACTGAGCCCACATCCCCAGATGATCTAAAACGGCGCATCGTGGACGAATGTCGCTCCGTCACACCGGTGATGTTACATCTCGTCCGCAGATCCTTTCGACGGCGCATTGCATTATGCATTGAGGAACATGGACATACATTTGAACATCTCATGTAAATCATCTTCCCACCGCCGTAACATCCATCACCCACCACACAGCCATGTATTATGTACAGCGTGTGGTATCTGCCCCTGAAACTTTGAAGGGTTGTAGCTCCCAAACTAACAGTGATAGGAATGTAGTTTAAATTGATTTGGACGCACCTGGTTTCAAAGATTCCAATGCACGATGGAAAAAACTATTGTTCCATTTAAAAAGTTATATCTCTATGCTGTAACTCTTCGGAAAATGATACAATAATCTATGTTCATAGCTCCGCAGAAAATGTAACATTTCTTGTGTTGACCTACCGCATTAAAATTTCCCGTCATCTATTATTTTATAAGTTACAGAGGCAAACACACTTAGTGAAACACCCTGTATATGGTGGGCAGTGACAGAGTCATTTCAGAGCCATGTCAACGTTTTTTTTACCTCAGACTGGCTTTTGTTCACGGCGTTATCCGGGTGTATCATTTTACATCTATATCCATCCTCCTGTACCCTACTCTCCGACCATTTCAGATTATTTTTCATACTACTTACTCCTTGTGACGTCATTTCTCCTGAATTATTTGCGCAAAAGTAAGTTTTTAAGTTGTAGGGTGGAATATTACGAAAATTTACGAGTAAAGTGTATCGACTACCGTTAGTAGTAAAGACGTAATAAATCGAAAATTTAATGTTTTGAAGCGGTTTTTATTAACCTAATTACTTATGATCTCATAACTCATGTACTATGTGTCGTATTCTGACATAGTATCTAGGGTAAATTCAACGGTATGTGAGTATAGTATTCGTAAAATGTCTCTCGAATACAATTAGTCGTGTAAAAGTAATAAATTGTAATCTCTTGCAGAATACTGCAGTTTTACCGCGGAAAAGTATTAAGCGATAAAGTGCTTTCATTTTGAAATAGTGTATCAATAAATTATCGCTACGCGTCGCACGATGGAGCAGTTTCTAGTGAGTAATTGTATTTTACGTTATATCTCAGGAATTATGTGTCGAAGGTTGTTTTTACCGCGTCCCCCATAGAGATTGTTTCCTAACTGTAAAGAATGTTTGTAGCAAATTTCGATGAAATCATTCCATTAATTTGTGAGGAAATGTAGAACCTCTTTGCATGACGTGACAGCTTTTTGCGAAGTCCATTACCTATGACGTCATATCTCTTGTATTACGCGACGCAGGCGCTTTTCCCCCCACGGCAATTGTTTCCTGATGTTAAAGAATATTTTCGTTAAGTTTCGTTGATATTTTATCGTGACGTGACAGTTTCTCTTGTATTGTTTTTGCCGTCACATATCCTGAAATATGTATCGTAGGTGGTTGTAATCTACTCGGAGGTTATTTCCTACTTTTAAGGAATATGTGTACCACGTTTGGTTGATATCAGACCAGCAGATCAGGGACAGAGGTGGATTTTATAAACAGAGATACATGCATTTTATAATATGTATTGATTCTGAAGCAATCTTAATTAAAACAGTAACTTTGTGGAGCAATGGTGTAAGTTCTGAAGAAGTTATGCAAACGCTACCAAATGAATTACAACGTTAAATATGCATATCGGTGAGTATCTGTTCACTTTTTACGAGTTTGTACGTTTTCAGTGCAGTCGCTGCTAGTGTCAAATGCAGCAGCAGTTGGCTGTTAGAGCGCCTTGTCGTTTGAATCGTTATTTTATTGCTTGCTCCGTACATTTTACAACCCGCCCTCAACTCGCAAAAGCGATGACGCGACAGTCTGACGCTTCGTTTGTTTCATTTTTTTCATAGAAACGGACCCAGCAAGCGAGAAGACAACACGGAACTACTGTGTACATCAGACGTAGCAGCGCGACATGTAAACATGACCTTTGCGCCTTCCACCTGCGCTAACTGACCGGAAACAGCGTGTTTTCTTATCTGTACCTATCCTAGAGTCACGATACATATAGTGGAACCGGGACAGCCGCTGGTCAAGAGTATGAAGGAAGTGCGATACCAACAGCCGTATACATAATAGAAATACTTATTGTTCCAATACCGGTTTCGGTATTCCATTGTTGTTTTTGGTTACCACTGAGAGATAGAATTCCACGAAACCAGTTTCGATATCCCTACTATTATGCTCCGCTATAGGGAGCTGAAGATGGCATAATGGAATGCCGAAACTGTAATGAAACAATACATATTTCTATTATACTTCCTCCATAATAAATAAGTGGAAGGTCCGGGCTATATGGCGGATGCTCAAGCTACTCCTACTACGGTCGGGGGTTCGAATCCTCCCTCGGGCATGAATATTTGTTCCGTCCTTACTATTAGTTAGTTCATAAGTAGTTTGTAAGTTTAGGGATAGATGACCCCGTAGTTAAGTCCCATAAGCTATACAAACATTTGAACGATACACATCAGTTCAAATATTCAAATTTCTGTAAATCTATGCGACTTAACTGCTTGGTTATTATTCCCTAGCTTACTGAAACTAAGTTAAACTAACCTAAGGACAATACACACATCCATGCCCGAGGAAGGATTCGAACCTACGACGCGGGAAGCCGCGTGATCCGTAACATGACGCTCCACACCGCTCGACTACTCCCCCGCGGCTACCCGTCAGTGTTAATGGCTTTTCCATGTTCTAGGAATTCGATGAGTATTGGACCTCGGACGTCGGAAAAGACATTAACCATGAACGTTTCTGCTGAGGGCTCAGCCTTGAATTTTTTAGGGGGCTGCGACGATGTATGCTTCGCGTCCCTAGATGTCGCATTACGTTATCCCAAAGCGGCATTTTCAAATTTCAACCTGTTTGGTTGTTAAGACGTTTCGTACCTTTTCATTTGAAAAACCCTCGTGTATAAGTTTCATTGTCCTCCTCGTATAACTAACTTTACTAATAGGTACTTCAGTTTTCGTCTTCGTGTACTTAAATAATGATTACGATGGAAACTTATGATGTAATCAATAAATACTTCATCAATTTTATCTGCCCACAACGGTAATTATACATGTTGGTCAGCCTTACTAATAGTACTGCAACAATGAATAGGACAGGAGAAACAGGCACCAGTTTAAAATAATGACTATTATTATTTATTTAGTTATCCCGTTTAGCTGTATGCACGCGTATGATGCCTGTTTGTAGGTCATGGCAAATGGAACCAGCAATATGCGCACTCGATAAACGATGCAGTTCTGCAGATGGATGCTGAGCAACATGATTCTTCTGTATTCAACTAAAACTGTTAAGATCACCGAAAGTATCACATGCAACTGGAAATTTAGCTTTCATCCAGGCATACTTATTGAATATGGGTGTACTGAACTGATTGTGGATGATTGCATAAAGGTTGCGACTGTGGGGTTCAATATTAATGTTGTCGAGTAAACCTCAATCACAAAAACGTTTAATCTTTTACGGAACATTGTTCCCATTGAAAAATAAATCGTGATCAAAAGATTTCTTAATAATGTAATAATTGCAACTGCGTAGATCACAATATATTTTATTGTCATGACCGGTTTCGACCATCATCAGATGATGTCGTTGTGAGTAGCTGGCCCATCTCTTGACGAGGAACATTGCATCAGTGTTCCTCCTCAAGAGATTGGCCAGCTACTCACAAGGACATCATCTGAGGATGGTCGAAACCGCTAATGATTATAAAATGTTATGATATTGAGATCTACGCAGTTGTAATTATTATATTTTAGAAAAACGTTTACCGAAAATTTTCACTGTCGCAAACAGTATTCATTTACAGGTTGAAAAAGGCACATTGCGCCAGATGGATTGGTTGTTGCTTTAATGTATTTACCTGGATTTCAAATGTTTCTAAATTTGATTCCATTTTCAGAAAGGTTGTGCTCAACGACCACACAATAATGAAAAAACCAATTGTAATATGCAGCACTGGTCGTTACTAGAAGCATCTAGTAACGAGCAATGCTGCATACAACATTTGCTTTATTCAATGTTGGTAAAGCATAGGACTAAACTGCAGTGGTAAGCAGTCCCTAAATTTACAAACTACTGATACTAACTTATGCTAATGACAACCTATAGACATCCATGCCCGAAGGAGGACTCGAACCTCTAACGGTATAGTAGCCAAACACTCCGCCTCAAGGGGCATAGAGCGCATGGCCATATCTGCACGGCCATGTAGAATTACGAACAGATCCTGCTAATGGAGTGAAATTAATCCAGAACTAGACAACATTTTGTTCCAACATGGCGAGAGAGGCTGTTGTCTTGCCATTGTTCAACAATAGACCTGTCCACTTTCCCTGATTTTGAAACTTTTATGTATACATTCGGAGGATAGTTCATGTTCTTTTGCACAAGGGCGTGAAATACACACAGACACAAAATGTCCACTTGCAGATCGCTATATCAATAGCACACAAATGCAACAGAGGCAGAATATCTTTACTACTGGCAAGAATATTTGCTGCCACACACATGGATCACCTGCAACTGTCGGTCTTGTTGTGGCGTAAAGTCAGCGCCACACGCAGATGTAAGAGAACGGTCGTGGAGAAGGCAGCGATCGACCGTAAGGCAATCGCAAGCAGACGCTGCACATCCTGGAGGAAGTAACCGAAGATGCGTGCCCTCTACAAGCGGCTGTATCTAGGCCGACATACGTCTGGTCGCCCCGTTAGTTACTAGAAAGCTACGAAGTCAGAAATAGGAAAGTACTTAGAACGCGGCTACGAACTTAGCAGTCAGTAGGTCTCAGCGTAGCTAGAATCATACGGAAGAGGGCAGACCCGAACTGGGCAACTTTTAATGGCCATTAGAAGGGTACTCTGGAAAGGTCTTAATCACACACTCGGACTGGGCAACTTCCGCTCGCAGGTAGCAGCACGGTCCGACCCAAGGCGTTCCTGGCCCTCACTCAGCACATCAGTCCTGTGAATGACACCAGCTCGCTGACATCTGTGTAGAATCACACAGTGTTTCGTTTTGTACTTCAGTTTAGTCATGGAAGCGAATAATACGGCAGAAAGTCACGATTTGCAACCTTTTATTAGTGATCGTGGTATTTCACATTTGATCTGTGACGGTTATAAATTCAAACCTTACACAAGAATTGTAGCAACGGAAGAACATGGATGGCGGTGTGCTGTAAAGTTATTTACAGTAGGCAGCGAACACACATTTTCGCGTTGGGAAGGCACTCACGACCACGCACGAAAAATACAGGCCATTGGCTGCATTACAAACAACTACATTGAATAAAAGATGCAGTATTTCCTCTAATGTTTGGACAGTAGATTACACTTCCTTGCGGAGGACGACTAATTTTTGCGAAAGCTTTCATTCCCGATTTAGTGCTTCATGTGAATCTTCTCAAACCTACATCTTCCAGTTTGTGAAAAGTCTGAAGCATCAACAAGCTGATACTTATATAAGAGTCAACTCAGCAAAAAATAATGTCACCATCCAAACGGACTCAAAAACCAAGAAAGGGCACGCTTTCCTGCAACAGACATTACAATTACTTAGGAATTGTAAAATTTGCAAATTAGACTTTGTAATGTGCGTTTCATACCAAGTAGCCGTGAGCAGAATATGAGCCAAACTAAATGTATTTGTTTTCTGAAAATATTTCTGTATGCGAAATTTGTAATGAAATCTTTCTATTTGTATATAATTTGTCTGTTTTTTATATCTTATTCCTTGGCACAGTTTTCACACTATTCCTTAAGAACTCTATAAATAGGGGCAGAGGTTGCACACTTGGTAAGTTCAGATTTGGAAGCATTTTGTGAGATTGTGCAGTCGGTCTGCCAGGAGCAGGTAAAAGTTGACCAGTTCCTGCGTGCCATTAAGAGGCACTTTGGGGACAGTTGCCCATTTCGAGTCTTCCGTTTATCACCAACAGGTAGAAGTTGCCCAACTTGGACGAGCCCACGGAAGACACTGCGGGAAGCAAGAAGAGAGAAGAAAGAGACATGTGTTCTAAAGTTGAAGTCAATAAAACTTGTAATACTGATCTCTATAGAAATGTTTTAGCTTACCATCGATACCTGCACCATTACCTTTCCTGACAACTACACTGGGACGAATACTTATCTAATGACAAAAAGAATGAAACAACAAAAGGCGACGAGGTCACAACAGGTCTGTTATTCAACAGTGAGCACAGGTACCTAAAACGTGCGTTACTACCATGTAGTGGACCAGTTATGCCTATGTACCAAACATAGGGTCAATGCTCGCGAGGCAGACAGCGAATGTACGTTGTTAGTGACATTCGTGGCTCTAGCGCTTCTAGACGTGTGTGGTCGGTGTTTATGAGTATTCCTGGCGCGCTCCCTCACCAGTGTGTACGCAGCACGCACTGAGCGGCAGTCTGCCGTGAGCCGCGGCGGCGTGTGGACACAGCTCTCCTGCGCGCCTGTACCTGCCAGGCACTCCAGGCGGCGCGGGGCGGCCCCACCCCACACCACACAGCGCCATACCAGGTTCTCCGGAGGCACTCCCGATCGGCTTCTCCAAGGCCGTATTTCACGTCGAGTGTTTCACTCGTGCAGACGAAAGAACGTTTCTGCAGCAGCAGAATACTGATATAAGCTGTTTCTGTTCTGGCTTTTCCAACCATTATTCTCAATTGTATTTGAGCCCCCTATGAGGAGGGTTCCGGTAGCTCCTGATGACGTCGGCTGTGAGTTGACTGTGGTAGGTCGCATCATAGACATTGTGTGGAGAAGTGTGCCACTTTTATTAGAGAAGTTGTATGATTTGCTGCCGCATTTCAGCATTTAAATGAGGGCGCCAAATTCGTTTTATTTGCATTATATACAGGGTGTTTTACTAAGTGTGTTTGCCTCTGTAACTTATAAAACAATAGGTGACGCGAAATTTTAATGCGGTACGTCAACAGAAGAAATGTTCCACTTTCTGCGGAGCTATTAACATAGTTTATTGTATCATTTTTCAAAGAGTTACACCACAAAAATATAGTTTTTTTAATGGGCAATAGTTTTTTCTATCATGTATTGGATTCATTTAAACCAGCTGCGTCCAAATCAATTTAAACTACATTCCTATCACTGTCACAACCCTTCAAAGTTCCGGGGGCGGAGGCTGCGATAACGTAGCTGACTGGCCGAGTGGCTATCCCCTGGGGCACGGCCCGCTGTCTCATGACCACCAGCCAGTCAGCTATTGTTCCATTTAAAAAAATTGTATATTTGTGCTGTAACTCTTTGGAAAATGATACAATAAACTATGTTCATAGCTCCGCAGAAAGTGTAACATTTGTAATTAATTTTTGAGGAGGGCGGGAAGGAGCTGTAAGAAATTAAGAAATGAGCAGAAAGTCACACTTTTCTCAGTTGTGAGCATGACGTGCTTGTAAATTAGGGGGTGGGGGGTGGGGGTTGTCAATTATCTCATTCCTGTAACACACTAAGCTACTGTACAAGAACTGCACACACCCTGTATATCGACACTAGTCGACGCACAAGGGATCTATAAACGCTTAACCTAATGATAAATGACCCTCGGTCGATGTACTGTTCTTCTACATGAATATTATAGTCGAAATTTATACAGTTATCCCTCCATAACTACTCCAAAATAAGGCCAGCAGAAGGTGTTCTACTTGAATCACAACAATCCTTAGAGTTTTAAAATATATTTAACTTACTACAAATCGCAAAAAGGTTGACAATATTAATCCAACACGTGGGATTTATGGTTACAATATTCAGCTAGAGCGCCGCGCTGGAGTAGCCGAGAGGTCTAAAGCGTCTCGCTGCGGAGCGCGCGGTTGCTCGCCGTGGAGGTTCGAGCATGGGGCATGGGGCATGGGTGTGTGTGCTGTCCTTAGGTTAGTTTACATAGGTTTAAGTAGTTTGTAAGCTACGGACTGATAGCCACGCAGTTTGGTCCGATAGATTTACAAACATTTGAACATTTGATCAGCTAGAGTATGGCACAGATAACAAGAGATGGGATGATTTAAAGCCATGCTGACTGTATCTCAGCTCATAGAGAACCGTATCCTTACATAGCACATCTTTCTGTTTCCAGAGGTTCATTGCCACAAACATCAAGATGTTGTCAATATAAATTACAGTACTCCTTAAGTAATGTATTTTGTATACCTAAAGCTGATGATGATCCACAACATCGAAACACGCCGCTATTAAATAGTTTTAACACTTAAATCATAGTTGTGGCTGGTATCGGAAATTTCAAGCAACCTTTTAATAAACTACGTAACTTATTCCTTATCGATTCAAGACTGACACGCACCGTAATTGATGTATATGACTGTGACACTGCCGACCTAATTACTTCTACCAAGTAGGATTGTGAAGCTCAAACAACAGAACTGATCCTGCCGTGTTTTACATTAAACTGGCGAAATGAAATTTAGTGCCTGATAGCAGTCGTGAGTACGTCACCTTTTTGAATCTGATGTAGAGCAGCGATAGGCACCAAAGTACGAAGTCTTACTAATGGACTGTTGTTACCAACAAGTGTACAAGCGGCCACGTTCAGAGCGGCGTCTAGGTTGCTCTCAGGATGGCGCGTTGACTCAAAGAAAGGACGCGATTGCCCCCAGAGTTCGTTCATTTCGACCGCTTTCCACGTTCCTCCGCTTCAACCAAGTGTAGCGCGCGCGCAAAAATAGCAAATGACCAATGCCTATATTTTGTGATCTCTCAAAGGCCTTTAATTGTGTAACTCATGGAATTCTTTTAGATAAGCTAAATCATTACTGTTTGAGTACTTAACAGGAAGAATGCAGAAAGTTGATATAAGTGGTTCATGCAACGTCTAAACATCAGCTTATTTCTCAAACTGGGGTGGGGGGAGGGGGCTATCAAGAATGAGGTCCCACAGAGTTCGGTCTTAGGTCCTTTACTGTTCCTCATATATGTTAATGACTTATCGTTCTATATTGATGAAGATGCAAAGTTAGTTCTTTTTGCTGATGATTACATGTATAGTAATCACATCCAAAAAACAAGAACTATGTGATGCAATTGTAAATAATGATTTTTACAAAATTATTAAGTGGTTCTTAGCAAACGAACTCTCTTTAAATTTTGATAAAAGACAACATATACAGTTCCGTACAGTAAATGGCACAACTTCAGCAATAAATATAGATTTTGAACATATAGATTGTGCACTGAGGAGAGATTAAATTGGAAGCAGCACATTGGTGGTCTGATGAAACGTCTGAGTTCAGCTACATATGATATTACGGTTATTGCAAATTTTGGCGATAAGAATCTCAGTAAATTACCTTACTATGTCTATTTTCATTCACTGCTTCTGTATGGCATCATTTTCTGTGGGAATTCATCATTGAGTAAAAAGGTATTCGTTGCACAGAAACGTGTAATCAGAGTAATTGCTGGAGCCCAGCCTACCCACGTTCATCCTCGAGTCAGCTATTTAAGACTCTAGGCATCATCACAGTAACTTCACAGTATATATATATATATATATATATATATATATATATATATATTGACTTATGAAATTCGTTGTTAATAATCCAACCCAGTTCAAAAGAAATAGCAGCGTGCATAGTTATAACACCAGGAGAAAGGATGATCTTCGCTATGCAGGGTTAAATCTGACTTTGGTACAGAAAGGGCTGAATTACGCTGCTACAAAAGTCTTTGGTCACCTACCAAACAACATCAAAAGTCTGACAGATAGCCAACTAGCATTTAAGAATAAATTAAAAGAAATTCTGAATGACAACTTCTTCTACTCACTGGATGAAGTTTTAGATATAAATGAGTAAAACATAACATAAATAAATAAATAAATAAAATAAACTTAAAAACGTTGTGTCCTGATATATTTTGTGTACAGTAATATTTTGTACAGACAGCTTTTATTAACTTGACACGTTCCACATCATTACGAAGTGTCGTATTCATGATTTATGGATCAAGTATTCATCTAATCTTTGTTGTTGCCGAAGCAACGAAAATCAAGTACGCTCTTTTATGTTACTCAAATGTCGCACCAAAGCGTCTATGATCAAGAGCCAATCACACCGCTTCTTTCATGTGTCACCGAACTTCCCCCACATGAACTGACGTCAAGCCAATCGGCATCCTGATACGGCTATTATTGTGAAGTGCCAATGCTTTTGATATTCGTAGATCTAATGCATATTTTGTTGAACCCGATGAAGAAGGAACATTCGTGACTTCAGCAGTGTTGAGCCGCATTCTTCGCGAAATGTCTGAAGCACTGTCATTGATTGAAGGGCAGAAAGACATTGTGGGGATAGAAACGACTTTAGGCAGACTGTGGAATGCAGTGTGGAGGGGTTTCAGTACCTTGTCGGGTATTTATCTCATCGGTAGAGACAGAACAAAAGGACATTATCCATTCCAACACAAGAGCTAATGTCAATCTCGAAAGAAAAGTATGTCTGGTTACACATGATTTCTAGAGTTCATACTACTTGTGCCATTAGAATCATAGCCAGAGATAAAAGCTAATACGAGCTGATTCTTGTTCAATTTAATGGCAGAGACAGGAAAATCATTACTAAGCTGTCTGCATAGTGTGATGAGCGGTTCTCCAATATCCACATCGGGGTAATTAAAATTTACGCTAGACTTTGCATATTTATTCGTTTGCGTTGGCTTTCATTAAAAGACACAGCACGTTGAAAAAGGAAAGAAATAGCATATGTCATCACAATAATCCGTTCAGTACCTGGTCTAACTTTTTTTGTACATTAATATTGAGTATGTAGTTACGAACAGTTTTGACAGATCCATTGTATATAGAGTATAGCTTTGTGGAATTTAATCACGGCTTCACAGGACTGACTATGTGAATGTTTTGACATATTTATAATACTGCCTCGCAGCTTCACTGAAGAAAAGAAACGGTAATTAAACTTGATTCTCACTAATATAATCGTAATTTTCAGACAATATGCTCTTAATTAAATTTTGTTCAGTAAAATTAATACTTTCTGGTTTACATAACAATTCACATTTCAACTCAGTGTGATAGTGATATGATATTTTACCGATAGGCTACGATATAACTCAGAAGTTGTAACTATAATATTTTGGTAGTACAAAAGCAGTTTAGACACCTAAACGCTGGCAGAAAAAAAATCTTTCACAAAAACTTGACGTAACTGTCTGCTCGTGAGCAGCTTCTCCCACGCTGACGTCACTACGCCAGCCAATTGCAGAGTAGAGAGCTTACTGCCCAAGCTTATTATTTACTAACCTTGGGCAACGCTATTATAGAAATAGTCTCTCATTGACACCCTTTACTGAGACTTCTTCAGATTATTATTCGGTATTAATTTATGTAAACAAAGCCATAACTAAATTAATGTGAACGGTTCGGCAACGTTCCACCCCGCCGAAAACGCGCACAGCCTCCAGGCGCTGCTACAACTGCATTTCCGGCAGCCACAGCATGCGGTTCGTGCCGTAACGTGGACAGCTATACGTGATTGGCTGCTCGATTAACAACTGAGTAGTGTAGCATAAATGTGTGATAACGCTTGAACACTGTACGATATTTTTATCAGTTTGTGCGTGCAAGTATTTGAAACAATTCTTTGATTCAAGCGACTGTAAACTGAAGTGCAACGATTGAGTCGAATTGCAATCACTGCGCAGGTTGCTATTTTCCTGCAATAGGTCTCGTGTTAACTCTTTATTTGGCAATGTTGCTCTCGAGCATCAAAACTGTGCTCGTTTTCTGCGTCATGTTTCAAGCTACGTCCTCGGATGGACCGTGGGGTTTGCAACGAAAATTTAAGCTCTCAGTACGGCGATACTGCGTTGTCTTTTGAGACAAGTTTCACAAATCCTTAACAGCCTCTGGAACCATTCATGACCGGTGTAATACTATCTTTATATTTTGCGGCTCCATGTTGTTCGTATACAAGTAAAACTACTTGTAAACTGTAAGAGGGGGACTTGAAGGTGATTGTTATGCAAATGTGTCATAAAATTCTTGTCTGACACATTGTACATTCTTGTTTATTGGGAAAATGAGACGTGGCAAACCACTATGTAATGGACCAGCAGTCCAGTAGAAGAAGGAAACAGCACCTGCTGTACCACTGAATGATGGACGATTTCATGGATTTGGCAACTTGCCAGATTATGGGCCGAAAGGGAAATGTAGGCTGTTTCTTAAGGGTTACTTGGCTGTGAAATGTGGATCTCGTGGGACTGTTCAGTGCTTTGTGGCATGAAAGGAACAGTTTTGACACAGACGTTGAAAAACGACCGTCTGTCGTCTTCCATATATTTCTTATAAAATTGTAATTTATTTGATGTCGCTAGATTAGCATTTTGTTAAAACTAGAACCCCACTCTTTTCGAGGCATGAGGAATAGTATTTTTATTTCATGTTTTAAAATATTAGTTTCTGAAATGTTAGTTAATATTGCAAGGATTTTGTTATTTTAATAATTTATTTTGGTGGTTACGAATGTGGCAATAAGTACGGCTTCTCCGCTACACTACTGTCCCTGCGAGAATGTGTACTTATTTAACTTTTAAGTGGATGTGCGAGAATCTAATGGCTGTCTGAATGTGGGTAGTGATAGCTCGCTTTGCATGGTTCTCTCTGGCTCAGAGTCGATAATTAGTCATTACCAATCCCTGCTGCTGATGCGACCAAAGAGGTCTCTACACCCTTTTGTTACAAGCCAGTCGCATAGCCCTCTCCAGGGCGAGTTAAACGATCTTCTCTCCGCACCACTGCTGGGTTTTGCCAGTTTCCGATAGGTTTCGCGCCTCCTGGCCAGTCAGTCATCACTTTGTGCTCGGACCGCAGTGAGGTAAGGTTGGTTCTGCTATTGTGTCTGCGGAGATGGTAGCGATTCGTTGTCTAGCATATTTAACTTGGACTTTGGAACTTAGATTCATTTTTCGGAATATTTTTTTCGATCATGCGCGGAAATGTGTTCTAGTTTTTCAATCCAGTGATTTCCAACAAATAAAGGCAGTGCGTGTGTTACTAGTTGCAATTTGATAATGGCCTGGTATATTCAAACCTTTTGTGATTATGTGGCATTGTACGAACTTCTTGTAAATTCTTTCTAGCATAGTGGAGCCCGATTTCTAACGGATGATATGTTCCTTTTTGTACAGTGCATGTGAAATCTTTCTTATCGTTTCCTCCTGTGAGTGATATGTGTTCCACATAGTTGGTTCTTAGAACAAAGCTTTCAGTTTCTACTATTGTTTGTTCCATGTCCATAAGGCAAGTAACTATGCATGTATCCTTCTGATTTCCCCTAACATTTCGCGATCTTCTCTCCCCGCCTATTTTTAATTTTGCTGTTTCTTCTCCAAACTTGTAATGTGCACTCAGTGTCAGTAATTCACTCCATGCCTTGTACAACCTCCTTCAATAGCTTGCTTATGAAATTCTATGTAATTCTAAGGGTTGCATGCCTTAGTTTTTGTTCTCACTTTTCCGTCTTTGTAATTATTTCCATTTTTTTCTGGTTTTTGAGACCGGACTTCATCCGTCTCTAGCGCGTGTAGCTGCATTTCAGTAGCTTTCTTATGAAATTCTACGCAGTTCTAGGGGTTGCATGCCGTAGTTCATTTTCTTTATTTTTCGAAAATTGAATATATACATTTTTATCGGTTTTCGGAAACACGTGCGTCTGAACTCTGACTTCAGGGATTTGCAGCTAGTCACCTAAATTCACGCCACTTCTCATAAACCTGTGCCTAGATAGTTTACTCTCAGATTGCAACTAAAGAGTCCGCCGTGATTTTATGTAATGAATCCGATTTTTAACCACTTCACCCTCAGTGGAGGGCGATCATGTAACTTAGCCGTGTGTCTAATCTAGATGCAACTATACTCACACACCATCTCTAATCAGGCACGACGGACCAGAGCCATCTTCGCAGTTTTAGTGTATATTGTGTTGTGTGGTACCGCCGGGTTTGCTGAATTTCGCCTACGATAGCGGCGCCTGCTTCTGCCCTGTTTCAGCACACTGATTTTGGTGAGTTTCGCTGTTGCATTGCGTGTGTGAGAGCGAGTGATTGTCGTTTGTAAATCCTCCATCCAGTAGCGTTAAGTTCCGTGTAATTTATGAAATTCGATACTGGGCACCGTCAGTATTAGACTATGTATATGAGATGTATTTTTATTGTATTAACAAAATTGGTTCCCCATTTTGCTTGTGTTTGAACTGTATAAACACGTTAAGTTCAGTATAATTTCGACTTGCCTATTAATTGTAGTTTTCGAGCACCTTCCCCTTTTATTTAATATTGTTTTTCATCAGTGCTGAGAACAAGCTCAGTTGAAAATATTTTATGTTAAGTTCCGTTGCGGCATAAATGTTTTTCTTAGCCCTCTTTATGAAATAACTGTAATTGTGGTGGTTTGTTTATTAATTCCCGTGTGTAATTTCGTGTGAGCTGCTACGTATATTGGCCACTGTATCGCTAACTTCCTGTTATTAGAGTAATTTGAACCAAGTCAGTTCTCAATTTGGGCCAGGGAACAAGGTTTTTGCAGCAGGGAGTAGCCGGTAGTTCACACGGAAAAATGTTCAAATGTTTGTTAAGCTTATGGGACTTAACTACGGGATCATCAGTCCCTAAACTTACAAACTACTTCTTTACTACCTTATACTAAGGACGGCACAAATATCCATGCCCGAGGGGAGATTCGAATCCCCGACCGTAGTGGCCGTGCAGACCGTGACTGGAGCGCCTCAGTCCCCTCGGCCACCGCGGCCGGCATAGTTCACACGGACCATTTGCTAATTTTATTGCTGAAATTAACCTTTTTTTATTACAGTAAACTCTTATTTGGACACCTCCTCCCAGAATTAAGCTTTTAATTACGTACAGTGGCCAAGTTGTAACCTCTCGCATTCCCAAGTCATTGTTTAACAGCTGAAGAACGGTGATGTGACTCAAGTTCAACTCGTCCCCAATAATTCTGACTGTCAGGCGACGATCCGAACAAACAAGATACTGGACTCTGACGACACTTTCTGCGGTTTTTGCAATTGCCGGCCTTCCACTGCAAGGTTCATTGTCAGTCGCTCCATCCTCCTATAAATGTCTTAAACCTTCGAAGGACCTAAAACCTTGACAAAACAGTATCTGAGTAAGCTTTCTGCAGCTTTTCGAATGTTTCCGTTGCAACCTCTGCAAGTCTGAAGCACAGCTGGATGACACACCATTGCTCGCACTTGTTGGCACTCATTGCAGAACACATATATCATAGCTCCATTTGCATAACCCACCACCTCTCTCCGGCTCCCTCTGCCCGCCGCCCCAATTTGTAAGTGTTGAGAGATGGCGGCCCATCTCTCATCTTTATTAACTGTGTTTATCGTTCGTGTAATGATATAAAGTGACCAGTACATGCATTATTCTATTGCTGTCGGGAATGCAGAGCAGGGAAGACTTTTGCTGAAGCGTGAAACAGCTGACTTTGTCTTGATGGGGGAGAGCGGAATTCCGGTGGAGACGGCCGTTACAGCACTCTCTACCTGGGACCAGTGGTGTGCCCTGGGGGCCGCGCCGTAGGGGTCCCGATAGCAAGGTGCCTCGGTGCTCTGGCCGAGCAGCAGGTTGTAAATGTGTTAGCCTACCGTCCCAAACTGAGGAGGAGGAGGAGGAGGAGTATTGTCTGTGCTTTTAGAACCACTCCTTCCGATGTTAGAAAAAGATAGCTGGCCCCTCCGCTGGGACAAGCGCACAGAATCTTGTCTGATAAAAAAGGAAGACGACACTGAAAGTGGCTGTTTTTTCTAGAAGCTTGGTTTGCGCTTCTACGATGACGGTATGAACCGTTCGTGAAGAATCGAGCCAAAACTGTTGTGGAATGGGTAGCCGACTCTGATTGGCTGATGTTCAAAGCGCCAGCTTTTTAAAATCGGCGGTCGTTTAGTGAAATTTTAGTGTCCGGAGTTTGAGAACTCGATGCTGATTGGTTTTTCCGAAAAAAATGGGTTTTCGCGGGGTCTTTCAAGGCAGACGCAGTATCGTGGCCTTCGTGCTTTGTTCCGCTGGAGTACGGACGCGTGTTCTCTTAGTGGACGGGGCCAAGCGGTCTGCGTCGCACCAGTCACGGTCTGCACGGCCACTACGGTCGGGGGTTCGAATCCCCTCTCGGGCATGGACATTTGTGCCGTCCTTAGTACAACCTAGTTCATAAGTAGTTTGTAAGTTTAGGGACTGATGACCCCGTAGTTGTCCCATAAGCTCTACAAACATTTGAACATTTTTTTAGTGGACGGACTCGGAGATTTTGCTTATTGAGCCGATACTTGGACGGGTGAACTTGTATAAGTTTCAGGGTACACACTGAGATTTGTACTTGAGCTGAAAGTCCTTGTTTTCTGTTTGGATAAGGTCAGGCAGCCAATACTAGTGCACCGAGGTACTAGTTACGATGTACTCAACTTATGGAGTCATCTAGGCCTTCAGTACTTGAGCGTACTTGTCTGCGCTAACTGAAGTGGCCCTGACTTGGCAGAACTGCTTGAGATCGTAGGCACTGCCGAGCACACAGAGGCTGATAGGAGGGAGTACTGTTCCCGAGTAACACAACGTGCTTTTTTATTTCGTGGTCGCGGAAATGTTCAGCTTACATCCGCCCTGCGCCCACGCCACTGCACCGCAGCGTCGTCACACGCAAGTCGTCAGTTTGGTAATGTATGGCAAAGTGCTCGCCAGCAACAAATAGCCATTGCATCAGGTTCTGCATAATAGTGGGATTGTATAGTTAGGAAAATCAGCCCTGCACTGATATTCCAGTTCAATTATTCCGTTACGAATATTGTATCAATTCATGATAGGATTTTTTTTGACTTGTCAGTCGGTGTTAAATTCAAGTTTCATAATGATCAGTGTAACATCATAATCATTTAGATTATTCTTTCATATTTGATGGTAATTGTAAACTTGGATGTTCAATCTAGTTTGTGCTTTGTATTGGATTTTCAATGTGAGTATTTTTTTCTGCTCAACGGTAATAATAAACATATTGTGAGAAAAGGAAGGATGTTTTTCTAACATTAACAGTTATCAGATCCTAGCTACCTTATTAGATTTGTGGAGGGGAGAAATTATTAATATATATTTCATGCCGCTTGCAGGAAGTGGAAGAGAGATTGTTAATTAGTATTGAATCAGTGCCATATTCTATCAATCAAATAATTTTTAATATCATGATTTATTATCACAGTTATTAATTCAGGGTCAGCCGCTCCTGTCTCTCATTCATATCCCCACCATACATATTAAGCGTCCGCTGCCAGTTTCCATTCCCCTTGTTTTTATTTTTTATTTTTTATTTTTTTTAACTCCACACGTGTCTCGATAACTCTCGATGGGGACGTTAAAAGTGTGTGTGATCGCTGCAGTGGACATAAGGATATGTCAGTATGTACGACATACTTTTACTGTAATAAAAATGTGTAGAAATAGACTTCGATGTCTGTCCATTTGTAGGAGGCTGTCATTCCTGTCGCACTATGAACTATCGTTTGACCCTTGTTGCAGAAGGTGCACCATTCAAATCGATAATATGTTAATGTAAGGCTATTTTGATGTATGCCAGGTTGAGAGCTTGTTTAAACATACGGGTACTTTATGACTGCTTGAACGATAGAGAGTAATTATGTCCAATCGTGTGGAGTTGAATGTAATTTGGTAATTTGTCAGTTTGAATTTTGTGTAGGGTTATTCCGAGATAAGACAGGTTGAAATCATGTTTTAGGCAAGGGGTATATTGACAAATGTTTGATCACACAGGCTAATATTTTCCAAGTGAATGTGCGGAGCAGAATACTTAGTTTCTAAGAGTACTATGGAAGACTGAGAGCTTGTTTCAAGAGACGGTCACATTGAGAGTGTGATCAATGAGGGTTAATAATTTCCAAGCATACAGAGTTAACTGTAACTCGTTAAGTTGCGGGTTTTTATTTTGAAGTGTGAGGTTATTCCGAGACGAGTTAGGTTGAGAACTTGTTTAATCAGAGCGTACGTTGACAATTTTTTGATCCACACGTTTCTTTTAAATTCGAACCCCGAATCCAAATCCGAAAATTTGTAGTTCTAATTTCAAAATTGCCTAAATAGTAACATATTTTTGTTAAGGCGGGTCCACACGCAACGATCTGTCCGCACACACCTCGCAAATCTTTGCGTGTGGACAGTAGATTTGCGCAGATATGAGATTTTTGCAAACCTGGAATTTGGAGGTTTCAGCAAAATTGCTGGAATCGGTGGGTTCAAATCACTTCTGCGAGACACGTTGGAACGTGTGGACAGCAGATCGCTGCAAATTTGAGTCAGTGTATACGTTTTTCGTCTTGTGTGTGCACAAATGAACCGGAATGGCTGATATACGTCTGTGATCTTGACTGCCGCCATTTATTGATATTCATCAAAACCGTACTTAATTGTTGTAAGGGAAAAGTATAGAATATTGTTATGGAGACAAATGAAGCAGCTGTGTACAATACTCTCAACGCGAAATTACCATTAGTTGATACTGCCGCTAACAGGGAATCTGTTATTAAAATAATAAATAAATAAATAAAATTCGTTCTGAACTGGACATCGTAAAGAATTTTCGAAAGCTTCAAAATCACTTCGATCTGTTGTACGAGGATACGAAGTTTACAGATCAAGTTTATGGTATATTAATAGCCACTGCCTAGACTATTTCGTCAGGAATTTCCATTTGTGGCGTTTTGTTTGCATTACCTTTGGAAGACACGTTGCATACTCGGACCATAACAGAATTTCCTCTATCGCTGATAAAAATAAATATACTTTGAAAAAGAGAGTATTCACTTGCTAGTGTGACTGTAGCTTGTACTGCTGAAGTGTTTTTCTAAACCGACAGATGTCGGAGGGACAATTTTCAGCGATCTGAATACCCGTCCCCACGCAACGATTGTTGCGCAGGCGTTTGCGCAGTTATTTGCGCAGACAGATCGTTGCGTGTGAACCTGCCTTTAGATGTTAACACTGGTCGTAAGGCAGGGTGACCAGATATCCTAATAAAGATACGGGACACATATGGGTTCCGATGCGTGTGGCACTAAAAGTTGCCTTTACCTGTAGCAGTAACTCATATTCACACGCGAATTGATGCACGCACAGTATACTGAACAAACCTAGTGTGTTTCTCCCCCCCCCCCTCCCTCCTGCCCGTCGTTCTGCAAGCTGACGTGTCGTATTCGGTGTTTCGCGTAGTTACTTTACATGTGCTTTTCTCGAATTTTAGAAAACTATCACCACAACAGGAATACCATTCATTTGCTTAAAAAAACACGAAAGCAACGTGTCAAGCATCGCAGTTACGGGTTTTTGGGACGGGACATACTTCATATAAAGGCAATCTCAATAACTAAGACGTACCAAGTCAGGCGCTGATACAAAAATTAACCAAACAAAGCTATTCGCCTCGGTGGAGTGGGCGAGCATTCTAAGGCGTCTTGCTGTGTGCGCGTGATTTCTCGTCGTCGGAGGTTCGAGTCCTCCGTGCAGCATGGGTGGGAGTGTATTGTCCTTAGGTTAGTTTAACTTAAAGTAATTTGTAAGTCTAGGGACTGATGAACACAGCAGTCTGGCCCAGTAGGTTTACAAACATTTGAACATTTTGAACATAACTAATAGCACATCTAAAAGCCAAATAAATTACATTACTAATTAAAGGAATACTTTATTCTTTTATAGTTCTCACTTGCAAGCAAACAAGACAGACAGTCACGATTACTTACGCACTTTAAGTATTTCTCTGTGAATTTTAATTTGCGGAAGAATGTATGTCATTCCGGAGGTCGGTACTTTCAAATATTGATCACCACATGAAGTATTGTAAAAATGAGTTCTTAATTACTTTCTTCAGTGTTTTCACACTAAATATGTCGTTTTTTTTGCAGTCCCAAAAATATGTGTGATGGAGAACACTCTTTCCACACTATCATTTGCTACACATTTCTTCAGATGTAAAGAAGTTGGAAATGACAGACCAGATTTTACCAAGCCGCTACACATTTCTCAAATAATAACATGGTTCACTTTCTCAATAAGCTGATCTTCAAATCTTTCTCGTAAAATATTTTCTTGAAACTTAGGTTAATTTTCAATTCATTGCTGAACAGACTTCCATAGAAGAAAATATTTGAGCTGAGACTAGTTAAATGCGTTCAGCATGTGAAATGAGTAAGCGCATTTTACGACAGAATCAGTTAACGTCACATGAGATGAACTTAAAATGACTATGAAATCAGACTCTTTTATCACGCTGTCTTCTTCCAATGAACTTACAAACAACTGAATTTGTATAGACTTGGACATGTCATGTGATAGCATTGCCGTTAAAAATAAATAAATAATATAAAATCATAGGTTGCCCAAGAATACTTTAACAAAGTATTTAGCGACGTCGGGCAACCTATGCTTTTTTGCATTTAAAATGAAAAAGATCGCCACCAAAGGTTAAAATATTAGAAATATATGAAAAATACGTCAAAAACCATTACTCATCAATCACCTTTGAGTTGAAGCTTATTGATTATGATCACATTTGTTATCCGTTTGGTTACACTAAATTACTTAAAAAAAAAAAAAAAAAAAAAAAAAAAAAAAAAAAAAACAAACAAACGTGAATTCAAAATATTTCGGACGGTTAGTAAAATAAGGGACAATATTTGTCCCGTCTTTATTTTGTCGAGACGACGGGACACTGAGGCTTAAAAAGGAAGGGCTGGTCTCCGTATCGTCAGGTGTTTATTTGTGTAATAGATGTACGAAAATTTTACAGATTTTTGTGATTCTTCAGTTTCTCCCGGCGTATTTGATAATCAAAATATCCACGGTTGTACTGCCGGTCTATAGTGTCCAACGGGCACAATATTTCGGCGATCATACATGTCGCCATCATCAGGTGAACTGACGGACTGAGCTCCTGGAGACGCGCCGGTACGGAGATCCGCTCGAAGGGAACTGGGTTCTAGCCCGGTAGCGGGCGATTTAAATATCCTCGGCCCGCGGAGCGACCCCTCCCATTTTTGACTACTCAGAGTGGCAGATTCAGCGGGCTCTCCGCCCAACCACTACAACACAACCTATGGAAACGGATGAAAACACTAGGGAGGATGTAGGCACTGCGTTCGTTCCATATACCGGCGCACTCTTGGGGAAGATCGAGCGCATTTTGAAAAAACACCAGGTTGTAACTGTTTTTTCTCCGCCGAATAAAATTCGTGCACTGGTGGGGAGCGCCAAGGATGATCTCGGTTTGAGGAAGGCCGGCGTGTACCAGATCCGTGTCAGTGTGGAAAGTCATATATTGGACAGACGATGCGTACCGTAGAGGATCGATGCTGAATCTGCCACCCTGAGTAGCCAAAAATGGGAGGGGTCGCTCCGCGGGCCGAGGGTATTTAAATCGCCCGCTACCGGGCTAGAACCCAGTTCCCTTCGAGCAGCCGTAGCGTGCGGATCTCCGTGCCGGCGCGTTTCCAGGAGCTCAGTCCGTCAGTTCACCTGATGATGGCGACATGTATGATCGCCGTAATATTGTGCCCGTTGGACACTATAGACCGGCAGTACACCCGTGGATATTTTGTTTACAGATTTTTGTTCAGTAGTTAATAAATCCAATGCCATAATTGGTCCATTTTATGTGAATTAATTGCAGCTAGGTAGTTCAGGTCCTGTCAGCAATTTACGTATCACGGAACCAATGGGAAGCCAACTTGCGATAAAATCAGTTTTCCCTTTTTTATTTAAATTTCTGTGTCAGAAATGTTAACTGTACGCGTAGATAAAGTGTTTACGGATACGCTTCGATCCATAAACGTTAATATTTCACCGAGTTTTTTAATTTTTCTAAATTACGAACTTAAGATATAGTTTAACCTGGCCTGAGCTATATCTTGAGTTTTGTGACAATATTCTCTCTTGAATTTAATTACCATCAAATTATGAAAGCCGCGGTGGAGTAGCCGAGCGGTCTAAAGCACCTCGCTGCGGAGCGCGCGGTTGCTCGCCGTGGAGGTTCGAGTCCTCCCTGGGGCATGGGTATGTGTGTTTGTTCGTAGGTTAGTTTACCTAGGTTTAAGTAGTTTGTAAGCTACGGACTGATGACCATGCAGTTTGGTCCGATACATTTACAAACATTTGATTTGAAATTATGAAAGCAATAATAAATAATGAAATTTTCAAGTGCAGTATCTCGTGTTGCTGCTAATCCCGCAGCTCGCTACTGAGAGAATTATTTTCTCAATATTCTTTCAAATGTTTAAATGTTTGTAAACCTGTTGCGCCAAACTGCTATGGTGATCGGTCCCTAATTCAATTAACTAACGCTAGGGACAAACACACACACACACACACACACACACACACACACACACACACATGCCCGAGGGAGGATTCGAACCTCCGGTGGGAACGGCCGCATAGTCCGTAGCAGGACGCTTTAGAGAATGCGGCCATTCCCCGCTGCGGCTAATATTATTTCATTTTAACAAGAAATAAGCAATATTTAAGAACAATAACGGAAACTAGTAGTTACTGTACCAGAAGGGGCAAAATAGTAATAATAACGATTCGATTAGCGGAAAGTAAGAGAGAGAGGACCTCGCCATCTCTCAGGAACTAGTCTATTTGATCGAGAGGCTATTTAACAGAATTGTCATTGGAGCATGGTATTTTTCACAATCGAAAGGCAGTCCAAGATCGAATTCATATAGCTCTTGGCCTCTTACGTAGCGAGACTATCTGTAATTGATTCTGAATTTTTCAAAATTTTGTTTACATTATTTCGTCTGGTGTGACGTTCTGAGCCATTTTACACCTGTGAAATTCTCGGTCGTCTGTCCGAGTGTTGTGTAAATTCTCGATGGAATTAAAGCAAACAGTATCGTTCCCATAGTCATATGGTACATCGCCCTACACACCTTGCTCACCGACCCTTCCACTACTACGTTACCGTTGCTGACTGTGGATGCCTTAATTGGGCAGGTAGGGGGCTGCAAATTGTTGGTGCTATTATCCGATTTTTTTTCTATGGAGTCTCGCGTTTAGGTTTCAAGTAAATGAAAACCAGTTAAGCTTTAATTACAAGTGAATCAAGAAGCGTATAGCAAGACGAACTGTACCAATATTTTTCTTCATTTATTCTGCCTTAGGCTATATATACAGGGCGTCCCAGCTATCTTGTCCACCCAAAATATCTCTGGAACAATAACAGCTATTGGAAAACGGCTTTCACCGATATCAATGTACGGCTGGGGCCCATGAATGTACATATTTGGAAACATTCTAAAACGAAAGAAAATGTTTTTTTTTCTTTCTTTTTTTTTTAACACAAACTTATGTTTTTTTAAATGGAAACCCTATATTTTTTCTTCAGCGATCCATAGCATGACAAATCACATAAACAATGGCGTTGATTGCATCGCAATATTCCAATTACATCCCGAGATATTTCGACGCGAAGTTGACGCTTGAAATACGCGAAACGCGCAGCTAGCGCTCGTCCTGAGCAGCATGGGGTTCTCGCCTGAGTCTCAGGACGTGCGCTAGCCGCGCGTTTCGCGTATTTCAAGCGTCAACTTCGCGTCGCAATATCTCGGGATGTAATTGGAATATTGCGATGCAATCAACGCCATTGTTTATGGGATTTGTCATGCTATGGATTGCTGAAGAAAAAAATGTAGGGTGTCCATTAAAAAAAATAAGTTTGTGTTAAAAACACATTTGCTTTCGTTTTAGAATGTTTCCAAATATGTACATTCATGGGCCCTAGCCGTACATTGATACCGATGAAAGTTGTTTTCCAATAGCTGTTATTGTTCCAGAGATATTTTGGGTGGACAAGATAGCTGGGACACCCTGTATATATGTTTGCTTAGGCATTAGAGCAACATAATTTGTATTTTATATTTATCACAGTTTATGTTTGTAATTCTGATTTTCCTGGCTCTGGGATGATCAACATCACTGAAACTTGCATCCTTGTGAATTTCTTTTATTAATATATTAAAAGGTATAATGATGGCACCACAACCCGATCTTAGGCTAATCTGTTTTTTCAAATTATTGAAACAAATGAGATTGCTCCCAGCTACTAATACATTGTCAGGAATCTCTAAATGAATTTAACTTTAGTTTTCTAACTAAGAACCTCACTTTCCATCCTAATCAATGGGAGGAGCACCATATAAAAACACACTTGAGTTCATTACCTGGTGCGAATATAATGTTTGTGTTATTTATATATATATATATATATATATATATATATATATATATATATATATATATATATATATATATATTACAATTTCTTAATTTTCCTTCTGTTGTTAGCGTCTCTGCGTCTCTGTAAGGTTTGGGCCTCCAAGCGGTTCCAGATGCATCGACCACCACTTTGCTTAGGTTTCTAGCAAGAAAATCTTTGTATTATGCTCCTCTGTTAATATTCCATTAGCCTGGATTATTTGACATTAGATTAGATAAAACTTGTTCCAGATATCACGATTGTGACATTTTGTAATGAAGTCGAATAAGTCAGTATAATAAAAGTCACATGTTAATGATATTACATGACTGTAATTGCCTTTGTAAATTCAGCCATTTCTGTGGAAATGTGGGATATAACCTTCTACAGTGAAGGTAATCCTTTCTCTGCAACTACTTTCGAATTGGGTTGTGTCATTAATAACAGTGGGTATAAACGGTATAAGCCACCAAAATTATACAGAAGGTACATCTCGTTGTGCTTGACAAGAAAGTCAAATGAAATCTTGTTGTCTGACATACTTTATTATTGCATTCGTACAAACCGATATTTGTGGGGCTGATGATGGCGTTTTTCTGTTTACATTGTCGACTGACGATACACGAGAGAGCCCTGTAATTGCGTAGCCTATACGCGCTGCCAGCACATGCCTGGGGGAGCGAGAATGCACTACGCGACGAGAAATGTAAACATCAGACGTGTACAACGACGCGACATGGCGGCTAGGTGCTGCTGAAACAAGCAATCTGAACACCCATTGGGTTGTAATTCGTATTTCATAAACAGTAAATTAAGCACAATCAGACTTTTCTGTTTTACAGTACCATTATGAAGAAATGCTAATATCAAAGAAAATGTGTTTCCCTTTGTACAAAATGTACCATTTACCTAGTAATTGTGCATTACTAATAATCAACAATTTCCTCTTTTTACAATACAACCATTTCAAAAATGAAATTCAGTTCATTTTCCTGTTGTTCAGATGTTCAGATGTTTGTTAAGCTTATGGGACTTAACTACGGGGTCATCAGTCCCTAAACTTACAAACTACTTATGAACTACTTACGAACTAGGACGGCACAAATATCCATGCCCGAGGGGGGATTCGAACCCCCGACCGTAGTGGCCGTGCTGACCGTGACTGGAGCGCCTCAGTCACCTCGGCCACCGCGGCCGGCTTTCCTGTTGTACGACACTAACGAAAATGAAACCCAAATTACTTTATTTCCTCTTACACAATACCATTCGATCCTACACACGCTTCGTGACAGCGAACACAGCTTCCTCGCACTCGTTCACACACATGCATATTTGCTTTATGGTATTGGCAACATCGAAGATCCTCTGTGTAAGTTTGCACAGCCAGCCACGGTGGCCGACGGTACTGAGGCGCTCCAGTCACGGTCTGCACAGCCACTACGGTTGGGGATTCGAATTCCCCCTCGGGCATGGATATTTGTGCCGTCCTTAGTTGTAAGTAGTTCATAAGTAGTTCGTAAGTTTAGGGACTGATGACCCCGTACTTAAGTCCCATAGACTCTACAAACATTTTTTAAGTTTGCACACATTCATAAATTGCTAAGCATAAAGAATTTTCCACATGGCGCTAGAAGTAAAACACTAGTGGATGTAAATCAGGATTGCGTGCTGGCTATTGACGTGGACAAACGCCTGATCCTTTGGTAAATGGCAGCAAATATAGCTCATTAAGGAAATCGTCTATCTTAAAACCTGCGTACTCTCTGACCAATGTGGGGTGAAGAAACATCGTAGAGGATCCACATGTCGTAACATATGCCTAAGAGAGTGTCTTTTAAGATCGTTGGCAGCAATGTTTCTTGTAGAAACGTTCGGTAACAGTTTCCAGTAAAACGTGGAGGTACAACATAAGACTCCATAATGTAATCATCCAGCATAGTCGCTCACACATTTACGGAAAATCGTGGCTGAAAATGTGTGGCCACTACGTGGCGAGGATTGTGTGCAATGTATGTGTGCATGTTTTCAAAATTAGTTATTCCGTCGTGAGTGAAGCACGCTTAATCTGTGACGAGTATTTTGTTGACAAATTCATGCTGCGCACTCTGTAACAAAAACTGCTCTGAGAATTCATGTTGTGGAGGGAAATCATGCTCAACAAATCGAAGATTGGTATATGGAAAAGTTATTCTGAATATTTCTTGATCCTTAAATCAATATTTGCATGATGATCTTGGATAAGCTCCATCAATTATTCTGATTACATGATTTTGTTCAATCAATTCATTTTACTCAGTGATGCCTTATCCAAACAGTAACTGAAATTAGGCTAATTTACTGAGATTCTTATTACAATAACCCTCATAGTGTAAATAGGTGAACTCACGTTTCAGCAAATCAGCAGTATGTTTCATCTAATTCAATATCTCATCAATGCACACACCTAAAAAATTTAAATATTCTATATTAGATACAGACTTCAAAGTTTGTATTTATTAAAGGTACAAAATTTATAAAGGTACAACTTTATCCATATAGATATAAATGAGTTACTGTTCGTTAGTCTCGCTAAAACTCGATAACGGCTGAACCGATTTGGCTCATTTTAGTGTTGAAATATTTGTGTAAGTCCAGGGAAGGTTTAAAAGATGATAAAATATGGAAAAGTTGTCCGGAAAACAGGAAAATCGGGAAAAACTGAAACAGCTCTTTCCAGTGACCTATCAATACCGTTCGCCCAGCTGCTCACTTCATATTGAAAGCAAGAGGAAGGTTCGAATCAAATAAAAATTTGGGAAAGTCGCCCGGAAAGTAGGAAAATTTAGGAAAAACCGAAAGCGTTTCTTTTCTGTGAATAAAAACTTATTGCCACATGGTTGTAAGTGCATCACTTGAGTACGGCTTGACAGGACAGGGTTTGTATGAAATAAATTTTATGGAAAATCTACCGGAAAATTGGATAATTTGAGAAAAACTGAAAGTGTGTTTTTCAGTGTGTCTTTTTTTTTTAAAAATTGAATTCAACATTGTAACTGACTATTCGCACGGTGGAGAGGTGTAATTTTTGTTTTGTTTTGTTCATTATGGCCTTGGTGAAGTTGCGAAGCATTGCCGGGTCGAATATCATGTATTTTAGACCCAGTAACTTTATTAAGGCATAATCAGATAGTCTAAGTATCGGCTCGATATTGGGCGGAAAGAGTGGGCAAATCACGGGCACATGTCCAGGATAACGTTCATTTAACAATGCATTTTTAAAAGTTTATTATAACTTCTGAAAAATAGTTAAGAAATCAAAGAGAAAATAGCTTTTACAGAGAGTAATTGTTGTTCGATATTTCGTTTTAATATACTTTAAGTCAAAAAATATCTTGAATTACACAGTTTCTAAAGTATCTTATCCGGTACTTCAGCACTCAATCTATTTCCTCACCAGATTCTTCACAATAGTTTCAGCGGTTTATGTAATGATATATAGCCAAGTCGGTTCAGCCGTTCTCGAGTTTTATCGAGACTAACAAACAATTCATTTTTATCTTTTACACTTCATATACGGGTTATGACCGTGTAAGTGAACTTTACTCTTTCAAAGTATATTTCTGAACGCACCGAACACAACAACCAAGTCGTTATTTGACACGTTTCAAATCTAAATTTTCCTCGCATATTTTCCATATTTTATCACCTTTAAACATTCCGTAAACTTCCACGAATGTGACATGAACATTATTCTGGACGTGTATGCGTGATTTACCCACTCTTTCCGTCAACTATCGAGCCGATACTTAAGAGTATCTGATGATGCCTTTATAAAGCTGGGTCTAAAATACATTTGATTTAAATTAATATGCTTTATATTAAGAAGTGAGTGATACGAAGTTCACTGGGTCATCTAATATTTATTAAAAGTACTTGCAGAGCACCGCTTAATACATCTGTCAAAGACATAATAAAACATTTCATCAGTTAATTCTTGTTTTTCAGGTGTGATTATTATACTTGCATCATCAGCAGGAAGCTCTAATAATGTATTTTTAAAAGTAGAATGGCAAGTCATTAACACATAGAAAGAACAGTAAAGGATCCAATACCAATCACCATGGGACCTATTTTTATAGCTCCCCCAGTATGAGGTATGCGCTGAGTTTTGCGCGTAATGTGAACTAATAATTTCAAATTTTTCCACTCTTCCAGTTTAGTATGAATTAAATAATGTGCACACTGTACCAGTCATGTCACGATAGTAGAGCTTATGTAGAAGATTCACAGAATTAAAATCCTTAGATCATTTAATACTTGGTCACTGAAGCATAAAAACTATCATCTACTGAAAAACCTTTCTGGAAAGAAAATCGACAATTGTTAGTAATTTATTTTTACAAACAAGTGACGATACTGTGAGATGTATTATTTTTTGAAAATTTTTGGATAAAGGTATCAGACTGGGTAGCAATTGTTAGTGCATCCTCTTTTTGTGCTAAAGTTTAACTATTGTATATTTCAGTTTACAAAGAAAATTAGCCTACTTCAGAGAACTATTAAATACTGTGCCTGAGAATCTTGCTTATATGTTGGGAACAAACTTCTAGCTTTTTTCTGGAAATGTTATTAACTACAGATGACCATTTATTTCTGAGTGAATCCATTGTTTTACTAATTTCATAAGAGAGGTGGGTGTAAGTTTAGTTCTACAATATTGCATAGGTGTGGGCTCTTGCATTAATAGCCTTTCTGCTATGCCGAATTGGGCACAAGGAAAACATTAAAGGATGTGTAATGGCTTAGGCTGGTAACTCAACCAGCTGCCATCTTAAAATCACAGTTTATTAACTAAGTGGAACAACAGGGAGGAAAATATCTAGCAGCAAATATTTTAAAGGAAATGAAATTTCTGTAAAACAAGGAATATGAACGAACAGTTGGCCAATAAAGGGTGATTCTTGTTATAAAGAAGACAGCAACCAACTACTTTTGTTTATGCTGTTTATTAAGTAAATAGCGCCATTCCCGCTTTCAAACCTTACGGTTCATCATCAGACGGCTGTCGGCTGTTCATGTCCACACAAATGTCGCTTACATTTTTCTTTTATGCAAACAAGAAAAACTAACAGCAAAAAAAAAAAAAAAAAAAAAAAAAAAAAAAAAAAAAAAAAAAAAAATAGATAAGTAAATAAATTAATAAAATTAATAAATAAATAAAATAAAAATAAAAAGATGTAAGTGACATTTGTGGGGACATGAACAGCCGTCTGATGATGAACCGTAAGGTTTGAAACCGGGAACGGCGCTATTTAGTTAATAAATAGCATAAACAAAAGTGGTTGGCTGCTGTCTTCTTTATAACAAGAATCACGCTGTATTTCATACACAACCACCGGCTCAAAATTTCAGTTTTTGAGGAAGTAGTAGCTAACCAATACTTAAGTTTGCAATGTAAAACCCAGGGATTCTATGCAATTTAGTAACATATGTCCAAATTAGAATGAACTGTAGGCCAACATTTTTAGTTAACAATGAACTGTCTGCACAATCTACCAATACCAATTGCAGAACATGATCAGTAGGCAATGTTTAAGTATACCAAATTTAACAAAAACATTCTGCACCATTTAGCAGTACAAGTTCCAGCAAACGACCAGTAGGACTATGTTTATGTTCATGCAATTTAACAACTGCACAATTTGGCAATACAAATCCTAGCAAAAATAATCAGTAGGCCAACTGTAACAACACAGCTTGCGTATAATCCAGCAAAACAAGTTCTAGCCAAAACTACCAGAAGGGATAATGTTTTAAGTTTATGCAATTTAACGATAAATATTCTGTGCAGCTTATCAATACCCAAATAACTAGTAGGCCAAATGTAACAACATAATTTAGCAATAAAAATTCTAGCCAAAACAAGTATGACAATGTTCACGTTTTTAACAATACATTCTGTACAATTCAGCAATACTCAAATGACCAACAGGGCAATTGAATCAACCCAAATTAGAAACACATATTTGAGCTAAAACATGGAGGAAAATGTTTAAGTTTATACAATTTAACAATAAACATCCTTTGCAATTTACCAAAACAAATGATCAATAGGCCAATAGTAACAACACAATTTGTGCACCATTTTAGCGATACAAGTTCCAACAAAATGGTGAAAAGGCTTTGAAGTTTACTATTTAGAAATAGATTTACTGTATAATTATACAACTACATAAGAAATGAAGCAAATCTTAAATTTTAACACCGATTGAAAAAAAGGGCAAGTGATCACAAGTTTAGAAACTGCCCTTTAACAATTGGCAGTTCATGAGAATAATAGTAAGACTAATTACAGAAGCTCACTAAAGGTTCTCATGGTAATTCCCTCAGTGACACCCAAACACCAAAAACTACAGCCACTGAACTGTGTATGCCCTATTGGTTAACATAAAATACAACACGATTTTTATGATCTCCTTTCCCTTGGAGGAACCCACAGGATGTGATAGGGCCTGAATAGATGAAATAACTAATGATGTTTACTCTGTGCCCATGGTGTGTAACAACAGTGAACAAATGATAAGATCTTAGGTCTACCAGCGGTACAAACACATTGAGCAAGCCTAACTGGCGAAAAAAAGGGGACAAGAGGATCATAGATGCAGCAGTTTTACTGCAAGAAAACCAATATCCTTATACATGCAAAGATGTGAATAAAGAGTACCTGCTCATACTTTAGATCGATTTAAAACAAAGTTTGCAGACATATTACTTATTGTATGAAACTGTAATAGTTTGGGGGGTGATTAACGTGGAAATAGAGGAAGGAGTGGGAAGAAGGTTGACAGAGACGGGGAAGAATAAATGGGCAGACAGAGGGGGCAGGAGGAGTATTACAGAGAAATGGTGATGAGCAGATGGCCAGTGGGGTGGGGGTGGAAAGACAAAGAGAAAAATGGGGGGGGTGGAGAGACAAAGAGAAAAATGGGGGGCGGGTAGACACTTGAAAGGAGGGGATCGAGATGGCCAAAGTGAGAGAGATGGCAGAGAAAGGCTGTAATAAATGCATAACGAGGCAATTCCAGAAGTTTGCGAGTGTTTAATAGAGCTGTTTGGACTGTACTTACTGGGTCCACGTGCTGGTCTTTCTCATGGGGCAAATATAAGCATCTTGTTAGCTACCAAATTAAAGTGGGAAAATAAGAAACAAGGTGAAAGGGTAATGTGTAGTGAAACCATGGGTCTAAGTTTATTTTGGGGACATCAATTCGGTTGTTAGTCGACCATACTAATGAATATGAGTGCTGAAATGCTAGTTGTGCTGGAGCGTAACATGTTAAAATCTCATGTTTCTTTTTCACATGATGGAAAGTAAAACAATGTTCTTATTATGTAGACAAATCAACATGTTCCTCATATTGGCTTTACATCACTACTCGCTCTAGACATTACCAACAAGCACGTTATGGTAAGAACATGGAAGGTCCTTTGTAGACTTTTACATCCTTAGCATTTCCCTGTAAGAGATTAGGAATAGTCTTTGTAATTCAGAATTTTTTAATAGAATAGGAGATACATAAAATATGAAAATAACAGGAAAATTGAAAATAAAGTTTTGTGGATTGGCAAAATGATGTCAAACATTTAACACATGTTGTGGGCCAAGAGAAGAATGCTTTGGCTGCAGGTGGCTAAGGGCAACTACAAAAAATAAAATAACAATGAAAAATATTTCGATGTTGACAGAACTTAATATGGTACAAAATAAAGATAAGAATCACACTCTCATTTTGTCAAAGCATAAACAGATTCTCTCGGTTATCTATGACAAACATTGGTTTCTCCTGGAAGATCATTATTCAGTAGAGATCGCACTGTGGAAGAATTCCGAGAAGACTCAGAATACAACCTTTCTGCATAAACACTAGCTCATTCTCGTTTTACATTCAGGTACTCTGAACGCCAGGTCACAACTGGTAAAATGCGTCCCCTTACTACGGCGTCGCAAATTTCTGTAGAGAGTGGAAGTGGAAACTTCTTGGAAGTGCGCCATTCGTTCCCCCGCAAAAAAACAACTAAATAAACTCCGGGTTTATAAATAAACCGGGGTTTATTCCGGGTTTATCCAAATAAACTCCAAAATAAACGCCAGGTCACAACTGGTAAAATGCGTCCTCCTATCACGGCGTCACAAATTTTTGTAGAGAGTGGAAGTGGAAACTTCTTGGAAGTGCAGCATTCGTTCCCCCGCAAAAAACAACCAAATAAACTCCGTTTTAAGTGCCTTTTACTGCGTACTTCCGTATGCAGAAAAATTTTTCCGCCGCCGATAGCGGTAGGGTTATTTCGGTAGCCTGTTGTGTGCGCCAGTGCAAACGAGTTTAGGCAAGCGACGCGCTATGAACAGATGCAGACGTATTCCGAGAAACAGAAGTTAGAGGAGAGAGAGCCAGGAGTGGAGCGTGTCGCGCACCACGCTGTGTGGGGTGCGGGGGCGACGTTTGATCCGCCGGCGAGAGCTTCCCCTGATGGGGGGGGGGGGGGGTGGAGGGGGGGCGGAGGGGGAGCGGAGGGGGTGCGGGTTTTCCGCAAATGAGCGCCCCAGGAGGCGGCCCTGAGGAGGGCGGCGGCGCCGGGTCTGCGGCTGCTCTTTCAGTCGGCCGCCGCGTGAGAAATGCCCCCCGCAGTCGGGAACAACAGCGGAGAGGAAAAAGACGGCCGCAGGACCGGGGGAAGGAGCGCTCCGGGCGTAGCGTAACTCTGCGGGAGGCCGCCAGGGGCGCCTCAGGCCTGCAGCCTGCCGGCGAGCTGGGGGCTTTCACTGCACCTCACTGACGACTCACCGCGGTGCTTGAAGTATTCGCCTTTCATGGACCTACCTCCAGTGAAACACGGGTCTTTCAGGCTGTACAATAACGCCACTGGCCGTCACAACTGGAACAGATTTGTGTGTCCATGTTTCAGGAAGAACGTGAGGGGTATCGTCCGCAAGGTTAAGGGATTGGAAGACCTTCAGCTGGTGGAGTTATGGAAATTTCGGCTACCAGTTTCAACGCTATGTTATCTCATTTACAGGTCTTGTAACCAGTGTAAGCAGTGGTGTAGCTATCATAGGGCTAGGCGGGGCAGTGCCCTGGGGCCCCCAAAATCAAGGGGCCCCTCGGTCTCCATGAGCAAAGTTCGGAAAAAGTAACAGTGGAGCGTCGTTTTCTTATTTTTTATTTTATTTATTTATTTCTTACCTTCCCACCCTACCGTCCATCAATTCCCCCTCCCGTCAAACTAAGCTTGCCACAGTAGCCACACTGAGCCACAGGGTGATGGAACATTGCTTTCAGTGCGGCCTGCTGACAAGCCAAGCGGACAGTCACTGAGTACAACAATCGTCACACTCCAGTCGGCAGAAGTAGCGGCAGCATCAAAGCTGTTTACGGCAACAGCTGCGCCTTCCAAGTATTGCGGCGTACAGTTCGGGGCAATGTGAAGGATCGCACGACTCCAAATACTGTATAAATACATTTACTGTACAGTACTTCTTATTGGCAATAGATGTGTACAGTTCGATTATACGAATAATCAATTTTCCGAACATCCATGGCCCCCAATTACATTTCGGATAATCAACGTTCTACTGTATATAATATTTTAGCTGAATGAGTTTCGACTTTTAACTTTTTGAACACTGCTAACAAACTTCAAACGCACGAAGTGAAATCCAAAAATATTCCCATGTCAGAATATAAACATAAAAAGGTATTGCTTGTCCGCTAAGACATGCACCCTACCACCTGCTGAATTACTAGCAGTGTGTGAAAATACTGTTCATGGTTTGATTCGCAGCAGGGGCCATATTTTCGTGGTTGAGTAAACCTTCATGGTTCATTTTTACTAGCTTCTGCCTGAGACTTCATTCACCTAATATGGAGAAACTTCGAAAACTATTCCATGGTAGTTTTATCTGTATGTCCTACCAGGTCCAACTCTATCCCTCTCCAAACTTTCATCCAAATCTAACCAGTAGTTTCTGCTTGAAAGCATAATTAACTTTCACAGTTATAATTATATTAGAGAGTACGATTAAATATTATCTGCTGTGTGACACACAGTAAATTATTTAAGAGTATTTAGTTTTGCCTTATTATGTCTTCCAGTAAGCGATAAGGACCTGATGAAGTAGTATTGCATCTGTATAGTTCATAGGCGCCGAGTACAGGTATGCTCGGTCGCTCATTTTGTGTCCCACCCTCGTCGCTTCTTTTGCGTCTCGTTTCTGTCGTAGGTGTCGGTGGCCGAGTGGAATGAGACCGACACAGGAATAAAGATAGCACGCTGGTGCAGGTATGGAGAGGAGCAGTCAGAAACTAGAAACACTAGAGTAAATTAGAACGAGATATATATTGCACAGAATTTATACAATACTTAACTTTAACATAGTTCTGTTCTGCAGAATGCTGATACATAGTTGAGTTAGAGAGTCTGCCTAGTGTCTGTACGATAGCCAAGTCTTCACTGGTGCCTATCTGATTCCGAAGTGTTCGCTGGTTCCTATCTCATTCCCAAGTGAACGATGTCGTTAAGTGGTGGCCACGAGCGGAGCTGTAGCAGAGGGCGCTCGTGGCTGACGTCGTCAGAACGCCGCGCCGTGCGTGCATGGCGGCGCGCGGCGAAAGTAGGTGGCGCGCACTTTAGACTTGTGCGACACCACAGCTCAAGCATACCCCACAATTTGAGTGGGTATGCTCGGCATACGCCACTGAAAATATGGTATTATTTTTTTTTCTTTACGTTATATTTCTTGATTTTAATTAAATTCGACTCTCTCATTCCATTGATGGGCGGCTGGATTTTGTAATACACCGCTGTAAAAAGAACACCAAAAAAACAGGTAACTGAATTCGTAGGGATTAAAATTCATGTTGACATGTGAGTGAAGTGATCATTTTCTAAATAGTCCGAATGTTAATGGAATGCTGCTTGTACGTTCAATATCGTAAACTGAAGACGGTAATCTTTGATTGATGTATTAAATAACTAGAAATGAAGTGGGTTTGGTACGGTACGATGAAAATGTGTATACTACTAATTTAACGTTTATGTATTCTCTTAGAAGTCAATTGTCTTCAAGGAATCGTGTTAGTGTTAAGTCGTGACATTTTTCATTCTGTTTTCTGAATTGGTGTGTGATGTAACAATGGGTTGTAAACCTATTGGTATCGACAGACATGGTATGACAGCAGAAGTGGTTATGAACTATTTTCCTAATAGAAAATAAATCTGCAGAAGAAAGAAGGCAGGAAGACTATCCGATGTTAGTTTTTGCGAGAATGAACACAGTATTCACAGTACAGGCACATCATTATCTGATATGCATGTCTAAGAAGACGAAAACTCTGAAAATGATTTCTGTACTCACTACAACGGGAAAACAGGTTCAAATGGTCGTAAAAGTCGCCCAGTATTTCTGAAACGTGAAATTGAAATTAATGACTGTTAAATTCTTTACCATATGTTAAAAAATTACTTTTCTCCTTTCAGAGATTAAAATGGTCCCTAATTAACACCAGATGAAGCAAAAAAGAAGAAATACTACTAAAATAAAACAAAATTATTACTTTACCTTTGTACCTGAAATTGGAAAAGTATAATAAACGTAAAAAAAAAAAAAAAAAAAAAAAAAAAAAATTAGAAATACCTGTCGGGGGAGGGGGGGGGGGTTCAGGCCGGCAACCACCTCCCCCCCCCCTATTGGAAACGCCACTGAGTATACCCCAAGATTTTCAAAAGTCGGCGCCTGTGGTACAGTTTTAGTTTAGAGAGGGCCCCAACTTCGTTTTTGCCCTGGGGCCCTTGATATAGTAGCTGCGCCACTGAGTGTAAGAATTGGATTTGTTATGTTAGTAGTCAGTGACACAACTTTTCACACCTCCGGTAGTTAAACACAAATTGAATCTCCACATTGCATTAAATAATTTTAGTAGTAAAAGTCGATAGAGTAATTGTAGCTTCTTACAGAACTGTAAATACTGGCCAATTCCACTGAAATACAAAGTTTCATGGTATGTTGCATCTGGTGTGTCTTATGAAACAGATATTGCATAGATGTGTCATAAACAGGATGAAATGCACACACTGGTACTGCAGTTTTACAGTTTGTACAACAGAGTCACATACATCCCTTTTTGAACTTTCGGTAAATCCGACACTCTCATATTATAATGTTGATGTTTATGTAAACTGCCTATCTAACTGTATAATGAATGTTTTACATTGCCATATCCATTTCGCCTTTATTTGGATGCATCATTAGTGGCCTGTACTATATACATGATTATGTTTTACAATATTTCGTTTTTTTCTAGGTTATAAACAGTTCTGGTGCAATATCTAGTAAAATTAATGATATCTGGATGTTATTACTTAAAATATTTGTTGGATGGTGGTTTTACATTTAGTGCTGATTGATGACTTCAGGTTGTTTCCTTTCAAGTTATATTCCTTTTGCGTTTTTCTGTTTTCACCACTTCCACCATTAGGCACATGCCGTTTTGTTTGTGTTGTGGTTTTGTTTTGGTTGGTGTTACCATCTGTTGAATGTGCTTTATGCCAGGGTTTGTGTATGTGTGTTTTTCCGATGTAATTGCATAAAGAAATGCACCAGTAATTGATTTTTTATGACTCCTGTTCGAGAGAGAGAGAGAGAGAGAGAGAGAGAGAGAGAGAGGGATGGTAGAAAGAGTTGTCAGTTTCTTTCATGTTTGTTTCTTTAAATTAATTGTGAAAATGTGTGTGAATTTTTCTCTTTCATTACTGGGTAATTTCTTTGACTAGATTTAGCAGTGATTTTTGGTGTTCATTTATTAATAATTGTTTGTTCTGGGCTATAGCTTTTTGGGTGTGGTAGTTTTCGTGTGCTTGTTGTGGTTGTTGGTCCTGATAATTTTCACGTCTTGGTCTATATTGGTTAGGCAATGTTTGTGTTGTTTTAAGTGTTCAGCAAATATGGAGTGGTTCTGATAATATGTTCTTTGTATCATGTTTTGAAACTGTGCAAAGACAGAACATAAAAGGAACTAATAATGTTACGAAACTCTCAGGTTCGAAATACAGATGATTATTTCCTTCATTTTCAACAATTGTCATAGAGTGAAGAATGTACTCTGTGTATGTTAGGCTGCAGCAACCACCTTTCTAGCTCTTTCTGTCTCTGGGTAAAAAAATACAACAAAAGTGTCATGCATATGGCGGAATTCTTGTGCAAATTTTTTCATACGGACCCATTTCGCACAAAAAAAGAAAAAAAAATGAATGATATAAATATAAAAGATGAACCTAAAAAGACACTTAGAGTAAACTATAATATGGAAATAATGGCTTACCAACAACGCTAGTTATCGGTAATCACTGATAGTGGTGTGGAACTATCTGTCTGAAACTGCTGACCATTCCACCACCGCTGTTTGGATCCATGTGAAAAAATGGACTAATGTAATGCTTCTGATTGCAGGTGCAACAGTTTGTATGTGACTACTGCAGGATTAATCTGTTGGTATCCACAGGTTGCAGCTAAAACATACACGCTTAGAGTGTTGCATCACAAAGATTCTAGGAGTTCTTGGCCCTTTACGTAAAAATGGAATAGAGATATATTTTAAAAAAAATCAGTTCTCTTCTTTGCACATTGAAACAGAAAATGACCAGTTCTGCTGTAGTAACCTACGCATTCTTAATTTGTGTTCCAGATTTCAGCATGCATCAGTATTTATAATACCAAGTAACATGTACTCTTGGACTGATGGATGAGTCTATTCGTCATGGAATGCTGTGGGCTAGATAATCAAGCGACTGTAGGTCAAAATCGTCCTAATTCTCAATGGCGATTTGGCGTAGTATTCTCGGATTAGTTGCTGGTTTGTCTTGTCCAACAGCAGCCTTCTCCAGGATATCTCAAGCATATTCGATAGGGTTTCTATCTGAAATATATAATGAACATACTAATCTTGCAATGTCATTATTGTGAACAAAGATATTCAAAAGATGTGCAGAATGAGCACAAGAATTGTCCATTAAGACAAATTGCTGTCGATTTGATTGTAATATATGTTGGAGGATTTCATCCCTGTAATGCATAGGCAAATGATTGCATTCAACGACTACCAAAATATCAGGGAACCATCATCTTGCTGCACACGCTGTGTGGAATGTCTCAGACATTCAGGCAGGCCTGCCTGCCTCCAAAAATGTTTCTGACGATTATTTGGTTGAAGGCAGGTGTAAATCTCAATGATGAATAGCAAATGATTACTGTTCTGACACGTCCATTGAGCAAGCTGGTGGGCCCATTTGGTACACACTGCATATTGTCTAGGTGTCAAACCTGAACCTCATCACTGATGTCCGGAGTGAAGCTGCGTATAATGCAGCCTACTACATATAGTTTGAGCCAAACAAAACGTGCTGTGTCCGCACTAAAATCTTTATGTAGCATTATGGCGTTCCTCTCAGGGTTCCTATGAGTTGACGTCTGTACATAGTGGTCATCAGGTACTGTGGTAGTCTTTGTGTGGCCAGAGTGAAGCAAGTCGTCGGCAGTTCCTGAGTCTCTTTTCCTCCTCCACAAGTTAACGACATTGCTTTGATTCACTCCAAGCTGTCTGGTAACTTCTCTTGATGAGAGTCCCTCCAGACACAAAGTAACAATGCGAATATGACCAAACGTTGGAACTGATTTTGTAGGCATGGCAAGACTACAGTCAACACAAACAGTTTACTTCGTTCCTGGTCTTACCACTGTAATTGAGAAGCCATATTAATCACTCCATTGTATGGCAGATCCGAAGATATTCATGGTGACACCCAAATGCTGCACAAAGGAAAAGAGAGAGAAGAATGGAAGTATACTCCTGGCACTGCTGAATGCAGCTGCTCTTAACTCAAAACATTCTTTTCCTGTACATAGCATATGCAGCTCCACTAGCTATGATCTTGGAAACCATACTTTCTGTTCTGAATTATTAAATTACTTCAGGTATTCTAAGTTCACAGACTACTGACAACCAACACTTTGTCTAACCCAGACGCATTTTAGTATTATTTCCAAAATTTTATACCTTATTTAACACACCTGATGACATACAATAATATACTGATGGTGGGTAGGTATCTAGCCGAAATCGACTTATTATAACACAGATTTTCACGTTTCTTCGCTCTGTTCCTCTCAGAAGGTATATGTCATAATTATATGAATTTATATAAATTCTAGAGTAGGGAAACGTGAAAGACTCAATACATAAATTAAAGAAGTACATTCATCAATTGAGTAGACATCTTTTGAGAAGCTGGAAATGAGAAGTGTTTGTGATAATTAATATGGAAAGATATCACATGATAAATGTGTTACTGATGAAAAGGTAAAGTTATGTGCCCAATTATATACACGACGATACACAGTGGAGAAGTTTATTCTTCCTGTTAATTAACAACAAAGAGTCGTTCATGAAGTATTGCGGTAGAAGCTTTCCATCTGTGCGAAGTCCCATGATTAACTTACAGGTTTTCACATAGATTTTTTTTTTTTTTTTTTAATTTAGGCTGCTACCTTGTTGATGTACAGAATATGTAACAATAAATCAGTATTTTAATATGCAGCTCTAAAACCGACAGGCCGGCCACAGTGGCCGCGGGGACTGAGGCGCGTCAATCACGGTCTGCACGGCCACTACGGTCGGGGGTTCGAATCCCCCCTCGGGCATGGATATTTGTGCCATCCGTAGTATAAGGTAGTTCGTAAGTAGTCTGTAAGTTTAGGGACTGATGACCCCGCAGTTAAGTCCCATAACTTAACAAACATTTGAACATTTTTTAAAACCGACAGTATATTTACAATATGCAGCAGATACTTTCATATGTCTTTTTCCCCCCGTCAAATAAATGACACTGTTTTCTGTATACTTTGTGGTGTCACTGACATTTAATTTAAATATCAATACTTTGGGTTCCCATTATTTTTAAAAATGTGAACAATCATACTCTGTAATTAAGGACAATTGCTCCAAAATTCAGAACTTAACCTGCCATTGATGGAGTCACCTACACGATTTGGTTCAAATTATAGAACTGTTCTAATATGTCAGAATTACAACTGATCAGTGTCCCAGACAGGAAGTCTAGTATCAGCATGACTTGTAACATCGAACATCATGACAGCCGATACCGCTGTCCACCTGTTGGGACTAAGCAGGCTTGAATCACAAACCGTTCTCAGGGTGCGAAGTTAACTGGTTATGTTGTGGCGTCGCTATTCGCCACAATGCCGCCACAAAGCTTGAAGAAGAGGTGGTAAGTCGCTCCACAATACTTGGGCCACCAGGGCGGCTGTCGTCTCATTATCTGCTTGCCTGCTTTGTGCGCCTGCCAATAGGGAGAAGGAAGCACCACCGCCATCACAGTCAGTACGGAGGAGTACCGCAGTTCCAGGCAGTATGTTCAAATGTTCAAATGTTTGTAGAACTTACGGGACTTAACTACGGGGTCATCGATCCCTAAGCTTACAAACTACTTATGAACTAGCTAAGACTAAGGACGGCACAAATATCCATGCCCGAGGGGGGATTCGAACCCCCGACCGTAGTGGCCGTGCAGACCGTGACTGGAGCGCCTCAGTCCCCTCGGCCACCGCGGCCGGCTCCAGGCAGTATCAGGAAGTTCAACGAGTCAACAGAAGAGCTCCATCCATGCGAGCCGACAGTCTTAATAGACGCCGAAACATTTGCTATTGGAAGGATTTTAAGTGAAGGACAGCAGAACTATATATTAGATAGGGCGTTGTACCATCACAAGCACATCCAAGTTAAGAATTACTTTCATGTGTAATAAAAGTACATGTGAACTAATAAATTCTTTTAGTTGCAGACCTTATACACATCGCTGATAGCCATGGCCTACCTTTCGAACCTACAACATTAAGAGGTCACGACAGACTACACATGTGCCGCAGTCACATCTGTATTCTGCCCTACCTTCCTCACACAATTCGGACTGACCTCTGATAGAGGCTGATGTATTTGACCTCTGGTGGGGGATGGTATATAGAACCTGGAGACAGTCATTGAGACTGCCATTGATGACAGATTATAAACGGAGGGGACAAAAGTCATTGTGATGGGATGACTGTAGGCTTAGATACAGATTGAGATTGAGTCACATACACACAATTTTAGTGAGGCTGTCATTAGTACTCTATCATTAATGGTTTCCACTTCATTATGCCACATGATGACTGTTACGAGACTTGAAACCAAAATGGTAATAGGAGCTAGACACAGAGGCTATTCCAACTCGGAAATCGATAGGGAATTTCGAAATTTACAGTGTCTAGAGAGTGCAGAGAATATAAAATTTCAAGTTGTAAGGCGGCAGGAAATTTCACCACCTTACATGCTAAGATTACGGATTAATAATTAATTACTTGCATTTATTTATAACATAATTACTGGTATCACTTTGATTCTGGATAATCTGAAAGCAAAAATAGGTAGGAAGAGTGGAGAAAGCTGGTTGATACTGGTAGGCGACATTTAATATTAACAATAATCACATGTAGTACTTTTCTTGGTTGGAAACGTGAACACAGCCAAGTCAATGAGAAAGGCCGTGAAGCAGAGAGGGGTGCCTAACAGAAGGGTGCGGCATGTTGACTGCCCGGGGCGAGGTCGCAGGTTACTGACCGGCCCATGGCCGCTGCAGCTTCGCACCAAAACTCGCGGGCGACGATACGATTGGGAGACAATTTCAACCGCCAAATGGTTCTAGAACTTTCTAGAAGCCTCTAGAAGCTTCTTTTCTGAGGGAAAGATGTCTGGAAGGAAGTAAAGGTGGGGGGAGAGTTTTGAAGCTATAGCTGTGATTGGCTCTTGAGAAAACGGTCTGGAGAGACTTGTGGCTTGCTGCAAAGTGAGTCGTGAATTCGACTAGCTGCGCTCGTGATGCGAGGACGCATGTGGGCAGTTGCTGGCAAAGCGTCCAGTTGCAAGTATTCATATTCGTTTCTCTGTGAACAGAGGGACAAAATTATTACTTCAGTGCACTGTATTTGCATTTTGAAGCACTCATTTACAAACTTGCCATTGAGTTTCTCTTCTGCTCCTGGCCAGTGAGGCAAGCAGTTTGCGTGAACCTCTTGTTCGACTTTGATAACTGAGTGACTTCAACTTAGGAGTTTTTTGAACGAAGTAGTTCGTTCACTTTGTAGCCATCGTGTCACAGCTTCAGCTTCACGTCGCGCCGACCCATCCACGGTGGCCAGCCGCCGTTCTGGGAATTGGAGATATACACACACTGCATTTGCTATACCGCAGTTAAAGATAAATGTACCTTCCACAACTTGGCTGTATTCTTGAGCTTCTAGTTGTATCCTCTATCTAGTGGGATGGCAATTTTCAATTTCTCTTAAAATAATGAACACGTTCTCAGTACCAACCATTTCTCATAATAGTTAGAGGTTGTGCCATCCTTGTTAGAGATTCATTACTTTTGTTAACAGGACTATATCGTCTGCAGCGCCTGTTCTGATCTCGCCTACCATGTCAGTTGGACAGATCAGCACATTGTGGTGGTATGCGTATGAGTCAGTACTAGCAGACATACGGAGCTCTACGTCGTTCAGAATTGCGCATTGAGAGTTCAGAGATATAGAACCGACACACGTCGACCCTTTTTTGTGCCCTACGCTGGTGCCATAGGTGGTGGGTTCCTTCTGGTAGAGGATAACGCTCGCCCCTATAGAGCTGCGCTGATGGACAACATCCTTGCAACTGAGGGAATGAAACGAAAGGCGTGGCCAGGTTGTTCACAGGACGTAAACCCGATTGTGTGTGTCTGTGATGCACTTGGCACACGCATTCCAGGCAGACCAGCACCTCTCACAACGGCTGTAGAGCTGGATATTGTACCCATCGAAGAATGGAAATATATCCCTCATCAGCTGTCTGATAACCTCCATGCCACATAGGTGTGCAACTGTACTTGCCCTCCGAGGTGGTCAGACACCAAATTAGAGGGCAGCGTGAGGCGCGGCTTCACTATTATGGCAGCGCCATGGTGCCTCTCTAAGTAAACTCTTATGTAATACTGAAGTAAAGAGTTGAGAGAACAAAACATTGTAATCTATCACACACAAATTTGAACTATAAGCATTATCTGAAAAAATACCATATGTATATTGTGTATGATATATTTCACCTGATTCCCTAGCTGATTTGAACAGTGTACTCTCCACCCACTACAAAGCTAAAAGCTAATTATTGGACCAAAGACGATGGTAAGGAGTGTTCTGTGGTGGTAAGAACTTTCAGGCGTGTATATCGATGGGACTAACGATATTTCCGAATACTTTGAGGAAAAAAAAAAAAACTACAATTTTACCGAAAAAGAGCGTGGTTGGGGATAAAAAAAAGGAAACGTGACTGTAAAATTTAAAGAAAAAAATGTTTGTATAGCTTATGGGACTTACCTACGGCGTCATCAGTCCCTAAACTTACAAACTACTTATGAACTAGCTAAGACTAAGGGACGCCACAAATATCCATGCCCGAGGGGGGATTCGAACCCCCGACCGTAGTGGCCGTGCCGACCGTGACTGGAGCGCCTCAGTCCCCTCGGCCACCGCGGCCGGCAAAATTTAAAGAATTTGGCGACTTAAAGCGATAGCACATCACGATGAATGACCATTTCCCAGGAGTAGGTCTTAGTTTTTATTCATCTAAGAAAAGTTTAAGCTCAAGATGTTTTCTCCGCTTCGGTTGAGTGGTCTTCTTAATGTTTGTAGGAAAAAAAGGTACTGAATTACACATTAAACTGAAACTTTACTAACGATATTATCCTGACGTTTTCACAAAAACTGAATCCTGCGGACCCAAACTGCGCTCACGAATACTTTTATTGTTACGCCATATTGAGAACAGGCACACAGCTTTAGGATGGTAGAGTGGTGCTGTTGTAAGCTTTGTATTACGTTATTCAGACTCGATTTCCTGCGTCACTCCTCTGTCTTCCACAGCAGAAATAAATGATAAAAACTTGCCTCAGTTTGCGCATGAGGTAAATATTTACTGGCGCTCGGGTTTTTAAATAGATATACTGTCTTTTTAAGGCGTTTCTATTTGCAGGAGATCGCTCTTTGTTTGCGTAATAAGAATGGAGTAGCAAAGCACTACAGATAATGGAAATTTAGGAGTAGTGAAAACAAAGATGTCTTCTGAAATCAGGTTTGAACAAAATACAAAAGCAAGCTAGGACTGCCTTTTCTGACGACACAGAAACCAAGTACTTGCAGTAAATCGTAAGGGAATTGTGTACTCTAAGAAGCAGCAAACTGTGGCGACTCGTGGGGAGATTTCGATTAATTTTAAGCCGTCGTCACACGGAACGTGCATTCGAATGTTGAACGTGCCTAGTTTCTGACGTCATAGGTTGCATAAAAGTTTATTGGGACCATTTATGAACGCGCAGAGCAATATCAAGCATGTGGGGTAACCAGAAGGATCGTTTGAACGTAGACGAATGAGATGGAAGCACGCCGCCCACGTAACATGCGGACTACCTCTTTTTCAATTTAGAGCCAGAGACGTAATGTTAGCTCTCAGTGAAAGCGCGTATTTGATGGGATTTGTAACGTCCAAACGATAAACGCCGTTTCAAAGGACCAGCTTGTTAATGAGCTCTCGGTTATAAGTACTATTTTTGACTCGAAACGTCACATTTCTGCCTAAACAATTTTCATATTGCGTGTTATAAAAGTATGCCGTTTCAAGGCAACGACACACTGAAGATATGTCGCAAATACGTTGCTCTTGGTATGATATCAAACGACATTAACGCTCGTACGGGGAAGTTTTAACCGCCGTGTGTTGGTTTCGTTAAAGGAAGAGTAAGAATAAACAGGTATAATTTTAAAAGGCTGTATAAATACACATCACATGTGCTCCTGCGCGGTAAGTGTACGAAAATAGCATGCCGGCGTGACTATAAGATGCAAAGATTGGTCGCATGTCATAAGTGTTCAGATCAATATAAACAGTTATAACGTGAAAATAGAGCGTTATACGTCAGTTGTTGCTGCATCGCGTCTAATTTAATTGGAATATATTTTTGTTTACCACTTGCGTTATGCAATAGGTTCCAATTAGTTTAGAAGAAGACATTTTTTTAAAAATTTTCGACGTCATATAAATCTAATTGCGCTCTATCGGAATACAGAGATCATTCGGTGGGCTTTATCTGTAATATACTTTGCGGTACTTGGAAATAACCATTAAGCTGTTTTGAAATTTCTTTGCTGATAACTCGGTCGTGGAGAGTCATGTATTTCATATATTCTAAAGATACTAGTGCGGAGAGGAGGAGGATTGAGGCTTTTGAAATATGGTGCTATAAAAGAATGCTGAAGATTAGGTGGGTGGATCGCGTAACTAATGAGGAGGTACTGAACAGAATTGGGGAGAAAAGGAATTTCTGGCATAAATTGACTACAAGAAGGGATAGATTGGTAGGACACATTCTTAGACATCAAGGAATTGTGAATTTAGCGTTGGAGGGAAGTGTATGGGGAAAAAATCGTAGGGGAAGACCAAGAGATGGATACAGTAAGCAGATTCAAACAGATGTAGGTTGTCGCTCTTATGTGGAGATGAAGAGGCTTGCTCAGGATAGGGTATTGTGGAGAGCTGCATCAAACCAGTCTCCGGACTGAAGACCACAGCAACAACAAAGATACTGCTTCTGAGTAGTAAAACTGATTAAGTTTTCGTTAAAAAGTGACAAATGTAACTCAGTGACTTTGTCATGCACTTAAACAAACGTGGCAAAGCCATAACATCTGTCCAGATATTCCTCATCAAAAAGGAAGAGAGAGTCATCATACCACGTACGGCAGTTCCTAAACGGCGCTTGAGAGTTCGCACTTCTTCAGGGACCCATATCTCGGGTTCTGTTGATCACAGAGTTTAAGCGGTAAAGTGTACTGGATAGCCCTTCACCTAGCGATCATTTACATACATATTAGAAGAGTGGCAACACTAGCTGTCGTACAGTATAGCGCTAAAATTTTAAAGATCACTTTCTGGAGCCCACCCAAATAAAGAAAATCGATTGGCATTTGTACATTACGAGTGGCCTATGGTAGGATTTATACGGCTTGCAAAATGACCAATAATTCATAGGCGGTTCCTGAGAAAATCACGTAAAACCATAATTTTTGGGTACTAAAAATCGGGAATTACGGGGTTGGACATTTCGATATTTTCTGGTCCTTATAAATTGTCGAAATGTTTGCCATATATTCATAAGATGATATTGTCAAAATTTCTTTTAATTTTTTTTTATATATTTTTATTCTTTACCGATATTGAGAGATTCGTACGCATCGTACTTTTTCACAAAACACGATTTTTAGCATTCGCATGTAACTGCCCGTAGTTACAATTCAGCTACATTTATCTGGACACTGCATTTTTCCTTTTTCGAAAATCTTCATCCGATATCAAGTTACAACTGAAAACCGTCATGTTTAGCTAGGAAAAGATCGTATTGTGCTGAAAGAGCGCGGTCAGGCTGCTCTGAAATTTACCATTCCATCTGAAAAAAATCTACTCGGCGAAAAAATCTGATGTTTGCACATCTTACAGATGGACATCTTTGCTTGATGAAGGGTTTTTATTTTCGTAATTTAACACTGTTAATGTGCAGCATCCCTTTTAATCAAGTATTGCAACGTACTTAAAAGAGTTTGCATAGGTAATTTTAGGTAATACACAGCTTGGTATGAAATGTAGATGTTGTTGTGTTGTTATGGTCTTCAGTCCGGAGACTGGTTTGATGCAGCTCTCCACAATACCCTATCCTGAGCTATCCTTTTCATCTCCTCATAAGAACGACAACCCACATCCACTTGAATCTGTTTACTATACGCGTCTCTTGCTCTCCCTCTGCGATTTTTACCCCACACACTTCCCTCCAATGCTAAATTTACGATTCCCCCATGTCTAAGAATGTGTCCTACATAGCGATCCCTTCTTTTAGTCAGGGTATGCCAAAAATTCATTTTCTCACCAATTCTGTTCAGTACCTCTTCATTAGTTGTGCGATCTACCCACCTAATCTTCAGCATTCTTCTGTAGCACCACATTTTAAAAGCCTCTATCCTCTTCCTGTCCGCAGAGCTTATCGTCCATGTTTGACTACCATACAAGGCAACACTCCACACAAATGCCTTCAGAAAAGACTTTCTTACACTTAAATTAATATTCGATGTTAGCAAATTTCTCTTTTTCAAAAATGCTTTTCTTCCCATTCCCATTCTGCATTTTATATCCTCTGTACTGCGACCATCATTTGTTATTTTCCTGCCCAAGTAACAAAACTCATCTACCTCCTTTATTCCTTCGTTACCTAATCTAATTCCTTCAGCATCACCCGATTTTCTTAGACTGCACTACATTACCCTAGTTTTGCTCTTGTTAATGTTCATGTTATAAGCACCTATCAGCACACTGTCCACTGACAGAATTACTATGTATTCCAGTCAACATTGTCAAAAGCTTTCTCCAAATCTACAAAAGCTAAAAATGTAGGTTTGCCTTTCCTTAATCTATCTTCTAAGATGAGACGTAAAGTGAGTATTGCCTCCCGGGTTCCTACTGATCTTCCCCGAGGTCAGCTTTACCAGATTTTCAATTCTCCTGCAGCTAATTCGTGTTAAAATTTTGCAACCATGACTTATCAAACTGATGGTTCTGTAATTTTCAGACCTGTCTGCGCCTGCTTTCTTTGGAATGGGGATTATTACATTTTTCTTAAAGTCTGAGGGTATTTCGCCTGTCTCATACATCCTACACACTAGTCCAAATAGTTTTGTCATGGTTGGCTCACCCAGAGACTTTAGTAGCTCTTACGGTATGTCATCTACTCCTGGGGCCTTGTCCCGACTTAGGTCTTTCAGGGCTCTGTCAAATTCATCTCTCAGTGTAGTATCTTCTATTTCATCTTGATCTACTTCCTCTTCCCTTCCTACAACATCATCTCTAAGTTCATTTCCTTTGTAGAGCTGCTCTATGTACTCTTTCACCTTTCAGCTTTCCCTTCTTTGCTGAGAACTGGTTTCCCATCTGAGTTCTTGATATTCGTAGAGTTGCTTTTCTTGTCCCCAAATGTCTCTTTTATTTTTCTGTAGGCGGTATCTACTTTTCCTCTTCTTATACATTCTTCTACAGATTTGCATTTGGCTTCTAGCCACTCCTGCTTAGCCATTTTGCACTTCCTGTCAATCTCATTTCTTAGTCGTCTGTACTCCATTTTGCCTTTTCAGTTACTGCATTTTTATATTTTCTCCTTTCATCAATTAAATTTAGTATTTCCTGTGATATTCGAGGATTATTTGTAGGTCTTGCATTTCTACCTATTTTGTTCTCTGCTGACTTCACTGTTCATCTCTCAATGCTACCCATTCCTCTTCTACTGTTTTATTTCCCCCTGTTTCTGTCAATTGATGCCTAAATCTCCCTCTGAATTTCTCCAGAACTTCGCGTTCCTTCAATTTATCGAAGTCCCATCTCCTTATTTTCCTACCTTTCTGCAATTTTTTTCATTTTCAGCCTACAGTTCATGACTAACAAGTTATGGTCAGAGACTATATCTGCCCCTGGGTATGTCTTGCAGTTTATAACCTGGTTCCGGAATCTATGTTTTACCATTATAAAATCTATCTGATACCTTCCGGTGTCTCCTGGTCTCTTCCCGTATACAGCCTTCTTTTGTGATTCTTAAACCACGTGTTTGTTACGTTAAATCATGTTCCGTGCAAAATTCTACCAGGCGACTTCCTCTTTCATTCCTTCTGCCCAGTCCATATTCACCTACTATTTTTCCTTCTCTTCCTTTTCCTACTACCGAATTCCAGTCTCCCATCACAAAAAGTTTTCCTATCCCTTAACTGTCTGAATAATTTCCTTTAGCTACTCATATATTGCTTCGATCTCCTCATCATCGGCAGAGCTAGTTGGCATATAAACCTGTACTACTGTTGTCGGTGTTGGCTTCGTATCTATCTTGATTATGATAATGTGATCAGGAATCTAACATTTCACGCTCCGATCCGTAGAATGCCAGTATTGTCTTTCCTGATGACAACATGCTCCTGAGTAGTCCTCGCCCGGAGATCCGAATGGAGGGTTATTTTACCTCCGGAATATTTTACCCGAGAAGATGCCATCATCATATTTTCATACAGTAGAGCTGCATGTCCTCGGGAAAAGTAACGGCTGTAGTTTCCCCTTGCTATCAGCCGTTAGCAGTAACTGCATGGCAAAGCCACATTAGCTGATGTTACAAGGCCAGCTTAGTCAATCATCTAGACTGTTGCCCCTGTAACTACTGAATAGGCTGCTGCCCCTCTTCAGGAACCAAACGTTTGTCTGGCCTCTCCACAGATATCCCTCCGCTGTGGTTGCACCTACGGTACGGCACGCGAGCCACCCTACCTCGGCAATGTCTGTGGTTCATGGAGGTGGGAAATGTAGATAAAATATCGAAATTGTGTTAATGTTGAGAGCAGAATGATATCTTCATTGGATCACGAAATATCCGTGCGTACACAATAACATGCGATAGCACTGTCTTCGAAAATGCGATTTTTAAATAATACTATCTTGGGGAGTTACAAATGATTCAAATAATTGTTTGGATATTTATCTGGAAAGTCCGTTTCCAATTTTCGAAATTCTATATTCGTAACCATGATGCGGTAGAGAAATCATAAACTGTGTTATGACAAGTACCACATGTGTTGATGGGAACATTTACACTTTCTATTCATGGCAAATCGTAGCAGTTTTTTCGATATGTCCTTTAGATGATGATCCCATGAAGCCTTGAAAGTTTTTTCTATAATAGTATCTTTTACCAAGATCAGTAGGTTCGAAGTTACCGCAAGTACGCACGTAAAATATGCGCGTAATATCTTGGATGACATGTTATTATATTTCAACAAATGTAAGGAACGAACAGCTGGTTCTTCTTTCGGTGGTCCTGAAGCTATGTTTATAGTTGCCATTTACTCAACAATAGCATTCATAAAAGTAAAAAATCATCGTACATCCGTGATGGAAAAGTTTTGAATTTTTACTGGTATTCGTCACAGATCGCCGTACATTGTTCATGTTACAAAGATTTTGCATTTTTCACGCATATACCCATAAATCGCCTCTGAGACGAAAAATTGTGCACTTACGACGGTAAACCAGTTTCATCGAAATTGTATTGAAAAACTTTGCAATTTCGAAGGTGAGTATAACCATAACTAATTATGCTACACCTCTCCCTGGTACATATATGAACCCATGGTAATTTGTTTCTTAAGAAAGAAGGTTAGTATCGGTACCTACCTTGCATTCCACGAGTATTCGAATAATCCGACCAAAACTGAAGAAATAATCAACAATGTCTCTGCCAGTCGCAGAAATTTGTAATGTCTCGATTACAATGGCTGAAGATTGCTATTTGCCCCTCCCTCCTCTTTTTTCTCCGGCTAATATATTGTTATAAACTTACCATGGTTCAAGAAATGACTATAAGTACCACTACCAAGCGCAGAGAAGAATGATACCGTTACAACTCTGAAAGTTTCACCAAACAGATGTAATGGCACATTTTAAGTTCGTGCTTACCATTTTCAAATGCAGGTCTCTGATGCATTCACTTTATGTATTAATTTCATTCACCGCAATAACTTAAAGTGTGTCATCGGGAACAGCGGAGAAATTTGCACGACAAAGGTGAACAAATAGGTTCTCAAAATCATTTAAACCACAGTATTTAAGTCGAAGAAATAGACTTACTAATACCCCATTTTTCTCTTTTTCGAAAATCTGTATACTGTATCAAGATACACTCGATAAATGATGATGCTTGGATACCGTATGTATCAGTTGTGTTACGAGACTACGCTCCGCCCGTTATGAAACTTATTATCCGATTTAAGAAATCTACTATCTGAAAAAATTGATTTTTGCACAGCTTACAGTTCGATATCTTCGCTAGGTGAAGGCTTGATTTAATTTTCGTTATTCGTCGCAGTTATTGTGCAACATCAAATTAATTAAAATAATGCAGCATATTTTATAGAGTTTGTAGAGATAAAGACCCAATGCGTAGACTTTACATTAAGTTGATTTTAGCTTCTAAAAAGCTACAGATCAAATTCAGAGGAGATATCGAGATTTTGATTAAAATCTCATTGCATTCTCGAGATACTGGTTTCATATCCCACGGTCGAAGCCTCGTGACGTTCCCAGCTCTGTCTAAAGCGAAATATTTATCGTTCAATTTCACTAGAATACTGTTCAGTGAGAAATTTTATGGAGTACGGTCCGATATCACATCTCAATAAGCTACTGATTTTTTTTTTTTTTTTTTTTTTTTTTAAATTTGCAAACCTCGTATATAAGTGTATCGAGGCATAGAAAATATTGCCACATTTTTACTGGTACACAGAATTTGTTTTATATTAGCAGCACCCCCTGCTGTTCCAACGAAAAGAGGGGAACCAGCTGAAAGTTGCTCCTTTAGGAGCACAAAAAAGGAAACATGTTCCTGTTTGAACTACATAAAGTGGGGAACCCGCCACCTCAGTGTTCATTCCGCCTTACTCATCAAAAATGTTGGCATTCTGAAATAGATTAGCAAGTGGTGGTAAAAGAAAGAATAGGGTGCCTGAGTAGAGGAGTAAGTGAGAACTGATAGTCATTGTGAAAGAGGGATGAATGTAGACTATACATAAGATTTGGGGATCTGGATTCTCCAAACCTGCGAACTTCAATACCAAAAATTTTGTTCGCCTTCCCCTGACTCCAAAACTTACGTGTTAGTTTCTTGGTCATGGATATTTAAGCCCGATCATAGCATCTAAAAGGATAGGTATAAAGAGGAGATAATCGCGATTGAAGAAAAAGAGAGCATACTGTAAGAAAGAAGATGGTATTAGGAATGTAAGAGGAAAAAGAATGGGAGATAGTCAGTGGCAGAAGAAGGCAGCCAAAATGGAGAAACAGGGATGGAGCCGGTGCTAGTGGGAGAAAGTGGGGGAAAAGAAATTGATAATGGGGGGAAAACGTGACAGTGGGAGAGACGCATGTCGAGAAAGTGGCAGTTAAAGGGAGCTGTTGTGTATGGAACCTACTTTAACATGTGAGGCTGGGTGAAAGGATTTAGAATGTTCTGCGTTAGAAGATCGTGAAGATGTTCGCATGCCAACATTTTGGGCAAGGAAGACGGAATGACCTGGTTCCCAATTTTCTCTCTCTCTCTCTCTCTCTTTTTTTTTTTTTTTTTTTTTTTTTTTTTTTTTTTTTTTTTTTGTTAATTAGGAACATATAATGTTCGCCTTTTGGGGCTCTGAGAGGGGGATTTTTTGCTGGAGAAAGTAATCCTTCAATTCCTGTCCTCTGGTAACAGATTCTGATTCCACATAAAATTCCGAGTTAAATTATGTCAAATGTAGAATTGTAATAGTACCGTAAACTTTTATTACTAAAGTAATTTTTCCAGGTCAAAGGACAGTACAAAAGTGTTTTTGACATAGAAGAGGATCGTTTGGAGAGGACGAGAAAATTTTAGCATTGCCCATTTAGTTTACAGAAAACGTCCAAGAGGGTGAAATCTAGCTTGGTTTGCTTGCAGTTATTGCAGGTCGTCGTCTGAACCAAGCGTTGGCAAAGGGAGACAAGTTACCCGCCAAATTAGCAGCAACTTGAGGGTCGCAATTCTGTCTCTGCAGACAGCCGGAGCAGCATGAAAAGTTACTTCCACCTCCCCAGTCAGCGTGGCCCTCTGTTGAGATGACATCCGTTGTTTCATTTTTGTGCTCTTCCTGGGGTCTGGTCTTTATGGTATCATCACTCGTCATGACACCCGCAGGGCATTCTACGGTAAAACCCGCGGATACTACATCTACTACATCTACACGGGTTACTCTACAAATCACATTTAAGTGTCTGGCATAGGGTTCATCGAACCAGCTTTATACTATTCATCTCCTGTTCCATTCTCGAAGAGCGCAAGGGAAGAAAGAACATCTGAATCTCTCCGTTCGAGTTCTGATTTCTCGTATTTTATTCTGATGATCATTTGTAAGTGGGAGACAACAATATATTTTCGCATTCGGTAAAGAATGTTAGTGTCTGGAGTTTCGTACGTAGACCACGTCGCATCAAATGTTCAAATGTTAGTAGAACTTATGGGACTTAACTACTGGGTCATCAGTCCCTAAGCTTACAAACTACTTATGAACTACCTAATACTAAGGACGGCACAAATATCCATGCCCGAGGGGGGATTCGAACCCCCGACCGTAGTGGCCGCGCAGACCGTGACTGAAGCGCCTCAGTCCCCTCGGCCACCGCGGCCGGCACACGTCGCATCGATAACCGCCGTTGTTGTAATGATTCCCATCCCAGGTCCTGTAACATTTCCTTGACGCTGTCTCCCCTGTATCGTGCCAATACGAAACGAGCTGCCCTTCTTTGGACTCTTTCGATGTCCTCCGTCAAACTCACCTGATAAAGATCCCAGACTGGGCAGCAATACTCCAAATGAGCACGGAAAAACGTAGTGTATGCAGTCTCTTTAGTAGTTCTGTTGCATCTTTTAAGCGTTCTGCCAATAAAACGCAGTCTCTCATTCGCCTTTCATACGACATTACCTACGTGTTCTTTCCAGTTTAAGTCTGATGTAATAGTAATTCCTAGGTATGTAGTAGAGTTTACGGCCTTCACATTCGATTAATTTATCTTGTCAACAAAGTTTAATGGATTTCTTTTCGTACTCATGTTGGCGACTTCACACTTCTCATTATTTAGAGTCAATTGCGAATTTTTACATCATACTGATATCTTATTTAGATCGTTCTGCAGTTGGTTTTGATCTTCAGATAACTTTAATAGACGGTAAATGACGGCGTCATCTGCAAACAACCCAAGAGAGTTGCTCAGATTTTCACACAAATCGTTTATGTAGATAAGGAACAGTAGAGGACCAACAACACTACCCTGTGGAACGCTGCATATCATCTCTGTTTCAGTCGATGCCTTACGATCTATTACTACAAACTGTGTCCTCTCTGACAGTAAATCCCCTATCCAGTCACAAATCTGAGGGGATATTCCATAACCACGCAATTTGATTACAAGCAGTTTGTGAGGTACGATGTCGAAAGCCTTCTGGAAATCTAGAAATACGGAATCAATTTGAGAACCCTTGTCGACAGCACTCATCACTTTGCGTGAGTCACAGTTAGAGGAGGTCTCTGGCCCGTCTACCAACAGTGGCGGCCCCCGAATCCACACTGCCATAAAGGCCCTGCAGGCGAGTTATTCGTTCAGTTCGTGCCTGCACAAGACTAGCGACAGAGCAGCAGGTCCTTAGCACATACAACTGCCTACGTATGACCTTGTGTTCTGTTGAGCCTGTAGAACCTGACAGTCTTTATTGTGTACAGTTTTGTTGGATCTTTGATACTTCTGACCTCGCCCACACCAAGCCTATTTTTTTATAGGCCTCAGTGGAATGGCTTGCGGTCTAAGGATCCCGGTCACGGATTTTGCGGCTGCTCTCACCGGACGTTCGAGTCCTCCTTCGGGAACGTGCGTGCGTGCGTGTGTGTGTATGTGTGTGTGTGTTCTCCTTAGTGCAATTCAATTAAAGTAGTTCAGCGAGCGATGACCTTAGCGGTTTGCTTGCTTTGGTTTATAAACATTTGAACATTTCATTTTACTTGAACAACGGTAACTCTCTATGAGTGATACTTTACGGCAACTTGTGACTCGGCTATCTGTCTTGTATGTGTGTAATTCTGAATGGATGTTTCGAGCGACTGTCTGGACTTTCATTGTCTGTAGCTTCCTTAGTTTTCTCTCTTGTACATTACTTTCCTACTAAACAAGGAAACAGCTACTGTGAGAAATCAAATCCCATCGCCCGGAACAGAAGAACTGCAGATGATTGACTCGAAATAAGGTTAGTCGGTGCTTCTGCGACAGGTAATTCCTTTACGTCTCGATACCGTGCGGCAATTGAGACTCTTGAGAGAGGCCAGCTGCAGTTACTTTTATCGATATGGAATGTCCAACGATGAACAGAAACACATGATTTTCGAACGTGAGTAAACGAGTTTCCAGAGTTGAAAAATTTTTACAGCGTGAGTCGACGGCCGTTTCTCGGATTAGTCGGTGAGACGATAAGCCGGCTGGTACTGCAATTGACACGTCGATACAGCGAGGTGGGCGACGTTGTTTGAAGTTCACAAGCAGACAAGCAGGCCAGCAGCAGGACTAGGGGATTGCCGTTACCAACACAAACGGCTGTTATGCCGACTAACAGAACATGTTAAATCTATATCTATAAATGTGAATGTCTGTTCGGTGTACGTTTATCACGTCTGAGCCACAAGAAATAAAGAGATTTTTTTAAAAAGTTTCTGAGGGCGACCAGGGTCGCTACAGGGAAAGGGCCTCTTAGCAGGTGAATCGTATTTTGCACTCTCAGAGCGTTTACTCTTTCTACTTCTCACACCACATTTGAACCTGGTGCTGTACTTCACATTGTCACCCACTCGACACTGGATTTAAGGCAATAAACACTGTTCTCATTAGTTCGAACCGTCGACTAGGGTTTTTCAAGAGGTAGGGAGACAATCTTCTAGAAAGTACTGGGACGATGCTAAAACCCGCACACATAAGAAGATACTTTTACTTTTGTGTCTCTTCCTCAGCTATTCAACTGCATCCAGTGTGAGGAGGGTGTGGTTAGTGTACCTGTTTGCAAGGCCTGGTGCCCCTTGTACCCGTGACTGGCGGCCTGACAGTTGCGGGGCATAAGCGAGAGGCTCGCCACTGGAAGAGATTAGCGGACCAGCGACCGGGATCAGGACGGCTGCGCACCAGCGGCGGCCGCGCAGCTTGTGTGTTGCTCCTAATCACCCAACTCTTTTGTGTGTGCCGACGGCCGGTAGCATTGTGTACCCGGCTGGCACCGCTCGACTGGACGCAGTTAGCAGTTGTGGTAGGACGGCCGCTCCTCTTACATCCCCCCGTCGACCCCGCCAACTCCTAGTTCGGTCTTGCACCGCTGCCTTGCGCAAAGCGGGCGTGAAGTCCATGGGCGCATGCCTCCGTCTTGGCCTCTGACACCCTCAGATATCTGCCAACACCTTGGTGTACCATGTTACCACAGTACATATTAAACTTATGAGGAAATCCATCATGTCACAAACGTTGAGTGCCTTCTTTTTGAAATGAAACATTTAACAAAAATACAAATACCCTCGATAGAGGTTCATACAAGAATATTTTCAAATTAAAACACTCATAGATATATAGAAAAAAAATTCTACTTCCCATCTATTGAAGGGCAAAACAAAAAAATTGACATATTACATTGGAATAACACATAATAATAGAAGAATAATAGTTTATCCTCTACTTTAATATCACATTGAGCATAATATATCTATAATAAATAACTTAAACTTTAAGACTCTCAGGGTTAGTGTTAGTGAAGCAAAGCTACTTTTACTCATGCAGCACGCAGCGCTATGCAGAAAAGAAAAAAGAACTACCAAGCTCTATGCAACGCTACGCAAACTAACTACTGATTGCATAACTACCCACTGTCTGGGCGCAACCTAACTAGCTATCTACAGTGCGAAGGGGAGATGGAGTTTTCTTGAGCCCGTTGGTCTGGTTCCAACGCTACAAATTCGTGGTTAGGGCCTGGAAACAGTCTTACGCAAATACAAAATACATCTTGGAAACAAAAAAACAAAGCATGATAAAGTGTGCAAGTACATAAACACTACAAATTTACACATGTCAAGCAATCCTAGACAAAAAGAAACAGATGATCAAATGTACAAACACATAAAATAAACACTAGAAATCCACACAAGTTAAACAATCCTAAATTAATAAAATAATCTAAGGTAAAATTGACATACAAAGTAACGTATCCTTACCACCATCATGCTGCAAAATTAAGAAGGAAAATTAGTGGTTTACCGTCCTATCGATGTTAGAAATTCAGGTGTCGTCATGGTACATGTAAAGCGGACAGTGCCTTGACGTGGAGCTTGCCTTCGTTCAGCTCCTTTATTTTTGTTTGTATTTCCTCACATCTGTGATTCTACCCTCTTCTGAATGTGAGTCTGGCCTCTTCTACAGATCACGCTCCTTCCTTTAATTTACAAAATTGACCTGAAAAACTTATCTGATAAATATAAGTTAGTTCTATTAATAAGCCAGGGTGTATATTGTCAATGAAATTTTGATGCACCCCTTCGTTAGTGATCTGCCTCGACCGTCTTCAGGTCGAATCGCACACCACCTGTTATTCAAACGGACAATCACTAGACAAAATTATCTAGACCCCTAATCATGAACACCACAGTGCATCTATGTGCAACAAAAAATCCTATGAATTACGGCGTTGGCGCAACCACGGCGTCTTATAAACATGCTACCTAACGGGGATATTGCTGATACAAAATTTACAGTAACTAAACAAGGCTAGTTTCACGCACAGTGAAGAAGAGCACACACACTAAAAACGATATACAGGGACACAAATTACCATAAACAAGACATCCACAAAATTTACATAAATACTTATCATGCCTTCAAGAACTTAGATTATGCACCATCAATCCTCACAATGGAAACAAAAAGATAAAAGCGTGAAAAAAAAAGAAAGGAAAAAAAAAAGACTATGTGAGGCAGGCAGCCTTATAGCTAACAGAGACACTTGAACATGTCACACAAATAATTTTTTATGTACAAAACGGAGCGTCAAGGTAACGTACGTCGAACAGCCGACCAGATGTAACTGGCAAGTTGCTGTTATCCACCCGAATAGCGGCGTGTACCTTATAGTACACAAAACACGCATACAACATGAAGATCCATTGTGACGAAATGAAATCGCACAACATACACATACATATAAAAAGGACACATATAACAAAATACACTATTAGAACAAACCACTTAAAGAAAACACTACAAAAGACATACAAAATACAGCATTAATCTACAAACACGAACCACAGAGGTGGTAAGAATATCACTTAATTTTACCTTAGCAAACAGAAATTTACACAAAACTTAGAACATATATGCTCCTTTCCGAGAAGGTTGATCGAGTGACGATCAACTACAGCAAATAATTATTACTAGCTTGTGCTAGGACCGGTGTCTTTCGGTTTGTTATGGCGCGGATCAGCGGACCTAATCTCGACGTCTTCACATTACGGGTCACATGATTTTCGCGGACCTTTATCGGGTCAGTAGCTCTTATTACCGTTGTCTTCTCACTTACAAGCCAATAACCATGCCCGTTCCTCCACTGTTGCTGATTTTCAGCGTTTGAAGGACCGGACTCCGTACTGCTATTACTTTCCGCCCGGTGGTTCCTAGCGTTATTGTCGCTCCGATTACTTCTCCTAGAAGAGCCGTTGCCGTATCTTCTAGGTCCGCAATCTTCGTCATATTCTAAGTCCTCCAGGTAAGCCAGGAAGGATCCAATATCCTTGCAGCTCCCGCAAGGACGGCATTGCGCACATTTCGTGGGAGCTTCGACGAGCAAATTCTTATCAATTGACACGGAGGGTATAGGTAGTCAAGGAATTGGTTTCTCTGCATCATTCTTCGAAAAAATTCACGGAGACTCCTGCAAGTGCTGTTAGCAAAGTGGGGCATCACTAGAATACTGCATTTTACTCGTTCCTGTTGCCTCTCCGACCAGTAGGCAGACAGGAAATGTTCCCTAAAATCATCGTAGTAGTGGCAATATCTTAAGAGAGGTCGCATCCGCATGGCGGGCTCTCCCTCGCGATATCCGCACACATACTCGATTTTCTGTCCTTCTGGCCAGTTCGGAGGCAGGGAGGAATCGAATTGTTCTAGCTACGCACGAGGGTGTATTCCGCTTGCAGAGCCTCGGAAGACCTAGTACTTTTTTAAAGTTAAAAAGTGATTATAATAAAATGAATGCACTCGCACAGACACTCGACTCAGTCTTTATCTTATGGGAGGACAGGCACGCAGAGGTTCGACCTCCTCCTCCTCGAAAGCCGAATCACCTCCGCGGTCGGAACGACAGGGCCGACCTCCACACAAACTGCGGCAGAAGTTTTCTACTTGCGGAGGAGGCGGGGGTGGTATGGACACTTGCTCCAGACGCGCGACGCGTACTTCTAACTCGGCAGCTACATTCTGACGCCTACGGTTAATTTCCCACTGTTGTTCCTTGAATCGGAGTAAGTCGCAAACTTCCTCGAATTCACTTACAACAGCGGGAGCTGCCCTGTCTGCCGCTGTCTCCCCTGTCTGAAGAAGCTACGCCACTAAGGTGGCCAGTTCTTCAAAGTGCACGCCTAGTTCATCTGTGCGTGAGCCTAGTTCATCGGTGCGCGTTTTCGCCCGACCGTCTACCAAATCGACTCTCTCGTTAAGAGAGTGGACCTCAGTCTTAACGAATTCGACTCTCTCCTCAAGAGAGTAGATTTTAGTATCTAAACGATCGGAGAGGGCAGATATAGCTTATGCATTGCCTGAAATTTTGGTCGCATTTTCTGAGATACCATTCATTGTTACCTCATGCCGTTCCTGAACTAGCCACACTATATCAGTGCACAACCCATCCAGATTATTGTTAATAATCTGAACGGTGTTCTTTGTGCCTCCCTGCAGTGCGCAGAAACCTTGATAAGTTCATCCCGGTCTGAAGCATTTTGCGCTTCCGCCCCTGCTTTCATTCCAGAACAGAAGCATTTTGCGCATCCTTTATGGAACCTACCTCAGCTTTCATTTCTGCTTTTAATCTCCGTCATATTCTAAGTACTCCAGCTAAGCCTGAAAGGACTCAATGTCCTCCTTGCATCTTCCTGCAAGGACTGCATTGTGCACATTTCGTGGAAGCTTCAATGCGCAAATTCTTATCATTTCACGCGGAGGGTATGCGTAGTCGAGTGACTTCTCTGCATCATTCCTCGAAAGAATTCTCCAAGGCTCCTGCCATTGCTGTTAGCAAAGTGGGGCATCACTAGAATGCTGCGTTTTACTCGTTCCTGTTGCCTCTCCAACCAGTATGCAGACAGGAAATGTTTCCTAAAGTCATCATAGTAGCAGCAATATCTCAAGGGAGGTCGCATCCACGTGATGGGCTCTCCTTCAAGATATCTGCATACATACTCGATTTTCTGACTTTCTGGCCAATTCAGAGGCTGAGAGTAATCGAATAGCTCTAGCCACGTATGATGGTGTATTCTGCTTGCAGAGTTTTGGAAGTCCTGGTACTTTTTTTACAATGAGAAAGTGGTTATAATCAAATGCCTGTACTGGGTCTCACACACGCACTCGATTCTGTCCTTCTCTTATGGGAGGACGGTCATGCAGAGGTTCGACTTCCTCCTCCTCAAAAGCCAAATCATCTCCGCGGTCGGAACAACAGGGGCGACCTCCACACAAACTCTGAAAGGCATTTTCTATTTGTGGGGGAGGCGGGAGTGGAACGGAGACTTACTCCAAATGCGCAACACGTGCTTCTAACTCGGCCGCTACATTCCGACGCTTACGGTTAATTTTCCACTGTTGTGCATTGAATCGGAGTAAGTCCCGAACTTCCTCCGATTCATTTACAACAGCGGGAACTGCTCTTTCGGCCGCCGTCTCCCCGGCCTGCAGAAGCTGCGCCACCGAGGTGGCCAGTTCTTCAAAGCGCGCTCCCAGTTCATCTGTGCGTGCGCCTAGTTCATCGGTGCGTGCTCATAGTTCATCGGTGTGTGTTTTCGCTCGACTGTCTACCAAATCGACTCTCTCGTTAAATCTCTGCTCCAGAGAGTGGATATTCGTGTCTACATGGTCGGATAGGGCAGATATAGCTTCTGCATTCCCCGCAATTTTCGTCGCGTTTTCTGCAATACAATTTATTGCTACCTCATGCCTTTCCTGAACTAGCCGCACTATATCGGTGCGCAACCTATCCAGATTATTGTTAATAATCTGAACGGTGTTAAATTGCGCCTCCCTGCACTGCGCAGAACTCTCGGTAAGTTGCGCTTCCATCCCTGCTTTTAATTCCAAAACAGAAGCATTTTGCGCTTCCTTTATGGAACATACCTCTGCTTTCATTTCTGCTTTTAATTCCTGAACGGAAGCATTATGTGCTTCCATCCGTTTTTATTTCTCTCATGAAAGCCATGAGGTCGCTTAGAGTCGTATCAGAAACGCACACGACTCGAGTAACACTGTTCGAACTAGTTTGCGCACTAGCAGAGACCGGCATATTGGTATGCGGTTCGGTTTGTTCGCCTCTGCACACACTTCCTTTCGCGTGAATGTTTAAACAAGTCGTGTTTTCAACGGGAACGCGGCCGTCTGTACTCGCAACTTTTTCCCTTTCGGTCGAAAGATCTGACCTAGACGACTTTTCACGGTCCTCACTTTGGTTTACTCGCCTAGAGCGAGTGGAAATGGACAAGGCAGAACTATTCTCCATCATCACAAGTAATTTATAATAACAAAAGTAACAAACCCAAAATTAGCAACAAAAAAAAGTAAGAAAACACGAACTAAATCCTACTGTGGCTGTGCTATTTTTACAAAAACAATTAAATAAAAACACACAAACAATACACTGAAAGTTCTGAAAACATAAAAGGAAATAGATTAATGCGCGCTGCTAATCTCACACATTCATCCACTGCGAGGGGAAAGAAATTTTTTAAAGAATATTCCCAAACGCATTTACAGCTAGAAGAGCGAATCCTGGCAGCAGTAAGCCAGATAAAAGTCGACCACTGCACGTAGCAAAAGCCTTGTTTTATCACTAAAATTAGTAAATGAGGTCCTTGTGAACTACTGGTTACTCCCTGCTATAAAGCCTTGTTCCCTAGCCCAAACTGAGAACTGACTCGTTTCAAATCACTTCAGTAACAGGAAGTTAATACTACAGTGTTCAATATACATAGCAGCTCACACGTTATTACACACAGACATTAATAAGCAAGTAACCACAATTAAAGTTACCTTAGCAAGACGGCTAAGAAAACATTTATAGCACAACGGAATTTAGACATAAACATTATTGCATCTGAACTTGTTCTCAGCACTTGTGAAGAACAATATTAAATAAAAGAGGGAAGGTGCTGTAAAACTACAATTTATAGGCAATTTACGGATTATGCTGAACTTAAACTTGTTTATTCAGATAGAAAACACACAAAATGGGGAACCAATTTTGTTAATACAATAAAATGCATCTCTTACATGGATTAATGCGGACGGTGCCCAGCCTAAATTATACATGCTTTAACGGTTATGGGTGAAGGATTCACAAACAACACTCATTCTCTCACACACACGCAATGCCATAGCGAAACTCACCAAAATCAGCGTGCTGAGACGAGGCGGAAGCAGGCGCCGCTATCGCAAGTCGGAGGTAGCACAAAACACAATATACAGAAACACTTTGAAGCTGGCTCTGGTCTGTCGTGCCTGTTTTGAGATGGTGCGTGTGTATAGCCAAGTTCAATTACATCTGAATTGGCCCACGAGCAAACACGCTAACGGCGACACACGGCTACGTTATAAGAAGGCACTCCACTGAAGGTGAAGTGGATGAAAATTGGATTCATTATACAAAATCACGGTGGATTCTTAAGTTGCAGTCTGTTAGAAATCGATCTAGGTACTGCTTTTTACATGAGAAGTGGCGTGAATTCAGGCGACTAGCTGCGAACCCCGGAAGTCGGAAATCGGTTCCAAGTGTTTCCGAAAACCGGTAAAATTGAATAAATTCAGTGTCCGAATAATAAAGTAAATTAACTACTGCATGTAACCCATAGAAAAGCTTAGAATTATATAAAGAAGCGAATGAAATACACCTACAAGCGATAGGGGGCGATTACAGAGACGTATGAAGTTCAGTCTCAGAAAAACCACAACAATGAAATAATACAAAGTCGGAAAAATAAAGTAAGAATTACAGCATGCAACCCATAGAAATGTTTAGAATTACATAAGGAAGCTATTGAATGAGGTTGTACAAGGGTCAGAGAGAATTACTGACACAGACATGTACTACAAGTCAGAGAAGAAACATTAAAAGGGCAGGGAGAGAAGATCGCGAAATATTACTGGAAATCAGAAGGATAGCCGCATAGTTACTTGCCTGATGGACATGGTACAAACAAGAGTGGAAGCTGAAGGCTTTGTTCTATGAAACAACCACGTGGAACACATATCACTCACGGAAGGAAACAATGAGAAGATTTTTACATGCACTGTATAAAAATGAACATATCACCTATTAGAAATCGAGGCCCACAAAGCTTGAAAGTATTTACACAAAGCTCATACACCGCCACATGATCATAAAAGGTTTTTGACATATCAGGCCGTTATCAAACTGGAACTAGAATCACTGGAAATCACTGAATTGAAAAACGATAACACATTTCCACACACGATTGGAGAATATATTCCAAAAAAATGATTCTAAGTTCATGAATCTAACTTAAATGTGCTAGTCAATGAAACGCTACCATCTCCAGAAATAAGAGCAGAACCAACCTTACCTCGCTAGACGACATGCCCAGAATCTGACCGAGCGGCCATTGGACGCGGGAATCGACCGGATGCCGGAAAATCCAAGAAACAACGGTGGTGGGGACGGACAGCGAGATTCGCGCTAAGGAAGGCTCGCTGACTGGACTGTAAGCAAGACAACTTTTATAAAATTGCTAAAACTGCTCCCACCGGTGCCTGACTTAGGATCCGAAGCCCTGCAACATTTAACAATCAGATGACGCTAAGGCTGTGGTCACAGTGGCTCCGATATCGGTGGGTGTTACCGACGACAGACGTCCGCGGAAAACGGCCGATCGCTTCAAATCATTATTCCACAATGGGCATAGTGTAGCCGATCTCATCATCCGAACGTACAGACATCGGACGACAGTCGGTGAAATTCAAATCAGTTTATTTTCTTCGGTCAAATCGACCGACGTTCTCACATGCTAGATATGGACAGTGAGTAATTAATATGCTTAGTGAAAGAAAGAGAGGGATTGTAGCACCCAGAAGAGTAGAAATATCACAATCGGGATATATTGATGACTATATGGTCTGATATGACAGTTTATTGGAAACCCCAAGTTAATGAGAAATTTTAGGCGTAAATTATGATCTCAAGATGTTTTCAATCCGGGATTGTGCCTTATCTTAATGTTATTGTAGTGGCTCTCTTACAGTGTTTTGCACTGTGATAATCGGGTATTAGCTATCCACAAATTATTCTTACTGTTCTGGCGTTCTTTAACAAGGTGATGAGTCTGTTCTATGAAATGGTCTGCAAATGTGGTGCAGGCCTACGTGTGCTTCCGCTTTTCAGTGGTTTCTGTGTTCAAAATTATTCTTAATTTCACAGTTGTCTTTCACAAATATATTGAATGACAGTCATTGAAGTTAAATGTACCGCAACTTCATTTTTTTCATCATAATCGCATGTTTCTGGGTGGCCTATAACTGTGTTCTTCATGGGTTTAAATACTGAGAAACTGCATCCATTATGTATTCTTATGCTTACCATAACGCATTTCGGAATTTTTCTCGCGTTTAGTGCATTTGTTTACATAAATACAATGGGATTTTCCAAGTGTGGTTTTATACAGCTCTTGCACAGGTGTAGTCTTTTTGAGGTTACTTCAATGAGGGAAATCGTATCATACATAATAAAATATAGGATTTTTTTCTACATACTAAATAGTACGCCTGTCTATACCTGCAGGTATTGTGTCTGTTCCATTAAACTGGAAATCGCAACACAAAAATCGTCACACTGGTTTTTGTACACAGGTAGGCCTAAGTCACGATTATTATGTTTATATCCTGAGTAATGGAAGAGGCACAATACCTTTAAGCAGACAGAAAAAGTTATGATTTCTCACATTAGGATAAAACACACACCTCAATATTTATTCTATCCGATTTTCCGAGCTTTAGTAGCTAACCTAAAAGAGACAACTGCAGTGCAAGTGTGTCAAGAAATCACACATTGAAACCGAAAAAGTACCGTACTTATGTAAACTATAGAAGATGCGAATAAAGCCTTGAAATTCTTTGTGATAAGCAATAAACTTCCCTAACTGGTGTAGTTTTCCATTATTTAAAGCATGTAAGTTAACTGGTATATGTCTGCACAACTTCCAATAAATTCAGCAAAACTGCTTGCCAATGACAGCACGAAATATCACAAGTATGTAATAGAAGTTTCTCCTTTTACCGGTACCTCACACATTCTTAAAGATTCTCTGTGAGTAGTAATAACTGAGGACATTACACAATCCTCGCCACTTTCTTTTTTCCAGAGAGTTGTAACTCATTCGTATGCATTCAAAGTCTTTATTAATAACAAAAGTTGCATTGTAGCGCTAATTTCGAAGCTTCAAAATGTCGGTGGAATCCATTGCACCCCCCCCCCCCATGAATTGAAATCTAATTTACTTCAGACTCAGAATACAGTCAAACCTAACCTAATTTTCTCTTCTAACCAGACCAAGTGACAGACTATATCGGATGCAGGGTGACCACGCCGTCGGTCGATGTTTTCAGTCGAACTCGATCGACGGCGTCTGACGATGGTCTGTCGGTGCCACTGTGAATAGAGCCTTTTAACATGACGAAACGCGTAACTGAACATCATGATCAATTATAAATTTGAGACTGCTCACAATTTAAATTATTTATCCAATGTTGCCTCCCCAGACAGCCATTATATAGTGGAATAAAAATTACGGCTTACAGTTCTTGTTGCCGCGGTGGAGAGGCTGAGCGTTCCGAGGGCGCCTATGCGGCGAGCACCGCTGCTCGCCGTCGGAGGTTCAGTCCTCCCTCGGGCACGCGTGTATTTGTTGTCCTTAGCATAAGTTAGTTTATGTAGTTTGTAAGCCTATTAACTGAGAACCACAGCAGTTAAGTCCCATAGATATACAAACATTTGCACAGTTCTTGTTCATACTGATTCATTTTTTCAGTAAGTATTTCAAGATTTTATTCTATCACCTATTATTCTTCGACAATTTGACTTTTTAGTCTGCATTTATGTTTTATTTAATACTAAATATTTTGAATTGTTTGTGAACATCTCTTGGTAAAATTTTTTCTTAAGTTAGGTCTAGGCCTCAAATTTTTAAATTAATTTTTATTTAATATTTATCTTTATTCATTTATGACTTCATCATACAGTACATTTCCCCCTGTTTGTGAATAAAGGTACTCAATATAAACCAAGTTATTGTTGTTTTTATTAAATATCATACTTCGTAATTGCGACGACGAAGCAGCGAGAGGGGGGGGGGGGAGCGCCAAATGACAATCTTGCCCCGGGCGCCAAAAAACCTAGATCCGTCCCTGTGTCTAATCTACATATCGTTGCAACCACGAACGGAATGTAAGCACAAGAATAGCAATTATGTCCTCTATGCAGGACACTATTACAATATGTCACAAAACTTCCACAGTTCGCATGAGATACGTGCTGCGTTTAGCATTCTTTGGGAAACAAAATGGCTGCTGTTCTAGCCTGAATGTTTATGAGATGTAGAGCAAACTGCACAGCGACGGCGTGTGCCGCTGGTGAAGTGGCGAGGGCGAAAGCGGGCGGCTCTATCGGCCTAAGTGCTGTGAGCTGTGAGCTGTGCGCTGGTAGCCGGGAGGCGGTGGCCGAGCCTGATGGATGGAGACGGAGTCGTGGCTTAGCGCGCCGGCGGCCGCGGGCACTGGCCGTTAATTATTTGCGTGTCCAGCGATAACGGCCTGGGAGGGCGGGCTGCATTATGCAGCAGGCGGGAGGGAGGGGCAGGCTCTGCACCAGGGACAGTCAGCAACAGCGAGCCCCAGCAGCAGCGGCGGCTGTGAGCCAGCGCCGAGCTACACCGCGCAAACACCTCTCTCTGACGCTGGGTGTGTGGCTGTACTTTGTGCTGTAGATAGCAGTTAAACGTAAGTGTGAGCTTCAGCGGACGTTGTCACAATCAACAAAAATCTTTCAGTGAGTGAGGCCGCATTGTCTATTAAAGATGTGACAATCCGTCTGTGATGGGGAATGCGCCCAAGAGTTTCAATTAAAAATTAGTACTATTAAGAAATATAAAGTCGGTAGTTAATATCACTTTTAGCAGTGGTGATTCTACTAAGAAGAATACAGTTAAGACTAAAGCAATAGGATCGCAGGCTGTACGTGATGGACCTCCTATGTTTGTAGGAGCTACTTTGCCTTTTACTATAGAGAAGAATGGAACTTCTCAAGCAGGCGTTACCAAAAAAGAGAATTATTTGGAGAAATATACATAATACACTGCAAAATAAAGAGTCAAGTACATACCCAGGCCAGAGATGAAACTAAATATTAAATATTAGACGCCATGGTCGTGCTTGGACTCTGCTAAAACAATAGCTGACATGTTTCATTAATTTGTTCCCATTTCAATACCGTCCTAATCTGCTGCCCTTCCATCCTCGCCATATCGCTGGTCACCGTCATAGGTATGTGCCTCTACCAGTGGGAGCTGCATGCAATTATATTTAATAGCTCATTCACTCCATCTTCATTTTAATTTCATTAATTCTTTACGACAACTTACTTTTTATTATTGTTTAGTGATTTCTATATGATTTCTACTTTTAAATTCTTTGTCATGTATACTAGAGCCATTTGGCGACATCTCTCGTTTAACTGGACGATGCTATCTGGGTCATTCCATTGGATATGAGCAGATTTTAGCCAAAGTGGGTTGCATCATGGTCACAGATTTTAAAGAAATTTAGTATAGTTAATACCTGTACTAAAGTAATTTCATATCTCAGGTACTGAAACTTGAAACCCGGAGGGGGCTGAGCTAATTCCCCTCAAAGTTACAATTTTCGCCATTTATTCCAAAAAACATGCCACCATGTTTGACCTTATGGCGCCTGTACTAAAACAGATAGCCAAAATATTGGTCTCATTTGAAAGCTGTCGCCTGCCCCATGCAGGAGAAACCAACAATGAAATGAAATGATTCATAGGTCAGATGTAATACACATACAAACTGCTACATATATTATCACAGTTTTGCGAGTTTGCAATATTTTTATCTCTTGTGTAAATGACGATACTGAAATGATATCTGGTGTGTATGAGGGGTCATGAGGTTCAGTTCACTGAAAAAATTCGTCGTTTTATTTGCATGAACACACCGACTTTTTGGACTTGGAAAATTCAAAAATTGTCGTAAATCACTATTTTTGACCACTAAAAAAGCAATATGTGCAAAGTCTCAGAGTGTTGAAAATGGCCTCATTCTGTATCTTTTATCTAAGACTAATTACCCCCAAAATATCTCCGTGTTACTCCATTGGATAACTTGGTTATTGTAGTTTCAAAATTTTTATGCGTCAAAAAGGACAATATTGCAAGTGCCAAGAAATTTACACAAGAGACACATTATTCTAGAATTTACCTAACCTGAATTAGTAAAAAGCGATTTGTTTTAAACTTGAACATACCACTTATTATCTAAATATTAAGTCACACAGGAAGAACATGCCTTGAATGTTCGTTTTTTATTTGGCTCCCTGAGAGTTGTTAAGCAAATGTTGTATTTCAGTTTCAGTTGTCCTGTCCAGTGTGTACTGCCTGCCTTTTAGTGTTTGGCACAATATTTGTTTTTAAAATGTCCCTGACTTTCACCCAGCTGACTTCATTGGTTAAAAAGTAAGCTTTGGCTTGTTCAGGTGGGTGCAGGTATTTTACCAAAACATCTTCATTCTTTTCAGAACGGTCCATAACAAAGGCAAGATACCACTTATACTTATAGACACAATGTAAGAACATGGCCTGATGTCCTGCAGTGATACTGCTTGTTATTGTGGTAGAGACTGTCGTGCCTCTACATTTTGTGCGAGATAACCCAGTTCATATTTCATAGACGTTGATGTTCGATACATCTTAACTACATCCTTTCTAGCAGGTACAAAGTGGTGGTCTGTCTGATGTTAGGAATTGTCTTGCACTGATCAAATCTTCCATTTAATAATAATGCATTGTTATTTTCAATTTCTTCTGATGACACATAAAAAAAGTGAATACCCTCGATCTCTTGTGAGGCAAATTCAAAAAGTGCTTCTGCAGTCAGGATTTTTTGGTAAAGTTACTGAAGACCCTTCCTGGCACCTAGTCTTTCGACTGTCCTCCCAACTCCATCACAGGCAGTCTTTCCATGGCAAGTGGCAAAGAAATGGCACTCAGCATCAACTCCAAAGTCCTTAGAATGCAGTGTCAGATATCTCTGAAACGATGGTGATATATGAAACAGGGGAAAAAAGTTGCAGAATGTTTATAACTTCTGTGTGTAATTTCAGCAGATTGAAATATCGCTGAAACTATCCACAACATGACTTTCACATTTTTAAATTTGATCACAAGCTTCTTAACTCATGGAGTGTCAGGAATAATGTGTAGTGTATCACTAGTACAACATTGTTACGTGACTTCCAACAATTGGGAGTAACAGAAAGATATTTTTGGAGTAATTAGATTTAGATAAAAGCTACATAATAAGGCTGTTTCCAGCACACTTAGACTTTGTACACATTGCTTTTTGAGGGGTCAAAAATAATGATTTTCAACAATTTCGCAATTTTCCAAGTTCAAAAAGTTAGTGTGTGCATCTAAGTAACTCAACAAATTTTTTTCAGTGAACTGAGCCTCACGAACCCTCTATACACACCAAATATAATTTCATTACAGTCATTCACACATGAGATAAAAAATATTGCAAACTTGCAAAAATGTTATATATGTAGCAGTTTGTATGTGTATTACATCTGACCTATGAATCACTTCATTTCATTGTTGGTTTCTCCTGCAATGTTGTGTCAGGTTTCAAAAGAGACCAATATTTTGGCTCTATCTGTTTTAGTATAGGCGCTATAAGGTCAAACATGGTGGCATGTTTTTTGGAATAAATGGCCAAAATTATAACTTTGACGGGGCCTAGCTCAGCCCCCCGGGGGTTTCAAGCTTCAATACCTGAGATATGAACTTACTTTAGTACAGGTATTGAGTATACTTATTTTCTTTAAAATCCGTGACGATGATGCAACCCCCAATTGTTGAATCCTAATCTGTTACTTTTGTTTAGTATAGTTCACCACTGCGATGATGTCATACTTTTAGTACTAAGTTTTACACCAGCCTGGGTAGGTACTTCACTCATTCTGTTTACATTGTATTATGTCGATTTTTTTGTGTGGAGTAATTCTGTTTCTTTTAACACCGTGCTAATTGTTGCTTGTAATCTTGAAGATTCTGATACTTATTATTTTCGAATAATAAATAAACGAACAGCCTCATCACCACCTGTGACCTTTATATTTGTACAGCGTCCTAAACAGCACTGTTCAATAATTTAAACGAATTGTGTGTCTTTAAAACCCTCCGACATTGCGGCAGCTGTTGCAAGTGGCCCTTCCTCTGAGTATTTGTCTGACTGCTGAATGAGCGAAAGGTTTGGTTCTCCTCTAATAGTGCGGAACAATAGTTTGCGAAAGAGTAGGAGGCATGTTGGGTGTTGTTTATTGAAGTTTGCAGTTTTTCACGCCATTGGTGAAAACGGACATCCACGATTGGTTTTCACATCAACAGCCCACTATAATGCAAAAATTACTTGTTTAAAAATTACAAAAATATATTTTTATATGTAATTTGGAAAAAAGCCATTTTCTGAAATTCTATGGATCTTCTCAGCGAATCAACTTTCAGTAACGATTTTAGGCTTATTTTCTTCAATTTTCATTGTCTACCATGCCATTAAACAATTTTTAAAATTTTGGCAATTGTAAGGTCCTAAAAGTGGCTTCTTAGAAATTACATTTTACTTGAGAGGGTTGTTTTAACTATGTTATTTGTATATTATGAAAATAACGTTTAAAGTAATAAATTGATGACTTCTTTCACGATTTAAAAATAAAATAATGTTATTCTACGACCTTCTGGCGTTGAAATGTTTTTTTTTGGTTTCGTTTAAGAAATAAAGTATATGTAATTAATATTTTACAACAATCGCTTTAAATCGGTTAGTTTCAGTACTATTATCTTCATGAACAAATACTCCCGTATCCTCCATTGTTTTTCTTTTAGTTTTAGTAATTGATTAACAGTGTGAACCGTGAGAATTCTTTCCGAGTACCTAAGCAGGCCAAGAGTGTATAATTTGTATCTTGGCTTCTCCACAACGTACAAATTTCTTCTGTACTTACACTGCCATACTTCGATGCGATAAGAACGAATGTTGTAGTTATTTTTGTCTTACAACAAAAGTAGTCCGGAAAAATGTGTAAATCTTATTTCATTTACTCTTTTCACGTTTATCGTTATTTTAATAATATTGTTTTATTACGGCAGTATTTTTCACGTAATATCCTAACTATTTCGTTCAGTCTTGATAGTTGCGCTATGCTTGTTGCTGGTTTCTCTAACATTTCCTTAATTAGTTAACTGCTTATGGTATAAAACTTAACAAGAAAGAAGCAACGTACTAGGACTAATTTCAGGCTCTGTAGCCTGCTTCAGCAGAAGTACTGCGCGCTTTCTCTCTTCACTGGAGTGACTAATAATAACAGTACAATGAAACATAATGTCCTATTATTTTTTCCTTGAAAATAAAAGTGCTAAAGCTGAGAACATTTAAGCCTCTTACAGTAAGATGTTAATTGCATCCATTAGATTTTTGTAAGGAAAGAAATATTCTGACTTCACCGTACCGGAATGGCCTCGCGGTCTGACGCATCATGTCAAGGATTGCGGGGACGCTCCCTTTGGAGGTTAGAGTGTGGTGTCGCACAAGTCTGAAGTGCGCGCCACGTGCGTGTGTGTAAGCACGGCGCGTCGTTCTTACGACGTCGGCCACGAGCGCCCTCTGCTGCTACCCCACTCGTGGCCACCACTGAACTGCATCAGCCACTTGGCATTAGGACAGGCACTAGTAAAGTCTCTCATCAGCAGGCAGGCCTCTACCTAGTTACACTATGTATCTGCATTCCGCTAGTCTTCAGTTAACAAAGTATTGTACTATTTCTGCTGAATATATATCTTGTACTAATCTAACTCAGTGTTACTAGTTTCTGCTGTCCCACTGGCTGGTCCCTCATACTCTGTACCCGCACACGCGTGCATCCTATTTCCCTGTGTCGGTCTCTTTCTACTCGACTACCGACACCTAGGACAACCGGCGGCAACGAGACACAAAATAGAATCCACCCTCAGGTATTATTCATTAAGAAATAAGCCTAAAACCGTAACTGAAGATTGATCCCCCCACCCCCAGAGAAGATCTTTCCAATTTTCGAAACGATCTTTCTTCACAAATTATTTATAGTGAATGATACAAACAAGATAACTGTGAGATATTCGGCAAATTTATTGGTTTTACAAACCGGTTTTCGGTTGTTACGCCATCATCAGGTAAACAGTACAAGTATAAGTTTCAAAGATCTTAAATTGTTAGATATAGAACTTTCAAGGGGAGAAGTGCTTTGGTTTAAAACTAACCTCAGGGAATTTGTTACAATTCATGTGGTAGTGTAAATTCCTGACATCGCTAATATATGTGAAAATATAATAAATTACGACATTATCCTAAGAAATATAAATTAAAACAATAGAAATTGGCTGAAAATTGACAACAATTATCTTAAACAGGTCCAATGTCTGGAACATGGGAAGCTTGTGACTAAGTTGAATGAAACATCTGTGAATATATATTAAAATTTTAACTGGGTAACTTAAATTATGGTTACAAGTAAAATAAGGCATTACAATTGATATCAGGTAAGCAGCCAATGAGTTGTGATTACATAAGGATTTTATAACATGCCTCTGACACAGTAGAGAGGTCATGAGGCAAGTGGGTAGGCGATGTTAGTTTACATTGTCTGCACAGGGTTAACATTAGATTCTGAAAACAGAAGTCGTGACTGTGGAAATTGTGTCTGATCATTCAGTACTAGCTTTGTGGAAGTGTACATATGTTTATTAATTTCCATTATTTAAAAGAAGTTCATTTTCCTTCCTTTTGTGGTGTTCCTTTAATTTACTACAAATTGCTCTGCCTAACTGACCAACGTACAATTTGCCACAGTTGCAAGTAATCTTGGGTATTACACTCTTTTCCAAGGCTGGTGGGTTATCTTTACCATTGGGTAGAAAGTGCAGTGATATTGTGTATACAAATAATGATTTCTATTACCTATAATTTTATAAAAATAATTATTTTTTAATTTTTCTAACAAGCTCTTTTCTGGCTTATCGCGCGCTACATTTCAAGTAAATAAGTATGGGAAGGAGAGTTTTAAAGAGTAATAGAGGATAAAGTTTTTGTTTTTTTCTGTATTTGTCAAAGCTTAGGAAATAAATCGATTTTTCTTACTGATGAACACAACAATTTCTGGAAGACGGCAGCAAGTGTGTGGTTACATGGAGCAGGGCGGCCTGTCATCGCTCTCTGTCTCTCGCAGGAGACTCCCCCTGCAACAAGTAGTCCGTATTAGACTTGTTTGTGATGATGTGTACTTCCAATTGTACTATTATTTGTGCTATTAGCATAAGTAAATATTTATGAATAATTTTCTCAATAGTAGAGTAGGTTTACTGTTGCGAAAATATTAAAGTAAAATTTGAAATTTTATTTGGGGGAAAAGTGGGAGTACTAGATTTAATCTGCCGTATCCATGTATCATAGAATCAATAAGTCAGACATTAACTTTACACAAAGTAATATACTGTATTCGTAGTTGCACCATCTCGTTCAAATATTTCAGTACTCTCTGACTCTGCTATTAAGGTTTACGCAGTCGTACGTTTTCATGCATCAGAAATAATTCAAAGGAATGGGTTTCAATAATGGTTCTTGCGTCGCGAGGCCGACACTTTCTACTTAAATATAGACATCATCGAAATAAAACTCTAACACTGAATGTACAGAGTGCCCTATGTGATCCTTCTATCATGGCTACAAGGCAAGAAAGGACTGACTAATATAAAGAGAAAAATTGAAAGCCAAACTGTCTTCATATGTTTCACAAAGTTTCTTCTTTATCACAAGTCTCTGCACTCGGAAGTAAAATGATAGGGTGTGGTAAACATCTTTCAGTCATACATTTTAAAAATTTGGTAAAAAAAGCCGGAAAAATACAATTTTTATTTAAAGGAAAAAATTTGACGAAAGAAAATTTTCTGTAAACTAACACTGCACGGTGTACGTGGTCACGTATACAGTGACAGAAGAGACTACTAGAACCAGAAAGGACCAGGAGTAGTTAGCATTAAGTATAGATGATACATTAGTATGTTATGCGCGTATTGTTGCAAATCTATGTAACAAGTACTTTATATCTGGTACTGATAGTATGGGATTGTCAAGGTCTGTAAATAATGCGTTGAATATATGAAACTAGCATTTACAAATAACTTCAGGTACATGAATATGTCACTCACTTCACCACTAGAAATAACTTTCATAATAAAATCTTTAAAAATAAGGCATACTAGTGGTTACGATGAAATATCAACAAAATTAATGGACGCGTGTTTTTGTCAGTTTAGCAAGATTTAAATTTATTTGTGTAACCAGTCTAATATAACTGGAACATAACGGGGTTAAACAAATTCCATCCAACTACAGACCGCTTTCACTTTGGTCAGCATTCTCCAAAATTCTAGAAAAGGTAATGTACAAGCGGATTCTCAACCACCTGACTATAAATAACTTATTTTCCAGGACGCAGTTTAGATTTCTGAAAGGTTCCGATATCGAGAAGGATGTTTACACCTAAAGTAAGAATATATTTAATTAATTAGATAATAAATTACAAGCACCAGGTATTTCCTGTAATTTTTGTGAGGCATTTCATTGTGTGAACTACATCTTTTTTAGTTAATTTCAATTCTATGGTGTTGTGGGTAATGCTGCAAAATGGTTTAAGTCGTTCCTCACTAACAGGAAGCAAAGAGTGTCAGAGCAACGAACTACATCTATAACTACATACATACTTCCCAATCCACCGTAAAGTGCGTGGCGTAGGGTACATTGTTCCAGAACTAGGCACTCCCTTTCCTATTCCACTTCTAAATAGAACGAGGGAAAAATGAATGTCTACATACCTCTGTAGGAGTCCTAATTTCTCTTATCTGTGTGATCCTTACGCGAAATGAAAGTAGGAGGCAGCAAGATCGTTCTGCAGTAAGCTTCAGATTCCGGCCCTTTAAATTTTCTCTACATAATTTCTCGAAAAGAACGGCGTCTTTCCTCCAGCGATTCCCATTTGAATTCGCGGAGCATTTCTGTGACACTCGTGAATTGGTCGAACATACCAGTAACAAACCTATCTCCTCTCCTTTGAACTCTTTCCATGTCTTCCTTTGAACTGATCTGCTGCGGGTCCCAAACCCTTGAGTAATACTCAATACGTGGTCGTACAAGCGTTTTATACGTTGTACATCTTCCCAAAATTATTTCAATAAACCGAAGTCGTCTGTGCGCCTTACTCACAACTGACCTTACATGTATGTCCCTTTTCATATCGCTCTGCAATGTTGCACCTAGATATTTCAACGACGCGACTGTATCAAGAAGCTCACTACTAATATGATATTCGAACATTATGGGATTAGTTTTCCTAGTCATCTGCATTTTTCTTCATTTAGAGTTAGCTGCCATTCTTCGCACCAACTAGAAATTTTGACTAAGTCATCCTGCAAGCTATTACAGTCAGTTAAAGACGACACCCTCCCATACACCACAGCATCATCAGCAAACAGCCGCAAATTACAAGTTACTCTGTCCATGAGATCATTTATATAGATAGAAAATAGTAGCGGTCCTATCACACTCCCCTGGGGCACGCCTGACGATGCACTCGTCTCTGATGAACACTCGCCGTCGAGAACAACGTACTGCGTTCTATTACTTGTGTAAGTAGAAGAAGTCTTCCAGCCAGTCACCAATCTGTGAACCTATTCCATAAGCTCGTATCTTCGTTAGCGATCTGCAGTCCGGAACCGCGCCAAATACCTTTTTGAGATCTTAAATAATACAATCTGTCTGCTGCCCTTCATCCATGGCTTGAAGGTGTCACGTGAGGAAAGGACTAGCTGAGTTTCACACGAACGGTGTTTCCTAAACCCGCACTGATTCATAGAAAGAAGCTTATCCATCTCAAGGAAATTTACTATATTCGTGCTGAGTATATGTTCCAAAATTCTTCAAGAAACTAATGTCAACGATATTGGCCCGTAGCTGTGATGGTCAGTTTTCTACATTTCTTATAAACGGGAGTCGCCTGCGTTTTTATTTTTTTGGTGTTTCACTAAGTGTGTTTGCCTCTGTAACTTTTAAATTAATAGGTGACGGGAAATTTTAATACGGTAGGTCAACACAAGAAATGTTACACTTTGTGCAGAGCTGTGAACATAGTTTATTGTATAATTTTCCAAAGAGTTACACCACAAAGATATAATTTTTTAAATGGAACAATAGTTTTTTCTATCGTGTATTGGATTCGTTTAAACCAGCTGCGTCCAACTCAATTTAAACTACATTAGTTTCGGAGCTACAACGCTTCAAAGTTCCGGGGGCGGAGGCTGCGATAGCGTAGCTAACTGGCCGAGTGGCTATCCCCTGGGGCACGGCCCACTGTCTCATGACCACCAGCCAGTCAGCTACCCTGTCGTAGCTTCCACCCCCTATAGTTTGAAGGGTTGTAGCTCCCAAACTAACAGTGATAGGAATGTAGTTTAAATTGATTGGACGCAGCTGGTTTCAACGATTCCAATGCACGATAGAAAAAACTATTGTTCCATTTAAAAATTATATTGTGGTGTAACTCTTTGGAAAATGATACAATAAACTATGTTCATAGATCTGCAGAAAGTGTAACATTTCATGTGTTGACCTACCGCATTAAAGTTTCCCGTCACCTATTATTTTATAAGTTACAGAGGCAAACACACTTAGTGAAACACTTTTATATATATATATTCACTAGGAACATTGTGCAGCATTAAAGATTCGCGATAAATGCAAGCTAAGTAAGGGGCCAATTGCCGCAGGTTGCAGTTTGTAAAACCGAACTTTTTTTGTATTTCTCTACACCGGAAATACCTGTTCGTATGTCCTCTAATTAGGAATTAGCGCGTTGATCAAATAATGGAACATTTGTGCGGTCCTCCTGCGTGAATGATTTCGTAAAGGATAAATTTAGAACTTCAGATTTCCGTTGGATTTCTCATATTACTGACGCGGAATGATCAACTAGAGACTGGACAGTGGCCTTTGACCCGCTTATTGATTTAACATAGAACCAGAATTTTTTTTTGTTCTGGGAAAGATCTTTTGCTAAGGAATGCCTGTGGTAATTATTCTATGCGTCGCGCATCGATCTTTACATAGACGCACGAATCTACTAACTTTTGCCTATCCTGATTTGCGTGTTCAACAGGCATTCCTTCTCATAAGCTTTCTAATATTACTATTATACCACGGTGAATCTTTTCCATCCTTAATAGACTTTATATACACGTATTTCTCTAACCCTTTATTTACAATGCATTTAAATTTAGTCCACAATTCCTCTACATCCATTGTACTGAAACTAAACAATGTTCATTCAGTTTCTAACTGTGATGCTAACTGTTTCTTATTGGCTCTTTCTAACAAAATCACGCTCCTAGCCTTCTTTAATGGTTTGTTAACTTTAGTCACCACTGACGCTATGATGATATCATGATTGCTAACTCCTTTTTCTACCATTGTAAGTTGCAGGAAATTTCACCATCTTACATGATATGTTTATGGATTAATAATTAGTATGTACGAAACATGATGAAATGTTTGTTAAGCTTAAGGGGCGTAACTTCGGGGTCATCAGTCCCTAAACTTACAAACTGAAAGAAAAAAATAGGTAGGAAGAGGGAATATTAAGTTGACTAGGTCACTGAGAAAACTGGTTGATGCTGCTAGGCAACATTTAATAATAACAATATTCACATTTAGTAGTTTTCTTGGTTGGAAACGGAAACACAGCCAGGTCAGTGAGAGGGGTCAGCAATTGGTGCCACATCTCGAGGGCGACGATACGATTGGGAGACGACTTCAACCACCAAACGGTCGAAACTTTCTAGAACTTTCTAGAAACCTCTAGAATCTTCTTTCTGACAGGAAAAGGGTTTGGAAGGAAGTACTGATGGGGGAGAGAGATTTGAAGCTATAGCTGTGATTGGCATGTCAGAAAAAGGTCTGGAGAGACTTGTGGCTTGCTGAAAAGTAAGCCGTGGGTTTGACTAGCTACGCTCATGCAGCGAGGACGCAGGTGAGCAGTTGCTGGTAGAGCATCCAGTGACTTAGGTCGCAATTAGTTAAAAGTGCAGATCGCATTGTTTGAAGTATTCATTATTACTTGAGTGCATTGTATTTCCATTTTGAAGCACTTATTTACAAGCTGACAATTGAGCTTCTCTTCTGCTTCTCGTCAGTGAGGCAAGCAGTTTGTGAGACCCTCTTGTTCGACTTTGATAACTGAGTGACTTTAGTTCAGGAGTTTTTTTTTAAACGAAGTAGTTCATTCACTGTGTGGCCATCGTCTCACAGCTTCATCTTCACGTTGAACCGACCCATCTATGGTGCCCTGCCGCTATTCTTCTTATCAGAGCAGTATTGGGAATTGGTGATATACACACACTGCATTTGCTATAGCGCAGTTAAAGATAAATGTACCTTCCACTAGTTGGCTGTGTTCTTGACCTTGTGGTTGTATTCTCTACCGAGTTAGATAGCGATTTTTAATTTCCTTTAAAACTAAAAAATGTTCAAATGTTTGTTGAGCTTATGGGACTTAACTACGGGGTCATCAGTCCCTAAACTTACAAACTACTTATGAACTACCTTATACTAAAGACGGCACAAATATCCATGCCCGAGGGGGGATTCGAACCCCCGACCGTAGTGGCCGTGCAGACCGTGACTGAAGCGCCTCAGTCTCCTCGGCCACCGCGGCCGGCCCTTTAAAACTATTAATACATCCTCAGTATTAACAATTTTTCATAACAGGCAGAGGTTGTGCCATCCTTGATAGAGATTCATTACTTTTGTATTATAATTCATTCCTGAATTTGTGCACCGTCCTTTTTTATAATTAGATTACTGTATAGAACATTGAATTCCCTAATTTCTTATTCATTAGCATTAGGAATCCCAGCTATCCCTAGTGACAAGAAAATAACTAGGATTGAAGCCAATGTTTTTGTATCGATAATTGCCTAATTGAAAAGAGTGATTCGTATTTATTTTCATAATGATACCGCAAGGCTAGTAAACCACACGCAAATTAGCGATAGGGCAGTTCTTTTAATTTCACCAACTTCGGCACAATCATTACACACTGACATCATCAATAAGGTCGGACCTGTGTGTAACTATAAGGTATAATATATTTCCATTGCAGTGGGCTGTCTGTTTAAGTGCTAAACACAGTTTTCAGAAAATGTGTCCAATAGTAGTTTGGAAGATTGCTTGTCTTTAGCGCTGGAAATGGAACTAGAGAGGTTCCAATCTATACTCTTAAGGTTGAAGTCTCCCTCGAGTACTATTGCATGGTCCAGATACCTACACACTACTTGGCGTATACTTTCTTTGAATGACTCTAAAACTGCTAAAGCAACACCGGGGTAACGGTAAAAACACCCAACTACTAACTTTACTTCTCTTAGACCCGTTAAACGTGTCCAAATATCTTCACAGTCACTATCAACCTCGGCCTCCGCAGATACAATATCTTCGTCCACTTCAATGAAAACTTCCCCTCCATTTGCGTCTGATCTGTATTTCCGATATACATTGCACGCATAGCAAAATATTCCCGAGCTTCCCACATTATGATTTAGCCAGCTTTCGATCGTAAAACTAACTGAGCACTAGTGAATTAAGACATTCGTCATCATCAGATTACATGTGGTACCCTACAAGGATCAATCTTGAGACCTTTGCTTTTTCTTGTATACATTAATGACTTCTCATCAGTTACACTGCAAGAAGCAGAGTTCGTTTTGTTTGTAGATGATAATTGCATAAATAGCGTGTCGAGCATAGTTCTAGAAAAGTCTACTAATGATATTTTCAAGAATATTAAAAAATTGTTTAAAGCCAACTCCTTGACATTAAACTTTGAAAAGACTCACTAAAGGCAGTTCAGAACGTGTAAGAGGTTGCCATCCAGTATATGCATAATGTATGAGGAAGAGCAGATAGAAGAGATTGACAGTATTACATTCCTGGTACTACAACTTCATAATAAATTCAGTTGGGAGGAGCACACCGCAGAACTGCAGAAAGGACTTAACAAATCTGTCTTTTCAATTCGAATGTTATCAGACGTAGGCGATGTTGTTGTTGTTGTCTTCATTCCGGAGACCGGTTTGATGCAGCTCTCCATCCTACTGTATCCTGAGCCTTCATTCCTCATAAGAACGGCACCCTACCTACATCCATTTGAATCTGCTTACTGTTTTCATGTCTTGGTCTACCTCTGCGATTTTTACCCCACACACTTCCCTCCAATGATAAATTCACAATTTCTTGATGTCTAAGAATATGTCCTACCAATCGATCCCTTCTTTTAGTCAAGGTATCCCAGAAATTCCTTTTCCCCCAATTCTGTTCAGTACCTGTCATTAGTTACCCGATCCACCCATAGGCGATATAAATATAAAAAAGCTTACAAACGTTGCTTACTTTGATTCCATAATGTCATATGATAGACTATAATATTTTGGGATAGCTTTTCAAGTCAAGCAAAAGTTTACAGAGTCCAAAAGCGGGAAATACGTATTATTTGTGGAGTATATTCACGGACATTTGTAGAAACCTCTTAAAATAACTAGGTATATTAACTACTATCTCTCAGCATATTAGATCCACTACTCAGGAACACACGTTTTCAGTAATTTATACCAGCAACCATAAAAAAAGCTACAAATAAAGATCAGTTTAAGAAGAGCCTGAAAGACTTTCTAGTGGTCAACTCCTACTCTATTGCTGAATTTTTGAATAGAATCAAATTATGTATATATCTGTATTAATGCAATTAGTATTATCATATCAGGTTGTTAAAAAATCATTTTTACGTGTTCCACATCCTCGAGGATCTTCTCAACATGGATCTATGGACTGAACAACTAATCGAATCTAACCTAATCTAATCACACTCTCATAAAAGTGATCGTGGATCCCATTAATGCCGCCAGAACTTTGATTCAAATGAAATTGGGCATGAAAGAAGTATCACGTGTTAATTCCGTCAGAGACTCTTGTTCAATGCTGACAGTTTTAGTAGTGTAAGGTTTGTCTCTACAAACGTATTTATTTTTCGTGTTGTACAAAATAAAACAAACCGCCAATAAAAGACATATACACACACTAAACAACAAGCAAATAATGCAGGTTTCCACTGTCAAGAAAAGACCAAATCAACTAACTCATCGATATTTTTCACAAGTGGAAGAGGACACTGATTTCCGTATCTCAGTGGCTAACGAGACCTACGGTTGTGCTATTCTAATATCGCCCTGACTACGTTGTTAGCCATAATGCTTTCTTATCTCGGGTTTTGTACTTTTCAGATTATAAAATATTATACTGGAAATACGCTCTCATATTCTTTCAGTCGGCGGTTTATTTTAGTTGGATATAGTAAAAGTCTTCTTGCGACCCACCTCAAAAGATTCCGCCACATGTTGGTGGTTCGCAACCTATAATTTGGGAACCTGTGTTTTAGAAGGTGGGTTAAGGAAAGAGAAACTACGTTTTTGGCTTTTGTAGGTTAGGAGAAAGCATTTGACAATGTTCACTGAAATACGCCCTTCCGTAATCTGAAGTAGCAAGGGCAAATATAGAGAATGAGACTTTATTTAGAACTTGTACAAAAACCAGGCGGCAGTTATGAATGTTGAAGAGCACAAAATGACGCAGTAGTTGGGAAGAGAGTCAAGACAGGATTGTACCATTTGCTCAGTGTTAAAGAACAATGGAACGGAGTGGACAATATCTTGAAGGGAGTTATAAGATGAACATAAACAAGAGCAATGGAATGTAGTATAAGAAAACCAGGCTATGGCGAAGGAATTAGATTAGGTAATGAGACAACAAAAGTAGTAGATAAGTTTTGTTATTTGGCTAGCAAAATAACTTCTGATGGCCAAAGTAACAAGGATATAAAATGCAGAAACGCTATGGGAAGAAAACCATTTCTGAAATCGAAAATTAATGTTAGGAAGCCATTTCTGAAAACGTTTGTCTCGAGTGTGGCATAGTATGGGGGTTGCGCGTGGACGGTAAGGAATTCAAACAGAAATATGAGGGTAGCATTTGAAATCTGGTACTATAGACAAGTAATGAAGATTAGATGGGTAGATCGCCTAAGTAATAAGGAAGTGCTGTACAGATCTGCAACAAAGTAATTTCTGGCACTATCTTGACTAAGCGAAGAGGTCGATTGGCAGAACACGTTCTGAGATATCCAGGAATCGTCAATTTGGCATTGGAGGGAAGTGTCGGACTTAAAAGTCGCAGGGGAAGACCGAGAGACGAATAGAGTAGGCAGGTTCAAACTTACGCAGAGATGAAGAGGCTTGTACAGGACAAGAGGGTAACGTGGAGAGCTGCATCAAACCAGTGTCAAGACTAAAAGCCACAACAACAACAACAACAGGTACAACGACCTCCTCAACTGTTTGACACCTCGTAAACTACCACATCATGTTTGTTCGTATCTTATGCAGTGCTGTACCGTTCATCGGATTGCGATGAAACTTCGTACAATAGCTTATTCAAAACAAAAGAAAAACCACTGTCCAAGTAAAATTTTGTATGTTGCATAGCAGAGGATATTTTACCTACGACTTTCGACAAAAGCTACGGTTTCATTCCGATATTGACGAAATTTTGCACATTTATTCTTCGAAAGAAGAAGAACATCGCCGTCTATCTAAGACTCCATACAGTGCATGACAGAGGGTATTTTGAAATAAACGTAGACACCACTTCGCCATGAGATTTATCAGAGATATCAAATATTTTATAGTAGAGGAGGCATCGAACTGAAGCGGTTGAGGAGTTCGACAGAGACACGAAGAGGTGTTAGGCAGATAAAGGGGAAGGTATGGAGATGAACAGAGAGATAGATTGATAGATAGATAGATAGATAGAGAGAGAGAGAGAGAGAGAGAGAGAGAGAGAGAGAGAGTTAAGTGCGGAGGGAGGGAGGGAGGGGGCAGGAAGAGATGGAAAATAAGAGAAGGAAAGAGAAGATCTTCAGAAAGAGAAAAGAGGAGAGATTGAGTAACTTAAGACTCGAATAAATTAATACCCACGCTATGTTGAGACTCCAACTAGTTTATAATAAAAAGTAATTCTTTTAAGATTTAATAGTGAAACTCCGTTAGGGAATTCGCACAACACCAGTGTGGTAACGTATAAGATTTAGTGTTTTGTCGAGATTATTTCACAATATCGTCACTTAAGTAGCTGTCGAGCTCGTCTTCCTGTTCCAAAAGTGCTCATCATTTCCTTGATGCCAGTTCAGCAGTAGCTACGAAAAACCGCTAATGGCAGGTCATGATTCAGCCTCCGCCATTCACATTGTGCCCCTGGCGAGGGTAAACGAGAGGGAGGCCACGAAGATTGTGAGCTTCTGTGAGGTAAGGTCTGTTGCTCCGAGCGCCATGTCGTCCGGTAACAAGGGCGCACAGGAAAGAAAAAGGCGAGCCTCCAGAACGCGGAACCAGTTATTACTCTTTATTGTTATTTCATCCCCCCCTAGACATATATGGCAGGAGGAGGGGGAGTAGAAGAGAGAGGCGGCGAGGTATAGTTTATCCGGTCTTCAGCCCATGACATATGCGCTAGGCTTGATCATAAAACACTTGCGTGGTTATGGTATATCGCCCCAAGTTTACGACTGGATAGGGGATTTCCTGTCAGAGAGGACACAGTTCGCAGTAATCGATAGTAAGGCATCGCCTAAAACAGAGGTGATATCGGGCGTTCCACAGGGTAGTTTTATAGGTCCTCTACTGTTTCTTACCTACATAAACGATTTGGGAGAAAATCTGAGCAACTCTCTTGGGTTGTTTGCAGATGACGCCGTCATTTACCGTGTAGTAAAATCATCTGAAGATCAAAACCCACTGCAGAACGATCTGAAAAAGATATCAGTATGGTGCAAAAATTGGCAATTGACTCTAAATAATGAGAAGTGCGAAGTCGTCCACAAGAATACAAAAAGAAATCCGTTAAACTCTGTTTACAAGATAAATCAATCAAAAGTGAAGGCCGTAAACTCCACAAAATACCTAGGAATTACTATTACTTCAGACTTAAATTGGAAAGAACAGGTAGATAATGTCGTGGGAAAGGCGAACCAGAGACTGAGTTTTATTGGCACAACCCTTAAAAGATGCAACAGAACTAAAAAAGAAACTGCATACACTACGCTTGTCGGTCCATTTTCGGAGTATTGCTGCCCAGTGTGGAATCCTTATCAGGTGGGTTTGACGGAGGACATCGAAAGAGTCCAAATAAGGGCAGCTCGTTTCGTATTGTCACAATACAGGGGAGACAGCGTTGCGGAAATGATACAGGATCTGGGATGGAAATCATTACAACAACGGTGCTTATTGCAGCGGCGTGGGCTACTTACGAAACTCCAATCGCCAACATTCTCCTCCGAATGCGAAAATATATTGTTGACTCCCACTTACATAGGTAGAAATAATCATCAGAATAAAATATGAGAAATCAGACCTCGAACGGAGAGATTCAGGTGTTCTTTCTTCACGCGCGCTATTCGAGAATGGAATATGAGATAAATAGTGTAATGGTGGTTCGATGAACCCTCTGCCAGGCACTTAAAAATGTGATTTGCAGAGTATCCCATGTAGATGTAAATATAGATGTAGAATACATTTTTAAGAGAACTGTAACTGTGGCGGTCATTATCTCGATTGTGACATTTTGGCGCTTGGTCTAGTGCTATATAACACTGCCCATATTAACCCTTAAACGGAAACATAGGTCGATAGTACATTATTGGAAACATCCAGTCTGACAGACCAGATTTTTCCTCCTCAATATTCTTTCATATATTTATTATTTTTTTATAATTTATTAATGTGTTTAGGATAATATTGTACGAATTTCAAATGAAGATCAAATTGAGTATTAAATAAGTTTTATTTGTACAAAATTAATGATGTTATTGTTTTTATTGGTTCCACTGATTTCCATACTAAATCTTTTTTGTTCTTTTTCCTAACATAGATATCTGGCATGCTGTCTTGTTCTCCACGTGTATCGTCACTAATTATTTCCTGCTCATCTTCCAAAAAATTGTAATAATTGTCATTATCTTCATCACTAATGTCACTATCTGCCTGTTCCCATCGTTTTTTCTTCTCTCATCGTCTTCTCTTGCATCGGTAATTGTAAAGTCAGAATCAGTATCTGAGTAATCATTTTCCTTCCTGGATACATCACCGCTCTCCTGTAACCACTCTGAAAGTTTTTTTCCCCTCAAAATTGGGATCACTACACCGCATCCCCTCATTCCTTGCGCCTCTTGCAGGTTTACGATTGTCTTCTGAAGCATTATCCGTCATGACGTCTTCTAAACATACAAGAAAAAGCATATCAGACAAGAAAAGACGTAATAGAAAAACTAAAATGAACGTAATACCAAACACCCGGTCTAACAAACCGAGCCATTGCAAACATAAACCAAAACATCCGGTCCGACAGACCTACAGGTTTTATAAAAATCAATGCTTACCTGACAGGCAGAAGGCACAAACTGGACTACAATGCTTCTACCACGTATATTATTTAACAATGTGAAGGTACTGTGGAGGGGATGGTCGTAAGCAGAACAGTGTTGCCATAGGCCACATTTAAAGAAAACCCTAACGGTCTCTCAGACCGGTGTTTCCGTTTAAGGGTTAAATTGTGTTCATGCCACTGTTTGAATGGTTGCAGTAGATGCAGGCAGCAGAGTTTGAGCGGCCCGCAGGTGTGGCCCCCCGCTGCCTCGCTCACGGCCACGCGCCCTGCTGTGCTGGGTCTCCCCACCCACGGTTCTCCCCCCCCCCCACTCCCACCCTACCAGTCAACAGCCCCCGGCTTCCGCCGCTCACTCGATTTTGCCGGCGCCGGGGCCGCTGTGTATAACGCTGTTAGCCGCTGCCGCCGCCGCCGCCCTCGCGCTGCACTCACAAACGCATTAATTTGCAGCGACGCCGTACTCGGCGCCATTGTTCGGCCCTAACTCCATCAGCCAATCAGGAGCGGGAGTCGCACCCCGCCGTCGCAAGGCAGTATGAAAATATAGAACGCCCGAAAACCGTAGGGAGGCGTGCACACGAGGCACGGGTGGACGGCATAGTAAGGTAAGGGGAAACACCGCCGCTGTAGACATGGAGAATTTCCCTACCGTACCATCCTCCCCATGTCATAGGTCAGATTTCTCCAGCATCATCATCATCATCATTAGAGACTGATTATGCCATTAGACAGACAGGCAGACCTTTCAAAATTAGATTTAGAGAACATATAAATACAAGCGAAAATAATGTTTTAGCATTCGGCACACACCTCAGAGAAAGTAAACATTCGAGTGGGAGTATAGAAAAAAATCTCAAAATTTTACATATCGTATGCAAAGGACAACTAATGGACGTTTTAGAAGAATTACAAATCTATACTCATATGACTAAGTACCCAGAACAAATGTTAAATGAACAAACAGAAATGAGAAATAAAAAATTCATCGAAAATTTCCATAACACCTTGGCCAGCATATAAAGTACAATCCATCCTTCCGTAATATACTTCCAAATATGCAACAAAACGCGATAAATTATAGTAGCACTGCAATATTATCCCTATATTACAATATAGTACACAAAAGCAATTTATTGCACTTAAAATAGTTCGGAATGAAACATAAAATTTATAGTACGATGTTTGTCATGGTACTGTTTATGTCACACTGCATACAACAAACGATATTGTTACAAACAAAATTATGCAAAGAATATTTAATAAAAACATCTTTGGATCAACAGCTCAGTAAATTACACTAAAGTAATTACAACAAACAGCATGACCTAAACAGTATCCAAATATAAAAAAGTATATATGAATGTAAGTAATTACAACTTGTACAGTCAATATAACATTGCCATATTAATGTATTTTCACGTAAAACACACTTTGTTCTCCATAATAGGTGACTTAAGAAAATGGGCAAAGCCCCAAACTCGTCAGCATTTCAAATAAAAGCAGCTTTGGTGCATATATAAAAATGTCTTTTCTACAACCTCTAATAAAATTCCTGCATGATCCGCTATTGAACGTTAACATTGATGCGTTGTCTGATGTTATGCCTTTTACTTCAAAATCATTGTGCACCGAATCTAAGTACTTTCTTCTTTGTCTACCTCGACTCCTCTTACCCTCCGCTGCCGAGCTCATGAGTCTCTTAGATAACCTTGCTTCTCCCATGCGCGTAACATGACCCCACCATCTCAGTCTGTTCGCTCTAACTGCTTCATCTGTGATGTTAATTCCCAGTTTTTCTTTGATTTTCTCATTATGGACACCTTCCTACCATTGTTCCCATCTATTAGTACCTGCAATCATTCTTGCTACTTTCATATCTGTAACCTCTAACTTATGAATAAGGTAACCTGTATCCAATCAACTTTTACTCCCATACAACAAAGTTGGTCGAAAGGTAGAGCGGTGCACCGCTAACTAACTTAGTCTTGGTACTGACTTCCTTCTTGCAGAAGAGAGTAGATCTTAGCTGAGCACTCACTGCATTAGCTTTGCTGCACCTCGATTCCAGTTCTTTCACTATGTTGCCATCCTGTGAGAAAATACATCCCAGGTACTTGAAACTCTCTACCTGTTCTTTGTTCCTTCTATTTGGCACTAAATCTGTTTGAATCTCTTTCCCACATACATTACATTCGTTTTGGAGATGCTGATCTTCATATCATAAGCCTTGCACCTCTGATCGAGCTCTGAAATATTAGTTTGCAACCTTTCAATCGAATCGGCCATTACAACTAAGTCATCTGCATATACGAGACTGTAATTTGCTTTCACCTATTTTAATCCCACCCTGCCAGTCTATTGTTTTCAACATATGATCCATGAATAGTATGAACTACAGTGATGACTTACCCCTACCCTCAACCATGAGCTTAATTTGCCATCCACTCTAGCTGCTGCCTGACAGTCTACGTAGAGCCCTTTAATTGCCTGCAGAAGTTTGCCTCCTCTACTATAATCTTGAAGAACTGACAGCAGCTTCCTCCTAGGAACACGGTCATAAGCCTTTTCCAGATCTATGAAACATACAATTCCCTGTTACACTCATAGCACATTACCTGTCGTAGGTTAAAGATCTGTCCTGACAGCCACTAAGAGGCCTAAACACACAGTGCATGCAATATTAATATGCCACATTTATACACAGCTAGGAATGAAAATTACAGTCTGATTAAAGTCGCTCGCCAGTTGACAGTCCGACCACTGGAGCTTCTTTCCTCCAACCAGAGCGCTCAACGTCATGCACGAACTGCCTATCGTTGCCAAACTGCCATAACAACTGTAGTGACCTCCACAGTTCTAGTTTTCACAAGAAAGTACGCTCGGGATTCGTTAACCAGTGAAACGAAACTAAATTCTTCTATAGAGCCAGAAATCCCAAAACCAAACACAGATTATATTCTGGTAGATCAAATGCACAGTAACTAGCATAGTTCAGTTCGTCACTCGCAATACACCAGGCAAACGTTCCAGCCGCTTCCGTCCGGGAGGCTGTCGGCGAAGTCGATAGAAGTCGGCGATCTTGCGTAGTGGAGACGGTCCTAGGCGGCGAGAGCGAACACACCGACACTGGCTCATTTTTTTTTCTTAAATGGAACAAGGTGGAATGGGGTACCATCGCTGTCCAGCGATCTCCAACCCCTGATGGAGCAGCTTAGGAGTAAGGAAGGCTAACTTTATTTCCTTATCTTGCCATAAAGTTTCGGGGCTGACTTGTAACGGCCTCCAGGGCTAAGCCCTCGACCTGTAAGGAACCCCGGATAGATGGAGTGGGGGGCCGCTCTATTTGCGAGAGAGCCGAAGCTCCAAGTATTCCTGGGCGATTTGGGCTATCTGTTTAAACTGCTCCTCCGTGAAAACGCAATAATTATTTAAATCATTAAAATCTTGATGGCCCACTGACCGCCAAATAGGACGCTGAATTTCTTCAGCTAATTTAACTGGGTGGTGGGGGGTGGTGGTATTTTCGATTCTGGTAGGAACGGGTAATGGAGGTCTTCATCGTCGCAGTCCTTGTTGCGGATTTTCATCAAATCTCATAGCAGGACTCGTTTGACGTCATGTTTCGTCGGCATCTCCAAGTAGGTCGCGTCGTCTTCCGACACGCCCCCTCCCTCCACGTGCGCGGCGGCCGCCCCCTCAGGCTCAGCCTCGCCGCCAGTTCGTGTCGGAGGCGCGTCCACCTCCATCTTCGCCACGCCCGCGTCCCCCGTCAATGCGGAGTCGAGGGAACCGGTTTCAGTCGCAGTATCAGTAGAACTGCAGGTCTCCCCAGCATGCGGGGGCGGGATGTGGCTAATCGTCGCTTTGACGAGCCTCAACTCCCGCTCGAGGTCCGCAATTCGTCGCATTGCGGCGTCGAGGGCGGCTCGATACTGCTCCCTTTCTGCCGCCATCGCGGCCTGAAGACGAAGCAGGGCGTCATCCATCTTGGGATGCAGAATAACGTGTGCACCCGACGTGACGGCGTCGCCACCTGCCGGCCCTCGAACGTTCCCACGTGGTGCACGAGACGCAGGGGACGGGACGTCCGCGGACGCGGCCGGCGTCGCAGTGCCCGTCCTCGACTTCTCCGCACGTCCCGACTTCTTTTTCGTAGGCCATTGTTCAATGTACGGGCAGCGGCGGAAGTTGGCGGCGTGGAGGCCGCCGCAGTTGCCGCACCGCTTGTCGGCGTCCCGCGGGTGCGTGCAGTGGCGCGCGTCGTGTGCGCCCGCGCAGCGCAAACACGCAGACGTCGCCGTGCAGTCACCGGCCACGTGGCCGATCTGTTGGCAGCGGAAGCACTGCACAAACTTCCGTGCCCTCCGTCGGCGCTGCCTTCTACCCGCGCCTGCCAAGGCCATCACCTCGGCAGCGAGGTGGACTAACGCCGCTAGAACGCCACTTCGTCGCTGTCCTCGTCGATTCCTTGTCGCAGCTCGACTTGCCATCTCCGGCGAGAGTTGCTCGCTGTTTACGCGGCTAAGTGCAGCAGCGCCGCGACGCTCCTCTCCTCACGCTGGCGAGTCAGCTACGACTACTGGCTCATTGATCGGCGAGCCGGGATTAAGTAAGATGCCTGGAGCCATCAGGAGGCAGACGGCAGGATACTCAGTCGGTTCACAGAGCCACCTGTAAGAAATAGTCCCTATTACGTCTGTTTGTTTTGAGATTACTGTTTGTGTATGTTCTGGTCTTATGTCGGCATCTGGCAGGCGCTGTTGGTCTCGCGCCGCCTGTCCATTTGCGTTGCCCGCTTGACAGTCCTGTTGTGAGGTACGCCGGCTGGCAGGCGTTTGGCCGGCGGCATCAGAACAACAATTGCTCAATTCAATGCCGTCTTGTTATCTGGCTCTCTTTCTTGATTTGCTTTGTTCCGGATCCATGCATATTTTAATTTAGCCTTACATCATTTAACGATAAAAGAATAGGAAAAACGGTCAACAAACCAAAGATTGGATTGAATATCACAGTGCTTTACTAGGCATGGTCGTGTTTGGAGGTGGTATGCCGTTGCCTTCCTCTGACCTTCGAACTGATTGACCCAGCCAATTACAGGGGGAACTACAGTTTAACGTGGATTCCGAACCACAGTGCTAACTCGATATTTTTCGTATCAGACAACATTGCAATAGTGAAAGAAGTGGAAAGTGCAGATGAAAATCCAAGCACCTGACAAGGATCGAACTCGTGACCTTAGAACTTATAATCTGGTGTCCTACCACTGTGCTACATTTTTTTCCTTAAAAAAATCTTTTTCGCAGTTCCTTGCGGTCGCTAATCATGTTTGATCATGTTCATTTGTTGCTGTCCGATTTGTTCTTGGCTCGGCTTTTTTCCATTACAGAAGCTGTTCAGTCTAAGACCGGGTGCGCTCAGCCACGGCGCCCGGCGTGATACCGACCCATACCACGTAATCATAACAATACAGGGACTGTATAGGAGGAATGGGCTAACGAAATACATACTAACTAACAGCACTAAGCACACGCTACGGACTACTGCTTGCTTTCGTATAAAGTGCGATTTAACGTCACATACTAAAATGTTATATCACAGATCTCAGCTTACATTTAGAGAAGCTTCATATGATTTGGGCGTAAACGACCTCTCCGAACGCTACAATGCACGTTTGTTACTGGTTGTACTGTGGCTTATAAGTGAATTAGTTTTGTGTCTCGTTTCCGCCGGTTGTCCTAGGTGTCGGTGGCCGAGTAGAGAGACCGACACAGGGAAATAGGATGCACGCGAGTGCAGGTACAGAGTCTGAGGTGACCAGTCAGTGGGACAGCAGAAACTAGAAACACTAAGCTAGATTAGTACTAGATATACATTTCCTAGAGATAGTACAATACTTATCTTTGTTAACTGAAGACTAGTGGAATGCAGATACATAGTTTAACTAGATAGAGGCCTCCCTACTGATGAGAGTCTTAACTGGTGCCTGTCCTATTGTGATATTCCTGGCCTGTGGCCACTTCATATTTTTGGCCGCTGGCCGTTTCTTTGCTAACATCGTACGCGTCTTAAACGCGGAAGAACGACAGAAGTGCAGTATATGTTGGAAAGTGGGGTGGGGAGCACTAGCATATGGCACAGTAGGTGCTGGTTCCCGTGGGAAAGCCCGCCTATGTTACTAGTACTCTCCTCGCATTGGCTGCTGCATTTCACGTCACGTGATTTCTTTTGAAATTACTTTTGTTTATTATAAACTAAATATTAATTATTCAGAGCTGAGAATTTATGATAAATGTCTCTCGAGGACAGGCTAGGTTTTGACAGCCTAAAAGGTTAAGGTCTCTTCTCTTATTGTTACAAGAGAAGCGCGGTTTTGCAGAAGGCGCGCGACGGCCTTGTTTTGGCGCGAAATAGAGCGTCAGGTGCCCTCTAGTCTCGCAACGCGCCGCAGTTTCAGTCTGGAGCTGACCACTATACGCGCCGGACCGAGCTGGTCATGAGTAAAGATTTGCGTAAATGTGATAACAGTCGAGATCTCAACATGAACTATGGGCAGCATAGGCCGTACCATATTAACAATAGTTGCTCATTTTTTAAATTATTTATTTAATAAATGGCATCCCTGACAATTAAAAAATCTCGCGAGTCGCTTATTATGCTTCCATCATACAGAACTTATTTTAGCCACAATTGTATGCTGTAGAAGAATCAACGACCTGTATGCTGTCTTCTGCGCTGGGGACACAAATATAGAAGACAACAGGTAAGTCAGAACTCTATGCTGTCCATAAAGTCTTGGACAGCAACTACGGCACCTCATGCGTACTGTAGGGCGGTACAAACGCACACTGCTACGCAACAGCATCCGCAAGGATGTGGAGGTTTTAGGGGACTTGTAGGAGGAAGCAGTACTAACTTCTCAGTCCGCAAATAAAACCCTAGGAAGCTTGTACTATTGCCATGTGACCGATGCAATCCAGTGTTGCAGCAGAGGGGCCGGCCACGGCGGCCCAGGGGACTGAGGCGCTTCAGTCACGGTCTGCACGGCCACTACGGTCGGGGGTTCGAATCCCCCCTCGGGCATGGATATTTGTGCCGTCCTGGTTCGTAAGTGGTCCATAAGTAGTTTGTAAGTTTAGGGACTGATGACTCCGTAGTTAAGTACCATAGACTCTACAAACAATTGCAGCAGAGGGCGCTCGTGGCTGAAGTCGTAAGACCGCCGCGCCGTGCCTGCATGGCAGCGCGCGGCGAAAGTACATGGCACGCACTTCAGACTTGTGCGACACCACAATAAGAACGTGTGTAGAAAGTTATCAGCACTCAGACGGAAATATTTTGTTTACTCAGATCTAGATTTCGATCACTGTGTGATCATTATCAGTGCTTAACACAAACAGTTTACGACTGATTGCTGAAAATTTTCTACAAATCGAAACAGGCGTTGAGTACAAGAGCCACAATGTATCAAGCGTGATAAGAACGTGGTTGCATAGTGCAGTGGTAAAGTCACAGTTTGGCAATTTCGATCCTGTCGAATGCAATTATTTCAGTTTCTTAATCAAAGTAATCTTGATTGTTGTTTTTATTATCTTAGCTGAATAGTTAAAGTACGTATGTTCCATAATAGTTTGACTTTTTTATTCACTCTTATTTTTCATATTACAATTCTTTTTTTCCCATTGGAACCTGCTTCTCATTAATAACATGTAACAAGTGCCAAGCAGCACTGCTGAAGGGAACTGATGACCTAGCTGTTTAGTCCCCAAAAAAACCACCACCACCACCAACAACAACAACAGCTCTGCTGATTGGCTCCTATCACGGTTGCTTGTGTCACCACTAGCCAGTGTGGGTGTATTTTCAGGTAGGCCAACCTAGATAGCGAGAAATTAGTGTTTCCTTTTAGCACTGTAAATGAAAGTTTTTCCTTGAGTTTCGCTCTTAGAGGTACGCTTTATTGAGTGTGAACGAACATGTCATGAAGTTTAGTTCTGCTGGATATGACTGAACGCCGTATTACCGGATACATAGTACATCACATGAATTAGGTTACAACATGGGGCCGTGGTGGAGTAGCCGAGCGGTCTAAGGAACCTCACTGTAAAGCACACGGTTGCTCGCCGTCGGAGATTCGAGTCCTCCGTGGGGCATGGCTGTGTGTGTTGTTATTACTGAAGAAAAGACATTTTTAATTATGCACCAAAGCTGCTTTTATTAAATATTAATAAATTAATAAAAGCAGCTTTGGTGCATAATTAAAAATGTCTTTTCTTCAATATTTAAGAGCTGCAAAACGCGACATATCCAAAACATTTGTTGTTATTACGTTAGTTTACCTTAGTTTAAGTAGTTTGTAATCTACGGACTGATGACCACGCAGTTTGGTCCGATAGATTTACAAACGTAAAACATGGGATTAAACTAAGGAACACAAAACGCGTTTTCTGCAGCAGTTCAGTCATTGATAACTTCTGTCAGAGTTTTTCGTCGTTAACTCTTCGCGGCCTATAACTACACTGCCCCACTTTATAAAGCATTATTTACAATGAATCGACTTGCCGTTTGTGCGATGTCTACAGCCGAGAGGTAGCCGGCTGCCTAATGGCAACACTAAAAATATATTGTTGCAACAGTGCATCTGGAGTACTTGAAATGATTACATTTACAGAGCAATAGAACAAGCGGTAGTGAGGCACCAAGTGTCGATCCATGGTGAAATACCCATAATTGTAAATGGTGTAGCCTCTACATTCGTCAATATAGGCGCTGATTCTGGCATTTATTCGATCATACAGATGGCAAATACTGTATTGTACTACATTATTCCACACCTACTTGACCTGTTCACGTAGTTCTCCAAGAGTTGTGTTTGACGGGCCACACAGGTCAGTTGTTCTTATAGCCAAACGTAGTCAGTTGAATACAAGTCTGGAGATTATGTTGCTGAGGGAACTTCCCGCTCGTCTTAACCCCTTCGATCCTGAATTATTTTAAAAATGGAATAAAACATATTCTTGCACCTTTTCAAGTCTATAAGACCCTATCTATTGTATATTTGAACTAAATTAAAATTTTTCATACTTGATTTCCAAAATAAAAAATGTCAAATTAATTAGACACCGAGCCTAGATGACAGTTAAGGCCGTGAAATAAGAATTCAACAGTTATATATATAACTCCATACTGATTGTGGGACTTAGTGGAATTTGTGCAAAATTCATAAATTAATATATAAAACAATTTCAACTACTGGTATCAAGTCCGACGCACTCCGCAAAGGGTTCGCCATGTTCACTGTTTTTCATTGTAGCACGCCATTCTGCTGACAGATGGCAGCAAGAAGCGCGAAAATAAAAGTGACAGATGTCCAGTATACAGGCAACTGGGTCTCAATGTAAAGCGAAATCGTACAGTGTTCTAAAATTATAAATTAGGTGTCTAATATATTGGACTTCAGGTCTTAAAGGGTTAAAGAGCTCCTTGATATACAAGAGCATTAACCTGCTGGAACAACAACAAAAATCACCTTTCTGTTGCACAGTTCCCAAAAGAGCAGACCTTACACTATACACATACCGAGCTTGGTCAGCGTTCCCTTCACAAACACCAAAGCTGAACGAGAGTAAGTTATCGCGCTGTAGACCACAAGGCCCGCTGTTCCAAACGATCTTCTGACGGCAACAGGCGAACCGCGCACGTTGATGCTGTAGCGTGACTGGAACACAGGATAGAGGAGCGTGTACCTGTAGTGCCACTGCTAGTAACCGATTGGCAACAGTCCCTGCTGACACTTCTGCACTAAGATATCACCTTACCTGGGCTGTGATAGCTGCATAATCTGCCACTTCCGCCGTTACAGTACAACAATCCTGACGTACGTCTGTACTGAGTGGACGGCCACTGGTGTGAGCATGTTGACGTGATCGTTGCAACCAGCGCCTTTGCAAACTGATACAGCATATCCATCTAGCGATTCGCAGAAAGGACTATCCCGCCGACCGAAAGGCCATGAGTTGATGCCGTTAAACTCGCCCATTTCCCTGTAGGAAGCACGAATGCATCTCCTTGGTGCTTCAAACGTTGATATCACAACATGCAGCTCAACGTCCATTTAATATTGTACGGTAGCAAAGGCCAGTACTTCATTCCTTTCAATTGTACACTAGGGTGGGCCGAAAAAAATTAAAGTTTTGAGTATCGAGTTCTAATAGGACTCGAAAGTTGCGTATTAATGTGCTCATTAACGAAAAAATAGTTTTAAAAATGTCTTCAGTTCGCACTAAAAGCGTTAACTATCGAAAATGACAATATTTCCAAATGTTCAAAACATTACAGAAATTTACAAATACTACATATTTTTAGCTACGTTTAAAATATTTTAGGTTTTATTTACTATGTTTTGATTATTTAGAGAGAGAACATCATATCATAACTTTGCAGCTTCGGCCATTTCACCAGCAAGTTTTGTTAAATAATCCAGAACTCACCACAAGGAGGTGGCTGCAATCCGAGATCCACACAAACACACTTCCCAACCAACCAGTCAATCATCCAAAGGGGGCCTACTAATGATGTATTTATATTTACAGTATTTGAGATATATAGGTCTATTTAAGTTTCTTATATATCAAGTTACATTCCAGTCAAAGAAGTAGTGGGCTTGAATTCTGATTTGTGTCCAAATTTTTGCATTACTGATCTTGACAACAGCGTCATCCTAATGAATCGACCACTGCTATCTTGCCCACATACTTTTTCTGCAGCCTCTGTTACCAATTTTTCACATCTTTCTACAGCCTGAGTGTGGCACAGAAAGTTCAGAAATTCAAATTCGGGCAAAGTCTCATTCATCCAATTTGTAGAAATGGTTTCTGTATTCAATTTCTGAATGACAGGGGGAGGCGATAGCTTACATTTTGACCAATATATAAGCTCACTGTAGTCAGTAGCCTCAAATGAACAACCCCAAAATCCACAACAGATAACTTTCCACAATCAGTCAGTCTTTTTCCAGTTATACCACTAAACGAAGATACTGCAGTTGACTTTCCATCCAGGAACTGAAATAAGTGTCTGAAAGGTAATTCGATGAAGTGAAGTAAACAAATAAACCACTGTAATGGTCGCTGAATTTTTACCCTATATTGCGAATATAGGGAAAGGAGAGTTATTTACAACTTGTACAAAAGCCAGACCGCAGTTATTAGACTCGAAGGGCATGAAAGGGAAGCATCAGTTGGGAAGGGAGTAAGACAGGGTTGTAGCCTTTCTCCGATGTTATTCAATTTGTACATCGAGCAAGCCGTGAAGGAAAGCAAGGAAAAATTTGGAATAGGGATTAAAGTTCAGGGGGAAGAAATAAAAACATTGCGTTTTGCTGATGACATTGTAATTCTATCAGAGACAGCAAAGGACCTGGAAGAGCAGTTGAATGGAATGGACAGTGTGTTGAAGAGAGCGTATAAAATGAACATTAACAAGAGCAAAACAAAAATAATGGAATGCTGTCTTAGAAAATCAGGCGATGCTGAAGGAATTAGATTAGGCAACGAAACAATGAAGGTGGTAGATGAGTTTTGTTACTTGGGTAGTAAAATAACATGCGATGGTCGTAGTATAGAGGATACAAAATGCAGAATGGCAATGGGAAGAAAAGCATTTTTGAAAAAGAGAAATTTGCTAACATCGAATATTAATTTAAGTGTAAGGAAGTCTTTTCTGAAGGCATTTGTGTGGAGTGTTGCCTTGTATGGGAGTGAAACATGGACGATAAGCAGTGCGGACAGGAAGAGAATAGAGGCTTTTGAAATGTGGTGTTACAGAAGAATGCTGAAGATTATGTGGGTAGATCGCATAACCAATGAAGAAGTACTGAGCAGAATTGGTGAGAAAAGGAATTTTTGGCATACCCTGACTAAAAGAAGGGATCGCTTGGTAGGACACATTCTTAGACATCGGGGAATCGTAAATTTAGCATTGGAGGGAAGTGTTTGGGGTAAAAATCGCAGAGGGAGACCAAGATACGCGTATAGTAAGCAGATTCAAATAGATGTGGGTTGCTGTTCTTATGAGGAGATGAAAAGGCTTGCTCAGGATAGAGTAGGGTGGAGAGCTGCATCAAACCAGTCTCCGGACTGAAGACCATAACAACAACAACATTGCGAATAATGCCATTTTTCCACCCCGGTGTTCAGTGAAGCTCCATTATAACCAATGGTTTCTACCTCATTGTTGTTAAAGTTCTTAGCTTCAAGGTACTCCAGAATGCACTCAGCTACACAATTCCAGTTGCGCTTTCTGGAAGCTATCGGAAGCTATCGGAAACATGAAACCGGTTACTAACTAAATCAGTGGACGTTAGATTGGTTCTTATCTGAGATGAAGTAGAAGGAAATGATGACAACTCGATCTCACTTGTTTTCTTTTCAGAAGATTTTTATTCTAATTCACGAGTGTCTCTTGTACAAGCAACATTTCGTCGCCCACTTTCTATTTGTTTCCTTTCTTCTTCATTTTGAAGTTTTTGTTATTATTTTATCTACGCTGCCGATGCATGCAATCCTAGATGTTCACTGATCATGTATAAATTTTCTCTCGATTACAGGTCTCTTTCTGTCTTTCTCACATTCACAGGTGTAAATGATAGGGCATTTGCAGGCCGAAATATCAAATAATGTTGATTTGGCTTCAGCTACAAACATGTACATTGTTTTCTAAAAATGACCTTTTTCATGATCTCTGTTTTACGATTTTCTTAATATGTAACTAGCTTCGTGATAAGACTTTATCATTTGCATAACTTTTGAGTAACATACAACTGGAATTGATGCTTTACAATAAATTGCTTCTATTTGAAAAGCAAAAAGAAATCATGGAAAATAAAACTTTTTTCTATTAATCTAACTGTGTTGAAATATTAAAGCTCTCTTCAGAATAACATAAGAGTTGAATGTGTTGTCCCACTAAGTCCTTTTGGCACACCAAAAATAGGACATCGACATGTCTGTTAACAACTTAGTCTTATTCGGAGATGACAATTCACTCTTAGTACAAACAAAACAGGTAACTTAACACACATGGTGCAATTCATTAAACATTGGGCACTCCACTGAGGTTAAACTAATCAATCACTTCATCTCGATGTTATCACCAGGAATAACAAGACGAAGTCATTATCAGTGACGGGGCAAACGGTGGTAGTGGAAGGGTCAGGGGATTTTGGTGTCGCAACTTGTTTACTGGACTGTCTGAAGGCCTCCGCCACACTGATACCTCGTTATCCCTCCGTCCCTTCACCTCCACACCCTCTCCGAGGGTAACTTCCCTCACCCCCACCCCCCTCCCAGGTGACGCCCTCTGTCTCGACATTTACCCATCCTACCAACCTTAATCCTTCCCCGTATTTTCACGCCCCCCTCCCTCCCCCCTCCCATCCTTTAACCTTCACTTCTTGGCTTTCCCCTCCCTTCACTTTTCCAGGAGTCCTTGCGCTGTCCCCCCTCACCGCCGTCCCTCACCCTCCGCGCCTCCCCTCCCTTATCCCACGTGGGGAACCTGTGCCATCAGATTTTAATCAGTGCTTCGTCGGTGTTCAAGTGTCAGTGCCAGTGTTTTATCTTCATTGTTCCAGTTTTAAGACGCCAGCAACCGTCGAACAGGCTGAATATTAAAGATGTCATCTGATTTTAAGTGTGTGCTCTCGTTTTCGTAGTGTGTTTTCATCTCTATGAATTTTTAACACCGCACATATATGTATCTTTTAATCACCATGGCCATTTTAAATTCAGGCTGTGTGTTTTACAACTCTCTATGTTATTGTTATTTCTCCAATTTTATCTCCTCGAAATGTTTTGAAATCTGCATTTTTCTCCTTTTGTATATCTCTTAAAAATTTATATCTCTTGATTCGTCATGTTCAATTACTATTGGCTGAAGAGCGGCACTGAAGCTGCTCACAGCTTTAAACCACAATAAAGAAAAAAATCGGAGAGATTACCTTTGGTGCAATTATTATGAGAAACCTGTGAAATATAGATGCAGATCTTTCCTAAATATGAACAAAAAATGTACGTTGTATATTCCTTACAATTAGGAAAGAAACTAGAAAATTAATTAGATAAACAGAAAGACAACAGGAGGATTTTGAAATATATGAAATTGATGAAGAACTTCAAAATAATAGAACACCATAACTTCTGGATAAAACGCCTGAAATGAAACTAAGTAGTTAAAAATATTAGGAAGTCCTGAACCTGAAGATTGGTTTGATTGCCATAGGGCTTTAGTATGTGTGGTCTTCTTTGTAGGTGGTATGCCGTTGCCTTCCTGCGAACTTCAGTTGTATGGGGGCCTACAGTTTAACCTGGATTCTGAACTTAGATTTTTTCACAGCCAAATGGTACAAGCCCAAAAACTGAGTCAAAAATCAACGTGGACCATCGGCACTCGTCGAGAAGAGTACAGAGAAATTCGCGAATATTTAAAAAGAACATCAAACCATTCATACGGATTAACTCCACAAATTCTCATAAAAACTAGTCCAGATACAAAAGCACCAAACAAAAGCTGTTACTTGTGCATGCAGTTCAGGAAAAATATATTGTGTTTGTATGTGCGTTTCATCAACAGATGATATTGCGAAAGAGCACGGATATTTCAAAGATGAAGTATTGGTATCTCAATATGAGGGCCATAACTTTTTTCACAAGAAATTATGTTTCACCTAATGTGATTTGTTACCTCGGCAACAAAGGTGACAATAATATCATTTAATTGGAGATAATTAGCTATCGACATGCAATAAGGTACTGACGTTCCCATATATACCAACAAGTAAGGTAATAACAACAACAAAACAAACTGTTTTTTTCCTAATTTAGCTACAGTAATTATTAATCGAAAATTATTTACAGTTTAGAGGTTCACTGAAGATAGTAAAAATGATGAGAAAATACTTTTGGTTTTATAAAAAACAACAGTTTAGTAATGGAAGAAAAAGTAATGAAGAATGAATTACGTGACAACAGACTAAGTTGTGAGGGGACTTCTGGTTCTACAGTTAGATAGGGTAAATGAATATCTTTTTCAGACATTTTTCAGCAGTACGTAAATATTTTAGAAAACTGATTACAAAGTTAATGCTTCTACACACTTTATTTATAGATAACCACGAGTTTCTAGTTTTATCGAGTAAAAACTTAAGGAATAATAATACATCTAAAACATGCACAAAGTAAGTAGACTCTATACAGAGAAGAGCCAGAGAAACTGTTGTAGGCATACGTATGTGAAAACACTGAGAGGGCGGCCCTGCTGTCTACAAGGCCTATATGAGACAAAGGGTGCGTGGCGCATGAGTTAGGTCGGTTACTCTTGCTACAAGGGCAGATTCTCTCGATTTTCGTGAGTTAGAACGTGGTGCTATAGTGGCGAATCCGGTAAAACATCATATCTCCGAAAACGACGGCTGAAGAGAACAGACCAACGTGGTAGAAGAGCTACTCTGCTGCGGATTTCAGCGCTGGACCGTCTACAACTGCCAACGCGCTAATCAGTCAACGGGATAATATCAACTAGTATTGCCTGTGATCGAAAATCGCCAATTGTGTTTACAATGGTCACTGGGGGTAAAATTTTACGTAACATGTCGGCGGCCTCCGCGTGATTATGTTGGCAACATCAACAACACGATAGAAAATCTTTGCCCATTTGTTCGAACCACATAGAATGACTCGATTAGTGTATCGTACAGACCATGAAGTAAACAAATAATGCTGTTCCTGCTTTATGGTTGACAGGTTCTTGCATGTACCCTCGTCCGCTTAGTAAAAGTAATTGCCCTCGTAAAACGAAGATTCCACGAGAAAACATCAGCATTGTCAAACGATTAGCTAAAATGAAGACTCACAGGATTCTCACTATTCAGCATATGTTGCCAACATTATCATTGGAGGCCGCTGGGATATTTGGTAAAATTTAACCGGCACTGGAGGTATGAAACAGTATCTTTTACGTGTTAAGGAAAACGGAAGTATATACTTCTCATTTCGATTTATATAACTTTCATTAGCCTAATACTTGAAATGGAACTACAATTTCGGTGTTCGTATTTATACAACGCCAAGAAATAATGTTATTTCGATACTGCGATATTCAAAATTCCAGAGCTGACAACATGTCGACTTCGTAGTTCCATCCGTGCATCGCAACATGCCTCTCCCGGCGCACCATCATTTATATCGACATTCTCGACTTCGTAGTTCCATCCGAGCACCGCTAGATGCCTCTCGCGGCGCATCATTCTTTATATCGGCATTCATATGAAAACATCCATTTCCTTTAACCACTCTTAATCACTGCGAAAATGAAGCATTTGAACAGCACAAGAAAGTACGTTGGGAGCACGCCACGTTTCGATATTCACTTATTTTAATACGTTATTTTAATATTGCAGATGCGCTGCATTACAGTGTCTTTGGTCGAGGTGAATAGCCAATCAGTGAGCTGATTGTTGGAGATTGTAGAACTTGATCCAAGCTGTAAATAGGAAAATTTCTACTTCCTTTTACCACTTTTAATGGCTAAATGCACACATAATATTTATATTCGTCAAATCTACGACAAACAATCTTTCGAATTATGTAACTTTCATTGGCCTTCTATTCTACGAAAGAAATTAGTAACTGTACCACAATTTTCGTGTTAGTATATTTATATAATGATATGGGCTTTCGGAGCCGAAAGCTCACTCTAGTACCCTTCCTAACTGCACCATACAAAGCTTTACGCCTCCCTGGGCTCTTCCACACCGACTTTCGACTACTGATGACTGGGAACATGTTGCCTTTTCTGACGAGTCTCGTTTTATATTCTATGTTGTTGTTGTTGTTGTTATTTTGAGGGGTCTAAACAGCTAGGTCATCAATCCCTCCTATTCTATCGAGCGAATGGGTGTGTACTGGTACGGAGACAACCTCATGAGTCCATGGACCCTGCGTGCCAGCAGGGAACTGTTCGAGCTGGTGGAGGCTCCAGCAGAACAATGTGAAACACCACAATTACACTGAAAACCAATTAAAGTGCTTACAAACTCTCAAGATAAACTACACGTATTCTTGAACGTAAAGAGATTGGTATGGAGACGAACTATGGTCACATAAACGAGTATCTTTACTTCTTTCACCTTCCATATCATTCTTTTATGACTCACATGTATGTGTAGTTTATTGCGAGTTCTTTTATTACTGAAATTATGTTTCCAGTGTAATTGATGATCTAACTGTGCAATGTTTATATCACAGAAAGCAACAAATAATTTCTTATGTAATTTCGTAGGCTTCCACGGCCGGCGTCATTTTGGATAAAACAATTCTGGGTGTTAGGCCGCGAAATTTTTAAAAAATACTTAACAAATAAATTGCCGACGTTTCGACCACTCTGCAGTGGTCCTCTTCAGGGCTGTTAACTGCTGGATGCTGCTGAATGTACACCCTTATATACCGTGAGTTTTTCGGTTATCTAATACCGACGTCATGCATCTAAGATGGTAATTGGCTGGCAGTAGCGTATCAGCAGGCTCTTACGTTTGCTACCCAGCGAGTGATTGGTAGGCAAATTTCTTCTTCATGCTTCCAGCTTGTTATGTGATCAACTTAACTCTTATTTTATTTTGTTACTCTTTCATTTATTACGTCTGATAGAGCTACCAGATGATGGTCTTCGACCGAAAGCGGTAGAAAACAATAAATAAAGTGCGCTGAAGCATTAAATGTGCAATGCATATTATAAAAGATGGGGAAAGGTTTCCTAGGAAATCCCGAGAGAAGTAATCTGTCTCCATTTGAATGTATCGTCGTTTCGTATCACACACAGTTTATCTAGACAAGAAGGCCACTGTTGCTGGGAATGTAATTCATAGCCAGATGTTCCTGTACTGATAATCGACACAGGAAAGGATATTACACCATTTAGGCTGGTAGAATTCTGCATTCACGCAATTATCGTAGGACTAGTGTGAAAGCCAGAATCAACAACTGACAGAAATGAGCTATGGCCGGGGATTTAATTATGCACACTTTGAAGGGATGCGGCGCACACAGAGCGACGCGTGTAATCACTCGCCAGCGTCAATAATTGAGTTCGATCTCCGCTAATGTTTGAGGAGGACGCTGAATTATTAGCAGCGTCAGATGGCTCAGCAACCGACGTGACGTCACTGCAGTCTGTCATGGCTCAAAGGGTTTCAGTTCCTTTGCCTCATGTAAGTACATTGAAAACAGTGGCCACAATCAATACCTAATTTTTAAAGTGTTGTTGTACATACTAAATGTAAATTAGAGTATATCTTGAACAAGCGTTTCTCTTAATATGGGTTTAAATGAACGCTAGTTTTACCCGCGGATTCGATCGCTTTGATGTCCTTACGTACGTGTCAAAGACCATCGAAAGTACAATAATTTCGCAACTTTGTTCTTATGATTAGGATCATCAGGATAAAAGAAAAGTACCAGTTTTCGGTTCAAATATAAACCATGCATAGAATGTCTGTAGATATTATCAGTATGAAAATAAAGTTATTATTGAATACGAAAAGAAACTTTGTTACATCGTGACTAAACCGCTGCATTAAGAAGGTATACGTTGTACAATGTCTATGTGGAAGACGACAAATTACTATTTGTATGTTTCCTGTTATTATCTTTGAGCAGTAAAAATAAGTTCAATAACTACTCTTCTCTTGTCATTGTAATTGCGCTTCCATGTGTGGTGCGCAAGATAAAAAATAAAAAAAAATATATATGGAAGTAAATATATTATATTTAGTATTAATGAACAGTGTGGAACAGTTGGTGATCCCGACGTGATCGACGGGACGACAGTTAAATAAGGAGCTATGTACGCTCAAATATTTCAGAAAAGATCTTAAAAACACTTTAGCTTGACAAACTTCCATGTAGTATTCGAAGCATTTTAGTTATATCTGACGAGACAGTGGATAAGATAGCTCAAATGGCAGATCCTATGATCAAATTGCGGTGGCCAAGGGGACTGAGGCGCTCCAGTCACGGTCTGCACGGCCACTCCGGTCGGGGGTTCGAATCCCCCCTCGGGTATGGATATTTGTGTCGTCCTTATTATTAGCTAGTTAGTAAGTAGTTTGTAAGTTTAGGGACTGATGACGCTGTAGTTACGTGCCATAAGCTATACAAACATTTGAACATTTTTATGATCAAATTAAATGCTGTCGACGAAGTCCAAACTACATCAGCCCATTCCATCCCGACAACATCGGCATTTTTGTCAGTACAATATCTTCTCGTAAGAATCGACGGATTGGAAAATCAGTATTAAATGGTTCGAAAGCCGCGGTGGAGTAGCCGAGCGGTCTAAGGCGTCTCGCTGCGGAGCACTCGGTTGCTCGTCGTCGGAGGTTCGAGTCCTTCCTGGGGCATGGATGTGTGTGTTGTTTTTAGGTTAGTTTAACTTAGTTTAAGTAGTTTGTAAGCTACGGACTGATGACCACGCAGTTTGGTCCGACAGATTCGCAAAGATTTGAACATTTTTTCTGAATTTGAAATGCTTCGAAAAACTCGTAGGCAAAGATTGTGCAGTAGAAGTACAAGCAGAGCAAGAGACGATTATAGCGGTAGATACTGCTGTTACCACTTTAGATTTGACACACGATGTAAGTCTGAAAAATGTGTTCATCCTTGCTAATTGCAAAATAAGGAAACCTAGAAGTGGTAGACACAATAGCAGCTGAGTGTTCTACCCCAATAGACACATTAGGCTGCCAATATCGCCTACTTGTGAAAGATCGGAATTGTGTAAGATATTTTATGGTAGATAGCGATGCAGAGTTGTCTGCTATACCAGTTGCATATATCAAGAAAGGGTCACCCTCTGACTTCTATCTTTATGCGAAAATGAGGCAGAGATAAAAACAAAACTGTTAAACGTTGGTTTAGGACTCAAACGCAATTTTGAATGGCCATTGATTGCAGCAGATGTATCAAAAGGCACATTGGGAGCCGATTTTCTTCATCATTATGGGCTACTTGTTGACCTTAAAAATAAAAATTTGATAGACAACAATACCAAATTAAACATTTCAGCAGAGGTAATGACTGTGGATGCTAATGACTCAGTTATCTCACTTTAAGCAACATGCCGGTTTAAAAAATTTTAGAAAAATTTCCTTATCTAACTAAAACCATCTACAGTAGAAGATGCATTAAGACATATGAGCAAAATTATATCACTATACCCACTGGTTCACCAGTATACACTGAGGCTCGTCAGTTGGACCCACATAAATTGAAAATTGTCTATAAAGAATTTCAGTTTCTGTTAAATAATATTGTTATACGTCCATGAAAATTATAATGGAATAGTTCACTAAACCTCGCTAAGAAGCCGAGTGGTCACTGGCGAGTTTGTGCAGAATCGCCGTTTGAATGACAGGATACTCCTACGCCGGTATCCAGATCCAAGAATTGATGATATAAATTTTATGCATCAAAATAAAAATATATTATCAAAGGTTGACGTACTCAAAGCCTGTTATTAGATTTCTCTAGCTGAAGAAGACAAACCAAAATCAGCCACTATAAGACCATTTTGTCTTTATGAATTTAATTATAGGCCCTTTAGACTTCGAAATACGCCTAGCACATTCCAAAGGTTTATACATGAAGTTATAAGAGAACAAATTTTTTATTTTTCATATTTGGATAACATTTTAATAGTATCTGAATCACCAGAGAAACATGTTGAGGATCTAAATTTATTATTTGAACAGTTGAATAAGTACGGTCCTCTCATAAATGTTCCTCAAACAGTATTTGGTGTACAACAGCTAATATTCTTAGGAAATTAATTACGCCTGTTGGAACAAAGCCAGATAATGAATAAAGAACTATAAACGACCCGAAAATAATATTGAACTTAGTAAATTTATAGGGATCATCATTTTTTATTTTTTTGGAACACGTAGCTAAAAACAAGTTTGCCTGAATGATATCCTAAAAGGAACCACAAAAAAAGACCGGCGACATATTAAGTGGACAGAAGAAGCAATTGCTCAGTTCGAAAAATGAAAAATAAGATGTTGCAAATGCTGCATTTTCGACATCTCCTGATTTGTACAATCAAATTGCATTATTTGTGGATGCATCAGATTTTGCAGCAGGTGCTCCCTTGCAACAGTGGAAACATGGCCAGTGGACATCGATTGGATATTTTTTCCAAAAAAGCTTACAACAGCATAGAAGAATTATTCCACATATGACAGAGAGCTGTAAGTATCTATATGGCTGTCAAATATTTCAAATATCTGTTACAAGGATAATATTTCATTATTTATACTGACCATGAACCTCTAACATATGAATTTAAACAAAACAATGAAAAAGCAACGCCAATTCAGCTACGTTACCTCCAGTATATTCCGCAATTTACCACAGATCCGCATCATATATCTGGTAAAGAAAATGTAATTCCTGATATTTCATCAAGGCTAGATGAATTGGTTCCAGTTAATTACGATGAGAAAGCCCAAGTACAAGAAGATGATGAAGAACGTCAAAACTACAGTCCAGGCCTCATACATTCATCATTTAAGTTAAAACATCATCTGACACATGGAGGAAAATAACTATGGTGTGATATGTCAATACAAATCATTCATCCTGATATTCCTGAACCATTTAGATACTCCATTTTCCAACACTATTATGATTTGGCTCATCCACGCATTAAGACAACTACAAAAATGATTTCATCAATGTTTGTCTGGATCAGTTTAACAAAGGATGTCCAAAGCTGGGCAAAACATGTTTTGCATGCCGGAAAAACAAAATATCGCGACACATTCAAACACCAGTAGGTGTTTCAACGTTTCAAAATTGTTCACGTCGATATGATGGGACCAATGTCTGCTTCTGATGAATATACTTATTGTTTAACATGCATTGATAGAGTTACTAACTGGGCAGGAGTAGTACCTCTTCTTAAAATACAAGCAGAAGCAGCAGCAGAAGCATTTTTCAGTTGTTGGATCACTAGATTTGGATCACCATACCAAATAGTGACCGATCATGGCAGGCAGATTAACTCTGGCCTATCCCGACCACTTACAAAACTATGTGACTGTAACCAAACACAAAGGACACCATACCATTCTCAATCAAATGGAAACACTGAAAGATTTCATCGCACACTTAAAGCAGCTTTCCGTGCCCATGCAACTGCCAAACGGATTCAAGTAATACCTGTAATCCTCGCTGCTCGTCGATGCTCCTTAGGCAAAACAGTAATGCTACAATCGTAGAAATGGTTTATAGCTCACGCATCAGAATATCAGGTGATTTTTTTAAAGGTATGGAACAAAAAGTTAAGGTAGATTTACCTCTATTTGTTTCACAAATGAAGCAGTACATAAATCGTCCGAAACCTATACGATACCTCCTCAAAGTAAAAGAAAGTCATTCGTACGTAGGATGTAAATAATTAAGTACGTGCATTTGTGCGAGTTGACCGAGTCAAGAATCTTTATGTAAAGGCCCATACGAAGTATTAGAAATGATTCCAAAAAATTTTTGGTGTTAAAATAAAAGACCAGCTGAAGAATATCTACCTCCATTGACCGACCAAATCCTGTGTACCTCATGAATGGTCATGAGAATCATAATATGGAAATATAAATATTAAATTTAATATTTAATTAACAGTGTGCAACATGTAAATTATGCAGGATTCAAATGTCATGAAAATCGGTTCGGCGATTTCAAGACGTTGGCATCTTGTGTAAACAATGTATTCTTTATGCTGAATCGTATTACGTACAACATATCAACCATTAAAAGTATTTTAGTATATATGTTACATTTTAAACGTCAAAGAATAAATAGCTTTTTCGAGGAGTTATCAAGCGTCTCACAATAAGACGGTATATGAGAAACGTTGATGCTCAGCTTTTCCATATTTTGAGTTATTCAGGGTGAGTCACTAACTATTGACACCAAGAATAACTCCAAAAGTGTGATAGGAGTGTGAAAGTTTGTGGGACAAAAGTTACATGGGACACCGAGGCCCAGAATATGACATTGGTTTTTTGTTACAAAGTGGGGTCGCTTCAGAGGTAGGCCTATGAACGTCAACTTTGTTTCTTTAAATGGGATGCTATAGTTCGGTGCTTGTTTTCTTTTAGCAGCTATTGAGACGAGTCCAATAATGTGTAACAGTAAGGTTTTTCAACGTCAACGAAAGTCAAAAAGGTGACATGAACGTCCATTTACAGAAGGTTTTCGAAGTGATGACCTTTGGTATCAATACAGCTCTGCAATCTTGTTATCATAGATTCAATGGTATTACGTATCATTTCGGCACTTATCGAAGCACATGCTCTGACAATTCTCTCTCGCATATCTTCAGGTGAAGTTGGAACTTCTTTATAATCAATGTCTTTTACGAATTCCCATATGAAAAATCCATAAACGCCGAGTCTTGCGAACGAACCGGCCACGACACATCTCCGCGTCCAATCCACCGATTTGGAAATCGTCTGCTACTCATTTCTAGCCATGTGAGAAAACTGTGGCGGACACTCATCGTGTACGTATACCACATTCTGTTTCTTGCTCTAAAGGTTTTTCTTCCAATAACAGACGTAATGTTTCTTGCAGGAAGGTGGTATACATTCTACCATTAAGATTACCTTCGATGAAATAGGGGCCTCTAATTCTGTCCTCCAAAATCCCACACAAAGAAATTCAGTGACCACGGTCATTGGTGTGGAACTTATCGCAACCAACATGAATTTTCACGTGCCCAATAATGCTTGTTATGCAAATTAACATTTCCACGGTTCGTGAATGTAGCCTCGTCAGCAAATAATATCAAAGTAATAAATATGTCACCCCTCTGAATCTTGCGTTAAGCTCATCAGGAGAATTCCATGCGACGCATAAAATCCGTTCCACTTAATTCCTGGTGGAGACTGATTTGGTGCGGATGAAATTTATGACAATGCAGAACATGAACAACACTATTCTCGCTCATGCCAGATACCTTTTGCGATTTGACGCGAACTAACACAAGGATTTCGAAGCACAGTGGCAAGAGTACCAATTTCCGCTTCCTTGTTAGTAACTTTACTTTGCCGGATATGTTTCCGATACCCTTAAGATCCAGTTATCCTCAGTTTATCATACACATATTTAAATGTACGACGTGTAGGGTGAGTACGTTGAAGACATCTTGCAGCGTATAAGTCTCTATCTTTTACTGAATTTCGTTGGCGTTCTCCGTAAGTGAGAAGCATATCGCCTTGTTCATCGAAGGAATATATCATTCACATTCGAATGCTTCGACGATACTAGTGTTGTATTTCGTAACCGCCGAATGTTGTTTACATGTCAACAGCACTTTAGACGGATAAGCTGCATTCGGCGAATATTTACTATTTGGACAATATACTAGAGATAGTTCTTCGATAAGGGCCAAAGTGATGCGGATGGTCATCATTTCGAACACCTGTAAATGGACGTTCATGCTACTTTTTCTGACCTTCGTTGATCTTCAAACACCTTACTGTTGCACACCATTGGATTCGTCTTGTTAGCCGCCTTCAGAAAATAAGTGCCAAACTGTAGCATCACATAAAGAAAGACAAAGTTGACCTTCATGTCTCTGAAGCGAACCCTACCCAGCAACAGAAAACACCAACGTCATATTCTGGCCCCCTTGTCCTGTGCAAATTCTGCTCCATAAACTTTTCAGCTCCTGCCATACTTAAGGCGTTAATCTTGGTGGCAATAGTTAGTGATTCACCTTTTATACTTAACCCTTAACGTCCCAGATGCGGTCTCACAGACCGCAAACGCTTATTGTTAGTCAATTTTTAATGGATAGGGGTAGGGAAGGATAACACAGCGTTGTGTAATCGTTGCTTCCAACACCTGCACTTTTTTCCGTTGTCAGTAGCCATGTTAACGCGAGTCGGAGCAATATTATCACATCTTCTTTTGTGCTAGCGGTCTATGAGACCGCACAAGGGCCTTTGTGTTATGAATTTCCCACCGAGCTCTTCCTCTACTGTGGGTGCTACAGTCCCTCATTTTGAGGATACTGTTTCCAAATGGTTTGAAGACCATTCAGGAACTGATGTGGAATCAGACAGTGACTATGAGATTCAGAATGGACGTAATTCAGACTCAGAATAGAGTGAAAGTGAGGACGAAATTGTATTGGCACCCATAAAACGTAGAACATGCTCCACTGTGACCCAAAAAGATGTGTTATGTTTGCCACTGTTGAAAGAAGCCCACCTACTTTGAGTGTTCTACCAAAATTTACATCGAGTTCAGAGAAAACATTTGAAAAGACAAAAGTTACCAACAAAGCAGTAGTGAAATTCTTATTTTGGTGATTTTTTAGACTTTCTTATGTTTTTACCATTAAATGCATAGTAAACAATAAAAATGGGAACAAAGTAAAATTTAAAGGCCAGAGTATTTGACTTTTTTACAGTCATAATAAAAATAATATAATGTTACACCCATTTACTGCAGCTTTATGTTTGAATATATATATATATATATATATATATATATATATATATATATATATATATATATATATATATTTCAGAAAATTAATTTTAAAATACATTCATTTTGCAGAATTTAAGTAGAGAAAAGTAGCCTTTTGCGTAATAAATTGAATTAGTTCGCTTAAGTAACAATCAGGACTATTATGATTATTTAAAAATTGCGGTCTGTCTGACCGCACCTGGGACAAAGTGTGACAGGAAAATGACCTGGGAAGCTAAGTGTTAAAATGAACAACTGCCTTGAATTATACACTTCCTAAAGTAACCTGTGTTCTTCTTTACTTTTCAAGTTATCTTCAAATTCAATTTCATCAAAATAGGTCAAGCGGTTTAGCCGTGAAAGGGTAACAGACAAAACTTCTTTCGCTTTAATAATAACATAATCGATTTTAGGTATTGTTGCATAATCCTACATTTAAGTAAGGGAATAAAACTGTGCAATTACACACAAGTAAGAGCAGGTTGTGAAATATTAGATGCAAAGATTATAGCGGGTAGACATGTAATGTAAGAAAAAGAACGGTTATTAGTAAAGAACAGTCTCACTTATCCGACGCAGAGTGGCCGAGGTGACGTCGGATTACCTAGAATGTCGGTTAACAGAGATGAAGAAACAACAATATCGTAAATGGTAGCTGGTGCCTTGTTATCTAATACAGTAATTACTTTCTCTGTGCAGTGCAATTGAAAAACATAATAACAACTTGACGCACAAATCACGTCTTTCAGATTCAATTGTCGCAAATTCACAATGAAGTCTTCCCCTTGGTCAATAGTTTATATCTGCAGTAATTCAGTTTTAACACCTTGTCCATCGGCTGAAAAATAGCACTAACATTTGGCGGTAGGAATATTGCTCTTATTTCTCCATCTCGCAGTTCATCTACATTGGGATTAGTGGGAGTATAATCTAATAGTAAAATGGCCTTTCTCGGCAAGTGCGTTTCCTTTCAGAATTTTTCAATTTTTGGTACAAAATCACTACTTTGAGCTGCGAGTGTTTTACTTGGCAGCATTTTCTAATTTAGCCCGCTGTCGTCACTAATTAATAAAATACTGGGGTACAAGCGAAGTAAAAAGTAGTCGAATTCTGTTCCCCTTCTTCCAGCGCTCCAGCCAGCCAGTGCTAACTCTAAAGTCAGGGAAGCTCCGGAGTTAGGGTAGGGCGCCCGAGGCGCAGGAACGGCGCGTACGACAACTTATGTCCGAAAAACGCCGTTGCTGTACTTGTTGCGGCAGCGGCCCAATAGTTCCGACGCGAGACCAGCGCCTGCCGTATTTGCAACCACAACAACATGGGGGCCAACATGGTTGCCGGCCCCTAAGGCGCACAACTCGAGCTTCGGCAAACTACAAGAGCAAAACAGAGTCCAAAGATGTTACATGTATCAGAGAGGTACAGCGCCTATCTGTAGTAACCGGGAACCTTTTCTTGCAAATGGCGCTGTACCTCTAGTATTCATACGCCGGACGGAGATTGGCCGTTGCGTCTCGGCCCCTGGGCCGGACACGCCTTATAAGCCAGCGTAGCGGCCCAGATAGACAGTTCGCTTTCGCCATCGATGCATACAATATCAAAGACGTCAGGACGTCAGGACCTTCACGGCGACCTCTGCTGCCCACGGAAATTCTAGGACCATACTGGGATTCGTGCTGCTAGCCGCTGGACTACTGACCTCGCCTGCCCCTGGACTTAGCCTGGTTTACTCCTGCCACTATGGACTTACCTGCTGACTTGTAGAAGAACTTTTCGGTATCAGTGACTGTGAATGGCTTCGCCTAACTGGACTTATAGAAAATCTCTATTTCCGGACTCAAAACTGTGGGTCTAAGAGCCCGTTACTGTGAAACTAATTTTGTGCAAATTAAATCCGGCGCAACTAACTACAGCGTGGTCAGTTATAACACAGTGGCGACGAGGTGTTTCCGGACTCTGCGTGTGTTCCGACATGATGGCCGCTCCGTCTCTGGAATCTCAGGCAAACCTGACCCACCTAATTACTGCAACACTACAGCAACAAGACGACCGTTTCCAGAACTTTCTACGCACGGTGTTGCAGCAGCAAGCTGACCAACACTTCAAGCAGTTCGAGCAGCAGAAGGAACTCTTCCGGGCACAAGCGGAGCAACAGGCCGCACAACAGGAACGGCTTCTGCAGACAATAGTGACCGCTAAACTGCCCACTGCCGCTATTCCCAGCTTTTAATGAAGACGAAGAGGATTGGGGACACACGAGCGCCTTCTTCTGCAACATTTCGAGATCCATGAGGTAACCACTGAAGCCGCTAAACGGTCCTCCTCCTTAGCCTGGAACCAATCTCGTGTCTATGATCTCTTCACGAAGCTTCAGCCAGACGCCCCGGAGACCCTCATGTTCTCCGGCATCAGTACTTTGTTGTCTACTTACTTTCGTCGTAGACATCACGTATTGGCCAACGGTGTAGAACTCTTCCAACACAGAAAGAAACCTGGTCAAACTTAAACAATGGGCTGCTGAGTTACATGGTCTGAATCGCCGATGCCAATCCATCACCAAAGGCTCCAAGGAATCTTATGCAGACGAGATGGTCCGCGATCACTTGAACCAGGCAGCACCTGACGCCAGTATTCGTCACGACGCCCTCAAACTTGCCGATCCATCTTTAGAGGAAGTCACACAGTGTGCCTCCAACTTCGAGATTTCCACAGCCGCCGACCGCCGACTGGAATCATGGCCGCAGGTCGCTGCGGTCGAGGACGACATCGCAGCTATCCAGCAGAGCCGCCGCGCCTCCCCACCGAGCCGCCCATGCCAACATCAGTCCTCGACCTTTACACGCCTCCGCTGGCGGCCGCTACTCCGCTCGCCTCTCGGCAGCACTACAACCATACACCGCGGCGCCGGGGGAACAGGCCACCACTTCAGCTTCCATCCTGCCCACAGTTCTACGCGACCCAACATCAGGACAACTGTCCTGACCAGTGGTCCTCCAACGATAACTGCGGGAAGATGGGACACCTCAGCATGGTCTGTCGTGCACAGCGTACCGTCCACCCATCTTGGACTTTTAATAGATCTCACGAGACACCCATGGACATCAACCGAATTGCGACGCCACACATGGCGGTCGGTAAGCTCCTGATCTCCGTCACTATCCATTGGCAACCAGTACTAATGCAAATCGACTCTGGGTCTCAACTTAGAGACATACGTGCAGGAGGGCAATCCCCCTCTCACCACCCCCACCTCCCGCAGACTGGTCACTTACAACAAGCAGTCCATAGCAGTCCTCAGCCGCATAACTCTCCCTGTCACATAAAAATCCGTGCAATGGACCATCACTTTCTACGTCACCAATAGTCGTTCCACTGCAAATCTCTTTGGTCTTGATGCATTTTCGGCTTTTGGGTTTACCATAGAGGATAATATTAATTTGGTATCCGAGAAAGTTCAGTTCAATGGCAATGATTCCTTGTGCATCGAATTCAAGGATATTTTTCCCCAGGGGTCGTGCGGCGGATTTTCATGCCTCACTCCACCTGAAACCAATGGCTTGGCCCCGATACCGTCGCGCAAGGACGGTCCCCGTCGCCATCAGAGATCAGCTCAAGACGGAATTGTATCCCCTCACCACCAATGGCGTCCTCGAGCGTACGCGTCACAGCCAGTGGGCAACGCCTCTTGTGGTTGTCAAGAAGCCTTCGGGAACCCTCTGGATCTGTGGAGACTACAAGAGTACGGTAAACCCAAACATCCACATCGATGATTATCCCCTATCTCGACCTGACGACCTCTTTCAGAAATTAGCATCTGGTCGTTACTTTTCTAAAATCGATCTTGCTGAAGCCTATTTACAACTTCCTGTAGACTTGGCCTCAGCTGAAATTCTTATGATTAACACCCCCCTTTGGTCTCTACAAAGTTAATAGACTGATGTATGGATTAGCCAGCGCTCCCGCCATATTTCAACGTTTTCTGGAACAGGTTCTACAACCAATTCTTAAGTGCATAAATTATCTGGATGACATCGTCATTACTGGTGCCACCCCTGAAAAACATATCACTAACCTTCGCCTACTATTCCAATGTTTGCAGGTTTAAAAGCTAGGCTTGATAAATGTGCCTTTTTCCAAGACACTATAGTTTATCTGGGCCATGTCCTTTCTCAGGAAGGGTTAGAGCTTTGCCTTCACACGTTTCCGGGATTCACCAACTCCCAAAGGCTACGACCGTCGCCCAACTTAAATCCTTTCTCGGGAAGATTGCATATTATACCTAATGCGGCCTCCATTGCCAAACCTCTCTACGCTTTGTTCCACAAAGGAGCTCATTTTCAAAGGTACTCGTCAAGGTACGACAGTACGTCTTGAAGGGATGGCCACCCACTGCCCCACCTCGGGGTTCTCTGGAACTCCGCTATTTCTTTGCGATTCTGTACCAGCTCGTCATAGTACAACGCCTTGTAATCAGCAATGACCCTCAGGGCCTTCCCCGTGTTTTGATCCCGGTCTTCCTCAGGATGACCATCCTCAATATACTCCATCATGGCCATTGGGGAATTAGTCTCACCAAGGCACTCGCATGCCGACGTGTGTTTTGGCTTGGGATGGGAGCCGACATTGAACATCTTATTCGGGGCTGCCACCAATGCTCCATTAATCAAGCCAAGCCACGCCAAACTTTTCAACCATGGCTCCCTTCCCTGGGAGCGGATCCAAATGGATTTCGCTCGCCCATTCCACAGTGCACATTGGCTCGTCGTGACCGCATTCTCCCACTTTCCATATATTGTGAGTTGCTCTTCCATCATCACCTCTACTACAATCTTGACTCTGACAAAGATTTTCGCCCCTGAAGGCTTACCGATAGTGTTAGTTCCTGACAACGGGCCTCAATTCCAGAGTCTCCTTCTGTCACCACAATGGCATCCATCACGTACTAACACCTCCCTTTCACCCACAGTCCAATGGTGAAGCCGAACGTCTAGTACGCACATTCAAGCATCAGATAAGCAAGTACACTGATAACTTGTCCTCCGATGACACCTTGACCTTATTCCTTTCCACCTACCAAGCAACGCCTATTGGTGACAAAAGTCCAGCCAAACTGCTGCACGACCACCAGCCACACTGCCTCCTGAACCTTCTGTTGCCTGTTCCTCGCCCCCCAGCCTCCTGTCGGGTCCCACCACATTCCTTCCTGACAATGTTGTCTGGACCCAAGGTTTTGCCCCAGAGCCAATGTGGGTGACAGCGACTACCCTGCGCGGCCAAGGGCGGATGCTCTACATCGTCCACATCAGGGTTCGCCATGCAACATGACAGTGTAATCAACTCCGTCCCCAGTACCCAGATTCAACGCCGCTACAGGCCGTCCAGGCTCCACCACCTCCTCCTCTGGGACCTCAGCCTCCCATCTTTCCATCTCTCCACTTCTGGGAGTCGTCTCCATCACCACCGGCCCTTACCGTTCCGTTTCCTCCTGTGGAAGATGATGAACCGATGCAGCTTGCCTCAACCGCTCCACCTTTGTTCGCAGATCACAATGACTCCAGGGCGCACAACCATACTCTGCGGTCCGGGGCCGTTGATTCACTGAGGAGATGGAATACGACGACCATCCTCCGGGGCCTGGTTACATCGCTGACGGTCGCCCTTGCGGCCGCTCTTTTCCCAAGAGGAGGAAGGTGTTGCGGCAGCAGCCCAACAGTTCCGACGCGAGACCAGCGCCTGCCGTATCCGCAACCACAACAACATCAGGGCTTACAAGGTTGCCGCCCCCTAAGGAGCACAACTCGAGCTACGGCAAACTACAAGAGAAAAACAGAGTCCAAAGAGGTTACATGTAACCAGAGAGGTACAGCGCCTATCGATAGTAACCGGGAACCTTTTTTTTTTTTTTGCAGATGGCGCTGGACCTCTAGTATCCATACGCTGGACGGAGATTGGCTGTTGCGTCCAGGCCCCTTGGCCGGACACACACGCTTTATAAGCCAGCACAGTGACCCAAACAGACAGTTCGCTCTCGCCATCAAATGTTCAAATGTTTGTAAATCTATCGTACCAAACTGCGTGGTAATCATTCCGTAGCTTACAAACTACTTAAACCTAGGTAAACTAATCTACGGACAACACACACACACACACACCCATGCCCCAGGGAGGACTCTAACCTCCACGGCGAGTAACCGCGCGCTCCGCAGCGAGACGCTTTAGACCGCTCGGCTACTCCACCGCGGCGCTCTCGCTATCGATGCATACAATATCAAAAACGTCAGGACCGGACTCCACGACGACCTCTGCTGCCCACGGAACATCTAGGACCATACTAGGCTTCGTGCTGCTTGCCGCAGGACTGCTGACCTTGCCTGCCCCTGTACTTAGCCTGGTTTACTCGTGCCACTTATGACTTACCAGCGGACTTGTAGAACTTTTCGGTATCAGTGACTGTGAATGGCTTCGCCTAATTGGACTTATAGAAAATTTGTATTTCCGGACTCAGAACTGTGTGGGTCTAAGAGCCCATTACTGTGAAACTAATTTTGTGCAAATTAAATCCGGCGCAAGTAACTTTGGACTGTGGTCATTTTTAACAGTACTGTACCATCAGTATTACAATTTACAATCATACATCTTGCGAAAATAAAATATTATTCCGTATTATTTAACATACGTCGTTATCTCACAAACGCGCGCGCTGAATTCAGGATATCAGAAGAGAAAACGTGCTGAATTCAATCTTCCTATGGGCTGCATCTATTCATGTTTGACGCGAGCTTTGTGTGACGTCTGGGAGACGTCTCTACCACAGTGCCTCTGTTATTTGTTTCAAGAGCGGCAAAAAGGAAGCGGCCATGCAGCCGTACCATCTCTCGTACACCACAGAAACTGCTATTAGCAGCCGGTCAAAATAAAGGAAAAGGCGGACTGTGAAATAGTAATTACATTTGAAATCAATTAATTTGAATGGATTTATATCTAATACTTGTGACTTAATGACTCATCTACAGCAGTTAATAGATCATGCACTGCATTCATGGAGAATACTCCCCTAACGCTACCAAATGTGTGTTGGACTGCGTATGTTGACAGCGCTACGATTTATGCCCTCATCTCAGAAATTGTTAGTACGAGGCGAGACAGGGTTCGTGTTATCGTGGTGAATTTCAGTGACTGAAAATAGTGTCGTGACAGGGACAACATTTCAATTTTCTGATAAGTTTAAAAACATTTTTATCGGTTAGTTGTTTCCTTTTCTGCCTATGTCTAGTGATGGTGATTTAATTTATATGTTGTAGATCTAATATTGTGGTAGCGAAGTAGAGAAGTGTCTACACTACAGTTTGCCAGATTATTAAATCATGCCAGAAGATCGAGACTCGATTAAGACAAGATTTCTGGCCGAGAAAATCGGAAAATCAGAGCTGAAAAAGAAAAAGTTATTCTAGAAACAAAAAGGCATATGTATTCTACAGTATTAACAGAACGTAACTATAGTTTGGCGCTGCTCGAGCACAAGTGAACAATGGGACGTCTTCAATCCTTGAAGTACTGCTACAGTAAAAAATTAAAATAATAATAAGTGTGAATTGAACGCTCGTATGACTGTAGCCGAGCTGAGTGTCTTGGGCTTCTATTCACGCATCGTGAGAGAGGCGCCCGGGTGCCTCGAGTGTTGCATTAAAAAAGAACACACACACACACACACACACACACACATGTATATATATATATATATATATATATATATATATATATATATATATATATATATATATATATATATATAAAATAATAAAGGCCACGCGTGGGGAAAAAAGTGGTCGTCTATCTTTAGAGAAACGAGAAACTACTGTGTTACTATGTGATGTTTGCACAGCCGCGATAAGTATTATTCTATATGATTTAGCTATATTATAGACGTGAAATATGTTTTACTTAAATTAACCCAGTTTTGGACTGTTTCTTGCAGGAAAAAGAAATACGTGAGATTTTCCGATACCCCCTCTCCACCACGTGAAATTTGGTCAAATCGGTTCGACCTCTCACCCCCACAAAACACCTCATTTAATGAACCGACACACCCTAAGGGTGCCAAGTGGGCGACTCGTCCGGGGCGCCTGGATGTGTAAGGCCGGCTCTGAGTTAGGGTAACCTTCATTAAACTACTTACCAATTGTAGGACTTTTTTATTCAATTTCGGCCTAGATATTGGTACACTTTTATCACTATTATGGGTTAACTAAAGACACAAATCATCATTCATGGTTTTCTTTTTTTTCTAAGGCTTTGGATGTCCCTCTTTCTGGATATCATTTTCCTAGTTCCGCTCTGTTTCTCTTTCCGTCACCTACAGTTACAGGTCCAACACCGCAATTTGGGCCACTTTTTAACGCTGATTCACTTTTGACGATACTCTTAATAGCAGCTGCGGTGGAGTGGCCGAGCGTTCTGGGCGCCTTGCTGCGGTACTCGCGGTCGCTCGCCCTCGGAGGTTCGAGTTCTCCCTCGAGAATGCGTGTATGTGTTGTTCTTAAAATAAGTTAGTTTCAGTAGTTTGTAAGTTTGAGAGGTGCCACCATTTTCGAATCCTCTCATTAAATGCATTAATACCCCCATCCACCCCTTGTGGCATCTAAATTGATTTCAAGATTTGTTTTGAGAGATGTTATGCTGAGAACTGTAGTAGTTGGTGTTGGGAAATTTTGGTGTGAGGAGACGGGCTCATATTTGACAAGGTCGACAACGCGATATTTGCTTCTCAAAGCACACATTTTCAGCGAAACGGGACAGCCTGGAGGAAATGTCGGCACAACTTTGCACAGTTTAGCCCTTAGCCGGCGACGGCTTTCTTAGTAGGAAGGATTGTCCGTTTAGAGTTTCCGACTGTCCATTCTTCTCCCACAGCCACTTGAACTACGCCCCCCACTGCGCGCGGAGACTCCGCGTACGAATGACGGCTTGATCCCTTTAGGGACGGATGCGAGTGTACAGTTGGAAGTAGAATGGGTGCCGCAGCGAGGACTGACTCTTCGTGGGAACCGCCGGTGTTTCCATCAAATCCTACACGCAGGCACTCAACGCACGTGGGAAAAGTAGGCGTGAACACTTAGCTTCGTCGGAAAAACACGATTTCTTTTGCAGAAAACCGCGTAGAAACAGTATTACACCGTGCGAACCGCCGCAAGGGAATCCATTTAAGAGTCGGGATTGGCCGGTTTTTACCGCCAACCTGGTGACTGAACCCTCCCGAGTGTGGGCGCGACAGCCACGGATCCTCGTGGGCAGTATGCGGATAAGTTAGTTAGCATCTAGAATTCAAGTTGGAAGCTAGAATGAGGAGTCCGAGTTGAGTTTCTGGAGAACGAACTAATCTTTACCCTCGGGTAAGCAACGATCATCACGACGAGCTATCACGTAACATATCAACGGTTCGTAGCTTATTACCTAGCTAATGCATGTTCAAATCAGTACTGTCGGAACATCTCTCATAACTTGGTATAGCGCGTTGCTTGATACCTAAACGTGAACGCTATGTATCATTTCCACACTTTGCCATTTATGGGTTTCTGACATAACAATTCTCTGTTAAAGCTTACTGTTTGGTAATAATTTATATTCATGTTGCTTTAGTGTTAATAAATATGCTCTTTAGTCTTTTTAAAAATACAGTCTCATTTGAAGACCCAGTTAGTTAGTTTATACGTTTTTGAATAGGAAGGGTTAATTATTTGATGAGCACCATTGTGTCCAGTTTAATTTAAATACTCGCCATCCAAGTTTAGTAACATATTTTGTGCAGTAGCGATAATGTATGAAGTCAGATTTATAGTTCTACAATGACCGGGTCGCAGCAGTCTCGTTATTGTTTGACTCGATGGAGTACAGTCTGTTGTAAATGTAAATTGTCTTTAACGTCGGATAACACAAAATGTCGGATAAGCGGAAGTAGTTTAAGCCAGACTCAATTTTACGGGGAAAGATATTTAATTCCATGACAGGACAAAGGAAGTGTATAGGAAAGAAACGGTTATTCATAAATTATTGGAAGATTTCTGACAGCAGGGGCAGAATGATACAATGGCAATCATTTGAGGTAAGAGATAGCACACTGTAAATTTACGGCATGCAGTTATTTTACAATAATGTAGAAAGAAAGAAGAGTTGACCAAACCCCTCACTATCACAATCCATATCCACGAGTGACGAAGCTTTATTTATTTGTTTACATTTTGTCACTCACAATGTAACCTGTTACTCTGGACAGTGATCTGCATGAAGTAGTCGTACTAGAGAACTTAACTACCTCCCTGTCTCTGAAAAGAGGATCACGGTTCACTGAATTCTGGGACCAACCAGAAATGTGCGAATTCTGGGCCCAGTTTCCTGGAAACTACCTGCGCGAGGGCAGGGCCTCCCTGCCCCCCCTGGGAGTTCCCGTCCACCGGAAACGCTCCTTGTCAGTCACGGTCCCGAAGGTCTTGTCCAACACAGTGGCTGCACTCTTAAAGATAATATAAAAGAATGGAATCCTCAAAATGTTGATTTTGAAATAGCTGTTATTTCTGCATTAAAAGTTGTGCTCCTGTCGGTTCAAGTTCATGGCTCCCATTTCCACATGAAGAGATCTCTCTGGAGGAAAGTGCAAGACTTGGGACTTGATTCCGAATACAGAGGAAATGAAGAAGTAAGGTTTCAAAATCAGATGTGTGCTTCTCTGGCATTCCTTAGACCGGAAGATGTCTGCGATGGCTGGCTCGAAATCCATTCACAAGCACCAGATATCCCCAAGCTGTCTCAGTTTTTCGACTATTTCGTAGACAGTTGGTTAGAAAACGATGAAGTCCCGATCAGTGTTTGGAGTTGTTGCAGACTGAGCCATCGTACCACCAACGCTGTAGAAGGTTGGCACAACAAGATTAATAATTTGCTTGGGAAACCTAATCCTAAAACTGAAGACGTAATTAAGTGCATGAAGACGGAAGCAGAGAACTCGGCACGTGCTTTAATGAGATCAGAGATAGGTATGGAGGGAAAACGAAAGAAAAAAACATATGTGAAACTCGTTGAAAGGATGGAAAAATTAATACAAAGAGGATGGTGACATCAGGACCTGTTTGAAAGCGATCTCTTACCTTCAAAAATTTGAATAAATTCATTGTCCTAGTTTGAGACAAAATATGTGAAAAAATGTACAAATAAATAATAATTGAAAAGTTAACAAAGTGGAAAAAATAAAAAAAATAAAACTGATTTTAACACGCCTGAATGACGTATTCTTGTCATTGAGCCAGTCCAAAGCCTGGATAAAGTGTGATAGGAGTCTGTTTATTACGAAAATTCCGTAAACATAACATGATCACTTCCTGCAAAAAGTGAATTTCTTATATGGAGCACTGTGACTTTTTGTAATATATTGTCTCTCTGACGCAATCATTTACATCTAAATCTTCAAAAAGGTTTTACTTATGACCAATTTCAGTCAGTGTCACCTACCTCCAAAAACAATGGAAAACTTAAAATCTAATTACAGAAATATAATTTAAAAATCGTATCTATTCTTCTTTAGAAAACTTTATATTAAAATAAATATAAAATAATATAGGCCTCATACCTCTGGATGGTATATGTAATGTAAAGAACACAATACATGATGGCGTACGAAAACAGGGTAGGATTATGCACATAATTAAAGATCATTGGATATAACTCACATACAGCGCGAAGGTGACGTAAGCTGTATATGGCTTTTTCTCTCGCTCGTACCCAACGAGCTAGAATTTCATAGATTGGCTGACACACGGCAACCTGCGTAAACTCAGGCGCCATATTTTCGGTGGTCACTACACTTGACAGGAGTCTGTCCATCGTATGTTGTTGTCGAAAGTGAACTACTGTATTTAGTGTGTATTGTATTTAGTGTACATGTTCTGCACAATGTTTGCTTCTGCAATATGTCTAAAGTGTGTTCAGCATTTAAATACACAAATCGAGTTGTTAAAACGACAAATATTTCGCGAAAGCACACCAATTGTTTTGCCTCTTTTGGTCTCTGTCTGCCTATACACAAACAAAACTCCTGGCTAATGATACATAGCTTCCCCAAGAGTGAAGCTTCAGGTGACCTATCTTGCAATTCCCTTGAAGTAAACTCCATAAAAATGGCACAGCTTTCTGCCTAGCGTCTGTGTATTTCTCTTTCTGTTGCTGCTGCAGTTGATGAAAGAGTGTCTTATCTGTTGAATAATAAAATAAAATAAACACTTTTGAGTGTCTACACCTACTTTAAAAATATTTTCATTTGTTATTGACAACACTTGATCAAGCAAGGTTAACATATTATCATGCAAAGTGCGGAAGCAATAGCAACAGCCGGAAGTTTTCACTTGTTAAATGTCTGTGTTCTGTGTGGCAAATATTTACGTATATCAGCGTGGCAACAACGTAGGTCATTAACGATATCTTATTTCGGTGTAGAATGCTTTGTGGCAGCTGACCTAGGCGCATTTTTAATTGCAGTATTCTGTTGTTACTTTCGTCTTTGTACTCAAATTTCGTCAACCAAACTTCACAAACAAAAACTTTAACAGCAATTTTACGAGTATGTGGACTTAATACGATTAATAAGCACCAGATAAATGTGTCTTAGACTGTATGAAAGCAGTTGTTATAACACACTAACAACAGTTGCAAATCCGTGATCATGATTGTTTGTCATAACAATTACTGTTCACTGTATAAGTTTCGCAGCACTTTTAGACTATGAACTTGCATTAAAATTAACACAAATATTTTCAAAGTGGCACTTTCTTTGTTGGATCAAACTTCAGTTGTCATACTTCGAACTGGAAGTGTATTACTGACAGATTCGTGATATTTCATTACCGCATTTTAAGAAAATACACTGTCAATCAATTCGCAGCTTTGATAAAGTCTGGACACACCATCAGAACGTCATGTTCATTTTTACTCAATAGTCAATCTTCATTTAAAACGTAAAACTGTGTAAATAAGTAAAACTCTCTAGTGGGTGTGGCATACCAGCTGTCAGCTGATACCCCAAATAACACGGCGGACGCCAGATCAATTTGCCTCAAACATGGCGAACTTATCGCCACTCTATAAAATTCAAGCTCGTTGCTCGTACCACTACATGCGCATATCCCCTGTACCTGATTTCAAAACAGAATAACAACTGGCAAGCCGTCAGAAAAATTAAAACATACATTTTTGGAAGCAAAGAGAAAACTGCGTTCAGAACGAGACATAATCTTAAAGTGCGATTGCGTGATAATAGACCACAAAGGAAGCCAGATATGCAAATTACGGGGTTTATGAATGTCCTGTCGCTGAGAAGCCCTCCACTGGCCAGATTCGAATGTCCTTCATACATGGCGATTTCAAGAAAATAATTATGGTAGCAAGAAAATTGCATTAGGTTTGCATTTTGACAAGGAGAAATTTAGCATACATTATATTGAAGATCAAATGGAAATGGTGCACAAAAGCGACTCTACGTTGGAGATACAGATTACAAAAGAAATGAGCAAAATTAATTTTCTCCTAATGCCTACTTTAAGATTTATGATGTTATGCCGTCCTGTCAGAGCAGCGTTAACACCGCCCTTCAAATGACCACCAACGGAAACAAAATGTCCTGCTGCAACGTTGAATGTTCAACGACATTCCCTCTTTTAAACGCGTATTGCACTGGCTCTAATTTTTTCCTGTTTTCCCTTGTTTTACGATGCATTCTCTGTCATGTTATGGAAAATCATGTCATTCATTGTAGCCGTAAACACGACCTTCTTATTATGTAAATTATTTTGTGGTTCACACACTCTCGTTTTAATGTAAGTCTTAATACGCGAGTTCATATTGCTGATTCTATATATTTTACATTTGGCAATACTAATAACGTTATGTAGGATTATAATTACATAATAGAAAGGGTTTTCCTGTTTCGGAGTCATATGTAGGGGCCATGCACATTTAGCACTATGAGTGAGATGATAAGCAATACGCAGATTATTTCACCTATACGTGCACACTTCTGGTTCATGTACATTACGTGTAGGTCTAACATTCGCAGGTCAATGGGTGTGGAACAGATTTTATTTTCCGTTAATTTAAATGTTCTTTTTCAAACAGACGTGCTTTTAAAATTCTGTGTTTGTAATTTGGTTTCCAGGTTTTCCATTGTACCTTCTGAATATCCAATCATAAGTAAAAGTTGTCAAACAGAAATTACATGACAACTTCCAACTGTATCACTTTTGGTTCTTGTTTGATCATCTCCATACCTCTTTCATAAATACAGCACGTAAAGCTACGTTTTCACGGGCCATAAAAATTGTTATTGCCGACAACACTGGCCCACAATGTTTTCTGGCAACATTGGAACCACTCGAATTGCAGCCACATGTACTATACCAATGCCGGTCACTGTTGCCCTGTAATGTTTGTAGAAAAGTATTTCAGGGCCGAGTGTGTTTACATGAGCCAAGCTACCGGCGCAAAATAATGAAGTCGGTTCGTTTACCTGCCGGACGGCACCCATCCCGGCGCGAGGGAGGGGGGGAGGGAGGGAGGAGGATTAGTGGCGCGACCTTTCCGGGCCCAGAATTCAGTGGGCCCAGAATTCACGACATCGAGGATCACTGCCACTTCCCAAGAAGAATAAATTATGTACGACCCTAAGAACTAGAAACAAAATGAGCTACGATATTTTCATACGTAAGGAAGTGTACCTTTGTTTGTGTATTTATTTGTTTATTTTTATTTCTTATAAAATTACATTTTTATTCCTATCTTGGTGAAATTTTACACAATTAACCATGAAGATAAGAGGGAGCTTAAGGTATGCGTAAAATTTCGTGCAGTCCATCAAATGAAATGTTTCTAAATCTATAGGACTTAACTATTGGGTTTCAGTCGCTAGGCTGACAAACTATTTAATTTTCTGCAGGTGATCTAACCGTGGGTCGAAACTAGTTGAGAATAAATAAAAGTTTGCGCCCTAGACTATTTTCATATAAAATTTGACATGATACTGCTGTTTCTCAAAGGAAACAAAAAATGTTTCCAAAAATATGAAATAAGGAAGGTCAGCGTTTAACGGCGCGTCGACAGTGTCGTCATTAGTGGCGGAGCTCACGCCCCGATTGTTTTGGGTAAGGAAATGTTCAAATGTTTGTTAAGCTTATGGGACTTAACTGCGGGGTTATCAGTCCCTGAACTTACAAACTATTTATGAACTAGCTTATACTGAAGGCAGTACAAACTTCCATGCCCTAGAGAGGGTTCGAATCCCCGACGGGGAACGGCCGCGCGCTACGGTGCATAGCACCTCGGTGCGCTCGGCCACTCCGCCATGGCTTTGGGTAAGGATGTGGATGCCTTAGAAATGCCCTTAGAAATGAGTGATTGACGGAAGTCACTGAAAACCTAAATGTGGGTGGCCGGAGGTGGATTTGAACTGCCGTCCTCCCGAATGCAAGTCTAGTGTGTTACCACTGCACCGCCGCTTGGTGGGAGGAGTGGAGGAGGACGAGGAGGAGGAGGTGACGGATGTGGAGGCAAATAGAGGAGACTGCCAGAAAGACTGGGTAAGGAGGAAGCGGACAAGAGAGGCGAGAGAAGAGGAAATTCGTTTGTTAGTTTTTTTTTTTTTTTTTTTTTTTTTTTTTTTTTTTTTTTTTTTTTTTTTTTTTAAGTCATCAGTCCCTGAAAGAGGAGACTAACAGAAGTCTGCAGTTAACAAGTACCCGGCAACGCTTGGATTTTATCTAATTTTTACATGTTAACTATTATGACGGATTATATTTATCGTTTTGTATTTTCTGAAGCTTGTCTTATTAGATGCAGCAGAAAATGTGCGAAGGGGGCTTAAAGAATTACACAACTGCAGAACCATTTAATCTTGAAACTCCTACATGTTTCTTAACCATCTCCCGACTAATTTTACAAGATGAATATAGCAACCAACGGTCTTGAACAAAGGCAGCAGGTTGAAACCTTTGCCTCTTGCGAGCACATACTCTATCGACTCAGATACCTGCGCTAGACATGCCATTCATCACTTTCCACCCTCATTCCGCCATTACCTGCATTCTACGTCCCAAACACTGCGAGTTTCAAACCGGAGAAAGTCATTCCGTAAAAGTAGAATTGCTGCTTTCGAGTGTTTTCTCGCCCTTTAACCAAGTATGCCACACTGTGTTTGCTGTATCAATCGACCTAAGTAGTATAAGCCATGTATGATACAGTAAGTGGATTGTGCGAGGCGAGGATTATGTCTACATCTACATAGATACTCTGCAAATCACATTTAAGTGCCTGGCAGAGAGTTCATAAACCACTTTCAAACTTTTCTCTACCGTTCCATTCTCTAATAGCGCGCGGGAAGAAATAACACCTAAATGGTACCGTTTTCGATCTGATTTCTCTTATTTTATTGGGATGGTCATGTCTCCCTAACTAGGTGGGTGCTAGCAACATATTTTCACATTCAGAAGTAAAACTCGGTGATTGAAACTTCGCCAACAGATCACGCCGCAATGAATAACGTCTTTCTTTTAATGATTTCCACGCCAATTCGTGCAACATTTCCGTGACGCTTTCCCCCCGGTGACGCGATAAAACAAAACGATCTGACCTTCTCTCAATATCTTCCGTCAGTCCCACCTGGTGAGGGTCCCACAATGGGCAACAGTACTCCAGGAGAGGACGCACAAGTGTGATGTAGGCAGTCTCTCTGGTGAAGCTGGTGCATCTTCGAAGCGTTCTGCCAATGAAACGTAACCTTTCGTTCGTATTCCTCACAATATTTTCTTTGTGTTCTCTCCAGTCTAAGTTGTTCGTAATTGTAACTCCTAGGTATTTGGTAGAATTTACGACCTTAAGGTTTGACTGATTTATCGCTTAATTGAAGTTCAGCGGATTTCTTTTAGTGGTCATGAGTATTACTTCACATTTTCCTTTATTTAGTGTCAATTACCAGTTTTCGCACCGAATAGAAATTTTGTCTAAATCGCTTTGCAGTTGCTTTTGACCCTCTGTTGACTTCACTAACCGATAAACGACAGAATCATCCGCGAACAGTCTACGAAAGCTATGCCGATTGTCTTCTAAATCGTTTATAAACACGAGGCAGAGTAGGGGACCTATAACACTTCCCTGTGGAACGCCAGATGTCACTTCTGTTTCACTCGATGACTTACCGTCAGTTGCAACGAACTGTGTCCGTTCTGATAGGAAATCGTGAATCCAATCGCACAATAAGTTGGGGAGATATTCCATAAGCAAGCAATTTCATTAGAAGCCGCTTGTTGGGTACAGTGTCAAAAGCCTTCCGGAAATCCAGAAATATGGAATCGATTTGAGATCCCTTTTCGATGTCTCTTAACACTTCATGTGAATAAAGGACAAGCTGTGTTTCGCAAGAGCGATACTTTCTGAATCCGTGTTGACTATTGGTTAATAGGTCGTTCTCTTCGAGGTAGTACATAATATTAGAACAACGTATATGTTCCAAAATCCTACAGGAAATCGACGTCAATGAGATTCATCATTCGGCTGTTGCACTACATTTTCGAACCTTCTATAATCTTTTTGTCTGAATTCCTTATCGTCCACTTTTCACTCCCATACAATGCTACACTCGAAACAAATACTTTCAGAAACGACTTCCTAACATTTAAACTAATATTGGATGTCAATAAATTTCGCTTATTCAGAAACTCTTTTCTTTCCATAGGCATTCTGCATTTTATATCTTCTTTACTTCGAACGTCAAAAGTTATCTTGATACACAAATAACAAAACTCATCTACTACTTTTATTGTCTCATTACCTAATCTAATACCTTCAGAATCATCTGATTTTCTGACACTACATTCCATTACCCTTGTTTTGCGATTGTTATTGCTCATTTTATACCCTCTTTTCAAGACGCTGTCCACTCCATTCGATTGCTGTTGCAAGTTTTTTGCCGTATCTGACAGAATTACTATGTCATCAGCAAACCGCAAGGTCTTTAATCCCTCTCTCCGGACTTTAATTTCCACTTCAAATATCTCCTTGCATCCCTTCACAGCTTGCTCAATGTACATACTGAACAACATTGAGTTAAAGGTTACAACTCTGTCTTACTCCCTTCCCAACCACTGCGACCCTTCCATGCCCTTTGACCGTAATAATTGCTGTCTCGTGGACAAATTAAATATAACTTTTCGCTCCCTATATTTTACCCCTGCTACCTGCTACTTCACCTTCAGTGGAGTGCGTTCATGTAACGTAGCAGTGTGTCGCCGTTAGCGTGTTTGCTCGTGATCCAAGTCAGATGTAATTTAACTTGGCTATACATGCGCACCATCTCAAAACAGGCACGACAGACCAGAACCAGCTTCAAAGTGTTTTGGTATATTGTGTTCTGTGCTACCCCCGACTTGCTGAATTTCGCCTACGATAGCGGAGCCTGCTTCCGCCTCATCTCACGCTGACTTTGGTGAGTTTCGCTGTGACATTGTGTGTGTGTGAGAGAATGAGTGTTGTTTGTGAATCCCTGCCCCCAATAGCGTTAAATCATGTATAATTTAGGTTGGGCACCGTCCGCATTAATCCATGTAAGAGATGCATTTTATTGTATTATCAAAATTGGTTCCCCGTTTTGCTTGTTTTCTATCTGAATAAAGAAGACTAAGTTCAGCATAATTAGTATGTTGCCGATAAATTGTAGTTTTAGAGCACCTTCCCTCTTTTATAATATTGCTCTTCACAAGTGCTGAGAACAAGATCAGATGCAATTTGTCTTATTCTAAATTCCGTTGCGCCATAAATGTTTTCTTAGCAACCTTTCTAAGATAACTTTAATTGTGGTGGCTTGCTTATTAATGTCTGTGTGTAATAACGTGTGAGCTTCTATGTATATTGACCACTGTAGTATTAATTTCCTGTTATTGGAGTAATTAGAAACGAGCCAGTTTTCAGTTTGGGCCAGGGAACAAGGCTTTGTAGCAGGGAATAACCAGTAGTTCACACGGAACTCATTTACTAATTTTAGTGATAAAACAAAGCTCTTGTTTCGTACAGTGGTCGACCTTTAACCGTCCTGTTGTTGTGAAGTCATATGGTGAAGCAAGTTGGTTACATACAGTATGAAGCACCCTTAAAATGTGCTAGACAACGTGTTTACCAATCTAATGCATTTGACAGAAGCTGCATCGTTGGTCTGCGTGAGTTGGGGTTGCTGGGCATGTGGGCAATTCAGATGTCACAGAGGACCGTTATTGGAATCAATCACTACATGACAGTAAGTTCGGGTGGACGAGGCAGCACCATCCCTGAGAGAAGACTGTTGCATGGTGTGCCACCTAATGTGTGATCGCATGACCTGGCCACCTGCCACCTGCGAACATGTACTGGAGACCTTTCTGTGACTTCCCACTCAGTGATTCAATGAGTCTCATCTGTCTGATTGGGGTCCTACCACCTGATGCATTGCTTGCCATTGATGGACGAAGACCGACCCCTCCTTTGGAGTGAAGCCATACTGGAACACAACAGGCAGAGGAGGAATTGCGACGCTTTATATGATGAGTCTGCTTTTCTGCAACATCTGATGATCGTCAAGGGCAGAGGGCAGATTCTGCCAGTATTGTAAAGGGACACACCATGCTGTCGTGAGCTGTAGGATAGGCATTGAAGTCACCTCTGCTTCTGCTTCAGTTCCATTGATGACACAGCAATACGTCAAAGATATTCTGCGCCCATACGTCCTACCCCTGATGGCGCAATTAACTGGAACAGTGTTCTAACAACATACTGCACGCCCACTCACATCATGTGTATCTCTGGAATGCCTACAGCAAATAAAGGTCCTTTTGAGGCCAGCAAGATCGCTGGACCTCTCAATCACTGAGCAGGTGTGGGATGAGAGTGGAAGAGGTGTCCATCACAGCGCCAGTACGCAGGATGTGGGGGGGGGGGGGCAGCTGCAACAACTGTGATGGGACAGTATTAAAAGTCTGTTCGTCACCGCTATGAATCGCATCAACGTGTAAATTCAGGCCGGACGGATTCCGACACGCCACTGCCTTGGCGGTAACGTTCCACCTGAACCAGACAACGGCCTCGTCTGTTTCATCCCATACTGTAATCAGTTCAATACTGTCACTTGCTCTTTCATCATATGTAATTTCATTCAGTTCCATCTATTCCCTTCAGGTGGAAAACTTTTTTTATCATGCAGTGCACATCAAGACTGAGCCAGAACAAACCTTGTCTCAACACATGTTAAAAGGACGTCATGGAATTTCAAACTGTTTTTGTGCACAATGTTTATTTTTTTCACAATGTAGAGTGAACCCCTACATACACACCCGTTTTACTGAATTTCTTACACTTTGCTTGAAGATAGCACTTGTAATAGATTTAGCCCTATGGAAGCCATATATCTTGGTTCAGGAAGTAGTCGCTACCCTTTGTGTCCATGTGTGTCAAAGTAGAAGATACACTAACGTATAATTATTTTATATATACATAGGCTACAGGTACTCAGATACTATATTTTTGTATGTAACATAATTACTGAGGCAATTCTTTATCTATCAGTATTTTTCTCAATCGAAATTTACCGCAAATACAGATATAACAAGCTAATTAACCAGATTAATTCTCGCGATATTAATGGAGTAAGCATTTCGATATGCATCGTTCCGAACTAAAGGTCTTTTGACAGTGTATAATTATATTGTAATGCAAATAATCCTATAAAAATACTTTTTGACCCCTTAAACTGTACTGTCTTGAAACTTCTCTCTCAAATTATTTTCTTTTAATTATATTTTATTAAAATCTTGTAATAATGATAACAATGTTGTCTTTTACATGACGCAATCACTCGCATTACTACAAAAATATAGTACCACTATCTCCTGAAGTTTTGTAATGTATCCTAAACCTTTGACATAATCAGTGTCTATCGAAGCTATACGGCTGTTTCATTATTTAATATTTTCAGTTATGTAAGCAAACCAACACTTCACTAATCATATTCTGCATATATGTCTGGTATATAATTTTATCCGACCTATAAATATTTATAAAATTGTCTGCTTTTTGTGCTTATTGACCTGATTTGTATGTTATTTTTCAAAACCGACTAATTTAATTACGGAAACATAATTCAGGAATTTTATTATGCCAAATTTCATCTGGAATATTCTAGAACCTAGCATTATATATAAATAAGAGTGCGATGCATCACAGTGAGTCTTTTAGTTTGGCTCAGTTAGGATGGTAACACCACGATGTAGTGTCTGTTCTTATACCGATGCATTTATGTTTTAGAAGATAATAAAAAGAAGTCGAACATGCAGCATTGTACTTCCATTTGGTACAAAAAATCCAGGCTTTAAAACTTAACTAGTTTTAGGACAACGTTGGACACTGCAATGAAGCTTATTAACACAGCAGTTTTGCCTATATCAGCGGACCATGTAAAGAACTTTAAACATTGTAATAATTAGAACTTGCGTTGGTGGTGTGGCGGTCTCATTCTAACTAATGAGTAGGGTCGTCACACACTGCAGCGGTTTGTGGGATGAGGCCCGCTCGGCTCCCGCGGCACGTAAAACAGCCACATTGCCGCAAGTGTGGCGTACAAAGCACCTGGCGGTTTGGCTCTGTCGCAATTACCCAACGTAACCGTAGAACACCCACAATGACTCTACACAAAATATCAGCTCTGCTAGGGGCTCAATAACGCGACTTGCGGGCACTGGTTGTCAGTTTGAAGCTACAACAAATGATGTATGCTCGTGTGTGCGCTCCGTGTGCCGGAATGTTGGCAATGGCCTGGCCGCCATTAATGCCCCGCTAATTACGTGCTGCAGGGACGCATTTTGATGAGACGTCTGCTCGCCCGGCCGGCTTCATCAGCTCTGACCTGGAGTGCTATTAATCACCCAGGCGTCTAGCAGAGGCGGTGGGGCGTTACGCTAGGCCCCACTGCGCTGCTGACATTTATGGCTCTTGGAGGCACAGCTTTATTTCCACGCACCACTTCTCAGTCACGCGAAATCACAGTGGCTCACTCGTGACGTCGTAAGATGGAGCGAGGTAGCAACGACAGACGCTACTGCGCCTGTTACGTCTAGACATAAATTCCGAGGCGAACAGCCATCGCCACCTTGGAGAAGGTGCTGACTCGTCAAGTAAAGTCACGTCGAGTCGGCGGCGATCGCTTAGCTGACTGGCTGAGGCCAATACCACCTTGAGAGAAGGCTGGAGCGCGCTCGTGTTACGTCACGCTTAGCAGGTCGCTGTCGCGTAGCTGACTGGCTGGCCACTAGGGCCTAGTGGGCCGTGCCCCAGCGGCCAGCCAGTCAGCTAAGCGACAGCGACCTGTTATGCGTGACGTGACACGAGAGGCGGGCTTTAGTGACACGCAAGGCAAGCGTCGGCCTGACGTCATCAGGAGCTGAATGCGATACATCGACCTGTCCTTATTTCGACAAGTCTCCGGCCAATGAGAACTCGCTAGCTGTCAGCCAGTGAGCTACGCTATAATACTGACAAACATATGCCAGCAGACGACGATGTTCTGAGTATGCTGTATACATTTGCAAAAGAAACTGAAGTTATCCTCTTAGGATTACTGTTAACCACATACCCTATAATCGTGACATATTCACAAATAAATTGCCAAATATTGGTAACAAGTAAGGAATATCAATAAAACCACACTCTCGAACATCTCCACGTGTTCGAAACTAAGCAGCAAAATACTGGGGGCAAACAAGCAATATTATGAGATATTAGAAAATAAACAGCCAAATGATTCTGACTAGCGAATAGTGTGAATGTCACTGATACTTATTTCATATATGCCTAACAGCAATTTAAGCGTTTCCCATACGTTTGTGACTTACCATTTCCTCGGTAATCGTAACATATTTGGAACAAAGGTCAAACATTTTTGTGAAAGAAAACAGAAATATCATTGTAAAAAGATGTAAAAAAGCCAAGATCGCTGATCATCAATTTTTATTTACGACGACCGGTTTCGCTGAACTATGTCAGCATCATCTGGTCAAATAAAATATTTTACAAGGCCATAATCTTATAATGTCAATCAGTTGTTATATAACAATTTACAGTGCACAGGTCATTATAATAATAATATATTAAATTGTAAAATATTTTATTTGACCAGATGATGCTGACATCGTTCAGCGAAACCGGTCGTCGTAAATAAAAATTGATGATCAGCGATCTTGGCTTTTTTTATATTTTTTTACAATATTATAAGTGGATCGCCTCCTGAAACGTAAACCAACTCAACAGAAACATCATTGCTAGTCTTATCACTTGCAGCAGTTTCATTCTCCACTTTTTAGTCACACACAAATTTCGAAATCGATTACACCTATTCCTGACACAGCATTTTGTTACAATTAACACCGAGTACTGTGTAACACACTACTGTTATATGAATAAGAAAATCCCACAATATGTTATGAATTAGTAGCTACTACAATGTGATACAAACAATAAAAAAAATAAAAAATAAAAATAAAAAAATCTGTGGGAGAGATTTGAACCCTTACCTCCAAATTGGTAAATCTACTTTTCTATGCACTACGCTATGGTACCTACGTGCCATAATAGCCTATTGTAGATGTTAGTATAGTTTTTTGTTAATGTGTGTTTTCAATCACATTTAGTTATAAAAAATTGATCCGGATACGATTTTGTTATACATCTTTGATGCGATGTTAGTCTGAAATACCTTACTGCGAGTTATGAAACCAAAACTGCGAGATATACAGCAAATCAAGATGGCTTCTGTTGACATGGAAAGAACAAGTGAAAATCTGTTAGGTTAGGTATAGGTTAAACAATAAAAAATTTTATAGTACGTGAGTGCGCATAGCTTCGAATGTCCAGTTAAGAAACACACAGCATCACATTGGACGGAGACAATTTCTGTGTGTCGAAATAAAGACTCGTTTGTTCTATAGCTACAAAGATCGATAGCGCCCGGTCGTAGACACAATCGAGTTTGTTTGCGAGTTGTGACTGTGACGTCAGCACAACGCTTGCCTACCGTGTAACTAAGCTCACCCGTCATGAGCGCGCCGCGGCCTTCTCTGCAGGTGGTGTTGCTGAGGCCCGGCGCACACTTGACGCAGCAGAGGCAGAGGCGAGGCGCAGGGCCTCTGCTGGTCTGCGCACAGTTCACACAGCACAGGCAGGGGAGGGCAGCGCAGGTGCAACACCACGTGCTGCATGTCCACTGCAAGCCTCTCGATGCAATTACATTTAATTCCTTAGTCTACTTCAAATCTCAATTTAATCTGTGTGTGTGTCTGTATTCGGATAAAGTGAGTGTAGGAGCAGTGAAAAGTCTCTTGAGCAACAGGCAAAAGAGAGGAATATATGGCGAACTTGCCTGGTTTATGGAAGTTCATTATAAGCTCTTGACCTATTCCGACTAAACAGACGACAGTTCAAAGAGAGTCACACGCTGAGTAAGAAAGACTTAACAGTGAAGAAAAATAGTGTGTGACACGCCATACCCACAAAAGAAAAATTAGGGATATGTTTTAGGAATATAAGATAATTAAAATGAGATTTATTTTTCTTTCATTTATTTTATAATTAAGAGAAATAAATATCACTGCAAATTCAGTAATTGAAAGAACCATTATAGAACTGACATAATTGTGGAGCAGTATATACGATCAGAAACACTTTTCTTCTCGGTGACACCTGGTATATGAAAAATCTTTGCAAATCATAGTTTCCTTGATCAACTGCACTTGCACGTAAAGCATTTCCTTACCTAGATCTTTATTCGTAGCTCTTCCATGGTCCTTAGTACTGAGATACTGACGTGTGCTTCTTTCTTCTTCTTTGACAGTAGCTGTGCTTGTGCGTCCTGTCTTTTATAACATTGCATTCTTATTTTGGCTCTGTCATATTTCTAATGATAATTATCATCAGCAGCCATCATATTTGTGTTTTAATTAGTGATACTATGCTATTATTTTTTACAATTGTTGAATTTCTGAAAGTAGTATAGAATCCAGCTTGAGGAATACTGATGAGAGACTTCCTAGCATCATCTATGGTTTATCAGTGGGCTGAAGCTCCACGAAAGGAGGGCGGGGAGGGGTGGACATTGTGTTTCAAGAAACGGAAAAAGGTCCCGGATGATAAAAAAGAGCCTTTGCATGTTGCTTCTGGCTTCGCCGAACTTATCATTCAGTACTAACGGGAATTTTAGCTTACCTAGTGCTGTCATTCCTGCTACAAAGTTTACTGAAACCAGAGACTATAGACCGTAAAAATGTGCAGTTTATGAATCTCGGTGTCTTCTATTTCTGTATGTTGTTCATTTACAGCTTGGGCCTGTATCGGCAGCATACGAAGGAGAGAGACACGAGGCAACTCCGCACTCGGCACAGCAAGTGGCAACAACCGCGCGTGTGCCGCGTAGCTGCCGACCGCGTCACGTCAAACGTGTCTCACGTATTTTCTCGATAATGGAAAGAGGTATGGCTCTCCTTCCACCGTTTAAGACAATTTCGATATGTTAGCTACATTTCTTACAAAGTAGTGTATAGTGTGAAACGCACCAAACACAAACTGCCCAGCGACTATATTTTACACTGCAAACTCTTCTAAAATACGCCCAGCGATGTAAAAAAATAATAATGAAATAAATAAATAAATAAATAAAAATAAGAATAAATAAAATAAATAAATTAATAAAATAGAAAAAAAATAGTCCGATATCATTCTGTTGCTTTTGGCTGTAAGATGCAGAAAAGTAATTTATTTCTACCAAATAGTTTCTGCAAAATCGATTGAGGAAGCTGCGTTAGCGCAGAACACGCACAAGTCCGAAAATAGTGTTTTTAATTTTTTATGCAGAAAGTAAAAGTGTTACAATTAAACGAGGAAACTTTGCGGCAGAGGTGGAACAGAGGCGCAGGAAAACTGTGCGCCTCGGACAACCGGACAGAGGCCTGGCCGAGGAAACGCCTGCCCTTCGCCTCGGTTGGCCGCTTCTCCCCTGCCTCTCCTCTGCTTGTGCTACGTATGTATCTCGGAATACATTATTGCAAGCCTGCTCGACCTGTTCACGTAGTTGTGTTAGACATATGCCGTGACGAATCACGCATGTCAGTGGTTGACCCATTATGTACCTCACGTGCTCGATTGGAGACGAGAACGGAGGTGGTGCTGGCCAGCGCAGTTGAAGCACTGCTCACGTTGGGTCTGAAGCCTACCTGTTGCAAGAGAGTCAAAGGAAGGATCTTACAACATTCTAGACATGCCGATCGGTGGCCAGCGACCCTCCTCGCCAAACACTGAACGCGAACCGACAGTTGCAGATCATCGCGCTCTGGAAAGTAAAGCCTGGAATGTCGTCGGTGTGTGTTGGACAAAGCACTCTGCGAGAGAGCGCTCTCCACGTCTATGTCCTACACGCAGAACAGCATCAGTTGCACGCAGGAAGACTCTTTTCATCGCTGAAGACGGCGATCCGATATTTTATCTTTTATGTTGTGGTGCCTCCCTATTCTGGTGGGAGACTGGAGGTGACCAGGTTAGGAGTACAGGACTCGAACGCCATGCGGAGAGTAGGCACGGACAGAACCCAGGCTATGATGCAGGGCTCTAAAACAACAAACAAACTAATTAATAAGCTATTTACGATGTGCGCTGATAGCACACGTTGTTGTCATACCTACACTTACCTAAAAAAGAGAGAAAAAAAACCCACACACACAGCACTCGGCCGTTCCACGGCTCCGGTGTGCGCACAATGAAAGGAAACACAGTCACTTGTGAGCGGGCAGTCTAACATATCCGTATGATTATGTTTTAGAAACAGGAACGATGGAGTTGGATCATGATTGAAAGTGCTAGGTATCACACAGCACGATAGTGTCACCTAGCTCTTCAAGATGCCTGCGGGGAATCGGCATTGCTGTACAGAACAGTCGTACGTAGGGGTAAAACCGTTCGACGAAGGTCGGCAAACGGCAAACTGTGACAGACATGCATCGGGCAGGTCGTCCTAGCGTCTCTGAAGAAGAAGTGTATTCTGTTGCCGCGTTAGTGGACAGAGATCGACGCCAGACGATTCGTGAACTCGCCAATGTAACCGGATTGGTACGAATATGTTTGCCATCCTTAAGGAACACCTGGGCATGCTAAAAATTGCATCACGGTGGGTTCCGCATGAATTGACCAGAATGCAGAAATGGATGCGTTACGACGCTACTCAGACGCACTTCGAGCGCTGTGAGCGCGAAGGAGAGGCTTTCTTACGTCGTATCGTAACACTGGATGAGACACAGGTCACACCGCACGAGCCAAACCCGAAACGCGAATCCAACGAATGGCGTCATTCTGGGTCGTCGCGAAAGTCGAATGTGTGTCGAGCTCCCGTATGGTGAAAGTTATGGCGAGTCTAGTGAACGACTGTGATGGTGTTATCCCAACACATGACGTTCCTCCATGGTAGACCGTCAATGCACTGTATTACTGTTCGTTTTTGGTGTATCACCTGCGATCAGCTTTGCGAAAGAAGCGGCAACACGTTCTGCGCTACCTACCCATCATTTTGCACGACAATGCTCGGGCGCATACAGCGCAAGCTGTGGCTGCTCTATTCGATCGATGGGGCTGGAAAGTACTGTACCATCCACCATACACCCCGGACTTAAATCCTTTTGACTTGCCTTTGATTCTGAAGATGAAGGAACCACTTCATGGGATTCGCCTCAGTACTGTTCCAGATATTTGACAGGAAGTAGACCGCTCCATTCGCACATCAACAGTACAGGCTCTGCAAACGGTATACTACACGTTTCTCATCGCTGACAACGGGTTCTACACAGCGCTGGAACTACTTTGAAGGACAGCAACAGCTGGAAATACGTAACACTTTTGTATCGCTTGTGGATAATTGTTTCCACTATTTCAGTTCCAACCCTCGTATTTACATTAGGAATTTAAATGCTCAACTTAGACAGGGATATCCATGTAGGAATTTGACGGTTGTTGTCCCTGCCTATTATAAAGAATACGATCCAGACTGTAAACAGATCGTTGATCAGCGTAGAGTCTGCCTAGACGGACGAGTGGAGACTGTACGCCACCTGTAGCCTGTAGAGTGTAGAGTGACCCTGGCAGCGCCCGGCGTGTCCTTGAGCAGCGTCTTCTGTTCTCAGACGGCGATGAGCTGTCTACTGCCGGCCGCAGTGGTCAAGCGTTCTGCGGCGCGTCAGTCAGTCTGCACAGCCACTACGGTCGGTAGTTCGAATTCCCCCTTGGGCATGGATATTTGTGCCATCCTTAGTATTACCTAGTTCTTAAGTAGTTTGTAAGTTTAGGGACTGATGACCCCGTAGTTAAGTCCCATAAGGTCTACAAACATTTGAATTTGAGCTGTCTACTCTGACGACGCGGCCGCCTCAGCCGCGGACGATTGTCTTCTTGTCTTCCAGACCATTGCCTTCTTGTCTTCGTCCTACAAGCGCTGCTGCTAAATGTTGTGCGGTATGTCAACTAAGACTATGCACAAGTGGTTTTCTGACAGCACCAGTTGAGCTTTGCTCGTCAATTCTGAGGCGTGAGTGGCAGACGGGGTAGAAGTGTGTGTGCCCGCGGCCCCACTGCCATTAACCCGTTGGCAACAATTCGTGTTGACACTTCTGTAGTCACAAGCCCTCTTGTCTTTGCTGCGGTTGCTGTATGATCTGCCACTCCTGCCACGATGATCTTAGAGGACGTCTATGCGTTCAGAACATCGTCTACGGGAGTGAGAATGTTTAGGACAGCCAGGCGGGAGTAGCCAAGCGTTCTGGAGCGCCACGTTACGGATCGCACGGCCTCCCGCGTCGGAGTCTCAAATCCTCCCCTCGGCCATGTATGTGTGTGTTGTCCTTAGATTAGTTTACCTTAGTTTAAGTAGTGTGTAAGACTAGGGACTTATGACCAACGTAGTTTGGTCCCATAGCATTACAAACATTTGAACATTTTGTTTAGGCGACCGTTGCAACCACCATCGTTGAACAACCGACACAGAACGTCAAACGTTTGTCGCATTTCTCAGAAAGGACCTTCCTGCGGCTCTGAAAGGCCACAATTCGACCCGTTTGAAAGTCGCTCAGTTAGCTGTAGGAAGCACAACTGTGTATTCGTGACGAAGCACCTGTTTGCATCACACGTCGATATCACACCGAGCCTTATGGCTGTAAACATTACCTATTAAAAAGTGTGGTGTCGCACAAGTCCAAAGTGCGCGCCACCTACTTTCGCCGCGTGCCGCCATGCACGCACGGCGCGGCGTTCTTACGACGTCAGCCACGAGCGCCCTCTGTTACAACTCCGCTCGTGGCCACCACTGAACTACATCGTTCACTTGGGACTGAGATAGGATCCAGTAAACACTTCGGAATCAGTTAGGCATCAGTGAAGACTTGGCTATCGGACAGGCACTAGGCAGGCCTCTAGCTCAACTGTGTGTCAGCATTCTGCAGTACAGAACTATGTAAAAGTTAAATATTACTAAGTCTCTGTGAAATATATATCTCGTTCTAATTTACTCTAGTGTTTCTAGTTTCTGCTGTCCCACTGGCTGCTGCCCTCCGTACCTGCACAAGCGTGCTACCTTTATTCCTGTGTCGGTCTTCTTACTCGGCCACCGACACCTACGACGGAAACGAGACACAAAAGCGGCGACGAAGCTGGGACACAAAAAAAAAAGTGCACATAGGTGGAGCACAGGCAGCTGTGTCTTTGCACTACTTTTTGGCCGACGGCATTGTAACCACTATCAGTACACCTAACCATCCTCTATATCATCTGCCGGCATCGGATCAAAATCGACTTTGTGTTCCAAGGTGTACTATTTTTATTCCGCGGTATACGTCGTAATGCTGAATCAAATACGCATTGAGTGTAGAGAAAATGTTAGAATCTGCCTTTCTTCTATTATGTTATTTACGATAGTAAAACAGGAAACAAATTCAAATGTTGAAATGTTTGTAGAGCTTATGGGACTTAACTACGGGGTCATCAGTCCCTAAACTTACAAACTACTTAAGAACTAGCTAATACTAAGGACGGAACAAATATCCATACCCGAGGGGGGATTCGAACCCCCGACCGTAGTGACTGTGCAGACCGTGACTGACGCGCCACAGTCCCCTCGGCATTTTTTATTCACTTTCTTATTTATAACGTATCAGACTGAGCCACTGCGAAGCGTAGCCAGTTTTAGTTACTACTGAGAAATACTCAACATTGGATAGTAATTATAGTGTAGTAGTCGATCAGAAACCCATCACGTACGTGAAAGGCTCAATGTTCAGAGCTAACAAAGTTTTATCTGTTTTGTGTAGCTTCTCCCTATGCAGAATGCAAGGAAGCAGCCGACAGCTTCTGACGTTCTGTCATAGTAAATAGTGCACTGCATCGAATTCAGTAAGGATACCTGAGACTATTGGACGTGGCTGTAGTGAACCATTCGTAGAGCCTTTGGCCTCAAGTGATAAAAGGGAAGAATTGAAAAGTCCATTTGCGATGGCCGCTCATGGATTTACGGCTGCAGACTCCCACCGAATACGTGACCTGCGCCACAATCGCCGCATACGTAGGGATGCAACATCGCTGATAAAAACATCGATGTTAAGACATCGATGTTCCTGCGAAAAAAATATCGATGTTAAAAAAACATCGCTCCTGAAAAACGATACATCGATGTTTTTCCGATGTTTCCATACGCTAAAGAAATTTTAGGAAAAACACACTGAAATGAAGCTGTGTTGCCAGAAAGTATCTGCCTTATTTATGTTCTTTCACTAGGCTACGAATACACAGTGAAATGGCAGATTAGAATGAAAAAGAAATTACCTATTGCGCTGATTTTACTTGGGATTTACATCGATTTGTTCATTACATGCGAAATAACTTGTGTTTTGTTGACGTATTTAATTTTTCTTAGCTGTCGACGTGGAGAAAATTAAACATTATGCATTTTTCAGTTATTACTTAATAATGTATTTTTAAAATGAATATTCTTCAATGACTTTTAAAAATCATGTACCTTGCTGAAATGAAAATCTATGTTATACTTGGCATGTTGGCTTTTGTCTCGGATTTTTCGTTGACTTTTGTTTGATGTTTTAACTCATGTTTTGACAGTACGATATCAGTCTGACTGGATAACACTGTCAAACATTCGATTCCACTGATGTTGGAGGGTGAAATTTCAGCAATGCCAGCAGCCCGTGCTAGACAAACATCAGATTAATTATCAGATTGTTTCATTTTTCACTTACCTACTATTTCAAAAGTGTGAAAACAGGGACGAGCGACGACAGCAGGAGCACCACACTTGAGCTGACGCTGGCTGAGCAACTAATTAAGTAATAATGGAGTTGCCAATCAATTGTTGAACGATGTCGATAGTTTTGGACTTCTGTCGTCGATGCATCGGCGATACATCGCTGTTCAAAACATCAATGTTAACATCGATGTTTATGCACGAAACATCGATGCTTTCAAAACATCGATGTATCGTTTGCATCCCTACGCACACGCTCTCTCGCTAGTGAGGAAGGCTTCTCCCTCCCTTTCCTCATATATTCCCAGGCACGCACCGACTCACACCCTAATAATGTGTCTAACGACCACGTTTGTGACGGGTCGTTAAGCCCTAATCTCCCTTCAAAGTAATCTCGACGCTGACGAGACACAAATATGTAATGGGGCATCAAAAAGTTTCTGATAGAAGACCGTACAATACAGAATCTATTTGCCAATCAGGCAATGTTGTATATAGCAATTAAAAGAGCTGTTGGGTGCGCAAGATGAGATGGCGAACGTCGGGTTAAGTCTGTTACGTCATGACACCGCCTCTCTCCCCTTATATATTTTTACCACCATGATCAAACAATCGAAAAATGGTCTACGTGACATATATTGTAAGAAAAATGCCATCAGATTTCGATCCTTCTACAGGTGCTTTCTATATTGTGAATTTTCTGCTTTTGGAATTAGCGGACAGAAGTGTTTTTAAGAACGCTGTTCCGCCGCCTGCTGCCGCTCGCTGGGTGAGGCCTGGTATACAGCGGCGCGGGTAACCGCCCTGCGAATTGTTTGCACTGGCGGGATCCCTCGTCGGGGATGCGTCAACACTGTTACCCCCACCAATTAATTTAGACTTAGCGCGGCCTGCCGCGCTAAGAGCCCAGCGGGTTCAGGGATACTGTGTTCATACCAGGCGAAGAGGATCTGCTTGCCGCGTTGGAATGGATGAACAACTAATCACGCTATTTAGAGTACATCTAACGTACTCGGCGTAAGTGCTTATAAGGTGTACAAAGATGATAAAGTTTTGTACACCACCACACATAAAAAGGGAAGCACCTACAGGACACGAATGGATGTCCCTCTAACCCACTATCCGTTGCTACGCGGGAATGGCCGCGAGTTTCTGGGCACCATGTTAGGAACTGGGCGACCTCTTCCGTCGGAAGTTTGAGTCCTCCCTAGGACATATATGTGTGTTTTGACCTGAGCGCCGTCCGCGGTGGCCGCGGGGACTGAGGCGCTCCAGTCACGGTCTGCACGGCCACTACGGTCGGGGGTTCGAATCCCCCCTCGGGCATGGATATTTGTGCCGTCATTAGTCTTAGCTAGTTCATAAATAGTTTGTAAGCTTAGGGACTGATGACCCTGTAGTTAAGTCCCATAAGTTCTACAAACATTTGAACATTTTTGACCTTAGCATGAGTTATTTCAACTAATCTGTAAGTCCAGGGACCGATGAGAACAGTAGTTTGGTCGCATTGGACTACAATACTATAAAACCCCACGGGTCTGGGCGGGAGTTCAAATAATTGAAGTTCCATTGGTATTTTGAAAAGGATAGATCGCTACTGATTACATAGTTGTCACGATGAGTTACAGATAGGTTGAATTAAAGGGCTTCTACATAGTTGAAATTTCGGCCTCAGCAGCTATGTGAATGAGTGTGTGTGTGTGTGTGTGTTTGTGTGTGTGTGTGTGTGTGTGTGTGTGAGAGAGAGAGAGAGAGAGAGAGAGAGAGAGAAGGTTCTTTGGGCAGAAAGCTGACCTGTCGAGCAGCCTTTTAATCCTGTGATAAATGATTTAGTAAAAAATGTCGAAATAATTCTCAAATGGGAAGTAAAAAAGAAAAGTTTCATAAAAATTTTTTTTATTGAAATTTATTATTTGTTAAAAAATAAAATAAAATAAAGTATCATGTGCATCTGAATGGTCACTGTGCACATGAGACGTCCGGAGTCCTTTCTGTGAGTTTTTCCTTTTTGTATGCACACTTTCGAAGTATTTTGAATGCAGGGTCACAACGTATTTAGAACAAATCTTGCCATCTTGACCCGTTGCTGCCTTCGGATGAAAAACTGCCGCTTGACAGTCCAGCTTGCGATGTCTATAATGGAGCACCTATCGCTAAGGTCCAGTGGAGCGCCCTCCATGCGCTCACAACTTGAGAAACGTTTTGGCATGCTCAGGACTGCTCTCAATAACAGCCGACCACTACAGTGGACGCTTTGGCCACAGGGTTAATTACGCATGTCTGCGACTGATTGCGACATTCCTGTGGTTATCAGCAGTTAGCCCCATTGAAAAATGTCGTTGTAATTACTTATTGGAATTTCAGTGTTTAAATTTTCAATTCACTGTGTGACATACTATCCAGCTGCTCACTAAAACACGAGAACGGTACGGTGACTTCCTTGTGAAAGTGGACCACTGTACGCAATGGAAGTTTAATTCTGGTAGGAGGTACCCAGATAAGAGTTTACTGTTATAAGAAAGCTTAATTTTAGCAGCAAATTAGCAAAAGGTCCGTGTGAACTACTAGGTACTCCCTGCTGCTAGTCCTTGTCACCTGGCCCAATCTGAGAACTGACTTGGTTCTAATTACTCTAATAACAGGAAGTTAACGATACAGTGGCCAATATACGTAGCAGCTCACACGAAATTACACACTGGCATTAATAAACAAGTCACCACTATTAAAGTTATTTGATAAAGGTGGCTAAAGAAAAACATTTATGGCACGACGGAACTTAAACATAAGAAATTGCATCTGAGCTTGTTCTCAGAACTGGTGAAAAACAATATTAAATAAAAGGGGGAAGGTTCTCGAAAACCACAATTTATAGGCAACTTAACTTGTTTATTCAGGTGGAACGCGAGCAAAATGGGGAACCGATTTTGTTAATACAATAAAAATGCATCCCCTTTACATAATCTAATACCGATGATACCCAGCATTGAATTTATCATAAATTACACAGAATTTAACGCTACTGGGGAGGGGGGGGGAGGATTTACAAACAACACTCTCTCGCTCACACACGCAATGCAACAGCGAAACTCACAAAATCAATGCGCTGAAGCAAGGCAGAAGCAGGCGTCGCTATCGTAGGCGGAATTCAGCAAACCCGGTGGTACCACACAACACAATATACAATAAAACTGCGAAGATGGCTCTGGTCTGTCGTGGCTGATTTGAGATGGTGCATGAGTATAGCAAAGTTAAGTTGCATTTAGATTAGACCGCGAGAAAAACGCTAACGGCGACACACGGCTATGTCACATGATCGCACTCCACTGAAGGTGAAGTGGTTAAAAATCGGATTCATTACACAAAATCACGGCGGAACCTTAAGTTGCAATATGAGAGTAAACTATCTAGGCACTGATTTTATGAGAAGTCGCGTGAATTCAGGTGACTAGCTGCAAAGCAAAACTCACGTGAAAACCGATAAAATGTATAAATTCAATTTCCAAAAAATAAAGAAAATTAACTACGGTATGCAATCCCTAGAACTGCGTAGAATTTCATAAGGAAGCTACTGAAATGCAGCAACATGCGATTGGGAGCGTTCACAGAGACGGAAAAAGTCCAGTCTCAAAACCCGGAAAAGTGAAATAATTACAAAGTCGGAAAAATAAAAATAAAAACTGGAATGCAACCCATAGAAATGTTTACAATTACATAAGGAAGCGAATGAAATGCAGCTACACGTGATAGGGAGCGATTACAGAGACGGATAAAGTCCAGTCTCAAAAAACCAGAAAAGTTAAATAATTACAAAGACGAAAAATTAAGAATGAAAACTATGGGATGCAACCCTTAGAAATAGATAGAATTTCATAAGCAACTTATTGAAGGAGGCTGTACAAGGCTCGGAGAGAATTACTGACAAAGACTGAGTGCATACTACAAGTTTGGAGAAGAAACAGCAAAATTAAAATTGGCGGGGAGAGAAGATCGTGAAATGTTAGTGGATATCAGAAGGATACACGCATAGTTACTTGCCCGATGGGCATGGAACAAACAATAGAGGAAGCTGAAGGCTTTGTTCTAAGAACCAGCCACGTGGAACACATATCACTCATGGAAGGAAACGATAAGAAAGATTTTACATGCACTATACAAAAACGAACATATTGTCTGTTAGAAATCAGGCCCCACAAAGCTAGAAAGAATTTACACAGAGTTCGTACACTGCCACATAATCACTAAAGTTTTTAATATACCAGGCCGTTATCAACTAGTAACACATACATCGCGTGTATCTGTTGGGAATCAATGGATTGAAAAACTAGAACACAATTCGGCGCACGATCGGAAATATATTCCGAGAAATGAATCTAAATTCAAGAGTCTAATTTAAATATGCTAGACAACGAATCGCTACCATCTCTGTGGACACAAGAGCAGAACCAACCTTACCTAACCCCGATACCAGCACCAAGTGAAGACCGAGCGGCCAGGGAGCGCGATGCAAAGCTACCAAAACTGGAAAAACCCAAGGAACAGCGGTGGTGGGGATACGAGAATCGCCCTGCAGAAGGCTCGTCGACTAACTTGTAACCAAAGAGTGTCGAAACCTCTTTGGTAGCACCAGCAGCAGAGGTTGGTAACGACTATCGACTCTGAGCCAGAGAGAACCCTGCAAAGCAAGTTATTACTACCCACATTCAGACAGCCATTAGATCCTCACACACCCACATAAAAGTAAAATTAGTACATATTCTCACAGGGACAGTGGCGTAGCGGAGGAGCCGTAATTATTGCCACATTCATAAATACAATAATAAATTATTAAAATAACAAAATCCTAGCAAGATGAACTAACATTTCAGAAACTTATATTTTAAATCAGGAAATACAAATGCTATTCCTCATGCCTTGAAAAGAGTGGGGTTCTAGTCTTACCAAATGCTAATCTAGCGAAATCAAATAAATTACAATCTTATAAAAATATATTTGGAAGACGACAGACGCTCATCTTTCTCTTTGCTGTTTTTTTATATCGTATCACACCTGAAATTATTCAGATTTTTATTCGTAATAAGCACTGATACAGTTTATCAGTGCATACCGCAACAAATGAAGCAATGTATATTAACGATAAACAGGTGGAGTTCTGGAAGAGCCTACAGCACATGGCCCAGGTCCGCCTCTGGTAGTTACTCACGTCAGACCATCAGCAGGATGAACGAGGTCTTATCGTAGTAGACTAGTGCAATGTTCAGATCTGATGTAACAGTCGCCTGGGGTACAAGCCAATGGGAGATAAAGCATACTTGACCTTAAGGTTCGTATCGTCCATGTGGTGTCGCACAAGTACAAAGTGCGTGCCACTTACTTTCGCCGCGCGCCGCCATGGACGCACGGCGCGGCGTTCTCACGACGACAGCCAGCCACGAGCGCCCTCTGCGACAACGCCGCTCGTGGCCACCACTGAAGGACATCGGCCACTTCGGACTGAGATAGCAACGAGTTAGGACCTTCGTAATCAGATAGGCACCAGTGAAGACTTTGCTATTGTACAGGCACTAGGCAGGCCTCTAACAACTATGTATCAACATTCTGCAGTACTATGTAAAAGTTAAGTATTGTTACATTCTGTGTAATATATATCTCTTTCTAATTTACTCGAGTGTTTATAGTTTCTGGCTGCTCCCCTCCGTACCTGCACCAGCGTGCTGTCTTTGTTCCTGTGTCGTGCTCATTCCACTCGGCCACCGACACCTACGACGAGGCTGAGACACAAAAGCGGCGACGAAGTTGGGACACAAAAGTGGCGACGAGGATGGGATACAAAAGTGGCGACGAGGATGGGATGCAAAAGTGGCGACGAGGAGTGATAGAACCTTGGACAAACCCGCTTGCAGCAGCCAGACAGCAGCAGTCGGAGCACGCAGAAATTGCTCCCGCCCACCCACCCTTATTGTAAGATTTTTGGGGGAACATTTTTAGTTACGTGTTTGTGGACTTTTTTGTTGCAGAGCGTCCTCTTTCATATTGCATTTGTGTTTTGTTATAATTTACTTGTATGCGCGGCGCCTAATCGGTCAGCATGGCCACTACCCCGAACCCAAACTTAATGGAAATTATTCAGTTACAGATGGCGCAAATAACACAACTTCTCCAGGCGGTGGCGCAGTTGACAACTCAACAACAGCCGTCGCATCAGCAGTCCACACCTGCCGCCGCACCGCTTCCGACGTTCCGCCAGTACAACGAACGTGAGGAAGAATGGAGCGACTATTTCGCACAGTTTCAAGAACTCGTCGCGGCTCATCAAATTACAGGTCAGAGAGTGAAGAACCTTTTCTTATCGATTGTGGGCCCCTAGACTTTCGTACTATTGCAAAAACTTTTCCCTCTCGCATCTCCTCGTGATGTAGACTTTGAACAAATAGTAGAGGCACTGAATGCTCATTATGAGAGAAAAGTTCTTGTAGCCGCTGCACGATACCGATTTTTCAGACTTAAAAAATTACCGCAGCAGTCACACCAAGAATGGATCACGGAATTGAAGGGCTTAACCCGCCAATGTAAATTTACTTGCTCTTGTGGACTTTCGTATAGTGACGTGATGTTGAGGGATGCGATTACGCAGAATATTCAGGACCCCAGAATTAGAGCAGCAATTCTGAAACAGTCTGACCCCTCCTTAGACAGTGTACTGCAGCTTATAGAAGCGCATGATACTTTTGACTTAGCTGATGTAGAAATGCAAAGCCATAGTGTAAATTCAGTGCGCCGCAACGGACGCTTTCCTAGCCGTAGTTCTCAGTATAGCACTAGTGATTCTTATTTTTCTACCGGCCGTGCTGAACAGACAGTGAACAGTAGCCAGTGTAAAAGTGCGACACAAAGGTCGCCCCGTCGTGTTAGAAACAGTGATTTGAATAACGGGCGCCAACGCTCATTTCAGAAAAATGTACGTAAATCTTGTCCCCAGTGTGTGTCTCGCCACAAGCGTGCTCATTGCCCTAATCGCAACGCAACCTGTTATCAATGTGGCAAATTGGGACATGTGCAGTCTGTGTGTATGCAAATTAAAAACTCAAAGAACTGTAACGTTAGAAACAGTGCTTTGCAGAGTGCGAGAACAGTTCATTCTGTAAATGTTATACGGGCTGTGGAATTGAACACTGCTTTCCTTGGATGTCAATTGCAAGAAAGTAGTTCTGCGCCTATGGCAAATCTATATAGTGCACCACGTAGCAAGCGCCGACGAGCGCGTAAAACAGTGCAACGGAAAAGGGTTCGGGACAAGCAAAATGACTATGAACAGTGCATTCCTGTAGTGAAAATAGTGCCTTCTGCAACTGCTCCTTGTAATAGTGCCCAGTACTGTGTAGCTAGTGACAGTAGACATCAAGTAGCTACTCAAAAGTGTAGTGCAGTAGTTAGTACATCTGGAGTAGCTTCGCAGGCTTGCGCGGACGCCGATCGGCGGTAGTGTCATCTAGTGACAGTGTTGTTAATCCGCTGCGTGCCGAGTCTGCGCCGCTTCCTTCACTACGCGGCCCGCGCAAGTGCAGTAAACAAACCGTAGCAGACGTTGCCCACATTCGCGCACCTGTCGAGCACCGCAAGCAAAAACTTTTTGTGAATCTTTCCATTGACAATAAGACTGTGCAATTTCAGCTCGACACTGGTTCCGCTGTCACATTAATAAATAAAGATACTTATGAACTTCTGGGTTCGCCAAAATTGTCGCCGTCACAGCAAGTGTTAACAGCTTATACAGGTCAAAATATTCCCGTGCTAGGAAAGTGTAGCCTGCCTGCCTCTTTTCAAGGTGTTACGAAAACAGTTGCTTTTGTTGTTCTTCAGGCCAAATCTACGCAGAACATTTTTGGACTAGATGCATTTGACTTGTTTGGTTTATCAATTCAAAGAGATGTGCTTCAAATTTCGTCAATAGTGCCTCAGGATAAAATCAATGCATTGTGTGACAAATATAGTGACTTGTTTTCGCCGGAACTAGGTTGTGCAAAAGACTTCGTGCCACATGTAACTTTAAAAGAATCTGCAGTTCCAAAATTTCGTAAAGCTAGACCAGTGCCTATCGCCTTGCGTGATACAGTTGCCGAAGAACTTAAACGTTGGCAAGATAGTGGGGTGATTTCTCCTGTTTCTGCGAGTCAGTGGGCCTCGCCTATAGTAATTATACCCAAGCCGTCAGGAAAACTACGTCTCTGTGCGGACTTCAAATCAACAGTGAACAGTCAAACAATTGTAGACACTTATCCCCTGCCCAGACCTGACGAACTAATGGACAAATTAGGACAGTCTCGCTTCTTTTCTAAGATTGATTTAGCAGAGGCATACTTACAAATTCCGCTTGATGACGAGTCAAAACAGTTTTTCGTCATTAATACTCACATGGGCCTTTTTCAATTTCAACGCCTACCCTTTGGCAGTTCTTCCACTCCCGCTATTTTTCAGCGTTTTTTGGAACAGCTGACAGTTTCTGTACCGTGTTGCTCGAACTATTTAGATGATATTGTGGTATCCGGACGTACAGTTGAAGAACATTTTGCAAACCTGGAGTGCCTTTTCAAAGTGTTGACTGCAGCAGGTCTACGTTGTAATAAAGCAAAGTGTTCGTTTTTTCAAACTGAAATAGAGTACCTAGGCCATGTGATTAATGCCCAAGGAATTCATCCCTTACAGTCACATCTTAGAGCAATCAAAGACTTGCCTCCTCCTAAGAATGTGCACGAATTGCAAGCAGTGATGGGAAAGCTTAACTATTATTTCAGATTTATTCCCAATGCCTCTCAGATTGCAGCTCCACTGCATCACTTACGTAGGAAGAATGTTCCTTTTGTATGGTCTAAAGATTGTCAGGTTGCCTTTGACAAATTAAAGTCTGCACTACTCAGTGATGCATGTTTGATTCCCTTTGACCCACAGAAGCCTGTAGTGTTAGCAGTTGACGCCTCGTCGTATGGTCTGGGCGCTGTAATCTCACATCGTATTGGATGTCACGATCGTCCTATTGCCTTTGCATCCAAGCTACTGACGCCGACGCAACAGAATTACAGTCAGATAGAAAAGGAGGCCTTAGCAATCATTTACGGCGTCGCAAAGTTTCATCATTATCTCTATGGCAGAAAATTCTATTTGTTGACAGACCACAAGCCTCTCACGTCGTTGTTCTCACCCACAAAGCCGATTCCGCCACGTACGGCACAAAAGCTTCAGAGATGGTCCTTGATATTGTCTAATTATCAGTATGAGATTTTGTACCGACCTACCACTAAACACGCTAACGCGGACACACTTTCCCGACTTCCGGTTGGCCAGGATGTGTCGTTTGATTCTTCAGAAATGGCATGTTGTCAGATAGACTCCAGAGATGCTTCCGCTGTCGCAGATTTCCCTTTGAACTCTCGTCGGGTTGCACAGGAAACAGCTGCGGACGTAGACTTAAGTGTGGTAGCACGTTTTGTTCGCTTTGGTTGGCCTGCCAGAGCCAAAGACATTGATCGGTCTCTGGTTCGACGTTATTTTGCACAACGTCATGCATTGTCCTTAAGTCAGGGTGTACTGTTGTTGCATACCGACAACGACCAAGCAAGAGTGATTGTTCCTCGTTCCCTGCAACGAGAAGTGTTACGCCTCCTGCATCAAGGACATTGGGGCATTGTTAGGACAAAGCAACTGGCCAGACGTCATTGTACCTGGGTTGGTATGGACTCACAGATAGAGAGCATGACATCACAGTGTACAGTTTGTGCGGAGCATCAGGCGGCTCCTCCACAGCGTTTCTCAGACTGGCCACGCCCCAAGAGACCATGGCAACGTTTACATATTGACTTTGCCGGACCTTTCTGGAATACGCGCTGGTTAATTGTTGTAGACGCTTTCAGCAAGTTTCCTTTTGTGATTGCCATGAACTCAACGACAGCTTCTAGTACAATCAGTGCCTTAACATCAGTGTTTTGCATCGAAGGCTTGCCTGAATCTATCGTCAGTGACAATGGACCTCAGTTTGTTAGTGCGGAATTTCAACAGTTTTGTCGTGTGAATGGCATTCAGCATATTACCACTGCACCTTTTCACCCTCAGTCCAATGGTGAAGCAAAAAGTTTCGTTCGAACATTCAAGTCTCACATGGAGAAGATGAAAGGTCAGCACTCCAGGCAGCAAGCTCTTCAAATTTTCCTGTCTACGTATCGGTGCATGCCACGTGACGGCCCGTCTCCTGCCGAGCTGCTACACGGCCGCCGTCACCGCACTCTCCTTCACCTGCTGCAGCCTCCCACGCACCGAGTCGGTTCGTATGGCGCTACGCGTTTTCAGGTTTCCACGCCGGTGCTGTACAGGGTGTTTGCTGGAAACAAGAAGACATGGTTGCCGAGCACCATTCAACGCGTGCTTGGTCGCAATATGTTTGTTGTACGTTCTTCCACAGGGTCGGAGCTGCGGCGCCACGCAAACCAATTGCGCCTGCACAGGCCGCGCGATCCTGTCTCCGGTTTCTTGATTCCAGACCCAGTTCACCGCCAGGGAGCACAAACACATCGTTCGTCAACGGGTCCAGCGTCCCCGGACTACGAGATCGTCCCGATGGAGATCGACGCGACGCGCCGCTGTCGCCGCCGCAGATGACAGCGTCACCGAGAGGGACTCCGGGACCGTGCGTGCCGCCGCCGCCTGGGCCACGCACCTCGGAAGAAGATGACCTGCTCCCTCTGGGCGGGGGGGTGCGCCCTTCCCCAGGTTTCGGTGGGTTCCCTGGAGGATCGCAAGGCGGATGCCGGGGCGCGGACGGCGTCTCGATCCCAGCCTCAGCTACGACGCCCGTCCCACCAGTAACGCCCCCGCCCAGGCCCTCCTCCCAGTGCCGTCGCCGTGGCCCTCAGCCCTACGCCACGACGGCGCGGCGGTTTGGGGGGGTGTGGTGTCGCACAAGTACAAAGTGCGCGCCACTTACTTTCGCCGCGCGCCTCCATGCACGCACGGCGCGGCGTTCTCACGACGACAGCCACGAGCGCCCTCTGCGGCAACGCCGCTCGTGGCCACCACTGAAGGACATCGGCCACTTCGGACTGAGATAGCAACGAGTTATGACCTTCGTAATCAGATAGGCACCAGTGAAGACTTTGCTATTGTACAGGCACTAGGCAGGCCTCTAACAACTATGTATCAACATTCTGCAGTACTATGTAAAAGTTAAGTATTGTTACATTCTGTGCAATATATATCTCTTTCTAATTTACTCGAGTGTTTATAGTTTCTGGCTGCTCCCGTCCGTACCTGCACTAGCGTGCTGTCTTTGTTCCTGTGTCGGGCTCATTCCACTCGGCCACCGACACCTACGACGAGGCTGGGACACAAAAGCGGCGACGAAGTTGGGACACAAAAGTGGCGACGAGGATGGGATACAAAAGTTGCGACGAGGATGGGATGCAAAAGTCCATATCAACATCTACATTCTAGGATCGCAAGACTTTGCCCAATGGACACCTGCAGCTGTAATTTGACAACAGGTCATGGACTCCCTGCAACTTCCTGCACTGCAGTGTCGCAGACAGTGATGCCACCATAGACAACTGCACCAATATCGATAGGGACAGTCAAGGCCTCGGGAAAACCAACAGTTTATAATAACAGTTCCTAGATTCCCGTCAGAGGCCGCCACGCAATTTGAACACTATCACACGGGTCAAACGATAATGGGGAGGTCATAGTTAAATAGCAGCTGCTTTCGGCGCCCAAGACAATGTAAATCAAGTCACCACAGTGGTCATCAAATCTGAGCAGTGTTCAAAGAGTCTGGACAGTGTGCTACGATCCAGAACAAATTGTATCGTTTCGTCAGACTGATATCCTTCGCAGAACCATAGTGCCTCAAGACTTGCTTATGATCTGAGACTTAGAAATTATCTCGGACTGTCAAAGGAACTTTGAAATATTCACTCAGATGTCTCGGCTTGATCAGCGTGGAAATATTCTACTGTTCCAACGCCCAAAGATTAACATTCCATTTGTTTCTAATGAATGTAACCAAAGTTGTCGTATCTTTCTGTTGCATGATCTCACAAATCACATCCCCACGACGTGCGCCATCCTCCTCCAATGTCCACACACGACCAGCAGCCGCGTCGGTTTATTAGGAAAGTATAGACTGACCGCCATTAACACCACAGCGAAGGAAGCTGAGATGGAACTGGTGCTGCGACTACCAAGCCTCTGCTGCGAACTATCTTACAAACGTGCTTATCATTGGAAGATGCCTCCACCATCCCCTACGGTTTCGTGGTGCCACTCAGATGTGTTCTTTTTCAATGCTGAGAGCCCTCAAACACCCTTCAAATTGGGTTTTCCTGACTAGGCTTCGCACAGTGGAGTCTACAACGTATTCCCTAACATCCAACACTGAAGTTGTAAACAAATTCGAAATATTGTAATCTTTCGACCGTTTCGGGGCGTTGAAAAAATTCAATGTGGAAGTTGAAAGTTTGTGCTGGACCGGAATTCGAACCCGGATTTACCGCTTCGGGCCAGCGGCCGACTTACATGATCAGGCTATCCAGGCACGTTTCTCTTCCAATCCAAATTCTCAAAGTTGAAAAAAGACTGTTTGCCATATTCCCTAGGTTTTTAAGCTTGCAAATTATCTAAGCTGACTGCCTTTTTTGCTAAACGAGAACCCCTCTCGTTCGGAAGCAAGAGGAATAGCATTTCATTTCCTGTTTTTAAATGTTAGTTTCTGTAATATTGCTGGTATTTTATTATGCTAATAATTTATCAATGTGTTCATGTTTTTAAATGTTAGTTTCTGTAATATTTCTGGGGTTTATGATGCTAATAAATTATCATTGTGTCTATGAATATGACAAGATGAACGGTTTCTCCGTGACGCCACTGTCCCTGTGAGAATGTGTACTTGCTTTATTCTATATGTGCATGTATGAGAATCTTCTAGCATGGGAGTCTGAGTGAATGTATGAGAATTTTCGTCGTCGGCTGCTGGCTACTCGCTACTAGTGTTTTCTGGTTTTGTATCGATAGGTAGTCGTTACCAACGTCTGCTTTTGATGCTACCAAAGAGGTTCCTCCAACCTTTGGTTACAAGTTGGGTTGGCAATGCCCAGTTAGCGAGCTTCGACAGGACGCGCGAGTTTCAGCCCTCCCCAGCACCTCGTTTTCTCCAAGGGGTTGCTACCGATTTCCGGTGGATTTCCGGTAATGGAGGAGACTGGGTGGCCGATCTGGACAGTCTGTGGCTGCGTTTCGACCTGGTAAGACGTTCAGACTTTCTTTCCTCCATGGAGATAGTAGCGATTCGTTGTCTCGTTTGTTAGACTTCAGATCTTAGGTTCATTTTTCGGGATGAGTTTCTCCGATCATGTGCGGAAATGCATTCAATTTCATTTCTGTGATTTTGCATAGGTAAACACGGTGAATATGCAACTAATTCGGTTTGATAACGACTGGGAATCGGTAACCAGTGTGAGACTAGCTGGCGGTGAATGAACTCTGTTTAATTTCTTTCTAGCTTTGTGGAACACGACTCATATGCGGGAATATGTTTATTCTGTGTACTGCACGTGAAATATTTCATTCCATTTTCTCCTTCCACGAGTGATATGTACTCCATGTGGTGTGTTCTTAGAACAAAGCCTTCGGCTACCCCTGTGTCAGTTTCTATGTCCTTCAGGCAAGAAATTCTGAGTGTATCCTTCTGATTTCCTTTAGTACATCGCGATCTCCTCTCCGCCTAGTGTAAATTGTTGTTTCGTTTTCAACATGTATTTTGCATTCAGACCCTCCGTAAATTCTCTTCTAGATACAGGGAAAGGAAAATTATTTACAACTTGTACAAAAGCCAGACCGCAGTTATTAGACTCGAAGGGCACGAAAGGGAAGCATTAGTTGGGAAGGGAGTGAAACATGGACGATAAGCAGTGTGGACAGGGAGAGAATAGAAACTTTTGAAATGTGGTGCTACAGAAGAATGCTGAAGATTAGGTGGGTAGATCGCATAACTAATGAAGCGGTACTGAACAGAATTGGTGAGAAAAGGAATTTTTGGCATACCTTGACTAAAAGAAGGGATCGCTTGGTAGGACACATTATTAGACATCGGGGAATCGTAAATTTAGCATTGGAGGGAAGTGTGTGGGATAAAAATCGCAGAGGGAAACCAGAAGACGCATATAGTAAGTAAGCAGATTCAAATGGATATGGGTTGCCGTTCGTATGAAGAGATGAATAGGCTTGCTCAGGATAGAGTAGGGTGGAGAGCTGCATCAAACCAGTCTCCGGCCTGAAGACCATAACAACAACAACAGCCCTGTACGACCCCGTTTATTAGCTTGCTACGTATTTGTAGGGGCTGCATGTCGTATTTCTTAGGTGATTTACACTGACTGAATTTATTCCACTTTTCTGACTTTTGAAACCTGGACTTCGTCCATCCATCCGTGTGAAACCTTCCCAATCGCGTCTAACTGTATTTATTTGGCTACCTTATGATATCCTACGCATTTCTAAAGGTTGCATGCCGTAGCTGTTTTTCAGAAATTGAATTTTTATATTTTTTACTGCTTTTCGGAACCACGTGGATCCGAACTCCGACTTCTAAGGTTTATAGCTAGTCACTTGAGTTCTCGCCAATGCTCATACACCAGTGCCTTCCTGTTGTGTATTCTTGCTTCGTAATCTGTGATTCCGCTGGTTTTTGTTGAAATGAATGCGATCTTTAAGCACTTCGCCTTCAGTAGGGTGCAAATATGTAATGTAGCAGACACGTGCCGTGTGTCTCATTAATTCTGCAGGCTCACAGTTTGATTGAATCAAATTTAATATTGCTGTTATCGCATACCATCTCAAGTAGAGAAAGACAGACCAGGGCGAACTACGAAGATTATTATTTCTTGTATTGTGTGGCTCATCCTGGTTCGCTGAATTTCGCCTACGATACGGCGCCTGCTTCTGCTTCGTATCAGGGTGCTGTATTGGGTGAGTTTCGCTTTGCTTCGCGCGTGTGAGTGGCTGAACGTCTGTTCAAATCCCTCCTCCGACGATTTTCAGCTAGATTACTTTAAGTTATTTTAAATGTGGATGCATTTTTTTAAACAAATTTGGTGTCTTCATTGAATCATGTTTGAACTTAATAAATAATTATTGTCAATGAAATTTTATCCTTCTTATAAATATTAGTTTAGGAATACCCTCTCTTTTTATTTAATGTTGCTTTTCGACAGTGCTGAGAACAAATTTGGATGCATATTATCATATTTTTAATTCCGTTGCGCCATAAATGTTCTCTCTCAGCCAACTTCATGAAAGGGTTTAATTCGAGGTGGCTTGTATACTAATGATTGTGTGTAATTATCGTGATCTACAACGTATGTTGGCCACGGTCTCTTTGACTTCCTGCTGCTATTTAAGTAAAGTTTGAGTCAGTTCCAATACCTGGGCCACGGAACAAGATTCTGTTGCAGGAAGTAGTCAGTAGTTCACACAAATCCTTTAGCTGGTTTTACGGCCAGAGTTATATGTTTAAAGTAAGCTTTTAACTCACTCCATTCAGCTAGAGTTAATTTTACAATTAACGGTGGTCTGTCAATTGGCTTACCGCTGCCAGGATTCGCTCTTCTAGCGGATTATCTGTTCTATGAAATAGTTTTTGTTTTGTTTTAAATGCCTGCGAGTATTTTTTTAACCTTTTTGTCCCAGTATGTGAATGTGTGTTTTCAGCAGCGCACATTAATCTATTTCAATTTATGTTTTCAGCCCTTGTATGTTTTAGTTGTATTATATTTGTGCTATTTTATTTAATTGTTTTGTAAAAAAGAGCATAGCCACAGTGCATTGCGAGGGAAGAATTTAATTCGTGTTTTGTTACGCGTGTTTTTGGTAGGCTAATTTTTGTGTTGGTGACATCTGGTCGTTCTGAACGAATTCTAAAGATGGATACTAGTTCTGCCTTGTACGTTTCCACTCGTTTTAGGCGATTAACCCAAAGTGAGGACTGTGAAAAGTCCACTAGGTTAGATCTTTCAACGGAAAGAGAAAACGTGGCGGGTACAGACGGCCGCGTTACCACTGAGAACGAGGCTAGTTTAAACGTGGATGCTACCGGAAGCGATAGTAGGGGAGAACAAAATACGCCGTCCAACCATATGGCGATTTCTGATACCTCTCAAAATACTTCCGTTACTAGGCCTGAGTCAGGTTCCGACACGATTTTAGGCGATATCATGGCTTTCATGAAGGAACTGAAAGCAGAAGTAGGTTCCATAAGGGAAGCATAGAATATTTCAGTTCAAGAACTGAAAGCAGAAATGAGTTCGGGGCTGGATGCACAAGGCAGTTCGGTGCAAGCAGTCCAGGCCGAGCTGATTAAAGTTTCTGCGCAGTGCAGGGAGGAGGAAAGTAGTACCATTCAGGTGATTCCCGAGAAACTTGTCGAGCAGAGCAGCAAACTAGATGGGCTGCGCAATGATATTGTCTGGCTTGTACAGGAACGCCATGAGATAGCAATGAGTGCTATGTCAGATAACACAACCAAAATTTCAAGTAATGTAGAAGCTTCCTCTGCTCTCTCCGACCGTGTAGGTACCAATATCCTCTCTATTAACGAGAGAATTGAATTGGTAGACGGTAGGGCAAAAATTCGCACAGATGAATTAGGGGCGCGAGTAACTTTGATTCCCGTGTTAGAGAGCTGGCCACTTCAGTGACACAGCTTCTGCAGGACAGAGGAGCGGCAGCAGACGGAGCAGGTGCCGCTGTTGCGACTCAATCGGAGGACGTCCGTGACTTGCTTTGATTGAAGGAGCGACAGTGGGAAATAAACCGAGCTACAAGAACGCGTTGCCCGGTTAGAGCAACCCACTACTGCACCACCCGCTCCTCCGCCCATAGAAAACGATTGCCGCAATTTGACAGGGGTAAGCTCTGTCGTCCCGACCATGGAGACGATTCAGTGTTTGAGGAGGAGGAAGTCGAACCCTGCGTGTCTGTCCTATGAGAAGAGAAAGTCAGAATCAAGTGCCTGTGTGGGAACCTCAACAGGCATTTGATTATAAACACTTCTTGACCGTAAGGAAGTACCAAGTACTAGCCGGATACACCCCTGTGCATGGTTGGAACAATTCGATTATTCTTTGCCCCTGGACTGATCGAGTATGTATGTGGATATCTCAAAGGAGAGCCTGTCACATGCATGCGTTTGCTCCTGAAATATTGCCGATACTATGAGTACTTTAGGGAGCACTTCCTGCCAGCCTACTGGTCAGAAAGTAGCAGGAAAGAGTAAAAAGTAGCCTATTAGTGATGCTCCATTTTGCGAACAGCAATTACAAGAGTCTCAGCGACTTCTTTCAAGGAATGATTCTGAGAAATCAGTTCTTGATTACCTGTACCCTCCATGTGAATTAATTAGAATTTTCGCCTTGAAACTACCATGGAATGTGCGCAATGCTGTCCTTGTGGGAAGCTGCAAGGAGGACATTGAGTCCTTCCAGGATGATGATTACGGTCATAGGAGAGATGAAAAACGCCTCTTCTAGGAGAAGTAATCGGAGTAAAAATAGTGCTGGGGACAATCGCCAGGCGGAAAGTACTAGTAGCGGGCAGCCCGGTCCTCCAATGCTGAGAATCAGCAGCAGAGGATGATCGAGAAAGGTTCTTGGCGTGATCAGCGAGCAAAAACATGGAGAAGATTCGGGAACGGTAATAAGGGCTACCGACCTGATAAGGGCCAGAAAAAACCACGCGGCCCGCCAACAGAAGACGTGGAAATCAGGTCCGCTGATCTGTGCCACAACCACCCCAAGAACCCGCCCCTAGCGAGAACCAGTTGATCATCATGCGATCAACTTGCTCAGAAAGGAGCACATACATCCTAAGTTTTTGTTCAAATGTTCAAAAGTCTGTAAATCTATCAGACCAAACTGCGTGGTCATCAGTCCGTAGCTTACAAACTACTTAAACCTAGGTAAACTAACAACCTACGGACAAACACACACACCCATGACCTAAGGAGGACTCGAACCTCCACAGCGAGCAACCGCGCGCTCTGCGCTGTGGTTTTAGGGCGCACAACTTCTACGGTCATTTGCGCCCAGAGCAGAATTTAGATTCACTAGATCTAAAAAAAAAAAAAAAAGCGAGCAACCGCGCGCTCTGCGCTGTGGTTTTAGGGCGCACAACTTCTACGGTCATTTGCGCCCAGAGCAGAATTTAGATTCACTAGATCTAAAAAAAAAAAAAATAATAATAAATAAATAAATTAAAAAAAAATTAAAAAAAAATAAATAAATATTTGGTGACTGTCAGAAAATCAAGAAGAGGCTAAAAACGAAAGATAAAGGACAATGAAAAGGGTTAAATATCCTTCGATAAGTTGGCCAAGTTGATAAAACGCAAAACTCGAGCAGCTGCTCGTGTGTCATCAGCCAAAATTTCCTCCAGTGTAAACGGAAAGTGAATGGCTACACGGAGATGGTTAAAAATTACGCAAGACAATGAAACGTGTCGCACCGTCAGCAATTCACCGCAGGAGCACAGCGGTGCAGGATCGGCGGTTAGCAAATGACGGTGGCTGAAACGGCAGTGACCGATCCGCAACCGGGCCAGGATGACCTCCTCCCGCCGAGAGGGGCGTGAGGAGGTCCTCCAAGCGGTCGGGATCGGTTTGACAGTTCGCTATTTATTGTTGTACAGTGAAAGCCACGCACTGTGCCATGACGCCACGATACTGCGGCGAAGAGCCCGTTGAACATCGTCCGATGGCATGCAAAAGTTAGCCATGCGAGGCAAAAGAGCTGCGGCCTTGGCTGCTATGTCGGCGGCCTCATTCCCGGGCACACCCACGTGGCCAGGGACCCACAGGAAAGAAACGTGACAGCTGTCATCTGCTAGCAACTGGAGGGAGCGTTGGATCCGATACACGAGAGTATGGTTGGAGAAAGGGTCCTTAAGACTCTGCAGGGCACTAAGGGAGTCCGAACATATGGCACAGAAACGTTCGCGGTGGCGGCAGGTATACAAAACGGCCTGGTGGAGGGCAAAAAGCTCAGCCGTGAAGTTCGAGCACCGGTCAGGGAGCTTGTATTGGAAACGGTTGTCCCCGACGACGAAGGCAGATCCGACACCGGCAGTGCTCTTGGAACCATCAGTGTAAATAAATATGGCATTATCGAACCGCGAACGGAGTTCGACAAGCTTCGAGCGGTATACCAAATCCGGAGTGCTCTCCTTGGGGAGCGAACTAAGTTCAAGGTGAGTGTGAAGCTGGACCTGATGCCACGGTGGCAATGGGCTTTCGCTCAACCGAAGGGTGGAAGGAAGGGTAAAATCGAGCTGCTGTAGCAGGCGGCGTAACCGAACTCCAGGTGGAAGCAAGGCAATCGCAGACAACTGATATTGGCGATCGAGTGAGTCGTCAAAAAATAATCGGTAAGATGGATGGTTGGGCATCGACCGCAGGCGGCATGCGTACCGACACAAGAGTATGTCACGCCGAGTGGTCAAGGGTAATACAGCAGCCTCGGCATACAGACTTTCAACAGGGCTGGCCAGACGTAATCCCCGATGGTGGATAGAGTTGAGATGGCGGAGAATCGACGGCCGTGCAGAAGAGTATACAAGGCTTCCGTAGTCGAGCTTCGACTGAACAATGGCCTGGTAAAGGTGAAGCAGGACGGTACGATCCGCTCCCCATGACGTGCCACTGAGGACACGAAGAACGTTAAGGGATCGGGCACAACGGGCAGCCAGGTAGGACACGTGTGTGGACCAGCAAAGTTTACGATCCAACATGAGTCCCAAGAATTTCGTACTCTCCACGAAAGGGAGAGCAACAGGGCCGAGACGTAGAGAAGGTGGAAGAAATTCCTTGTATCTCCAGAAGTTTATAAACACAATTTTCTCAGTGGAGAATCGGAAGCCGTTTGCGATGCTCCAGGAATATAGACGGTCAAGACAGCGTTGAAGAGAACGCTCCAAGAGACACGTCCGCTGGGCGCTGCAATAAATTGCGAAATCGTCAACAAAAAGAGATCCGGAGACGTCGGCTGAAAGGCAATCTACGATCGGATTGATTGCAATGGCAAAGAGCGCCACACTCAAGACGGAGCCCTGTGGTACCCCATTCTCCTGGCAAAAGGTATCTGACAAAACAGAGCCCACCCGTACCCGGAACTTGCGATTCGCCAAAAACGCTTGAATGAAAAGAGGAAGGCGGCTCCGAAGGCCCCATGTGTGCAATGTGCGGAGAATGCCCGCTCTCCAACAGGTATCGTATGCCTTCTCCAAGTCGAAGAACACTGCTACTGTTTGACGCTTCTTTAGAAAGTTATTCATAACGAAGGTCGACAACGTAACGAGGTGATCAGCAGCAGAGCGGTGTCGACGAAAACCGCATTGGATATTAGTCAGGAGGCGGCGAGATTCGAGGAGCCAGACCAACCGAGCGTTAACCATGCGTTCCATCACCTTACAGACGCAGCTCGTCAGAGAAATGGGGCGATAACTGGAAGGAAGGTGTTTGTCCTTCCCTGGTTTGGGGATGGAAACAACAATGGATTCACGCCAACTTGTGGGAACATGACCTTCAGTCCATATGCGATTGTAGGTACTAAGAAGAAACCACTTGCCCGCAGGAGAGAAGTTCTTCAGCATCTCAATATGAATGGAATCGGGCCCGGGAGCAGAAGATCGGGACAGGGCGAGAGCACGGTGTAGCTCCTGCATGGTGAAGGCGACGTTATAATTTTCACGATTAAAAGAGTGGAAAGAAGGCGACCGTGCCTCCTCTACCTGTTTGCGAGGGAGAAAGGCAGGGTGATAATGGGCAGAGCTCGAAACCTCCGCAAAGATACGGCCCAATGCTTTGGAAACATCAGCGGGGTCCACGAGGACTGCGTTCTCCACGGTCAGGCCAGGAATCGGGGAGTGGACCTTGATGCCGGATAAACGGCGTAGGCCACCCCAAACAACCGTGGAGGGAGTAAAACGGTTAAAAGAACTAGTAAAAGCAGTCCAGCAAGCTTTCTTGCTGTCGTTTATGATACGACGACATTGCGCTCTCATACGTTTATAATTTATGCAATTCTCCAAAGTTGGGTGGCGGCGGAAGGTGCGTAAAGCACGGCGCCGGGCTCTAAGCGCGTCGCGGCAGGCTGCAGTCCACCAAGGGACCTGGACACGACGTGGAGAAGAGGATGTACGAGGTATGGAACGTTCAGCAGCGGTGATAATAACCTCTGTGAGGTAGTCGACCTGACTGTCACAGTTGGGAAAATTCTGATCGTGAAAAACATCCATGGAAGAATAAAGCCCCCAGTCGGCTTTAGAAATGTTCCAACTGGTGGGACGAGGAGATGTGGAATGATGCACGAAGTGGATGATTCAAGGGAAATGGTCACTTGAGTACGTGTCAGAAAGTGCATACCACTTAAACCGACCGGCAAGCTGAGGAGTGCATATTGCGAGGTCTATATGGGAATAAGTGTGTGTTGTGTCTGAAAGGAAGGTCGGTGCACCGGTGTTGAGGTAGACAAGATCGAGGTGTTGGAGAAGGTCCACCAAAAGGGAGCCTCTCGGACAAGGTGCCGGAGAGCCCCATAGGGGGTGGTAGGCATTAAAGTCGCCTACCAACACGAAAGGTGAAGGGAGCTGGTCAACAAGGTGTAGCACATCTGCCCTAGTAAGGGCAGATGACGATGGCGAATAGATATTACAGAGGGAAAAGGTAAATGTGGATAAAGTGATGCGGACGGCAACTGCCTGTAGGTGAGTATGCAATGAAATGGGATGGAAATAGACGTCGTCTCTAAGGAGCATCAGAACCCCTCCATGGGCTGGGATACCTTCCACGGGTGGCAGGTCGAACCGCACAGAGGTGTAGTGTGGAAAGTCTGCACGATCACTTGGACGCAACTTAGTTTCTTGTAGACAGACTAGAAGCGGGCAGTGCAACCGAAGGAGTAGTTTTAACTCCTCCCGATTAGAACGAATGCCGCGAATATTCCATTGAAGGAGCGCCATGATAAAAAATGAGATAAGAAATAAGGATAAAAACCAACTAGCAAGCGGGGTCACCTCGACGGCCGCTGAGGACCGGATTTCGAGGGAGCACTGCTATCGCTGTCTAGGGGCAAAGGGTCGTGGTCCATAGGTTCGACCGACGCGCCTGCCACCTCCCTGAGTTGATCAGGAGGGGCAGTTTCCACCGCCGGTAAAGGGCCGGGTGCCCGGCAGACGGAGCGTCCCGGTGAAACAGAAGACGGTCGAGGCCGGGAACTGTTGGACGGAGTGACGGATGGGTCACGCCTCGGCGGGGAAGGAGAGGAACTCTTTTTCTTGCTGGCTCTTCTCGAAGAGTGACGGTGAGAAGAGGCCGTCGACGGTTGGGAAGCCTGAGAACGCAGAAAATCCTCACGGACGGGTTCCTTTTTCAAAGTCCGGGCATCTTGTTTAGGTGCCCGCGGTTTCCTAGAGGTTGACGAAGACTGTACTTTAGGAGCAGCAGGAGGAAGCGGGGACTTGGAACGGGCAATCTTCGGGCTGGCGGATCGCACAACTGTGTCAGCGAAAGTGAAATCACAAGTCTGGGTACTGGAATCCTTAGTAGGTCGAGTTGAGGTGAGGACCTTACTGTATGTGCCCGCTGGGAGGATAGTGGGCTTTCGACTCGCCAACAGCTTTCGAGCGGCAGATGTTGATACCTTCTCCGTAACCCGAATTTGCTGGATGATTTTTTCATCCTTGTATACAGGGCAGTCTCGAGAGGAAGCCGCACGGTCGCCGTTGCAGTTAAGGCAGTGAGGGGACGGAGGTGGGCAATCCCCCTCATGGGCGTCCCTATCACAAGTGACACATTTTGCTGCATTTGGGCAAGATTCACGGGTGTGGTTGTACCTGTGGCATTGGAAACAGAGCGTTGGGTTTGGAATATAAGGGCGGACAGAGATAACTTCGTACCCTGCTTTGACCTTCGACGGGAGTTCAACTCTGTGGAATCTCAAAAACACAGTACGAGTCGGTGTCAGCTGGTTATCTACCTTTTTCATCACTCTGTGGAAGGCTGTCACACCCTGATCGGACATATAGGATTGGATGTCTTCAACAGACAACCCGTCAAGGGATCTCGTAAAAACTACCCCCCCGTGACGAGTTGAGTGTGCGGTGCGCTTCTACCTTGACTGGAAACGTGTGTAATAACGTAGTCCGGATTAGTTTCTGGGCTTGGAAAGCACTGTCCGCTTCCAGCAACAATGCGCCATTGCGCTGACGCGAACAGGTTTTAACAGGGCCAGCAATTGCATCAACACCTTTCTTTATAACGAAAGGATTGACAGAATTGAAATCTTTTCCGTCGCTGCGAGACACAACAAGAAATTTCGGTAAATTAGGCAGAGTCTTCTTTTGCTGAGGCGAATCTATCTTACGTTTCTGGGTCACCGTCACTGAAGAAGAGAAGGAAGTCATCGCGGAGGTGTCCCCTGTGATTACCGGCGTCTCCGATGGCGCGCTCCTTCCTAGTAGGGGCCCTCTCCGAGGGCTTACCCGCCTTAGGTGATTGTTCACACCTCAGGTCACACCTCCCGAGAACTGACGGAGGGACCAATCGGCATGTTCGGAAGGTACCAGCTCGGGTAATCACCTCTCCCTGGGCCTGGCCTTTACCAGGGTGTACGTACGTGCCATACTTGTCTACCCGGGGCGGGGAATTACGCGTTACCCCGTCACCTGCTACGCATGATAATGCGTGGGTCGGCCTTCAGACACGCACAGGGAGGAAAGAAGAAGAAGATAGGAAATGAAGAGAAAGAAGGAAAGAAGTGTCTCAAACGCCGAAGCGGAGACTAATGAGGAGGAGAGGAAGGCTAGGAGAGTATAAGGAGAGAAAGACAGAAGCAAAGGTTTGGAAAGGAAGAAACCAAGGAATGAGAGAAGCTACTACAAAAAACGACCTGAACTAGCAAAGGACGCCCGTCTCCGGGAGAAGGCATAAACCGGGAGGGAAAGTGAAGCAGCCTGGGACAGAAGAAAGGCTGCTCCGGCTCGGAGCCCCATGCCCGCCACACACGTACCCACAAAAGAACTGTGGGCCCCCTGGGGGAACGAGAAACATGTGGACGTGCATTGTCCTGTTGGAAAGTATATCGGCTTATTGGTCCATGAACGGTAGCAAGACGGGTTGAATGATCCCACTGCTCAAAGATCTCTCGACCATCACCAGGGGATATGGCCATTGTAGGATATGGCTCCCCCACCATTATGCTGGGTGTCGGCTCCATGTGCCTCGGTCGTGTACATTTCAGATTTTTGCGCTCCCCTATTCGACGCCACACACGCTTACGATCATAATACGCACCGAGGCAGAAGTGACTATTATAAATGAAGACGACCCGTCTCCATCCGTCCTTTCACAACATCTTATCGTTACACCACTGGACGCGGGCATAACGATGTAATGACACGTGCGATCATGCATCATGGTGTGGCGAACCACATCCTACCTTGGCTGTTCTCCTCTTCTTATCGTCAACAGAACATTGAACAGTGCATGGTGCATTACACCATCATTCAACCCATCTTGCTACCATTCATAGACTAACAAGGCGATATGCTATCCCAACACGGCAATGCATGGCCACATGTATCCCGTAGCACCCAACGTTCTGCTCAAGGTGTATGTGAATATGTGAACTACCCTGGCGATCACGAGCCCCAAATCTGAGCCCTATTGGGCATGTTTGGGACCGACAGGCAAGAATCTGGCCCGTTAGAGGCACCAGATGGAATGTGAATTACAGGCCATTCCGCCCAAGTGCATTCGGATCCTCTACAATCGTTCCGCCGGGAAAATTTCTACTTTCATTACTGCAAAAAGAGGATATACACGGTACTAGCGTCGACAATGCACACGATCTGGTGTCTATACTCACGTGCATGTGGCTGCTTTTGTGATCGTGTGTTGTGTACATCCTGAAGAATGTGACAATAAACGTTCTCTCTGCTAGGTGGACCCATTGATGGTGTCCTTTCTTCATTTTCCAACTCGTGAACTTGTTGCGCACATCAGCGATGCACAAACAGCCGTTAAGCAACAAGGTAACACAAAAGGTAAAACCAATCAGACAGAACTGTGTTTCGATTGCATATGCGTTAAAAGTCATTCAGCACAATGTGATCCAGTTGGAAACAAGCGAACCGTACACCATTCAGTAACATTAGGGTGAGGGGAATGGGTTAGCAGGAGAAGTCAAGCCAGCGACAGAACTCAACTTCGCTGTTCATTCGAGACGGTAGTCCATCCACAACACGTGGACGTGTCTTACCGGTTACGGCAGGATTCCAGTGTTGGGCACAAGTTCAGACGTCAAACAACCGTCGTAGGCCGCATTTACTCCAACCGGCTGCCAAATATAGCAGCGCGCAGCCGCGATTCGCAAATGAAGTGCCACCCGCGCTGGGCGCTAAGAGAAAGCAGACCAGCGAACCGAAAAGCGTAAGGAGAGGCGCCAAAACCGAAACGACCAGGGGTGGGGAGATAACCAGACACGAGACAAAACGGCTCAGCATCGACTCGCTACACACAACAGACGTCAATGGTAGGCAGTGTCGACACACAAATATTCAATCCGAAAAAAACACTGAATATTCCAAATCGTCCTGCAGTGATTACCACTACACGTGAATGGTAAGAACGATAGGCAAGCGCCACCACATAGCGATCGTGTCAGGAGTTGTGGACCCACATACGGTAACCAGGTAGCCTGGTGCCCAGATGGAGTGAGGAGCGTGACATACCTCAAGCGACCCAAGGAACACTCTATGACCACCTGTGCTCTGTAGCAAGAAGATTAACGACTCTGACTGACATACCTGGTACTAGCACCACCCATTCGTCGCACGTCTGTCACATACAGCAGGACCACCACTACTACCGTTAGCACCCGCCCAGTCTGTTGCAGAGGGCTTTTGCCCCTCGGCACTTGCCACGGCACTTTTTCCCCTCCGCCCTTGAAGCCACTGCCCTTCGTTACTTCATTGTCCACTATCTGCTGATGGCCCAAAGTAATAGGTAATCCTACCCAAAGGTACGGGCAGCGCGACAGACCTGCATCTCCTTGACTAAGAAACTGGAGGAGGCGGTGACACATTGATGAAAGTTGCTATTTTATGTTAGTGTGGCCATGGAGGGGCTCCTGCCTTTCCAGTTCATTAAACTAAATAAATATATATATTCGGAGATGCTGATCTCTCAGTATATTTTTCATGTGCTATTCTAAAGGTGTAGGTACTTTGAACGCTGACAAAAATTTGAAAGGCTTTGTGACGATTCTTGGCAAGTGCTAGGTGAAACTAAAACTGCGACATTCATCTGCGGGATGGCAAAGTTCACTGTTTCACATTTGCTTTAAATATACGCATGAAGATGAGGTTGCAACGGATTTGAGAAGCTCCTCTGTGTTGCATATAATTTTTGACTGCCACAGAGTGTGGTTTGGCTTTTCAACGATGTGCATCCATAATAACGACGCTGGCAGCGATTTCAGAGAGCTCTCTCAGTGGCACACGGGCGCCCCTTTGAATCGCAGTTCCGCGCAGCTCACCTGATATGCAGCCAGTCGCTTTGGGTTTAGAGAAATAGCTGCGGGTGGTGTCGGCATCAGCACTGTGTCGCCTACAAGCGGCGCGTGCGGCTGTGCGCGGGTCGCACGTGGCGACCACCGGCGCCGCCACATCAAAGGCCTGCCGTGCACTGCCGTCCTGCCACCGCCCACACACTCTTCCAGCCCGCGGCCGCTACACCGAGCCTCGACCTCTGTCCTCCACAACGGGCCATCACCTCTCAATCCTCTGTATGCGAACAGCAAACGCCAATAGACCATTAGTCAGATACGAGTTGCCGACGCCCCAATTAGCACACCATGCGACGCGTGTTAGCAAACTAATTGCAGTGTGTCATCACCAGCAGCAGTCCTAACTAAACTTCTGTGTCCTAAACACCATTTCAAACATGTAATCGTAGCACTCGCGGAATATCTCACCAAAATTTCGATGGAAACTTGAGGTATAACGAATTATTACTACATCGGTTAAAGGTGTTCTTAACCGTAATTATACATGTTGTTCACACTTATAGATAGTGCTGTAATAACCTTTAGGGCAATAAACACAGGTACCAGTACAAACTGATCATATATATATATATATATATATATATATATATATATATATATATATATATATATTACTAGCTGTAAACCCGGCGTTGCCCGGGTGTTTATTTATCCTACACTCTCGTAGCCCACCTCCCCTCCCCCTCCCCTCTCCCAGCATATACCTCTTTCTCTCCCATCTCTCTGTTTGTTTCCACCTTTCCCTCTCTTGCTAACGTTTTCTGCAAGGTACCCTCTGTCATGTACCATACAAACATTTATGTACCAAGAGATCTTCCTCTTGGTTTAAAGGTCATGTGTGCAAAAATTCATAAACGTTGGAGCAAAACTCTATGCGCTTACCGTTTATCAGGAAAGTAAGTAGTGTAGATCAAATCACACGTAAAAATGCACTCGTTTCGAAGAATCCAATCACGAAATTCAAAAATAATGATTGTCATAATATCACACATCAATCGCTTGTTGTAATGATCGAAACGTCAAATCGATTTTTTAAAAGAGATGTATTAAAAGAAATTTATTTTTTACTGCTTTATTTATTTATTCTTATATTTTCTTATTCGTATGCTTATCCTTACAGAGAGAGAGCTGAAGACATTGTAGCACGCACAGACTGGTCTGTGGCATCACGTTTCGCTGAATGTAACCTCCTTGCTATAGAATCGCAAATGTTATCGCTGGCCTTCAGTCCGAATTTTTTTATAATTTGACGACATTGAACCACCATATCTTCCACCCCCTTATAGCTATCGGCATGGAACTCCTATGGTGTACAACGGGAAACTTCGGACAACAATTACACACAGACAATACGTTTGCTTTCTGTAGTTTTCGCTGCAGAGAGAAATATTAACACACACACGTAGAATTTTATATACACCGATAACTTTCCAACCCAATATACTCCACCATTTTATCATTATCAACCCTCAAGCAACAATGCAACCAATAAAACCATTTTCAAAGAGTAAATATCATTTTCAAAGAGTAATTATTGTTCCTCATTTCGCGTTAGATTCTTCAAATTACAACATATCTATCAGATCGCTATAAAACCGTGCCTAAAACCTCCCTCAGATATAACTTAGTAACTGTAGAAATATTTAAAAGTCTCTGCGTCTTGTCGTTCGGACGTGATAAGAGTACACCGAACAGACATTCACATTTATAGATATAGATTCCTCATTGGTGTTTTTTCTGGCTACGCCATATTTCCCGCATTAATTATCCAAAATTAATTATTGAGGTATCATTTTCAAGGTTTCGTTCACTACTAATAACACAAAATACAAAGGTAGTTTAAAGTTATCGTTTTCACAAAAAAAAAAAAAAAAAAAAAAAAAAAAAAAAAAAAAAAAAAAAAAAAAAAAAAAAAAAAAAACACAACTTAATTTTGAAAAAAGTTGCACTGTTCGTACAATCTAAGTTGAATCCCAGCAAACGATCGTAAATGGAAAATATATTTACGGTTGCTCGCATCAACCACCGCACCGAGTGTCAACTTAATTTGCGCGCCCATATAAAAGCAATGTAGGTGTCATATATTGACAATCTGTTTAAGTAACTTGAACGACAGCTCTTGCAGTTGTTTAGATTCTTTATGCAAGCTAAAGACCTTCTTTGATGCAAGCATAGTTTATCACACGAGTTAGAGTATTTGGTTTTTGAGAATGACTTCATATAAATGTTCTGTCACTTATTATATATACACTGGATCATTAGAAAGTCTGTATAACTTACATTTGTGGTAGTAAAATGTCTACAGCATTGTGAATGTCTACTTTCAGACCTATACATGTCTATTTACACAAAGTTTTCTTAGTTTTTAATACAGGTTTTACCCATTACAAAGTTTTTGTATTTATGTGGCTTTTCTCTATAGTTTTTAATGTCGTTATAAGGTTTGTCAAATAATACTCCATATTTAATGATTATTGTCCTATGGCATGAAAGTCTCATATTAAAATGCGTCAAGTATCGCCTTGTGGCATGAAAATCTCACATTGAAGTACAATGTTACCTTAGAATACATTGCTAATTAATAAGCCTACTGTTACATCTTTTCTCACCCTAGTTATGGGGTGATGAATTTTTAACTAGCCTGGGACATTGGGGCACACCTCGCAGGATAAAACCGAGGCGTGAAAGTAACCAGTAACCCTTCATAGTTCAGCTCTTCATACATGAACGGTTATTTCAGAGCTCATTGAAACATGGATCAATCATGTATAACATATGGAAGAAATACATTGTCAACAAATGTATTGAAATATTGGATTTTTAAAATTGCCAATATTCAAGCTGAAAATTATGCTCATAGTGGTTGTTTGTGATTAACACACACACACACTTCACAACACATTCAAACACTTGCGTAAACATCTTTTGTGTGTGTCTGCCATGTTGTAATTCTGGGGTGTGTCGTTGGCTGGGACGGTGGTGGGTGAAACCGATGCATCGCCTGATGGAACTCGCTCCATCAGATGTTGGTAGCTTGTGTGTACCTCGATCAGTCGTCATTGAGGCGGGAACATGAAAAAGTCAATAAAGCACTATCAGTTTGTGTTCGTAGATTTTCCCGGCGAATATGCTGAGTGAAGATCTCTCGGGCGTGCAGCCGGATTCCCCTGTCACCTGTGATTGCCAACATGTACATGGAGGAATTTGAGGACAAGGCACTAAACACAGCGCCACTAAAACCGACGATATTCTACCGATATGTCGACGACACGTTCGTCATTTGGCCTCACGGCGAAGATGAACTTCAGGTGTTCTTGCAACACCTGAATTCCATACACAGCCAGATCCAGTTCACAATGGAAGTTGAACAAAACGGTCAGCTACCTTTCTTGGACGTTCTGGTTCGCAGAAAACCGGACGGAACGTTGGGACACAGTGTCTATCGGAAGGAAACCCACACGGACCAGTACCTCCATGCCTCTAGCTGTCATCACCCGTCCCAAAGAGAAGGGGTTCTAACTACGCTGGTCCACAGAGCTCGTGTGATCTCCGACGAAGAAAGCCTGAAACCAGAACTTGACCATCTCAAGGAAGTATTCCAGGAAAACGGGTATAGCGATCGACAAATCCGACGTGCTTTCAAACATAAGAGCACACCACAGCCAACACCCGAGGAGGATCCGCCGGCAAAAATTGCCTACATTCCATACGCAGGCAACGTATCCGGAAAAATCGGCAGAATCTTACGACGACAAAACATCAAATGCGTGTACCGCCCGCCGGCAAAGATCAAATCACTTCTAGGGACAGTGAAGGACGATCTGGGACTTCGGAAATCGGGAGTTTATCACATTCCATGCGAGTGCGGGAAAGCGTACATTGGCCAAACAATTCGAACAATTGAAGAAAGGTGCACTGAGCATAAGCGCCACACCGAACTCCAACAGCCCACAAAATCAGCAATTGCTGAACATTGTCTGGAAACAACACACAAGATGAAATATGAAGACACAGAGGTTCTCCACAATACATCGCGGTACTGGGACTGTCTGTATAAGGAGGCCATCGAAATCCGGCTACGCGAGAACCTCATAAACAAGGACAGTGGATTTCAATTAAGCCACGCATGGAATCCGGCACTAAAAGTTCTTCGATCGCGGCGCAAGCAGAACACCGAGCACAGCGAAGGCAGAGCGCAAACTGAGGTCCGCCACTCGAGTCCAGAGCAGGAGCTACCCCCACCACCGCAGCATCCCGGTGTCCGCACTCGAGGTCAGTGGAGGGGGGTGACCGCAGGTATAAATAGCACAGCCGCCGGTCCAGCGCCTCACAAACCTGTTTACTCCCATACATGGATAACACGCCACACCCGCCCCCCCCCCCCCCCACATAAACAACGTAACACTATCACAGATCCTGTTCTGGAATGCAGACGGGATCACCAACAAAAGGGCAGAATTTGCCGCGCTCCTTGAGGCAAAGGGGATACTGATTGCCCTTGTGAACGAGACTAAACTCAAACCTCACAACAGACTAAACTTTACTGGCTACTGCGTCTATCGTACCGACCGAGCGGACGGCAGAGAAGGAGGCGGAACAGCAATCATCATACACAAAGACATTGAACACACAAATATCCAGCTCCCTGCACTTGAAAGATTAGAGGCCACGGCCGTCAGGGTCAAGTTCAACGGAGCATACACTGCACTGGTGTCGCTCTACAACGCTCCTGGTAACATTGTAACACGCGACATCAGCACAGTACTCAACATTGCACCGCGAGTCATCGCCGCTGGAGATCTGAACGCAAAACACCGCGACTGGAACTCAATCAGACAAAATCGCAACGGCAAAAAACTGTACGAACACTCACTAGGCAGAAACTACATCACACTTGCACCGGTTGAACCGACTTATATTCCTTACCAAAGGAATCAAAGGCCAGACGTGATAGACATGGCTCTCATCAAGGGCATAACAGTTACCCTCAACCTTGAGGTTGTAAACGATCTGCCTTCCAACCACACCCCCGTTATACTGCACACGGAAGAAACACTGCAGTACAATGAACCACGCAGGATACTAAATTACAAGCGCGCAAATTGGGCTCTGTTCAAGGAAACGCTTGATAATCGTATTCCTGATACTCACGAGATTACACAAACAGAACAAATTGATGAAGCTGTTGAAGTCCTCACAACTGCTGTCCAAGACGCAATAGCCGAATCCATACCATTACGTGCCACACAACAACACTCAGCGGCCCTGCCCCAGGAAATCCTGGGCCTTATCTCAATGAGAAACCGACTCAGGAGATACTGGCAGCGTACCAGGCGTCCGGTGTATAAACATCACGTCAACAGGCTACAGGGTATCATACGGGGTAAAATAACAACATTCAAAACGACACAATGGGACCAGAAACTCGCTGGACTTGATACCACACGTCCTGGAGTGTGGACTCTGGCCAGACACTTCACCAGGGAGAAACTCTACACGCCTACCTTACAGGGACCAAACGGCCCAGCATACTCAGCGGAAGAGAAAGCTGAGCTAATGGCCCAAACACTAGCAGCGTCATTCACACCGAACCTGGCTCCTTCCGACCCAGTGTTCACACTAGAGACGGACCAGGCGATCACACGCTTCATGGCCCAGCCTCCGCGCAACGAAATTAGACGTACTAGCACACATGAAATCACATGGGCCATCAAGCACACCACAGCCAGAAAAGCGCCTGGCCATGATGGCATTCAAAACCGGGTTCTCCAGGAGTTCACGGATAGAGCAGTAGAGTACCTGACACACATCACAAATGCCATCCTGCAACACCAACACTTCCCTGCCTTTTGGAAGGCGGCCAAGGTCCTGATGTTCAGGAAGCCAGGGAAAGACAACTCCCTCCCACAAAATTACCGACCCATCAGTCTGCTGAGCTCGCTCAGTAAGATAGTTGAGAAGGTAATACTTAAACGTCTCACTCGGCACTGCATCACCAATGACACCCTAAGACCGGAGCAATTCGGATTTAGGAATCACCACTCCACAACACAACAACTCCTCCGCGTAGTTGAACACATAACAGACGGCTACAACAAAAACAAAGCCACTGGGGCGGTGTTCCTGGACATCGAAAAAGCTTTCGATCGTCTCTGGCACAACGGCCTCATACGCAAACTTAACGACGCCGCGTTTCCCGACGGACTCGTGCATCTCATACACTCATATCTCACCAACAGAAGCTTCAACACTGACGTGCAGGGCAAACAGTCTACACGACATGGTATTCAAGCCGGAGTACCCCAAGGCAGCATCCTGGGGCCCCTCTTGTTTAACCTATACATTAATGATTTTCCATCCACACATAACACGATGACTGCAATCTACGCAGATGACACCGCCATCATGGCGCAAGATTGGAAGCCATCAAACATTAACTCACGCCTACAGACGGCACTCAGAACTGCCGAACCTTGGTTGGAGAAATGGCGTGTTAAAGTCAACGTCGACAAGTGTGAGGCAGTTCTGTTCACACGCAGACCGAAACACTCGCGCAAACACCAACACTGTAGACCAATTACTCTACACACACGCCCAATACGCTTCCGTGAGAAAGTCAAATACCTTGGTGTCTGGCTGGACCGGAAACTCATATGGGGGGACCACATACAACACATGACCAACAGAGCAAACGCGAGGCTCAAACAACTCTACCCGATGCTCAACAGGGAAAGCAAACTGAATAGCCGGGTGTCGAGGAACCTCTACATGACACATATTAGACCTCTGATGACGTACGGTGCTCCGTGCTGGGCATACGCGGCGCCAACACGGCTGCGCCGCCTGCAGCTCATACAGAACAAGGTACTACGCATCATTAGCAACGCTCCACGATACACACGCACCGTGGACCTTCACAATGAATACCGCCTAGAGCGCCTCTCGGTGGTATTCAAGAAACTCGCCACACGACTATACAGAAACTCGAGACACTCGAACAACCCCTTCATCCTACGCTTGGGGAACTACGATCACAACCATAGGTGGAAACATAATCGCCCAAAAACACTTCTCCTCAGAGACTAACCACCTACGGCCGTAGGGAACACCAACTCACAAACACGATGAACATGGCAAACCCCTGCAAAAAAGCAATCTGACTGGCAATGCCAGCTGAGCCCACAGCCGACCTACAGGCAAGGCAGGGAAACCATATTCATTCGCACTAAACACAAACAAACCTAAACAGTCCCGCACACTTAGCCAGTTCTATGACCGAACTGCCTAACTACCTTGACAGACTTGGCTATGTTACAGGTATTCTGCCACAGCCGACCCAGGAGGCATCATTGGAGCTCAGCTGCAGCAGAACCTCGCATCAAAACGGACTGATTCTTTATGACAAACCTAGCAAAGTTAATGGTACTGAGAAAATACCCATCACTAACATTACCAACCCTTGCATGATCTGTCGCAGATAGCATACCGCTACTGCCCTTCATACCTACCCCACTGTCGCAGAGGTTTTTTTCCCTTGGCTCTTGCCTTGGCACTTTTTTTCCTCTGCCCTTACATACCTTTACCCTTCGTATACCTTTCGACCAATTCTATCTCCAGATGCACCGTATTAATGGGTGATCGCGGCCACACGTACGGACAACATCGCGGTTCCCACATCCCGTGATCCACCTTAGCAAACTAACTTAATTACGGAGGTGACAGTAGAACTTTTGTGATGGTCACCACGTTGGTGTGGGCGTGGAGGGGCCCCATCCTTGCCTCCAGCGCCTCAGTCAGCGGGAGTAACCTGATGATGATGGCACGTTACGCTATCGAAAATTCGTTCTACAACGATCAATCAATCCGGCTGCACGCCCGAGAGATCTTCACTCACTATCAGTTCCTTTATAAATAAAATTTTTACCCTTGCCCCCCCACAATAAATGTTTAATGTAACACGGCTTGTGTTATGAAGGTTAAACAAAATAGTTATCTATAGCGTGTATAAAACTGATTGTTGTTATTCTGAAAGATATCAGTGGCAGTCTGTAAATGTGGTATAACTTACATTTAACTGCTATATATCGTACAGCAGTCAATCTAGAACAATCCATGATTAACTGTAGATTATATGAGGTGTGGGCACGGTTCAGTTTAAAAATGTTGTCAAGTCCGTGAAGTCTGCCCATTCACATTCACTGAATAGTGCCTCTGTACATTTTGTTCAACAGTTCACTTTCGTATTCATATACACACGTCATGGCAAACGACGTGGAGTAATGAATAATCGTAAACACAAGTTCCATTTACGCAACGGCGCAGCGAGCGGAGGCTCGGCGATCAAAGCGTTGCCAACCTTCCGAGACAATGCACTACTGGTTTCTAGCTCGACCCAATATATTCAAATAGTTTATGTTATAAGGGGTTTGGCACTGTGTGAGCAAATACTGCCAGACGGAATTTATTTCCGCAGGTTTTGGCGGGCGAATTTGTGCTCACTGCTACAGAGTAAAAGAACTGCACAGTGTCAATGAAGGGAGACGATTAAGGTTATTTGAGGATGACTGTCTGTTGTTTTTATGATTTAAAGCAATTTTTAATCTTAATGAGGATTTCGTTCAGTCCATATCAGAATCATAAATGTACAACTGATGTAGTTCTTAAGGAAGAAAGAATAAAGTTTAATGTTATTGGAAAGAATAGTTATCTTTCAAATGTAGATAATGGACAAAATTTCCAGGTGTCCTTATAACCATATCAAGCAACATCAGATACTAGTCTGATTATAACGACTATTTTCTTTCAATACAAGGTACGGACTAGCCGGATCTTGTGGGAAGAACAGCTTGAACTATATATTATGTCCTGAAATGAACAGGCAAATGTATTATTTGTGCTGTGGAAATACTGAAAGAAAAATACACGGTGACAGCACAGCCTCTTACAGTACTTAATGGAATTGTAACTAGGAACACTGAAATTTTTCTCAAGACGTCATGTGGCAATTACTTTCCTCTATGCACTCACATGTCACACTGTTCATTGCATTAAAATAACAATTTGTTCTGATCAATAGTCTAGTTATCTCAAAAGTAAAAACATAGACATTGATGAACCTTTATTCAGGAAGATAAACATCTGGGCATAGAACGTTTGGATCTTCAACTCTGCTTGGAAGTTACTTGACATACTTTCAGATGTGTAGCTGGTGTTTAATCTTATACAAGAGTATACAGTGAGAAATCACTGGGAGGGCTGTTATGTGTTTCATATAACACTCTCCTGAAACAAACCATAATGAAACGAGTAAAGGATACTAGGCAAAAGGTAGCGAAAATTGTGAAAGGAGAACCAAATATTCCAATTTCTTCTCATTCTCACATAATCATGGATATCTAATTTAAAACATATAGGGTTCACTTTGGTGATCAGTAATTCAATGTTGTGCAGAGCACAAAGCTTAGTGACAGAAATTAACCTACACAAGTCTTAGGCTAAGTACAAAACATTTCCACACAAATTAAATAAATACCCAAAAATATCTTCACTAAAGTCTTAGTTACAAAGTTTACAATTAACACACATACACACACACATATAATTGACAAACATTTCACTTCATGGTTCAAATTAAAATTCTCTGATGCAGAGAAAGTCTCTTACACTATGTGTAAACTTTAGGGGGATATATCTTCTTGTTTTCTCTTCAGTACTGCTTTCATATTGTTAACTCCTGTGCTATATTTACCATTCTAAATAAACGAATAGTCTCCTTCACTATTTCCTAAGTTTGCTCCATAAATAACACTCCATACACTCTTCATAATAACATTATTATTTTCACTATGCAAATTATCTTTCTTTTTTCCATTTCCATTGTGAATTTGATTTTTAGGTGTAAATTAAATACTACCTAAAAATTTTATTGACATAATATATGATAACTGCTGATTAGAAACATAAAACACCACAGATTTATTTATTTGGCCTCCATAGTAAACAAAGATAACCCACAATAAAAATATGATCCATGATAATAACATCATCATTGCGTATTGCATGTAGCTTCCAAGAAAAAACATAGAGCATCTTTGTAGTTAACTGTCCAGAAGTACATAACTTATCAAAATAAGAATAAAAATAACATTACCATCTTATAAGTTTGACAGTTATGTAACAAAATACTACTGATGCAATTTGGACGTCGGGTCCATCTAGACTAAGTAAAAAATTTGTTAATAAGCTATAATCAAATTGTATACGAAATTTACGAAATGTATTCCAATAGTTTCACCAATGTTATTTCCAGGTACTTGACAATGGCTATAAATGCCGAAAAAGCTGTAGCACATTATAAATAAATATTTATAGCAGCAAACTGGATGAGTTATTAACTTTAAAGTGTGAATTTGTTTCTTGATCTTACATTGCTTGTATGGAATGTGACTGGTATAGTGCCTATTGTCGCTTTTCACCCTGGTTTTGCATAGAATTCTGGCGGTATTGATTAAAATTCTGATTTGTCTGATACAAATTCAGGATCTGTTGATTATCTACTCTCATCTGGTTCCTATTCCTGCTGTCCGAAATTCGGATTGTCTTAATTCATGTTATTCTGATTCTTATGATTATTTCCATTGTTATTGTACTTACTCCCGAACTGCCCTTAACCATTCCGGTTGTTGTTGTTGTTGTTGTATAACACTTTTCTTCATGTAACATGTCTATCTCGTCTACTGTTGTCATAAATCTCGGACCGGTATATACAATAGTTCTCTGTTAATATAATGCGGTAATTTTCCCTGATGACCTCCCGGTATGAGGTTGGTTCATCTAGATACTTTGTTTCACTCAGGTAACTCTCAATATACTTCTTCAGCATTCCCTGTTTATAGGAAAAATGCTTTGGATTGTCGAATTTGTTTCTAATTCTCTCTTGTATGCGAGGAGACCAGAACTTATTTAAAACAGCTTTTTCAAACTGGCTAAACGTGGTACACTTTTTGGCTTCATCTGTCGCCCAAAGTGCCGCTTCACAATGCATGTACCCCAATTTAAACTGAATGTTTTCTTGATCCGTCCACACTTCCGGTAGTACTCTCTTAAAACTTCGGATAAATACAACCGCATGGGGGTGTTTATTATCAGGTGAGAAAGTTTAAAACGGTTTGTTTCACAGCATAGTATCAGATGTGGATTTTACGGTAGTGCATGGTACCAACTGCAATTTGTTTACTCCATTTGGGTATTCAGAGGTTTCATTTATTTTATCGTTGTCTAAGTATCTTTTGTTGCATAATTCTTTGGAATACCTTGTAGGCTGTCTGCCTGATACAGACGGTGTGATTCCTATGTTTGGTTGACTAGAATTGTTTAGTTCTTGCTTGATGTGTTCAACTTGTTGCGTTACGTGCTGCAATTCGCTTTTCAAAGCTTCTGAAGATTCAGTTTTCTCTGAAGGTATTTGTTTACTGACTTTCTATATATAAGTAGTCAGTTTGCACGCTAACTTTTCTGTTATTTGTGTGTCCTTTTCTCCCCTATGTGCAGTTTTAGAACTCTAGAGAACAGTTTGGTTATGTTGATTTCTAAATTATTGTGCGCAAATTGTAGGTTTTGTACGTCTGTTTCTAGACTTAAGCATCTGTGTAATGCTAATGTATGCTTCTTGCACTCGTGAAACGGCAGTCTGCATTGATTTCACATATTTTCTAACATGTTCGGACTGTTCTTGGGCGAAATGTTCTAAATGTTGTTGTATCTGCGTGTCCAATTTTTGTTGCAGCGCACTGTCTCTTTGTTTGAGTTGTTCCTGAAGTTGTAACTGCTGTTGTTCAAGCTTACCCTATTTGCTGGTGTTTAACCTTGCCCTGTAACTGAGTTTGCTGTTGATCCAGCCTACTATGTAACTGAGGTTTCTGGTGTTCTCCTCTAGCTTGTTCTGTATCATGGCGAGCTGTTGATCTCTCGCAGCTTGTCAGCTTGTTCTTTAGCTTGCTGCTCTAACATGAGCATAATCTTCGTAAGAGTATCTAATTTTATCTGTGGAGGCTGAGTTGGTTTTCTAGCATGTATCTCCATTTCCTCACTTCTATCTATTGCATCCAAAAATTATTTCCTACCCCTTGCCCAGAAATAGTGTTCAAATCACTTGGATCACTAGCGTCTACTTCTTTGTCTGATTTTCATTTTTTTCCCCATACCAAACCTAAATCTCCACACACAACAAAATTCCACTTAACATACACTTCACAAACATAAACATAAGTAAATCTAAACCATAATAATATTAACAAAATGTGCTTAACTGTACGTGTCTCCTTAACAACGATCAAAATACAAATTTTTTGCACCAAATTACTTTAGCTAACAGAATGAAATGGAAATTGGATCATTTGAAAACTACGGCCTAATTGAAGACACGTAAGGCGACGCACATTTATGTCTGCCAATGATTTCTCATACCTGGTATCACCAAATAAAGTCCAGAGGCTAAATATCTTCTCTTCTATACATGTTTTGGTTACAGCTGGTAAATCAGACTCATCCAGAATAGGTACATGAGAGTAAAATTACCGAATTAGCACACATATATTTGTAACAATACACAATACCCACTGTTATTGGTCCCTGTATGGGAGCCATTTGTAATATTACATATATTATACCGAATATAATAATAATAAAAATTATATAATATATATTTATTTTTACTTCTATTTGACATTAAAGCTGAAATGAAATTCACTAATGTTTACCTTTCCTCTCCATGTGATTAAAATTAATGTTAGTCTCCCATTCGCATATTGAAAAAATTGTTGTAGTTATAGACTGAAAATAATTTAGGAATTAATTAGAATTGTGTCGTATAAATATGGAGTAGTGTCTGCCATTTTGGATGTCATTTACAAATAAAGGTCCGATAATGGTATCTCCAATAATCCCACGCCAAACATTCACTTTCCACGGTCGTTGATGCTCTACCTGGCGGAGCCATTTTGGATTGTCTGCGGACCAATAATGAATATTCCTCATATTGACAATTCCTTTGTTGGAGAATGATGCCTCGTCGATAAAGAGAACATCTGCGAAAAAAATTTGGATTAGTCAGAAGTTTTTGCTGAGCCCACCGACGAAATGTTACCCTGTTGCTGAAGTCATTTCCATGAAGATTCTGGTGTAAATGAACATGGTAAGAATGAAATTTATGACGTTGAAGAATACGCTGTGCACTTGATTTCGACACACCAACTTCACGTTCAATTTGACTTGTGCTGATGTGAGGATACACAGCTACGGTAGCGAGCACAGCAATTTCAGCATATTCATCTGTGCGTGTTCTAGGACGATGTCTAGGTCTTGAATTTAAGCTTCCGGTTTCATGTAGACGAGATGTGAGACGACCAAAGATCCGGCGCGAAGGCGATGGCTTGTCAGGGAATCGTCTTCTGTACAGTCGTTCTGCCTGAACAGAATTTCGCACCCCTACAACAGGGTACAGCACAGGTATCTAGAGTAGGGTAGAAAACAGACATATTAACGTAATAATCATAATTTTCTGCAACAGTACTATAAACAAACAAGCAATCTAATAACGTATTTCCCGTCAACGTACGTTCTCCATAGATCAGCAGCATTTTTACCATAACTTAATGTGTGTACATAATCTTCTATATCTATAAATGTGAATGTCTGTTCGGTGTAGGCTTATCACGTCCAAACGACAAGATGCAGAGACTAAAATATTTGTACAGTTACTAATTTATACCTGAGGAAGGTTTTAGGCACGGTTTTATATCTATCTGATAGATATTTAGTAATTTGAAGAATATAACGCGAAATGCGGAACAATAATAATGCTTTGAAAATTATATTTACTCTTTGAAAATGGTTTTATTGGTGGCATTGTTGCTTGAGAGTTGATAATGATAAAAGGGTGGAGTATATTGGGATGGAAAGTTATCGGTGTATATAAAGTTCTACATGTGTGTATAATATTTCGCTCTGCAGCGAAGACTACAGAACGCAAACGAATGGTGTGTGTATAATTGTTGTCCGAAGTCTCCCGTTGTACACCATAGCAGTTCCATGCCGACAGCTATAAGGGGGTGGAAGATATGGTGGTTGAAAGTCGTTAAATTATAAAAAAATTCGAACTGAAGGCCAGCGATGACGTTTGCGACTCCATAGCAAGGAGGTTACGTACAGCGAAACGTGATGCCACAGACCATATCTTTGGTCTATGCGTATTACTATGTCTTCAGCTCTTTCTCTCTAATAATAAGCATACGAATAAGGAAATATAAGAATAAATAAATAAAGCAATAAAAAAGTAATTTCTTTTAACACATCTCGCATTACATAAAGTGATTCATCTGTGATATTATTACAATCATTATTGTTGAATTTCGTGATTGGATTATTCGAAACGAGTGCATTTTTACCTATGATTTCTTATATATTCTCTGATAAATGTAACATATTTTTAGAAAAAAGGAGATGGACAGAGAGAGAGAGTGGATAGGAAACGTACTAACTCAAGTTTCGAATAAATAAATAAATACCCGGGCAACGCCGGGTTTTCAGCTAGTACAGTAGAAGTTCTACAACACAATGTTTATTCACAATGTGTACTACCTCCGTGCCGTCACTAGATTACTCTGATGCACGACTACACTGGCAAACGGTGTACTGCACGCCAAAGCAACAACAAATGGGATGCTCGGAGGGTGGTGGAGTACAGGAGTTTGCATGGGTCGCAAATCACAAACAAGGCGAAGTGGTAACTGTGGCTGTAGTGGGAACAACGTTGGACACATGTCTAGATAGAGCTAGGCCCTGGATGAACGAGTGCGTGAAAGGCACAATGGGTCATTTAACGCATTCTATAAACCCTATTTTGGGTGTGCAGGATAAATAAGACAACCTGACTGGTCTATACCGATCGATACTGGTTCATATTGTGTACGTATACACATAAAACGTGCAAGAGGGAAACCATTATGTGCTTATGAGAGTTGATGACAGCAGACCGTATTATTCGTTTCGGACCTCTTGGTAAGTATGGAAGTGCGATTACGCATGTCAATCACATCGCGATTAAGGGGTTCACGCCTGACCTTCAGGACGTGCGCTAGCAGCGTATTTCGGGTTTTTCAAGCGTCAACTTCTCGTCGCAAAATCTCGGGATCTAATTGGAATATTGCGATGCAATCAACGCCATTGTTTATGTGATTTTTCATGCTATGGATTGCTGAAGAAAAATATAGGGTGTCCATTTAAAAAACATACGTTTGCGTTAAAAACACATTTGCTTTCGTTTTAGAATGTTTCCAAATATGTACATTCATGGGCCGCAGCCGTACATTTCCCAATAGCTGTTATTGTTCCAGAGATATTTTGGGTGGACAAGATAGCTGGGACACCCTGTATAATGAAATTTCATACAATGTCCCGGGCAGTAGCATTCGTGAGCCGATTCTCAAATGAGCAGATCTTACTTTGCAGCAATTGCTACGAATAATAGAGCAACATGATTTCCGTGACTGTTTGAGGCAGCTCCTGTTTCCGTATAGGGGACTGTGACAAACATGAGAAGTTGCCGCGCCACGTACAGTGTAACCATGATTCACCGTAAGTGAAATCTTGCATCCGTCGCTTTTCCAAGTATAAGAGACGGAAATACCCTTTCCAGAAAGCAACTGTTACTTGCTTGCAATCTGGACAGCAAAAAAATCAAATGTTTGTAAAGCTATGGGCCCCAACTGTCCCTGGACTCTCGGACTACTTCAGCTAATTTATGCTAAAAACTACATACACGCCCATGCCCGATGGAGGACTCGAATCTCCGACGGGGAAGAGCTGCTCACACCGCAGCAAGGCACCTTAGCAGCGCGCCTCTGGTCATGTACAATCGGTTCGTTTGCAGCATATACAGTACTCTAAAACCGCGGCTCTGAGCACCTTATCGTTCTGTGCAGACGGCCAAACCTAGTGATGTAAGCGGGCAGGAAGTGTCTCCGTCCCTCCCTGTGCAGCGCAGTGATTGTCAAATTGTTTGTGACCTCAAAAATTGCTGGACGCTGCATTCGTCTTCAGTTAGACTCTGGCATGATTTTTACTTAACACAATAAAAAAAAGTTTAGATGTTTGTAGAGCTTATAGGACTTAACTACGTGGTCATCAGTACCTAAACGTATAAACTACTTATGAACTAGCTAGTACTAAGGGCGGCACAAATATCCATTCCCGAGGGGGGGGGGGGTTCGAACCCCCGAGCGTAGTGGCAGTGCAGAACTTGACTGGCCTCTCCGCAGACCGCTCGACCACCACGACTGGCTGGTTCAATCGTGCCGCTGATAAGCTATTACGCTCACATCTAGTATGCATCGTGCTGCCTATAAAGGACGAAACATTCCACTGCTCGCTACATGTTGTTTTCCAGTCTCACGTGCCGGCCGCAGTGGCCGAGCGGTCTGCGGCGCGCCAGTAACGGTTTGTAAGTTTAGGGACTGATGACCCCGCAGTTAAGCTCCTTAAGCTTAACAAACACATTTCAGTCTCACGTCAGGACAGCGTCATCTACTATTTACGGTCTGCGAGACTCTGAAAATATTTTTGTTTCAGATTCTTTTGCTTTATTTGACTTTCATATTCAGGACCATGTACATTCATTTCTGTTTTTCATCCAAAGGACAATGTTTCTTAATTGCTTGCTGAGTTTGCGGACTTATCTGAAGGCCTAAGCAAAGCGAATAATTTCTTAGCCATGTAATGCTGAAGGACAATATGAGCAACCTACGCTGTTTCCAGGCTCAGCCCGCCCCTCTGGCACTTGCCGTGTTCCACAGGAAGGCAGTAATGACCACGGAAAAGCCTCTGGCGTAGGCGCCACACAAAAGTATGATCTGCGGCTTGGCCGCTGACTCTAGTCCGCCACAAGCAATGGATCGTGAATCTCTGACAGTGGCAGCCACTGGTGCTGGCGAAAAGTCAAAGAAAAACTGGAGACATGAGCCAACAGGCAAAGTGTCAACAAATGACAACGAAAGCCTTCACACATTGTGCAGAAAAATGTAGTTGTATCTTACGGAATGAATTTTTGCTTGGCCTCTGCCTCAACTGCCCACAGAAAAATACCTAAAAAGAAGGTAAAGGTCGTTGTTTCTGTGTTAACGAAGTTCCCACACAGATTGTCTGTAGTGCATCAGTTCAATTTTCCTGCAAGATATCGCCAAGCTCTCTCATGAACGTCTCACTACGTATTTCGTGAGGCTTGGAGACTTACTCTAATAGCTGGATGGCCTCGGCATGGGAACTCCACTCAGTCCAGTGGTGGCCAACTTCTTCATGCAACATGCTGCCACCATGCAGGGTATAGGGCAAATACACATCTTCGTTGTGTGTTGTTGACTTTGTCATCACTTCCATGCCGACATAAGGTTCAGTGCGGAGGCAAAACACGAAAATCAGCTACCCTTTCTAGATGTGCTGTTTCCGAGGCAAGGTGAGAACGTGGAACACAGTGTGTACCGGATAAAGACAAACACCATCGGTACCCGTACGAACTGTCAAGTCCCAACCTAGTCAGCATAGAGGGATGATTAATATGCTCGTAACGCGCATAATACCAGCATGTGAGCCCCAGTACAGCAGACGCGAGATAAAAAAAATAAATAAATAAATAAAAAAAAAAAATAAAAAAAATAAAAAAATAAAAAAAAAAAACCCTAAACAAACACGCCAATTGATCTGCAGGGAATAAGTGCCATGAGAAGTGTCACACAATCGCACACTCGACGAAGTGTCACATCGGAAGAAGAAATGTCATTCTTGGCCTTTCTGCTTTAAGTTCACATGGTGACAGACCCAATCATACACAGGGCATAATGGTTATTTATAAACCGACAGATTTCACCGTGTTTGAGATCGGCAACAGAGAAAAGAGACACACTTCTAACGTCGGTAAGTCCTTGTTAGAATGACTGGACTAAGAGTTAACACTAGCAACTCGGGATATAAACGATCTGCAAGTGTGGACAGTCGAAGAAATGGACATGGTGGAGGACGCGCTGTGTTGGATCGACCACATATTATTCGCTGACACGAAAGTTACTGCTGGGGAAAGGAGCTACCGCACTTCTTTAGAGACGCCATTGAGATACACAAACACAAATTTCAACAGAAAAGTGGTGAACGGAGCAGGGATTCCCGTGCTTTAAAGGAGGATCGTTGCTGGTAACTTTGGGAGAGCCAAGTCAGTAATGGCCACGGAAAAGCCTCCGGCGTTGGCACCCCACGTAATTATGATCTGCGGCCGCGACGTCGACTACAGTCCACCACCAGCAATGGAACGTGGATCGCTTGGTAGTGGCAGCGAATGGTGTTGGTGAAACGTCAGAAGAAAATTATTACACAATCGTCAGCCGAAGAACTCGAGACATACGCCAACGGGCAATGTGTGAACAAATGCCAACTAAAGCCTTTACAATTGTATAAAGAAAAATGTAGTTGTAACTGATGAAATGAATTTTGGCTTGCTGAAGTACGGTATTAAAAAATACTCGGTTACGGTTCATATAGCTTTAAAGTTGTTGCTATGTAAGGGAAATGACATGTACCAGTAGCATACCATGTATCTGGTAACACACATATAACGCATATAACGTACAGAAAACTCTCACAGATAATGCAGAGTAGTAGTAACGAGGTACGCACAGAACAGTTTTCATAATGTAGATCGCTTGAACCATTACACAATTATACGAGATTTCAATACAGAAGAGAAGCACACACCTTAAAACAGTTCTCTGAATTTCACCTGTAGTTTGCGAAGTGATGAAAATTGTATTTTAGTTACTTTATCCTGAAGCCTGGAAATTAAATAATGAAAGTCTAAGAAGCCGATCTTGCCTGGAGTATATGAGGGTCACAAGAGGCGAATAGTGAACGTTGTATCATATATGGTCCCGAGCAAAGAAAAACAAAACTAAATCCACACTGCGTTTGCAGCAAAGTGGTCAGCGACTGTTCACCAGTAGTGTGCCTGAAATTTATATTCTGGAACTAAACCTTCCATTCTTAACACTGAAATGCCTCGATGACTCTACTCAAGCGTACCTGGTTCCAGTTACAAGCATCATAGAGCATTATCATAACTATGATAAACATATATTACTCCAGGTGTTCAATCCACCGCCGCTATTGCTGTAGCTACTGGTCTTTCGCGTTCGGAGGCGGCCAGGATAAAATGCAGTGCGATCCTAAAGAGTACGGCGGAATCCTATGGCCGAGTGCAGACCAAAACAAATACATTTCTTGCAACACTTAAGATACAAACACTTTTGCAACCAGACAAATTTAATAAAATGAGATATACTTCAAAAGAAAAGAAGATTCAAATTTTGGCACTTTAACAAATAGGAATGACGGACAATACTACAATGATTTTGGAAATTACCGTCTTTTTAAAATTAAACTCGTAATATTGCACCACTATTGTAAAATGTAAACTTTCACGCCCGGAAAGGTCAATATTACTAAAAATTTCTGGCTGTTATGCTGTCGTTGCCGATTGCCATCGTCCGTTAATATCGTCCCATGGTGGAAGACTGTTACATTTCTTCTTCAACGCCGGAATCCAGATTTCATTTAGTTTCACGCCCTCCTCCATCCTATTGAAATTACTGGTGTGTTTTACAATTTCTATAGCCTCTCTGTGCAGTCTTTTGTGGTATCCATTTGGGGCTGCTAAAACCTGAGTCTTATCAAATTGAATAAGGTGGTCTCCTGGTTGAAAAACAAGTTCAGCAACAGCTGATCTGCCAAACTCTCCCCTTCTACAGTTCCCTTTGTACTCTTCTAATCGATTTTTGAATGCTTTTTCCAGCGGTTTGCGAGCATCCTTCGCCGATTTCAGGTGAGCCGCCATCTTCCGAGTAGGTTTGTAAATATCGGCAACATTCCGTTTCGTCAAAATTTTACCGATGTGGTTGGTGACTTCCTTGTTAAAAGGCGGGAAGACTTTGGATTTCACAGGAACCTTTTCATCGTTTTCTATTCTACGTGTCGGTCTCAACGCTCTCCTTATATCTGTGCACGAATAGCCATTCTTATGTAAAGCATTACTCAGGTGTTTCAATTCTGCGTCGAGTAATTCCGGTTCGCAGATGTTCCTTGCTCTGTCCGCCAACGTCTTTATAATGCCCCGCTTTTGCTGTGGCTGGTGGTTTGAATCCCGGTGCAGATAAAGGTATGTATATGTGGCCTTCCGATAATATTAATAATGCACCACCTCCGGGAGTTGCTTTTGTAGTCTCGAAAAGAATTATAAATTCAATAATGGAGGTAAAACCCATAAATTTACAAATATGACTATAAAAACACGCGGTGCTAAAATGACAGTCACTGAGAACAGGCCTATATTCTAAAAAATTATGTTGGTCCTGAGAAGGACTGTTTGGATTTTGGTGGGCAGCTGACATAGCTGGGAGATCACTCGCGTGACAGTCCAGCTAATAGAATTGTTATTCTTTTGGCACAACCTGGGGGATACGTGCAGCTGGAGGAATGCTGTGGACGCGAGTAACACCAGTTATGGAGTCTGAATTAACCATAGTAAGTGTCTACAATCCTCCTAATGTTCAGTGGACAGACACAGTTCTTCAAGTTTTTGAACACCCTGTCCTATATGTAGGGGAATTCAGTAGCCACCACAGCCAGTGGGGTTACCCTGCGGATGATGAGAACGGCAGGAGCCTAATTACTAATCAGTTGGTCTGAAAATAACAACTTCTCTCTCATCTTTGATGTTAAGGACAACAGCAAATTTTACTCAACTCAATGGCTCCATGGTTATTCTCCAGAGTTATGCTTCTGCTCATATGAACGGCCTTCACAGCCCATAACAGCTAGGAGAAGGGTACTTGGCGCTTTCCCTCACTCGCAGTTTAGACCCGTTATAATTTCTGTGGGAACCCAAATCCCAATAACTCGATCATTTCCAAGACCTAGATTGAATTTTAGCAGAGCCGACTGGAAGACCTTTACTTCAAAAGTAGAGCAGAGCATAACGTTTATCCCTTCCATAATAACTAATTATGAGCGTTTCGCGAATCTTCTCCCGGTTAGTTCTTCAGGAAACATTATGTGCCAAGATGGAGTCGAGAATGCGACGATCCTTAGAAGGAGTTTCAAGACACCGAAAGCCCTGACACAGCAGACCACCTGCTGCAGTCTCTTGTCACTGCCAGGAGAGAGAAGTGGATAAAATCTGTGGAAAACTTAAACTTCACGCACAGCAGCCCGAGAGTCTGGTTTTTATTAAAGAAACTTTCCTCCGGCAAGCCAGCTGATAACTGCACCTTGACGCACCCAAACCCCTGTGACATAGCTAAGTGGATTGTTAGCTCATCAAAGTCAGCCCGTCTACCCTCTGACAAACTTGATGCATACCAACTGTATAAAATATTGAGGAGCCAACACACGCCGTTGGAAGTTTCGAGACCCGTCACCAAAGATGAGCTAGAGGCTGCAATCTCCACCCTGCAAACGGGGATAGCCGCAGGACTGGATTAAATCTTTCCGAATTTTGTTAAACACATTGGTCCTAAAATAAAATTCTGGCTCTTAACAGTCTATAACAGCACACTAGCCGCCGGTAATCAGCCAAAGGCATTTAAAAGATCAAAAATAGTAGCCATTTTAAACCTAGGTAAAAGCCTGGAGCAAGCTGGGAGCCTACTAAGTGTCTGCTATAAGCTGCTGGAGAGGTTAATCTGTAACCGTATATCACAGATTCCTGATGCCAGCATCCCTGTTGAACAAGCTGGTTTGAGACCAGGTCGAAATCGCTGTGACGAGGTTCTTTCTCTGAAATCGTTCATTGAGGAAGGTTATGAAATTAAAAAGAAAACATCAGCAGCCGTTATTGACCTTTCCGGAGCTTACAACATGGTCTGGAGAAAAGGACAGTTACTGAAATTTTACAATATCTTCCCGTAGCTCCTTCTCTTGCGTATTGAGAATTCTACCCTCAATAACAGGCTAATTAAAATTTACCTGGGTCTTAAGAAAATGCTTTTATACAGCTTAATTATGGCCTGTCCCAGGGGTCCGTTCTTGCTCCTCTCTTGTTCAATGTATACATTGCTGACATTCATGCTACACAGTCTAAGACGTTCATTTACGCCATGACATCGCTTTAGCAACCCAGCATACTGACCAATCAACCACAGACGTGAAGCTCAAACATAATAAACACCAAAAATATCTGGGAGTAATATGGGATCGCTCTCACTTCAAAAAACAACTGCCAATCTTCAGATTAGAACTAACATTTTGCGACAAATTGCTGTACCATCCTTGGGAGCAAATGCACAAGTCCTGCGTACTACTGCTCTGTCCCTGGTTTATTCATCGGCTGAGTATTGTGCTCCTTGTGGCTGAACAGTACCCACGTGTGAGAGGGTGACGTCCAGCTTAATAGAGTTATGAGGATATTTGGTGGTACCCTCTTGGCAACACCTCTTCCGAGGCTCCCAGTACTGTGCCACATACTTCCATCAGAGATTCGTCGCCAAGAAGCACTCATCAGAGAGTATAAGAAAATATTATCAGTCCCACAACTTCCCATCACGCAATATCTGCCACAAAACTTCAGCCGACACGTCCAGCTTTCCAGCTGATAGCAGAGGATTTCTTGCCCATACCATCTGGCAAGCCTCATTGCACAATTTTGAAGGGCGAAACAAACACCTCATTCGCAGCTCTTCCACTAAAGTCGTCGGCATGAACCTTCCTCGCAGAGAGTGGACTCTGCTGAATCGCTTTCGCACAGGAGTGGGTAGATGCAATCACTGGAAGTGCAAATGGGAATGACACTTGATCAGTCATGTGATTGCGAAGCAGACATCCAAACTATGAACCACAAAGCAATAGGCTGTCCCCCTGCGTTCTTTCGCTGAGGGGTTGGTTGGTCTTCACAATATAAATGAAGCAGGATTTAAATGGCTTAAATCACTGGACGTGGCTCTTTGACGGGAGATCCAATTCACACAAAATTTTTCATCCCCTGAACGCAAGTACTATGTACTGCAGTAATAGTAGTTTAATATGGTGGCTGACGAGAACCATACTTTAATAATAAAATAATAACTAGAAAAAATATTCGAACAGTGGAAGCTCCGGTGGGACAAATGTATTAGTAAAGTTGTCATTGAAATGATTTGGAAAAGGATGAGGTTGTTTTATAAACAATTTGAAAGTATATAGCTTTTAAAACATTATTCAGTTTTTTGGGTGCCTGTTCTTAAATATTAAAACCTCCTGAAAATAATTGTGGACCGCTTTCATACCTTCGTCCTTGCTCTAAGACCTTGACGGACTGGCAGTGCCCATGGCCAAGCCTTTTTCAGGCAGGTTAATTTACGTTTTTGGAGGGAGGACGCCGCCTGAGGCCTTACCAGTGACTGCACCTGTCGGTTCCGTAAATATTTCTGTTTGGAGCCTGCAATTTTTCTTCTCGATTCTCAAATCATGATAGTTGAAAAACGAGAAATAAGAGCGAAAATATAAATTCACTAGCTGAACCCCCGCCTCTTCGCATACGTAGGCTGGTTGGTCTGCACCAGTTGTTTCTTTTTAATCCTGATGAAGAAACCATATCTTAAGTTTCGTAGTTATAGCTTGAAATTTGAGTTAACAGCAACATATTTTTGAAAATCATTTTTTGCATCTCGTACTTCACCCCCTTATTAGTCTAATTTCCAAAAATACCGAAACACGTGTCTTTTAAATTTGAACCCCGAATGCAAATCCAATAATTAGTAGTTGTAACTTCAAAATTGTCTAAATAGCAACATATTTTCGAAAAGCAGCCCTCTCCAAGTTAACCCCGTTGATGGTTGAAGTTCCAAAAATACCAAAACACGTATTTTTAACGTCTAACCGACTATACAAATACCCTTCCAGTAATTTTCGGGTGTGCAGCCGGATCCCATTGACATTCTGCAACGATATTTCGGCCCAGAGACGTCCGGCCATCTTCAGGTGAGTAGGCAACTACTGAAGAGCGCAGGTACGTTCGCGGTATTTATACCGAGTATTGCGCATGCGAGATACGCTGGAGTCTTACTGCGCATGTGTTAGATGGTGACATGCGCGGTACGGCCGAGCTGTGTGTGCTGCCCTCGGTGGTGAAAGTGAACACTCATCTAATCATCGAGAATCGAATGATTCCGTCGATTCCGCTGTGCCTCAATAGCTTTAAGAACAGGGTTCCAATTTTTATCCAGCTGAAAGCCGTTGTCACGATTTATTAAATTGTCAGCAAGGCGTATTTCAACCGCTTCTTTGAAGACTGAGTTCCAAAAGCCGGAAACTGGAGCTAAAATTGTGAATCGCCTGAAGACAGTTAAGTTGAGCAGCACGGATTTACTAGTCAGCTTTGATGTGGTCTCGCTCTTTACAAAAGTGCCTTTAATGGACTCGTTACATCTCATTGGTAACATTTTCAGTGAAGACTTGACAGCTTTGTTTGAGCATACTCTCTCCTCAACCTACTTTTTATTTAATAACGAATTTTTTGAACAAACTGACGGTGTCGCCATGGGGAGCCCTCTGTCCCCTGTGGTGGCTAACCTTTTTATGGAGGACTTTGAGGAGAAGGCACTTGAGTCTGCTGTTTTAAAGCCCACTGTGTTCTGGCGCTACGTAGACGATACTTTCGTTGTATGGCCTCATGGTAGAGAGGAACTGGGGAAATTCCACCATCACTTAAATTCAATACATGAAAATATCAAGTTTACCATGGAGAGTGAAAAAGATGGAGCTTTACCATTTCTGGACGTGCTGGTACGACGCAAGGATGACGGCTCTTTGGGACACTCTGTGTACAGGAAACCTACGCACACAGATCTATACCTCCAGGCGTCCAGCTGCCATCATCCCGCACAAACCGCTGGTGTCCTTAGTACGCTAATACATCGAGCACACTTGATATCAGACGAAGAAAATCTTCCTGCAGAACTGGAACACTTGGAGAAAGTGTTCAAAGAGAATGGCTACACTCCACGCCAAATAAGGAAGGCCATACGTAATCATAACAACAAGAAGCAACGCACAGAGGACAATGAAGAAGATTACAAATCAGTTGCATTCCTTCCTTATGCTGGCAATGTGTCCTCTAAAATAGGCAGATTGCTAAGGAAACATAAAATCCAGGTCATCTTCCGTCCACCAGCGAAGAATATAGCCCTAGTCGGATCTGTAAAAGACGATTTGCTATTGAAAAAAGCGGGCGTTTATAAAATTCCCTGCGAGTGTGGTTCTGCTTACATAGGTCAGACGACTCGAACGGTTCAAGAGCGCTGTACGGAGCACGAAAGACACACCCGTCTTCTGCAACCGTCGAAATCAGCTGTAGCAGAGCACTGCATTTCCATGGGACACTCCATGGAATACAACAAAACCACAATTTTAGCTCCAGTTTCCGGCTTTTGGAACTCAGTCTTCAAAGAAGCGGTTGAAATACGCCTTGCTGACAATTTAATAAATCGTGACAACGGCTTTCAGCTGGATAAAAATTGGAACCCTGTTCTTAAAGCTATTGAGGCACAGCGGAATCGACGGAATCATTCGATTCTCGATGATTAGATGTGTGTTCACTTTCACCACCGAGGGCAGCACACACAGCTCGGCCGTACCGCGCATGTTACCATCTAACACATGCGCAGTAAGACTCCAGCGTATCTCGCATGCGCAATACTCGGTATAAATACCGCGAACGTACCTGCGCTCTTCAGTAGTTGCCTACTCACCTGAAGATGGCCGGACGTCTCTGGGCCGAAATATCGTTGCAGAATGTCAATGGGATCCGGCTGCACACCCGAAAATTACTGGAAGAAGAAATACGCCGGGAAAATTTTAGAAATATACAAATACCAATTTTTGCAGCTCTAGCTTCAAAATTGTATCAATAGCAACATGTTTTCAAAAAGAACTTCTGGTCCTCTATTTAACCCTCTTACTTGTTGAATTTCTAAAAATACTAAAAATCATGGATTTTTAATCCCGACCAAGATTCCATATCCGAAGTTTCGTAGTTGTAGCTTAAAATTTGAGTAAACAGCAATATATTTTAAAAAAATCAATTCTTTGCGTCACCTATTTTACCCCCTTATTTGTCGAATTTCAAAAAAATGCCGTAACACGTGTCTTTTAAATTCAAACCCTGAATTAAAATCCGAAATTTTGTAGTTCTAGCTTCAAAATTGCCTAAATAGCTACGTTTTTTCAAAAAACGTTTCATCCCCTATGTCACCCCCTTACGGACGGAATATCGAAAAATAGCTTCTTAAATGACGCGTACAGAGTAAGATCAACACCCTCCACAAATTTCAAATTTCTATCTTCAGTGGTTTGGGCTGGGCGATGATGAGTCAGTCAGTCAGTCAGTCAGTCAATCAATCGGGACACTTCTTTTTGCATATAGAGATAGAGATAATTCATACTGTACGTACTGGGAGAAAGTTTCATGTAAATTACAGAGATTACTTAACAACTAACGGGTAATATTTCCTTATAGATGTAGTGTCAGTCCTTTCGGACATTAGTTAAGATTGACAGCCTCAAATTGACAAATTATAAATATTCAAACATCTCTAGAGTTACAGAGCATTGAAATTTAGTGGTGAATTTCGAAAATTTATGTTGTACTGGGAGTCTGACCAATTAGACTACTAAGACATGCTTCATGTCCTGCCAGAATTCTCAATACTTAGCACAGTAAGACTGCTCTGTCCACTACCCGTTCCTTCCTCTTGCTGTCAATTTTAGATAACCTTTCTCAAGGATGGGCTTATTTCTTCATCCGTACTGAAACTGTCATTTGCCTGTTGAAGTCAAACAAACGATTACTGATATTGTTTCCTTTCTTTCAGACATGTACGGCATTCTACAAAATATTCAGAAAAATAATGTACAGTTACAACATACCGAGTGAGGTGGCGCAGTGGTAACGCACTGGACTCGTATTCGGAAGGACGGTGGTTCAAAAATCCACCTCCGGCCATCCAGCTTTAGATTCTCAATGATTTCCCTAAATCACTCCAGGCAAATGCCGGGATGGTTCGTCTGAAAGGGCACTGCCGATTTCCTTCCACATCCTCACCCAAAAACCTCCCAGCGTAAGCTCCGTCTCTAATGACCACGCTGTCGATGGGACGTTAAACTCCAAGCTTCCTCCCTACCTTCCAGTTATAACATATATTTGAAATAATGTCTACAAGTCGGGAAACGCTCAATTTTAATTGTAAGCTCTTTTCACGTATTTGATTGTGATACGCTTCTGAAGCAGATACTTCAGGTTTTAAGCTGCAAAGCGTATGTGGGCGGTGCGCATCCTCTACAGGGTTTGCTACTCGCCCAAGAAAAGTGTATGACCCAGTAAGGGCCTGTCAGGGAGAGAGAGGCTCCAAAGACGATGGCCCAGCTCTTTTGAGATGGCACATTCCCCACTACGTTCCTTTCAGAAGATGCAAAGTGTTGTCAGCTGTATGAACACTAGCGCCATCTCATTGAAACTGTTCTGTCCTAAGATATTCGTTTATATGAATTGTCTGAGCAACTGATATAAATTGATATTGACAGTGTTGTATTCAGTCCTTAAGACCTACATTTTACACAATATTCCACAGCCTTCTATAATAACTGTCAGGACATTACACATTTGTTGCAGAGCTTAAGGTATAATTAATAATAGTTCAAAAAGGTTTAAAATTAATATGGATTATTATGTTTAGTATTATTTAAATTATTTACAGTAGCTGTTCATGGTAGAATACCCTCCTATTTACACCATAGGCACATAGACATTGCGCATTCAGTTATCTTCTTAGAGTATTTAAAGTAATCAAGGAAAGGTTTTCATTCATAACTACGTCACACGGTTGTTATTGTACCTATTATTTTACCTATTATTAATTCAAACTCAAGCTATGTGACAATTTTCTCATGCGCTGACAGTTATTGAAAAAAATTGGATAATTGAATAAAATTTAAACGTTAAGCACCGAAATCAGGCGTCAACACTGAGTGATGCAACATTCTCAATCATTCTGTTTCAAGGAAGAGTGTACATGATTATGAGTACTGCCATATCATCTTAAAAACAAGTGCTCTACATTATCATGATCTTATGTGATAACGAAATGCTGATTTGTAAACCTGCAGCGACACAGCACAGAACCATTCAAATGTTTGTAGAACTTATAGTCCCTAAGCTTACAAACTACTTATGAACTAGCTAATACTAAGGACAGCACAAATATCCACGCCCGAGGGGGGATTCAAACCCCCGACCTAGTGGCTGTGCAGACCGTGACTGGAGCGCCTCAGTCCCCTCGGCCACCGCTGCCGGTGCACAGAACTATTCCGTACTCTATTATGTATGGTATGATGATTACTATTTTACATAAACCAAACAATAAGATGGAATTATAATTTAAGACATACTTTTTATTTCAATGGCACCCATTTATTTCATTAAATTCAGTTTAATGTTATGTGTAACAGATATCAGACAGTATTTCGAACTTATTCCATACTTTGCTAACAATCACTAGATGCATCAGTCCAATATTACAATTTTATACAAATTATAAATCTATAAAGTATAAATCTGTATTTAAATTCCTATTTTACTGTAAAATAATTCACTGTAATTGGGTTGACGGAAAACGAGAGTATAGATTGACTATCAATTACTCCAATATAAACAACGACCTTCTTACTTTCTTTACTAAATTCATATTAGCTTAGTTGTCATTATGTTGCTGAATGAAACAATATAGAGGGACATCAGCAGAAATATTTTATATATGAGAAACATATTCAATTAACAATATACGATGTATGTTTCTTAAGCTGTGTAATACACACAGTGTTTGTATGATAAATTTTAACAACCTTCACTTTCATAAATATGATGCTGGCGGTGTAGGTCTGCCGAAAACAGTCATAAAATAAAGATATTTTAAAGTGGTCTTTCATAACCCTCGCCTTTTCCAATTTTTGAAGAACAAAATTAATTGCCCTTGATGGCACAAATGTCAGAAATATATTGTGTCTTTTTGTCATACAAAGCATACACAAAAGTGAAAGACATGTTGTTGTTGTGGTCTTCAGTCCGGAGACTGGTTTGATGCAGCTCTCCACAATACCCTATCCTGAGCAAGCCTCTTTATCTCCACATAAGAACGGCAACCTACATCTGTCTGAATCTGCCTACTGTATCCATCTTTGGTCTTCTTCTGCGGTTTTTACCCCACACACTTCCCTCCAACGCTAAATTCCCGATTCCTTGAAGTCTAAGAATGTGCCCTACCAATCTATCCCTTCTTTTAGTCAAGGTATGCCAAAAATTTCTTTTCTCCCCAATTCTGTTCAATATCTCATTAGTTACGCGATCCACCCACCTAATATTCAGCATTCTTCTGTAGCACCACATTTCAAAAGCCTCAATCCTCTTCCTGTCCGCACTGTTTATCGTCCATGTTTCACTCCCATACAAGGCAACACTCCATACAAATGCCTTCAGAAAGGACTTCCTTAGGCTTAAATCAATATACGATGTTAACAAATTTCTCTTTTTCAAGAACGCTTTTCTACCCATTGCCATTCTGCATTTTATATCCTCTGTACTGCGACCATCATTTGTTATTTTACTGCCCAAGTAACAAAACTCATCTACCTCCTTTATTGCTTCGTTACCTAATATAATTCCTTAGCATCATCTGATTTTCTTAGACTGCACTCCATTATCCTAGTTTTGCTCTTGTTAATGTTCATCTTATATGCACCTTTCAGCACACTGTTCATTCCGTTCAATTGCTCTTCCAGGTCCTTGGCTGTTCTGACAGAATTACTATGTCGTCGGCAAAACGCAATGTTTTTAATTCTTCCCCCTGAACTTTAATTCCTTCACCATATTTCTTCTTGCTTTCTTTTATAGCTTGCTCAATGTACAAATTGAATAACATCGGAGAAAGGCTACAACTCTGTCTTACTCCCTTTCCAACCAGTGCTTCCATTTCATGCCCTTCAACTCTGACAACCCGTGTCTGGTTTTCGTACAAGTTGTAAATAACCTTACGCTCCCTATATTTTACTCCTGCTTGCTTCAGAACTTGAAAGAGTTTATTCTAATCAACATTGTCAAAAGCCTTCTCCAAATCTACAAAAGCTAGAAATGTAGGTTTGCCTTTTCTCAATCTATCTTCTAGGATAAGCCGAAAAGTGAGTATTGCCTCCCGAGTTCCTACATTTTTCCTGAACCCAAACTGATCTTCCCCGAGGTCGGCTTCTACCAGGTTTTCCTTCTTTCTGTAAATAACTCGTGTTAATATTTTGCAACCATGATTTATTAAACTGATGGTTCTGTAGTTTTCACACCTGACTGCACCTGCTTTCTTTGGAATGGGGATTATAACATTTTTCTTAAAGTCTGAGGGTACTTCACCTGTCTCATACATCTTACACAGGTGAAACAATTTTGTCATGGCTGGTTCTCCCAGAGACTTCAGTAGCTCTGAGGGAATATCATCTACTCCAGGGGCCTTGTTTCGGCTTAGGTCTTTCAGGGCTCTGTAAAATTCATCTCAGTATAGTATCTCCTATTTCATCCTCATCTACTTCTCCTCCCCTTTCTACAATATTGCCGCTAAGTTCATTTCCTTTATAGATTCTCTCTATATACTCTTTCCACCTTTCAGCTTTCCCTTCTTTGCTGAGAACTGGTTTTCCAACAGAGTCCTTGATATTCATAGAGCTGTTTTTCTTATCTCCAAATGTTTCTTTTATTTTCCTGTAAGCTGTATCTATTTTTCCCCTATTTATACATTCTTCTACAGCCTTGCATTTACCTTTTAGCCACTGCTGCTTAGCCATTTTGCACTTCCTGTCAATCTCATTTCTTAGTCGTCTGTACTCCATTTTGCCTGTTTTATTTACTGCATTTTTATATTTTCTCCTTTCATCGATTAAATTTAGTATCTCCTGTGATATCCAAGGATTTTTTGTAGGTCTTGCCTTCCTACCTATTTTGTCCTCTGCTGACTTCACTATGTCATCTCTCAATGCTACCCATTCCTCCTCTACTGTTTTATTTTCCTCCGTTTCTGTCAATTGTTGCCTAAAGCTCCCTCTGAATTTCTCAAGGACTTCAGGTTCCTTCAATTTATCCAGGTCCCATCTCCTTATTTTCTTACCTTTTTGTAGTTTCTTCCGTTTCAGCCTACAGTTCATAACCAACAAGTTACGGTCAGAGTCTATATCTGCCCCTGGGTATGTCTTACAGTTTAAAACATGATTCTGAAATCTATGTCTTACCATTATAAAATCTATTTCCTATCTCCCGGTGTCTCCTGGTCTCTTCCACATATACAACCTTCTTTTGTGATTAAACCAGGTGTTTGTTATAACTAAATTATGTTCTGTGCAAAATTATACTAGGCTGCTTTCTCTTTCATTCCTTTTGCCCAGACCATATTCACCTATTATCTTCCCTTACCTTCCTTGTCCTACTTCCGAATTCCAGTCTCCCATAACAATTAAGTTTTCCTCTCCCTTCATTGTCTGAATAATTTCCTTTAGCTCCTCATATATTTCCTTCGATCTCCTCATCATCAGCAGAGCTAGTTGGCATATAAACCTGTACTACTGTGGTCGGTGTTGGCTTCGTATCTATCTTGACTACGATAATGCGATCACTGTGTTGCTCATGGTAGTTTACCCGCATTCCTATTTTCTTATTCATTATCATACCTACTCCTGTAATACCCCCAACTGATTTTGTATTTATAATCCTGTTCTTGCCTGACCAGAAATCCTGTTCCTCTTTCCACCGAACTTCACTAATCCCCACTATATCTAACTTCAACCTATCCATTTCCCTTTTTAAATTTTCTAGCTTCCCTACCCGATTAAGGGATCTAACATTCCACTCTCCCATCCGTAGAATGCCAGTGTTGTCTTTCCTGATGATCACATCCTCCTGAGTAGTCCCCGCCCGGAGATCCGGATGGGGGACTATTTTACTTCCGGAATACCCGGAGAAGATGCCATCATCATATGTTCATACAGTAGAGCTGCATGTCCTCGGGAAAAGTAAAGGTTGTAGTTTCCCTTTGCTTTCAGCAGTTCGCAGTAACCGTGTGGCAAAGCCACATTCGCTGATGTTACAAGGCCAGCTCAGTCGATCATCCCGACTGTTGCCCCTGTAACTACTGAAAAGGCTGCTGCCCCTCTTCAGGAACCACACGTTTGTCTGGCCTCTCCACAGATACCCCTCCGCTGTGGTTGCACCTACGGTACGGCTATCTGCATCGTTGAGGCACGCAAGCCACCCCACCTCGGCAATATCTGTGGTTCATGGGAGTGGTGAAAGACATACACAAAAAAAAAAAAAAAAAAAAAAAAAAAAAAAGATTAAAAACCGAAAAGACACAAGTACACACACATCTGGAATGATAATTCAGGAGAAAACCAAGAAACATATCCACGTTTAGTAAATCTTACTTATACAGAGCTGCATCCAAAAGAGAAACTACTATTAGAAGAAGATTTGAAAAATTGCATCAATAGCCGATTTGAAAACCAAATGTATACATAATCTCAATGTAGAGGGTGAACCTATCCTCGCACATGAAGAACAACAAAATAAGAGTGAAATTGAAGTTTGACATAATCACAAATTAAGAACAACCAACCAGATATAGCCATCAAAACATCACTGAAACTACACACAACGTTATAGTGACTAAGGGAGACAGAGGAAATTTGACAGTATTGAACATCAAATAACAATATACCACAAAATCGAAGGAATACATAATAAGTAACAATTACGAGAAATGTCCGAATGAAAAGGAACGTAACGACACTGTGGCTATAATTGAAGTGCCTACTCAAATATAACCACCAGAGGCCTGAGGACAACAGTCCTGTCACACTGTTTAATGAAGTATTTCCTGTTTCCATAATTCCTGTAGCTGTGACAAGATCCAGTCATCTACTCTTTCCTTCAGTTCATCGTCCGACTTGAAGCGCTTCCCTTTGATATTTCATAATTACTTTTTTGCTGATCAAACAGATGGAAGTCACAGGGCGAAATATCCGGGCTGTAGGACGGATGCTCAAGTTGTTCCAACATGAAATTGCCCAGTACACTTTGTGTGACCCTGGAGGCGAGTGTATCAAAGTCATTCCCTCCGTTGGCAGCAGAGGCCGTTTGCTCTTGATGGACTTGCTAAGGCTATGGAGTGTCTCACAGTACACGCCACTTTTAATGTTTTTTCCGTGCTCGAGAAATTCAGTGAGGATCGGTCCTCGGACGTCGAAAAAAAAAAAAAAAAAAAAAAAACAGTGAGCATCACCTTGCCTACTAAGGACACAGCCTTGAATTTTGTAGTTCCTAGATGTCGCACTACGTTATCCTAAAATGAAACATTCAAATTTAAACGGGTTTGGTTGTTGAAACGTTTCCTACATTTTCATTTGAACACACCTCGTTACAACACTCAAATCAGACCCAACGACATTATTTCAGGCTAATGTGAAAAAAAACATAGAAAAAAAAAACTAAAAATACACACCACACAACACAGAAGAAACCACAAGCACCGACACTCCACAATCAACCAAAGATATATAAATAGCAAATCCCATACACCTCAAAAAATAACAAATAAATAAATAAAAACGTAAAACTATGTAATATAGAAAATTATATGATACTGAATAACATAAGTGAGCTAATAGAACAGATACAGAAAACAGTGATACCAAGCACATCACTATCCTCATTTACATAGAAGACAAGTACGTACCCTATCGCATTCAAATAAAGAATAGAAATCACGCAACAGAGTCTGACAGCCCACAGGAACCATGTTACAAAAGTAATATCCAAATAACAAGTATGCTCAAACAAACCATTCAACAAGATTACTTACAGTTCGAGAACGACCAATACCGGTAACTGCACAGTGAGGGATTATTCATGGGTTCCCCAATATCAGGAGCCTTACGTAACATAATCATTAAACACTTCAAAGAAAACCAGTCATAAGACAGGTAAAATATAAACTATATGTCCGGTAGATAAAACAGATGATAAAATAGATCAACTGCACTCTGAATTGAACAAAGCTTACGAAACATAAAGTTTATAGTTGAAGTAGGATAAAGATAACAATGTAAATTTCCTTCAAATGACAGTAGTAACAAAAACCAGACAGTAGTAATAAGAGTTAAGAGCATGAATAGGACGGAGTGGTTAGGAAAGGAGTAAAAAAGCCTGGTAGCATTCTGGCAATATTATTCAATCTGTACATTGAGAAAGCTGTAAAAGAGCAATCAGAAATTGGCGAAGGAATTAATGTTCAGGGTGAAGAAATGAAATCATTTTGTTGTAATTCTGTCAGAGACAGCAAAGAACCTGCAAGAGCAATTGTACGTAATGCACAATGTGTTGAAAGTAGTGTATAAGATGAACGTTAACAGAAGCAAAACACGGGTACAGGAATGCAGTCTAAGAAAATGAATCTCTACTGAAGGAATTAGATTAGGTAACGATACAATAGAGGTGCTGGATGAGTTTTGTTACTTGGGCAGTAAAAGAAAATATGATGGACACAGTACAAAGCATAATAAATATAGAACGGCTAAGGCAAGAAAAAGGTTTTTGTAAAAGAGAAACGTTAATGTAAGTGCAAGGAAATCTTTCCTGAAGGCATTTTTCTAGTGTGTTGCCTTGTACTGGAGCGAAACATGGAAGATAAATAGTTCAGAGAGAAAGATGATAGAGGTTTCTGAAATGGGGTGCTACAAACGAATAATGAAGTTTATGTGCGTAGATAGTGTAACTAACGAGGAGCTATTGAACAGAATTGGGGACAAAAGGAATTTCTTGCATACCTTGACTAAAGGTAGGGATCTATCGGTAGGACACATTCTTAGTCATCAAGGAATTGTAAATACAGCATTGAAGAGAAGTGTGTGGGGTAAAAAGCACAGTGGGAAACAAAGAAATGAATACGGTAAGCAGGTTCAGATAGATGTAGGTTGTCGTTCTTATGAGGAGATGAAGAACCTTGCTCAGGACAGAGTGTGGTGGAAAGCTGCATCACACCAATATTCAGACTGAAGACCACAACAACAACAACAACAGAAAATTACTCAAAAAAGTTCAAATGTATGTAAATCTATCGGATCAAACTGCATGGTCATCAGTCCGTAGCTTACAAACTACTTAAACTAAGGCAAATTAACCTAAGGACAAACACACACACACCCATGCCCCAGGGAGGACTCGAACCCCCGACGGCGAGCAACCGCGCGCTCCACAGCGAGGTGCCTTAGACCGCTCGGCTACTCCATCGCGGTAGAAAATTACTATCAATTGTTCATCATTTATGGAAGTCGAAACATACTACAATCAACACCAGAAGCTTCCTACATTTTACCTCGCGTTATAAAGAATAAACAGTATCCCTCTCAACAATATAAATGATCAACAAGGAAGTAGCGCGATAATAAAAATAGCAAGGAACAATGCACGTGACACGTAAGTAGTACATTGACAGAATCAGAAAATTAAAAGAAAAATTATTCGAAACACGCATTGCCAAATTAAAAATACAGAACTCCCCAACACATGTATAAAAACAACAATCACCTCCCTCCTTCCTAGGGGACTTACGGTTTTTCGTGAGTACGTGCCTGGCGAGCAAGGGGCCCCGAGCTAATGCAGTCTTCCTTCCTTGTTTACTTCCCGGACTGCATTTCCTTGCGCTCCCCCCCCCCCTTTTCCTATCCTCACTTCTTTCCCTCCCCAACAGGTAACTGATAACCTTAGCAGTTTAGTTCCCCAATACCAACGAAACAGCCCATCTCAACCCAACAATCACATCATCACAAATGGTACACCATGACTTCTACGTACATAAATTAACACACAGAGTGGCAAAAATAGTGAAGCAGCAGGGATTCCTCATAGCCTATATAACTGCCGAATATCTACATACAACTCAACAAGCTACAATCAAGAAAGACAAGTCCAAGGAGCAGAAATATACAAACGTGAATATCAAATCTGTGATGCAGACTGCATATGAATGAAAAGCAGATATTTTATATTATACAACTAACTCTTCAGATGTAGGAAATATGGAATAAATCAAACCAAAATCTTAAAAATGGCTGTTAAAGACAGCAACCGTTCGTCAAAATATAAAATAATCACTTGAAAAACAGCTCTTCGGTTACGGAAGATTTGGTAAAATTATTACATTACGATGGTTTCGGCTTCACTACAGGAGCCTTCATCAGAAGTAAAACAGTTTTTTACATGTGAATATATCGTCAGCAAAAGGTCTTGAGCGATAGGGCTCACGTTAAAAAAAGAAAAAAAGAAGAAAAACAAGTTTACAAATTTTGCAATTTGCAAACTTTTTTAAATTTTGAACGTTAGCCCTATCGTTCAAGACCTTCTGCTGACGATACATTCATATGTAAAAAACTGTTTTACTTCTGATGAAGGCTCCTGTAGTGAAGCCGAAACCATGGCAAAGTAATAATTTTACCAAATGTTCCGTAACCGAAGAGCTGTTTTTCAAGTGATTATTTTATATTTTAACGAACGGTTGCTGTCTTTAACAGCCATTTTAAGATTTTGGTTTGATGTATTCCATATTTCGTACATCTGAAGAGTTATTTGATAAGTTTTGCAAGTGATTATTTTACAAACCAAAATTGTTTAACAAAACCATCATCCAACCAATATAGAGCACGACATAAAGATTATCAGGTCCAACAACCTTATACAAACAAATAATTACCACACCCATAAATCAGCAGCCAAGAACGAACAAGTAATAATTGAGCAGACAAACATAAATGAAAAGTCACTGCTAAACGTAAAAAAATGATATAGTAATTAAAAAAGATCTTGACACACACTCACACTCACACAAAGCAAGGATACCACACACACACATTCAACAGTTGGGAAGCAAAAGACATTCAACACTGTAACATCATCAAGAACAACAATATCACATGAACAGCTGTGCCTGGCGCTGAAAGAGACATCTCAGTGAGATAAAGGAAGAAAGAAAAACAGTCAACCAGATGCAAAAACAGCTGTAGAACAGCAAATATCGCTAGTCAGACACAGAAAAAGTTTCAGACTGTTAATAACCTACACTACTAGAAACATAGAAGAAAAATTCATGTAAAATATATTTACGCATATACTCCTGGTCACTGAAGATGCCCTGTAAAAAAAAAATGGCGAAACGCGTATGGCAGAAAAACTTGGTTTAATTCAGTTGCATAGATGGTTCATATTAACAAATACCTGCATATTAATATAAGAAGTAACTGAGGAAAATGGCAGCAAGCAACTAATATTTTGTATTCCCTCAGCTGATAAATAAAGTTGTGAAATATTTAACAATAACTCTCACTCATCAGGGTTTCATCTGTATAACAGGTCCAATAATGCACATACTTTATACCATCATCCACTATAATATATTATAATCATCTGGTCATGCAGTGGCGGCTAGAGCACACCACGAGTATTTCATTTCACCATAATCTGTCTTGAGTGTTAACATCAGTTGAGAGATGGAACCAGGCTTTGTCTGCATGGAAGGTGACATCTTGAATGTCAGTGATATTGTTCCAAAACAGTTTCAACCATTATTAGGAATGAAAGTGCTTTTCGTAATCAGAATGTTTACATTCATACACTGTTGTCACTTAGGATGAGAACAGGTGCCTTGCTGCAGAGAGCGCGGCTACTCCCCGTTGGAGTCTTCCCTCGTGTATGTGTGTGTGTGGGGGGGGGGGAGGGGGTGTTTGTCTGTGTGTTGTCCTTGGCATAAGTTAGTTTCAATCGTTTAGGGACTGATGATCACTGCAGTTTGCTCCCATAGCTTTACGAAGATTCGAACATTTAACTACCACATCCAGCTACAAGAGGAGTAACAAGTAAGAGAAAGTCAGTAACTCATACCTGTTGGTTCTGGTGTTTCTCCTGCCCCTACACTGGAGCGGCGGCTCCTTCAACAGCCGAAAAGTTCACTCAAACGTCTGTAGAGTGGTTGTTCCACTAACACAAAAGTCACTAATTCAAACACGAACGACTGGTGTTTCTTCTTAGTTTCCGAATGCGCATGAGATGCTTGCACACAATAGCTACGAGACAAATCGCAGTGATGCCTAGCAACGTCGCAGGACCTCTCAGAGAGCAAAGCTTTGTTGCGAGCGTTCCCAGGGATCAAAAACAACGCCTTCAATGGCAGTGGACCCCTCACGACCTTTGGTTCTGGCATGACGGCACTCTGCAACCGCGACGGTTTGGAAGAGGATAGCAATTAAGAACCATATCATCGTAATACAGGAGACTCTAAAGACGTTGTTTCTTAAATTATAACACTTTACAGAGATCTGTAGTGGTATGGAAGTAGTTCATGTGGGTTAGTTAGAAGTGATTTAACCTTCCTACTGTGAACAGGTCTATCTGGCCCAGTTCGTTTACTAAAATGAATACAAAACCCCAAGTAATAGTTATACTGTGACATGACTTAGGTAATCCGCAGAGATGTGTTAACTTTTGTTTCAAAATCTAAAATAATTTTCGAGATATATAGCTTTGACTCACTTCTTGTGAATGTGTCATTAAGACCCAATAAAAAGTTGTAGTTTGAATTCTAACAAAATTTTATTTCAAATACATACAAGGAATTTGATTTGTATGGCCTACGACGACTGAGAAGAATGTCACAAATCTGTAAGCATAGATACATGTATAACAACTAAATCTTCAGTACCATTTTTGGTGTCAAATAGGATACGGTACATGTTTTCAATATGATGATCAATTTGAATGAGTCATAAGATAAAAAAAGTAGATGATCCTGTCATTGCCCGCAATTTTGAAGATTTTTGTTGGTGGTTAATGTGATGATGATAACGTAATGGCTGGACATGGGGAAAGTGATGTGAACGAAGGAGAATGAGGTGGAGTATCGTTGTGTAATTGAACTAATGTAGATGGAGATGCACATAAGTCGAGAAATGGGCAGGATGGCCTACAGATCCTGCACTACAGTTAAAAGCAACGTGTTGATAGTAAATATATTAGAGATTTTACGAGCATGTATGATTATTACTGGATGCGTCGTTGTCTAGTGGCTAGCACACTGTAGTGCTTGCAAATTATGTAGGATAGGAAGGAAGAAGGATCTGGAAGTAAAGGATTGACTTTTAGCTGCTCTGCCACAGTTGTGATCCTGAGTTCGAAACTCTGTCCGGTAATAAGTGACTGTTGTGGTGAGGAATTCCCGATAAAAATTTAACGTTAGCAGGAGCTCTGAGACAGAACACAGTTAACATTCCAAAGGAAAAGAATCAAAACAATATCAGGTCAGTACTTACAAGCACTGCTAAGTACCAGAAGGATATAATGGTGGTTTCGTATGTCTCAAATACAAAATAAAGCGGATGTATCACATTATAAAATGTCTCTGCACTGTAACCTATATTTGGAAGAACGTAATAAACTTTAAGTAATACTACATTACGACAAAACGAAAGAAGGAGTTTACACAACAGATAAAACTGTCAGCACTGACTTCATACTAGGCGTACCAAACGATTGCATGTTTGTTTATTCTATAATGTACTAGACATTGTTACAATACATTATTTTATGCCGTATGTTCATATCAATTTAGTGTACCATAATGACATATCCCTTTCGGGCCCTGTACGCACAATTGTGCGTTTCTGTTTTTGCTCGCTTTATTACTTTGTGATTCACGAAAAGAAGTGCCTGGACTGTGGTAACGTGTGCAATGTTTTTTAGTTTCATGTTAGTACACTGTGTGGCACCAGCAGTCGGCAAACGTCCAGTAAAGTTACAATGGTGGCAAGAAAGATTTCTTGATATCCTTTTTTTGGCATGTGAAGCCCTTATATCTGACAGCCGGTTGATTTTATATGGTCCTGTGATGTTATTATGTCATTTCTTTCAAAGGCATGTTACAGTATGGGGGTGCAGATCATAAAAATTCTAGTGAAGGGCTAAAACAGACAATTGTGTGGTCATATTTTTTTTTTTTAAATAAATTTATCTTCCATTTTTTAATGATTTACTGAATGCACTTTATATCTTAATGGTACATTTCTATATTAATGTTACATTACCTACAACCATTGGTCTGAAAGGGATATTGTACTGAAGGTGGTTATTTCAAAGATAATATAGATATGAGCTAACAAAACCAATGTAAGGGGGAGGTATATAATTAATAGTGTTCCTAACAAGATCAAAGTTTGGAGCATTCAACAGGAAGGAGTTCAGAAACAAAATAATAGGAGACTGGCTGGTGCATAGACCATGGATCGAAAAAGGACCGAGAGACCAACAAAAAATGTAATTAACGTGACTCATCCGTCTCGAAGAACATGCAAACATTTACCGTTACTGGAGCCATTGCACACGTTAATAGGCAGTAATAGAAATTTAGCTCAGTGGAGTTTTTCAAACGTTTTTTTGCCAAAAACTAAATACAAAAACTATTTTTGAGTACCATGTATTAATTTTTTTCATTGAAATTGAAATTTTTAATATGTATATAAATAATCTGTTTTTGTTCAACCCGAAATATGGAATTGTTCTACCAAGTAATGACGGAAGAATCCATTTATAATATTTTTTTTTATTTTGTAATAATTACGTTTAACAAATGTCGATAAATTACGGTGCATGTTTCTCTACATGAAAAGCCTTACGTAAAACATAATTTGAAGTACCACCAGAGATAAAATAATTCTTATTAACAGCGCGTCTAGCTGACCTAGCCTCAATATGTGAATTTGTTTTTAAAACACAATTGGAAGGTTAATTAATTATTATTCGAAAATCTTAAATACGGCCAGCTCTTCTAAAATATTGAGTTGATGTATCTGTGGAATTGGGAGATAAAAGTATGCTATTGAGCAGCAGCGGCATACTATACGAAAACTATCCCGAGAACACTGACACTGACCCAACGCTGACACAATGAGCAGTATCTGTCACAAGGCTGATTGCAGTATCTTACAAATAGCGAGGATCGGTGGACAAAGAAAAAGAAAAAAACAGGCAACTTAGGGTAGCCAAAGGACAGCTGTGCATGACTAAGCTATTAGATATCGCCAGTGTCACTGATGGATGAGAGAAGCCCTCCACCACTTACCGCGTAATGTCAACAGCTGCTTGCGCCACTTTTCTAATGGGCAGCACTTTTCAGCGAAATAAAAAGCGACGGCAACGTGAAGATAGTTAAACGTTGGGAGTTGAAAAAACATGGGACTGATGTCAGCACTAGTAATTTTTGCAAGTATCACCCAGCAATAACACAAGAGTTTTGAACATCATACACGGAAAACATGTCATGCTATGTAGTATCGTTATAAAACGCAAACACAAAAATTGAAGTACAGATCATAAATGTTAATTAGGCAGTGCGACCAATTAAAATGGTACATATCTTAAAATACAGAAATCACTTGTGTACGCAGCCGCTAAGAGTGCTTGAAGGAAGTAGTTTTTAAACGTAAAGGATATATTAGATGATGATTAGCTCCGAGAGGTACAGGTCTATCGTGAGAGCCATCTAGCGGTGAAATAGTGGAATTACGAGCTAAATCATATTGTCGGCAGTGGTAATAAAAATATCGCAGTAACGAAATAACGTTATTCTTGGCGTTATATAAAGACATGAACTCGAAAAATGACTTACCAGCTTTCAATATCAATTATTCAATGTGGCTAATGATACTTTTATAATTCGAGAGAGGCTTTGCCATAGATGCGTACGAAACAAGAATCATGGGTGTACGTAGCCATTATGAGTGGTTAAAGGAAGTGAGTGTTTTCATATCTAAAGGGAAACGATACACCGCGAAAAGCACAGGTTAGCATGATTTCCATGTAGTGGTAGGATGGTTGGAACTGACGAGGTCAACCGTGTTGTCAGCAGTGAAAATCAAATGTTAAAATGTTTGAAAATCTAATGGACCAAACTGCAAAAAAACTTTCAAGCAAAAGAACTTTATTCACTGCATAATGAACACGTAGATAGACAAATTCTAAACGTTGAACTGAATAGTGTAGCTACCGGTACTTCGAAAACTGTTGACTATAAGTGGTGCTACTGACCAATAATTAATTGTATAGAATATTCTAAACGTTTCAATCGTGTCTTTTTCATACATGATAGAAACTAACGTCCTCTGTACCAATTATATAGATAAAATGCATGAAATTATCATAAATAAACAAATGAAAAGATCATTAAAATGCTAATTACAAATAATTACATTTGAATAATTTTAATTGTTTCAACTTTAGTAAGTACCATCAACGATACAACAAATCTGATAAGAGAAAGCAGACAGATGGAGAAGAAAACCCGATAAAGGATTAAACTGCCTGTCGTAAAGCTAAAAAGCTTAGTAGTTACCTAACATCAGGCTGCGTCAATCTCTGTAACATTGTTAATTCCGGTATATTATATCTGGTTATTCTGCTCACAAAGAGATGTTTTACGAGTCTTGCTTTCCAAGGAAATGTTTTACACACAATTATGCCTAATTAATAAAAATCTTGATTCACGTAACCGGTCGAATTTTTTAACAGACCAAATAATCATACTCTGTCGTTTATATGCGTGAGAAAGCATTATGTAGCAACATGCATGATAGGTGTCTCAGTTGTCAACATGTAGCGAAGGAACTATAATTCACAAGTTTTAGGATGCACTCTTTAATTTTGTCGATATTTTCAGTAAAAGCCTTTTCTTTGAAGATTTTGTGAATATAATTATGATGCATTTTGCTCATTACAATCATTTCCCATGCATTAACAGTATTCAGCACATAACAGATTTGTGTTTTTTACTATAAGTTGAACCAATAGATTCGAAAGAAAGTTCAGAAAGTTTGAGTCTCTTCAAATTGTTTTGGAAATATATTTTTTACTACAAGTTGAAACTCTGATCCCAATAGATTCGAAAGAAAGTTCAGAAAGTTTGAGTCTCTCCAAATTGTCTTGAAAATTTAATATGTGTATCGCGTTTCGAACTTTACATGCATGAATTGGAATAGCAATTAACGTCTTTTCCATTTTAGAAAATTTTTACTTCTTGTAATGAAAGTTCCATATCACTGCTTACACTTTATTAAATAACGCTGCATCTTTTTCATCTTTTTGCCATTATCAAGCACCTGCGTATATAAGAATTACATTAATCATTTTCCATCCGATTACATTTCAAATATTACTAAAGTATATATTAAAAATTTTGTAATTAATAGTCCTTAAAACTTACGTCTACGATGTTTGACGTTAGTTACTAACATCTGGCGTGACTGTTGTAAAACTGCAGTGAAATAATCACGTATTTCGCAGTTGTTTACGTTTTTAGCTGCCAGATTTTATGTAGCTTATTACGTTATGGCGTTAAATTACAGAAAACTTTTTATATTTGGTGTAATTAGCAACACTTTTCTGTAATTTAACGTCATAGAGTAACAAGTTGCATAAAACCAGGCGGCTAAAAACGTAAACAACTGCGATATACGTGATTATTTCACTGCAGTTTTACAACAGTCATGCCAGATGTTAGTAACTAACGTCAAAACATCGTAGACGTAAGTTATAAGCAAAATTTATAAAAACATGTTTATATGTGTTTTCTTATAATTTGATATGTAATCGGATGGAAATCGATTAATGTAATTCTTATATACGCAGGCGCTTGGTTATGCCAAAAAGCTGAAACCACAGCAGCGTTATTTAATAAAGTGTAAGCCGTGATCAGGAACTTTCATTACAATGTACGTCAACGACATTTATCACACTGCAGGCCCAACAATCAGGAAGTTAAAAAAAATATTTTATTTCGTTGATAACTGACCAAGGATTCTTGATACAGATGCTATAGGTGGTACTGGAACGGAAGCGACGTTGGTTTTCATTCTTTTGTCTCCTACCACGTCTCAGATCCACTAGTGGTTTCCAATATTTCTGCCTCTCAGGATGGGATATTCGTATGGCTATTGGTTACATGCAATAAGAACGAACCATAACTACCACATGTTCTTACAATTTTCATACAAACAGTATACGAAGGTTCACAAATTAGGAAGTGTCAACGTGTGCACAATCTTAGCTGCGCGGGATGGCCACATGGTATAAGGCGTCATGCTAATGTCTGGGTGATGGGAGGTTCGAGTCCTCCGTAGTGTGTGTGTGTGTGTGTGTGTGTGTGTGTGTGTGTGTGTGTGTGTGTGTATCTGTGTGTGTTTTGTAATCAGTGTAATTTAGTTTAAGTAGTTTGTAAGTCTAGGGTCTGATTAACATACGTTTGGTCCAAGAGGTTCAAAAATATTTAAATATTGTTATTGAACAGTCAGTACTATTGCGTTGTAGCATGACTTCATGAAGTGAAGTGCAGTCGTTTACTTCTCTGCATAATAAGTTACACGCATATTTAAGACGTGTCCTTTGTTAACTGTAACTGTCTGGGAATTTGTGAGTCCACACTGCACAATGAAATAAGAACAAGTTATTTTTGCAACTATACTGTTCTCCAAAAATACCTTTGTCACATGTTGTAGAACACAGTTCTTGCACTAGAGTTCGTAATCCCGAACAGTACACTTCTTATGAACTACACAATCATTTCCTCTACGCCATGGGCTGGTGAACTCCAGTCCTTCTTTCATAATACCAAAGAAGGAAAGCAGAGGACAGCCTAACTCATGAAGTGAAGGAATGAATAAGTTTATCTACAGTGTTGTCCTAACGTTAAAGAAACTCGGCATATGCACATGCGATACAAGGGACTTTACGATATCAATGCTATCAGTTACAGATTCCATAAGTCTTTATAAGTGTCATCCTTACAGAAATCTGAGAGTAAAATATTACATAGAGAGAAGCACAGTTTCCATGTTTGACACATTTCCTCCCCATGCTTTACACACTGTGTGTTCCATATGGCAATGTCCCAATGACGTCATATAAAATGGCGACCAACAAGGTTTTGGAGAGTTCTGGTGCAATGTGCTGACCCCCACTGGGTCTCGAACCAAGGATTCGGAATTATATGCCCCAATCCTACCCCTTGATCATGTCTGCACGCAATGCAGAGAACCGTACCAATACTGAAACCCAAGATTCCAGATTTGATATCATCTCCCCCCCCCCTTCATCCGTCCAAACAACCACCTGCACCACAACCTTTTTGTCTACCACTACGATCATCTGCCTCCAGACCCCCCTTTGGCGGGAAATGCAAAGTACCCGAACGTTTCAGTATGTATTACATATTCCGACGACTACGATTTGGAGGTAAATTTACATTTTCGCCACCAGAAAGCGTCCATCCCCTAATTCAAGGCTACACTCCACACAAATGCTTCCAAAAAAAGTTTCTAACAGTTATATTACCTTTAAACTTAGCAGATTACTTTACAAATACCATTCTTAATTTGTCTCTCCACTAACACTATCAGAAGATATTTAATGCTCATGTAATAAAAACCTTAAATTAGTATCATAAAGAAGAATAAAAAAAAAAATTTCGTCCATGGCAAGAAAATCCGAATTTCGTAGCACTGTAACAAAGGATTTGGTTCCCTAAAGTATGAAGTCCTCATACCTGTTACTCTTGTATCATAGGTCGTAACAAGTAAGAATCACACACTATGTCGTGTCCTAATATGATATCTTTTATTAGATAAGGTGTCGGCGACTGGGACGTTGCTTTGTTAATCTCCCTCAATTCGTATTCAATTATCATTTCATTACAGAAGATTACTGCCTCAATAGTAGGTTTCTGTGAGTCACATACAGAAACACTAGATTTCTGTTAACGGATTCATTCCGTTATAAATGACGTTTTAAGACTCTTCAAAAAGAGAGCTGTCTTCAGCACTAATTTACGGTCCTATCTCTTGGAAGCTAGCATCCAAGGAAACGGATTCATTTGTAATATAATGGGGCTGTATATACCCGAAGTAATTCCATTGTGAAAGCAAAAAGGAATATTTGCATTTATATTGAAGTTTAGCTTGAGGACCTGCTCGCATAAGACACAATTTAAATACTAATTAGTCGGCCTTTAGCCAGTTATTAACTTTAAGGGTCCTAACTGCGCTCCCCGACGAGTGCAAACGTCGCATTCAAGGTACGAGTAACTGAAAAAGACGTCTATGTTTCTACTCCGCACAGCTTACTTACCAATAACAACACAAATTGCATCCCCAACAGACATTCTTATCTTTCAGGAATACTACACTTCTCAAAACTGATCAGGTGAGATATTATACAAAATATCCATATGGTAACGTACTTTATTCAGATATTGGCTATAATTGTAATTTGTGTGTGATACAATTGGACCATTTTTCTGACTCAACTCTTCACTTAAGATATACGTGGGTTTTCTTAGAGCGAGGCAACAAGAGACTACCATAATAATGAAAAATTCATTCTCATTGCCCAGTAATATGGTGTGCGATCATGTCGGACGGCCAGAACAGTTGCACGGCGTCTTGGCATGGACATTATGTAATTATCAAACAGCTTTTGAGGGATGTTTCACCATTATTCCATGAGTGCAATATCCAGCTCTGAAACCGTTGTGGGAAGTGCTGGTCTGGCTGCAATGTGTCTGCCAAGTGCATCCGAGACATGCTCAATACGTAGAATGTCTTGTTGACCACAGCTGGTTAATTTATTAGCCCAAAGCTACCGGTTTCGGTTAATACACCATTTTCAAACGCCAGCACAGCTTAGCAAGTAGATTAGCGTGACACGTTACAATATTGAAAAAACTGACAATTAGTATTTGGCATTATACGTGACGTGCTAGATATGTCTTTCCAGTGACTATTTTGTAATGACAATGATAAACGATTTGAAACAAAGTTTGACGTGAAAATGAAGTAAAAAGGTAAATTTGGGATTTTTATATCTCGTAGAGTATAAGCATGATTAACGCGGAACTAAGTACGCAAGAGTTTGACAGCACTGGGATTTGGAATAAAAATTTGATTCGGCAATTGTTTTCCAGTAGTCTGCTATTTTGTCAGAAATAGCCAATATCGTCTTTCGTAAAAATATGCAACGTATTTTAACGGTTTAATTTTTAACACTGTCTGATAAAATGAGGCATTGCAGAAACTTCGTTTTGTTTCAATATGTCCTTAATTAAAAGCATTATAATCCTGAACGTTGACTGCAACATCATAACAACGTAAGATTTTCCAATATAAAATATCACTGACATTCTGTTTTACATATTTCCGTAAAATAAGTTCAAGGTTGATTTATGTGAATGTTACAAAAGTTAACTATGTTACCGCGTTTTATTTCAATCAATCTAATGACAGTTATACAAAGTATTCAGAAATAACGTTAGCTTTTCCAATGTGCGCTATCAGAACATACAAATTTATTTCAGTAAAAATTTGCAACCTACAAGTCTCGTAAAAAGACGAATTTCAACACTATTCGCTGCGCGAGCTTTAGGAAACTTTTCCTGATTAAAAGTAGCGATGTTAGTCAATATTGGAAATTAAATCCAGAGCTTAAAACACGTTAGTTGGAATTAGAATGTGTTTGAAACTTTTATAGAAAAGGGCGTATGTAAAACAAATACCGAAGACAAAATGTTTACACATTTGAAAAAAATTCTATATACTGTATTTCCGAAAATTTATAGACTGATGGAAATCATTAGGTGATTGAAATTTTGTTTTCCACATTCTTGAGCTACATAGGTATTACGAATAAAATTTAGTGTACAGGACGCGTATACTCTACAATAGTAAAAATCCAAAATTTACATTTTCTTGTGGCGTGTCTTTTGCGCCAAACTTTGATTCAAATTATCTAGCGTGCATAACCTACGTTGGCTTAGCAAATTTTTTTGCAGTTACAACTATGATGTTTCTATTGAGTTCAGTTTGGAACGTTGTACAGTACAAAATATTTCCCAAAAGGTGGTCTAAAATGCCGCATATCCAATCAGTTCAAAAAATGGGCCTTTGCGATCGCCTTTTAACAGCTCGAAATTTAATTCAAAATAGTAGCTTAACCGTTCATCTAACACGCAAATTGAATAAACGAATTTGTAGGACAGGAAATTTTCTACAACTTCGCTCTCTTACGTTTTTTTACCCAGAAATATTTGCAAAAATAATGGAGATTTAATACTGTCACTTGATTCTACGTAAACCAATACAGGCAAACAAAATAAACTTGAAGAAGAGGACAAACTATCACGGCAAGACAGGTGATAATATTTTAACGGAAAAAAATAATGAAAGTATTGGCGAAATATAAAAATAATAGTTCAAAGTGGTAAAAGTTAAAAAAAGAGTATGTATGTAAAAGCTAAACTCAAATATATAATCAGGTAGAATATTAGGTGTTGAGTGCATAGATCACAATAGTAGAGTGGTAATCATATCGTTCATCATATTACATTACTTATATTTCTATTATATTTGTCCGAAATAATTGTAACATCTTACAGGAAAACCTAAAGTGGGCCGTAAATTAAGCCGATGCGATTTTTCGTGCCGATTTTGCCTAAACGTCTCATACAATTATTTTCTTTGTGAAACTTAAGAGAGTGTTTATAGTTGTACAAGCTGGACGACTTTAGTTTTTTTCGGGAAAATATTTCCCGAGATACAACGCAGAAAATTCGCCAGATAATCCACGCACGCTCTGCGAAAAACGCCCCCATGGAGTCCAACAAGTGACTATTTGTTGCTGCGGTTTTCAGTCCGGAGACTTGTTTGATGCAGCTCTCCACCCTACTCTATCCTGAGTAAGTCTCTTCATCTCCTCATACTAACGGCAACGTACATCCATTTGACTCTGCTTACTGTATTCATCTCTTAGTCTCCCTCTTCGATTTTTACCCCACACACTTCTCCCCAACGTTAAATTCACGATTCCTTGATGTCTAAGAACGTGTCCTACTAATCGATCCCTTCTTTTAGTCAAGATATGCCAAAAACTCCTTTTCTTCCGAATTTTGTTCAGCATCTCATTAGTTATGCTATCCATCCATCTAATCTTCAGCATTCTTCTGTAGCACCACATTTCAGAAGCCTCTATCCTCTTCCTGTCCGCACGGTTCATCGTCCATGTTTTACTCCCATACAAGGCGACACTCCACACAAATGCCTTTAATTAATCTTGGATGTTAACAAATTTCTCTTTTTGAAAAACGCTTTTTTCCCATTGCTATTCTGCATTTTATATCCTCTGCGACTATTTATCGGCCAATATTCCTTCGAAGAACGTAAAACGTTATCAGTGTTCGTCGGGGGCATGTGCGGATATTAACATACATTTTTATCGCAAACCATGATGCTCTTTCTGGAAAATGTACCGAAATTACGTGATTTGACGTTGAATGACCCACATGTAGCTAGTGCGGACAGGCAGTTGATTAATCGTTCCGAACTTTTCAACGATCACAGTTTATATGATGAGGTTTGGGGACGCATTTCTGGTGCTAATTTAGTAGTTAAAAAACTTTTTTACCTAGTTTAATAGGAGGCTGTGTCTAAACAGATTCAGTGGCATTTTAACTCTCACTGCTGACAATGACCACGTAAATTCATAATTTAGTACAAACGCTTACCGATGTTAAACTGAACAAATACGAATATATGACAACAAGTTTGGAATCTGTAACAGACAATACAGACTGCCTGAAAACTGCACTAGCACTAGAAAGAGGCTAGCACTGCACGGTGAATGAACCTAAACTGAAAAAGGACGGACTTAAGTGGCGCGAGCTTTGGTCTATTATACGGACCCGCATAATAATATTACGGAATAGTTGTTAATTCATGATCTTCTGTAAAATATTGGTTTCTAACTGGCTGACTAATCTAATAGCCTACACAATGGGCATCCTTGGTTTATGAACATTGGGTGTTTACCTTAAATGTTCAACTTTATTTACTGAAAAGTCATTTTTATTTAGAAAGTCTTGCTCATCAACATAATCAGAAAAAATCGGCTATCAAACATATCTTAATATATTCTGGGAATTTACAGAAACTTGTTTAATATTAGCATTTATAGATTATTCTATGCAATTTCTTTAATTGTTAATATATTTTAATCCATCAAGTTTGGTCTAATATTATCAGAAAGACCGGAATATATTGCACTCTAATTTAGTTGTAGTCTCTCCTACGGAATCAGTGAGGTTTTCGCTACGGCTGGATGTACGAAATTCTTAGGTTAAATTTTACTTTCCAATCCGGCGACTTCGCTTGATAGTGTTGGTAAAGGATGCTGATTGCCGGCAAGCATGTGATTTTGACATTAGCCAATCGCGTGAGGACGAAAATGTTTTGTAATGAAATCTTCGTTTACGAGGCCAATTACTTTTACTGGGCGGACAAGGGTACATACACCTGTGAACCACAGAACAGAAGGAACAAGCATTTTTTATTTACTTCTCGGTATGTACGAACACAAGTCCTCCTAAATGGTTCCGATTTCTAATGTTAACATCTCGAAAATGACTATATACCGTGTCGTTGATGTTACCAACATAATCGCGCGAGGCAGAAAGTAAAATATTTTGCCAAATTTTGAAATTAACGTAATTTTTTAATGTTATCATTGGTTAAAATGAAGTTAACTTGTCGCCGGTTGCTGCTTGACGCGCAGTTGTTGGTAGCAGTGCATCAATGATGAAAGGTTAATAGGTACAATATTACCTACCATCCTGGCGACGTCGCATGGATATATAGTAACATCAACAACGCGGTAGAAAATCTTTGCCAAGATTTTAATATTCTTATAAATCCACATAGAATGACTTTATTATTGTTTCCCACAGACCATGATGTAAATTAATAATGTTGTTCCTGCTCTATGCTTGATAGGTTCTTGTATGTACCTTTTTCAGCTCAGTAAATGTAACTGCCATCGTAAAACGAATATTTCATAACAAAACATTTGTGTTGTCACGTAACTGGCTACTGCCAGCGTCACGTAAATGCCAACATTAACACACTAGGTCCCCAGAATGGTAGGTAAAATTTAAGACATTAATAATTTGAAGAGTTACACTATAAATGTATGGTTATGGGATATCGCCCCAAATTTGCGACTGGATATGGGATTTCCTGTCAGAGAGGACACAGTTCATAGTAATCGATGGTAAGGCATCGACTGAAATAGAGTTGATATCGGGCGTTCCACAGGGTAGTGTTTTGGTCCTCTGCTGTTCCTTATTTACATAAACGATTTAGGGGAAAATCTAATTAGCTGTCTTCTGTTTTTTGCATATGACGCCTTCATATACCGTCTAATAAAATTATCTGAAGATCAAAACCATCTGCAGAACGATCTGAATAAGATATCACTATAGTGTATAAATTGGCAATTGGCTTTGAATAATGAGAAGTGTTAAGTCGTCCACATGAGTACGAAAAGAAATCCGCTAAACTTTGTTTACAAGATAAATCAATCAAAAGTGAAGGCAGTAAACTCCAAAAAATACCTAGGAATTACTATTACTTCAGCCTTAAACTGGAAAGAACACGTAGATAATGTCGTGGGAAAGACGAACCAGAGACTTCGTTTTATTGGCAGAACCCTTAAAAGATGGAACACAACTACTATAGAAACTGCATACACTACGCTTGTCAGTCCTTTTTAGGAGTATTGCTGCCCAGTGTGGGATCCGTAACAAGTGGGTTTGACGGAGGACATCGAAAGAGTCCAAAGAAGGGCAGTTCGTTTCGTATTGTCACGATACTGGGGAGACAGGGTTACGGAAATGATACAGGATCTGGGATGGGAATCATTACAACAACGGCGCTTATCGCTGCGGCGTGGGCTACTTACGAAACTCCAATCACCAACTTTCTCTTCCGAATGCATATACAGGTCAAAATATTCCCATGCTAGGAACGTGTAGCCTGCCTGCCTCTTTTCAAGGTGTAACAAAAACAGTTGCTTTTGTAGTTCTTCAGGCCAAATCTACACAGAACATTTTTGGAGTATATGCATTCGACTTGTTTGGCTTATCAATTCAAAGAGATGTGCTTCAAATTTCGTCAGTAGTGCCTCAGGGCAAAATCAATGCATTGTGTGAAAAAAACAGTGACTTCTTTTCGCCGGAACTAGGTTGCGCAAAACACTTCGTGGCACATGTACCTTTAAGAGAATCTGCAGTGCCAAAATTTCCTAAAGCTAGACCAGTGCCTCTCGCAATTCGTGATAAAATTGCTGAAGAACTTAAACGTTGGCAAGATAGTTGGGTGATTTCTCCTGATTCTGCAAGTCAGTGGGCCTCGCCTTTAGTAATTCTAACCAAGCCGACAGGAAAAGTTCGTCTCTTTGCGGACTTGAAATCAACAGTGAACAGTCAAACGATTCTAGACAGTTACCTCCTGCCCAGACCTGAGAACTTATGGACAAATTAGGACAGTCTCGCTTCTTTTCCAAGATTGATTTAGCATAGGCATACTTACAGATTCGGCTTGATGACGAGTCAAAAAAGTTTTTCGTCGTTAATACTCACATGGACCTTTTTCAATTTCAATGCCTACCCTTTGGCAATTCTTCCGCCCCCACTATTTTCCAGCGTTTTTTGGAACAGCTGACAGTTTCTGTACCGCGCTGCTCGAACTATTTAGACGATATTGTGGTCTTGGGACGCAAAGTTGAAGAACATTTGTCAAACCAGGAGTGCCTTTTCAAAGTGTTGACTGCAGCAGGTCTACGTTGTAATAAAGCAAAGTGTTCGTTTTTCCAGACAGAAATAGAGTACCTAGGCTATGTGATTAATGCCCAAGGAATCCATCCCTTACAGTCAGATCTTCAAGCAATCAAAGACGTGCCTCCTCCTAAGAATATGCACGAATTGCAAGCAGTAATGGGAAAGCTTAACTATTATTTCAGATTTATTCCCAATGCCTCTCAGACTGCAGCTCCACTGCATCACTTACGTAGGAAGAATGTTCCTTTTGTATGGTCTAAAGATTGCCAGGTTGCCTTTGACAAACTGAAGTCTGCACTACTCAGTGATCATTGTTTGATTCCTTTTGACCCTCAGAAGCCTGTAGTGCTAGCAGTGGATGCCTCGTCGTACGATCTGGGCGCAGTAATGTCGCATCGTATTAGATCTTACGATGGTCCTGTTGCCCTTGCGTCCAAACTACTGACGCCAACGCAACAGAATTACAGATAGAAAAAGAGGCCTTAGCAATCATTTACGGCGTCAGAAAAGTTTCATCATTATCTCTATGGCAGAAAATTCTATTTGTTGACAGACCACAAGGCTCTCACGTTGTTGTTCTCACCCACCAAGCCAATTCCGCCACGAACGGCACAAAAGCTTCAGAGATGTTCCTTGATATTGTCAAATTATCAGAATGAGATTTTGTACCGTCCTACCGCTAAACATGCCAACGCGGACACACTTTCCCGACTTCCGGTTGTCCAGAATGTGTCGTTTGATTCTTCAGAAATGGCATGTTGTCAGATAGACTCCAGAGATGCTTCCGTTGTCGCAGACTTCCCTTTGAACTCTCGTCGGGTTGCACAGGAAACAGCTGCGGATGCGGACCTAAGTGTGGTAGCACGTTTTGACCGCTCAGGGTGGCCTGCCAGAGCCAAAGACATTGAACGGCCTCTGGTTAGACGTTATTTTGCACAACGTCATGTATTGTCTTTAAGTCAGGGTGTTCTGTTGCTACATACAGACAACGACCAAGCAAGTGTGATTGTTCCTCGTTCCCTGCAACGGGAAGTGTTACGCCTCTTGCATCAAGGACAATGGGGTATTGTTAGGACAAAGCAACTTGCCAGACGTCATTGTACCAGGGTTGGTATCTCAGATAGAGAGCATGACGTCGCAGTGTACGGTTTGTGCACAGCATCAAGCAGCTCCTCCGCAAAGTTTCTCGGACTGGCCACGCCCCAAGAGACCATGGCAACGTTTACACATTGACTTTGCCGGACCTTTCTGGAATATGCGCTGGTTAATCGTTGTAGATGCTTTCAGCAAGTTTCCTTTCGTGATTGCCATGAACTCAACGACAACGTCTAGTACAATCAGTGCCTTAACATCAGTGTTTTGCATCGAAGGTTTGCGTGAAAGTAATCGTCATTGACAATGGACCTCAGTTTGTTAGTGCGGAATTTCAACAGTTTTGTCGTGTGAATGGCATTCAGCACATCACCACCGCACCTTTTCACCCTCAGTCCAATGGTGAAGCCGAACGTTTCGTTCGAACATTCAAGTCTCACATGGAAAAGATGAAAGGTCAGCACTCCAGGCAGCAAGCCCTTCAAATTTTCCTGTCTACGTATCGGTGCATGCCACATGACGGCCCGTCTCCTGCCGAGATGCTCCACGGCCGCCGTCACCGCACTCTCCTTCACCTGCTGCAGCCTCCCACGCACCGAGTCGGTTCGTATGGCGCTACGCGTTTTCAGGTTTCTATGCCGGCACTGTACAAGGTGTTTGCTCGACAGAACCGATGGATGCTGGGCACCATTCAGCGCGTGCTCGGTCGCAATATGTATGTTGTACGTTCTTCTACAGGGTCAGAGCTGCGGCGCCGCGCAAACTAGTTGCGCCTGCACAGGCCGCGCGATCCTGTCTCTGGTTTCTTGATTCCAGACCCAGTTCGTCGCCAGGAAGTACAGTCACATCGCTCGGAGCCGGGTCCAGCGTCCCCGGATTACGAAATCATCCCCATGAAGTTCGACGCGCCTCCGATGCGGTCGACCCCACCGACGTCGCCGCCGCAGCTGCCGGCGTCACCGCGAGGGACTCTGGGACCGTGCGTGCCCTGCCGCCTGGGCCATGCACCTCAGAAGATGACCTGCTCCCTCTGGGCGGAGGAGTGCACCCTTCCCCTCGTTTTGGTGGGTTTTCCGGGGAATTGCGGTCTCGATCCCAGCCTCTGTTACGACGCCCGTCCCACCAGTAACGCCCCCGCCCAGGCAATCCTCCCAGTGCCGCCGCCGTGGCCCTCAGCCCTACGCCACGACGGCGCGGCGATTTGTGGGGGACGGGTGTGGTGTCGCACAAGTCTGAAGTGCGCGCCACCTACCTTCGCCGCGCGCCGCCATGCACGCACGGCGCGGCGTTCTTACGACGTCGGCCACGAGCGCCCTCCGCTGCAACCCCGCTCGTGGCCACCACTGAACTGCATCGTTCACTTCGGATTAGGACAAGCACTAGGTCTCATCAGTAGGCAGGCCTCTAGTTAACCTATGTCTCAGCAGTACACTTAGTTGGCTGTTCACCTCAGATTCTGTACCCGCACACGCGTGCATCCTATTTTCCTGTGTCGATCTCTCTCAACTCGGCCACCGACACCTAGTACAACCGGAGGAAACGAGTCACAAAAGTAGGAGGACAGAATAGAATCATGGAACGGAGAGGACACAAAAGGCAGAAATTCTCCAAGATTGTGCGCCTTCCATTCATCAATACTCCTGTGAGCGAGTACAGTATATACACCCACCTCAATGCAATTGAAGAATGAAAGTGGATTAAACTTGAAACGTGTGACGACACTTTGACAGTGGCATGTCATCAGTGCCCAAGAAGTCAAGGCACACAAATGCCTGAAGTTAATTTTTGAGTGAATGAGTTTCAGTGTATCAGATTAATTACATTTTATTTTTCCGATGAGTAATGTTTTATTGTTAGACTAATGAAGCGACATGTGATCAGATTAATGTATGTATCTCAGTTACTTTGTTTATTTCTATGTACCCATTTGTTGTATGTTTTTTACATAAATATTCTTTATTTTTAGCCATTACATAAAATTTTTCATACCAGCTCTTTGAAATTAGAAGTACATTCTTATCTGGTCACACTTGACTATAAAGCAGGTTCTCATGTGAGTCATGTAAAGTTATTCTTCGTCGTCGTGTCAATGATGGTGTATTACCACGATTGATAGTTTTTAGGTTACCAAATTGATGGTAACCAAACAAAATTTACATAGAAATTTAGACACAAGCTATAAGGGAAAAATTTAAGTGTTTTTGCTATTTCTGGTAGTTTGAGAAATTTATTGCGTTTTTGAACATCTGCATCTCACTCATTAGTGGAACAAAATCACATTTGACCAGTGAAATATGCAGGAAATTCTATGCTCTTCAACTGTCTTCCAGGGTACGTTTCGCGAAAAACGCATGGTTTAGAAGTTATAAGCAAAATAGTGAGAAAAAGGCGAAACATTTCGGGGTTTTACGACCCAGTCATGTTAGCAAACTGTCTTCGAGGTCTCATGGTCTTTCGTGAGTACGTGCGTTTGCGAGCACGGGGCCACTAGCTAATGCAGTCCTCCTTTGTTCTTTACTTCCCAGATTGCATTTCCTTTCCCCTCCCCTCCTTTCCTATCCTCTCTCCTTCCCCTCCCCACCGGGGGAATGATAACCTCAGTAGTTTAGTCCCTCTATCCCAAACTAACCACCCAACCCAACCCTCTTTGAGGTCGGAAACTCAGATTCTACGCTACAGAGTATTCTCAAACAACACATCAAAATATTATTCACTTCGGAATACTTTCCAGGTAAAAGTACTGGACTGCTGGACTAGATAACAATTAGTATGAAAGCCACCCTTATAATTTTTCGAGAATTTTACAGTTAATCGTTCAATAATTAGAATTTTTAATGGTTATTAAAGGTAGATTAAATAAAGAGTTGTCATGATGTTCAGTGCTGGAGAGTATGCTGACGATTGGCGGCAGAAGGAAGTAAGTTGTCCTGTGATTCGCATAAAGGCTCTATACACACGAATGCAGCACAAGCAGCACAAGATCTTTATTTAATGAACTAGGAAATTCTATAAATCTACTTCTGGGTAGTGGGTTAAGGGATCTCAAACCGCCAGATATTACGAATATAAAGAAAGAAATAAGCACGGTATCTGAATTATTTTTAATGGATGACGTATGAAGCATATTGTGGTACACGGTCATAATTTCCTGTATTAGTGATGGGAAAGGGGTGTTAGTAGTATGAAGCTCGCGCCAGTTTCATTTTTGCTAGTATTGCCTGTGGTCGAAATTAGACAAATTTCATTTAATAAAGTAACTAAACTGAAAGTAAAAGAAAATGTTATTATAATTTATTGGTATGCAGATTACTACCTGAGCCATGCATTTGCATATACCAGTAATAAGGGAAGTAGGAAGTTGTAGCTATTTAAAATTACGCGAATAAATTTCTAGAACTTATTTGAATTTCTCGGTAGCAGTAGACGACTAGAAAGTTGTTACTTCAGGATAGTACAAGGCACCGCAACGCCAAGAAATAACTTTATTCTGTTACCGCGAAATTTTCATTTCCACGTTGAGAACACAGTGCCGTCAGGTCTCGGGTCGCGCGGCAGTCCATTAGTCCTTCCTGGGAGACGTGTGTGTTTCTCGTTCACAGTGTAAGTTGGATTAACTAGTTTGTAAGTCTAGGGAGCGATGGCCTCAGCAGTATGGTCCCGTACATTCACGAACATTTCAACATTTTTAACAATACATTCGACTTCGTAGTTCCACCTATTCTTCCGTTACATGGCTGTCGTGCTGGACCTGATCTTTTCGCGGCGTATCGTTTCCTAATACATACTTCACATATAAAAGTTTCTTCTTCCTTTAATCACTCTTAACGACTGCCTACACACAAAATTTTTATTTTGTGCACATGTGGCAAACCCCCTCTCGAAATTTCATTGGTCTCCCTATGTAATTATTATTAAAAATCAGTACTTCAATTTTCGTGTCCGCGTATTTATATAATGAATATCGTACTGAATCTTAATATATTAATACTGCGTTCATAAAGTGAATTGTTTAATTATATTTAAAAACTATATTTAAAAGTTAAGAATTGAACATTAAGAAGAGTTAAAAAATGGGGGCCAGTAGGATTTAAACCTAGGGTCTTAAGAGTGGAACTCCAAGCGCCATCTGGCTGAGCTAATTTTAGCGGTACCAATAAGCCACCTACTATGGCTTATAATATTGTGGCAAAACTTATGTGGAATCTGGAGTATCATCCTAAAATTTCTTTTTCTTCTTACCACTCTTAATGGTCACGTGCACACTTAATTTTTATATGCTGCAACATCTATGACAAACCACCTTTCAAATTATGTATGTTTCATTGGCCTTCTTGTATGATTAATATTAAAAATCTGTACCTTTAGTTTCCTGTTAACATACTTATATAATGATTTATGATCACGGAATGTACGACAGTGACAGCGAATAGGTACCCAGCAGGGATTCGAACCTGTATGTCCTGCTTTCTAGCTAATAGCGCTGACCCCTACACCCGTACACCCACAGCTTAACGGATTGCTCTAGTTTGCCTCCCATCAGATGCAAATTGTCAACTTTACCCTGTCCACTAGTACTCAAACGCGTCGTTTTGTAAACTGTTTTCCATGAGAGTAAATGCCTAGAAGTGCCTCCACACTAAAGAAAAGATCATGCCCACCATTTGAATATTGTATAAGTGACATATATATGGTTTCTGTTCTTCCGGACATGTCCCAATGAACAGACGCCACTTTTGACCACGCAGTAAGTACTATCTATTCATATTCACGGAATGTATGACATGAACTAACCGACAGGGTAACGTTGACAATTTGTATCTGACGGACCAGGAGATACTGGAAGATACCATATTGACTTTATAATGGCAAGGAATAGATTTAGGAACCAGGTTTTAAACTGTAAGACATATTCTGGGGCAGATATAGATTTTGTACAAAACTTATTGGTTATGAACTGCATATTAAAACTTAGGAGACTGCAAAAAGGTAGCAATGTCAAGAAATGGGACCTGCGCAAATTGAAGGAACCAAAGGTGGTAGCGAATTTCAGAGGGAGCCTTACGCTGAAACGGGGGAAAGTAATACAGTGGAAGAAGAATGGGTAGCTCTGAGAGATAGAGTAGTGAAAGCAGCAGAGGATCATATATGCAGATGGACAAGGTCTAATAGAAATCCCTGGATAACACAGGATATACTGAACTTAATCAATGAGAGGAGAAAATATAAAAATTCATCAAGTGAAGCAGGCAAACGGGTGTACAGACGTCAGTAAAATGAAGTTGACAGGAAGTCGAGACTTGATGAGAAATACAAGACCGTAGAAGAATCTATACCAAGGGGAAAGTAAATACCGCCTACAGGAAAATAAAAGGGATATTTGGAGACAAGAAAAGCAGCTGTATGAACATCAAGAACTCAGACGGAAAACCAGTACTAAACAAAGAGGGAAAAGCTGAACTGTGGAAGGAATATATAGAGGGCCTATACAAAGGAAATAAACTTGAAGGCAGTATTCTAGAAATCGAAGACGAAGTGGAGGAAGATGAGATAGGATACTGCAAGAAGAATTTGACAGAATGGTGAAAGATTTGAGTCGAAACAAGGCCCCTGGAGTAGATGATATTCCGTCTGAACTGCTGATATCTATAGGAGAGCCAGTCATGGAAAATAGTAGCACCTGGTATGCAAGATGTATGAGTCAGGGGAAATACCCTCCGACTTCAAGAAGAATATTGCAATTCCAATTCCAAAGAAAGCAAGTGCAGACAGTGTGAAAATTACAGAACTATCAGTTTAATAAGGCAAGGGTGCAAAATACTAACACGAATTATTTACAGACGAATGCAAAAACTTCTGGAATCCAACCTCGGGGAAGATCAGTTTGGATTTACAAGAAATGTAGGAACACGGGATGCAATACTCACATTACGACTTATCTTAGAAGATAGTTTAAGGAAAGGCAAACCGTCGTTTTTAATATTTGTAGATTTGGAGAAAGCTTTTGACAATGTCGACTGGAATACACTCTTCCAAGTTCTGACGGTAACAGGAGTCAAATATAGGGAGCGAAGAGTTATATTCAACCTATACAAACAGCAGACAGCATTTATTAGATCGAAGGGCAAGAAAGGGGAGCAGAGTTGGGAAGGGAGTAAGACAGGGTTGTAGCGTTGCACCAATGTTGTTCAATGAGCAAGCAGTGAAAGAATGCAAGGAGAAATTTGGATGGATGGTTTGATTTTTAAAGGGACTAAACGGTTATGGAGACGGAATTAGTTCAGGGAGAAGAAATAAAAACTTTGCGGTTTGCTGATGACATAGTAATTCTGACAGACACCGCACAGGATCTGAAAGATCAATTGATTGGAATGGTCAGGGTCTTGAAAGGAGGGTATATGATGCACATTAACAAGAGTAAAACAAGTATGATGGAATGTAACCTTAGAAAATCAGACGATGCTGAAGGAATTAAATTAGGTAATGAAACATGAAAGTAGTAGATGAGTTTTGTAATTTGGGAAGCACAATAACTTCGGTTAGCCGAAGTAGAGAAGATATAAAATGCAGAATGGCAATGGGAAGAAAAGCGTTTCTAAAGAAGCGAAACTTGTTAATATACAATATTGATTTAAATGTTAGGAAGTCCTTTCTGAAAGCATTTGTCTGGCGTGTAGCATTGTATAGAAGTGAAACGTGGATGATAATGAGTTCTGAGACATCAAGGAACTGTCAACATAGCGTTAGAAGGAAGTATGTGCGGTAAAAATCGTAGAGGGAGACCGAGGAACGAATACAGTAAGCGGATTCAAAAGGATGTAAGTTGCCATTTGTATTCTCAGATAAAGAGGATTGCACAGGACAGGGCAGGGTGGAGAGTTGTATCAAACTACTCTGCGCACTGGAGACCACGACAATCTGACGGGAGACGAACTTGAGTATCCGTGCAGCTGTGGCGATAGCTGTGTCCCCAGTAGTGTAGGGGTGAGCGAGGCTACCTAGAAAGCATGAGACCTGGCTTCGAATCTCGGTTGCGTAAACGTTTTAAATTTTACCCATTCGCAGTTAATGTTATGGCAAGTGATTTCGTGTTGTGTAAACTCTTTTACTGTGCACGCTCTATGTATTAAGGTTCTCCGAGAGACATATTCTGTGTTTCTAATGCTGTAATGACTTGTGTTAATGTTGTGTGTGTTTTAAATAAAATATTGTTTAACACTCAACATTTTGGTGACTCGGAACTATTGAATTTCTCCCCACAGCAGTCGTCACGCATGTCATATGAATTGGACCGCGCACCGAAACGATAAATCGAGTCACGTACGTAAGTTTCGCGACACCCGCGTAGAATACGGAAACAACCACGCCGCGTAAACAGTGAATATCATACAAGATACTGCAGGCACCGACTTCTCAAAGGCAACTGTGGTTCTTAGTCCAGTTGCGGCAAAACTTCCACCCTTCTGGTCGGAAAATCCAATATCGTAGTTCGCCTAACAAGAAAGTAAATTTGCCTTTGCTCACATCACCTCAGATGACACTACACGTAGTTATGTTGTGGTTGCACTCAACGAACAAATGGCCGTGGAAATCCAAGACATCCTAGCTTCACCGCTGAGCACCGATAAATTACTATCAAGCGTGCACTTGGAATGCGTTTGTCGCAGTCTAAAGCTAAACGACTTGAAATTTACTGCGCACAGAAGAACTCGGTGACGTCACGCCATCTCAGCTGCTTCGTCCCCGCACGCTCGCGGGCAACACAATTAATGATGATATTCTTTGAAATATATGGATGTCATGCTTATCTGCGTATACACAGAAAATTCTTACAGTCTGCGCAGGTGATGTCGACGCTCTCGCTCAAACTGCCGACAGACTAGTCGATATGTATCCGTCGACAATTGTCGCAACACTGTCCACGAAACCATACAACGCTGTAGCACTACAGGCGCAAATAGCTGAGCTATCTAAGCAACTTGCGGCCCTACAACTACAACGACGGCGCTGTTCCAGCAGACATAAGCGTTCTCCCACCAAGGAAAATACATGCTGGTACCACAGAAAATTTGGAGCTGATGCCCGGCAATCTCGAAACCGAGTGACAAAGGAAACGCCACCAGAAATCAGCATGTAGCGATGGCACATGACGGGCCACTCTACTAAGCAGCAATTTCTCGTTGACTGGGATACTGATCTCTTTTTCCTTCCTCTCGTCTACCATGGCGTAGTACGAATGTATTCTGCAAATGGAACATCCATAAAGAATTTCCGATACGTCAATCTGCACCTGAATTTTAACCTCCGACGCGAATTTAGTTGGAGATTCGGTTGCTGACGAGCTATATCCTGTTGTTGGAGTAGATTTTTTTATGTTTTTACAATCTTCTCCCAGATCTTCGCAATCGTCCACTTTTGGACTCCACAACACAGTTGTCTACTCAAGGATACTTACGTCGAGCCAAACATAATAGCATCAATATGATTACAGTTAATTCGCCATAAAACGACTTGCTACGTCAGTTCCCTGAAATTACCAGCCCATCTCCAACTGTAGCTCCAGTACGGCACACAACAAAAAGAACAATGGATGCCGGCCACGCGGTGACTACCGCCAACTTAACAACAGAACAGTACCTGATAGTTATCCTGTGCCACATATCGAAGATGTTGCAATGAACACTCATGGTAAGACTGTTTTCTCCGCGATTGATCTTTCCGTAATTGTTACCAAATACCAGTAGTATTGGAAGATATACCAAAGACAGCATTTTCTATTCCATTCGGAGTATGTGAATATATGAAAATGCTCTTCGGATTGTACAGTGCTGCCCAGACCTTTCAAAGTTTTATGGACGAAATAACTAGAGACTTAGATTATTGTTATGTCTACATTGATCACTTGCTGGTAATGTTATCTAGTGAGGCAGAGCATTTGGTGCATTTACAACAGCTATTCATAAGGCTTCAAGAAAATGGTTTGATAATTAACCCACAACAATGTGTCATCGGAAAGTCAGAAAGGCATCTCATCAATGCTCAAGAAATCTCACCAACTCAAGACAGAGTGGAAGCTATTTTTCAGTACTCCAAACCCACTACGGTACGACGGTACGAGAATTACGTCGTCCCTTAGGATTAATGAATCTTTAGCAACGTTTTGTGCGCAATCGCTCATTATTTGCAGCTCCTCTTAAGGAGATGCTCAAAGGCCACCCAAACCTGGAGACACACTACAGAGCCTTATACGCTTGTACACAGATCATAAACCACTCGTGTTTGCATTCCGTCAGAAACCAGACAAGGCATCACCACACCAGTCAATTTGAACTTCATAGCTCAATTTACCACGGACATTCGATATGTTGAAGGTGAACAAACGAACCAGCAGATGCATTATCTCGCACTTATGTTACCTAGAAAGAAGTCGACTATGAAGCAGTTAGGAACGGCCAAGAGGGAGACAACGAGCTGAAGACTTATGTTGAATCGTCGGTAGGATTGCAACTCCGACACATTCGAATACCAAACTCGAACGTCGCGCTTTACTGTGACTTATCAACGCCACAAGAACAGCCATTTGTTACCGCAGATTTTCGCAATCAAGCGATTTCATCTCTTCACAGCCTCTACGATACGACTAGTGAAGAAGGCATTTATTTGGCCAAACTTGGAGAAAGATTGTAAAACCTTTGTTCGCCAATGAAATACTTGTCAGTGCAATAAGATAACTCGGCATGTAACAGAGCCAATCGGTACTTTTATTACACCGAATCATCGCTTTCATCACGTTCACATAGACATAATTGGACTCCTTTGCCCACCAGAAGGTTACCAATATTCCTTGACAGCGATTGATCGCTTTTCTCGCTGGCCTGAAGCTTATCCTATGAAGGTTATGACGGCGACAAAAATGTAGTGACGACCTTCTTCCGAGAGCGGATCTCACGCTTTGCCGTACCCCTCCGTTTTACTACGGATCAAGGAAAGAAATTTGAATCATATCTTCTTGAATCACTCTCAGCACTGCTTGGAAAGAAACGCATTCGGACCTGTGCATACCACCCCGCAGCTAATGGACTTGTAGAACGACTACATCTCCAGTTGAAGACTTTACTGAGTTGCCATGCGACAGAATGTTGGACTGAGAGCCTACAGAGCCTACCCATAGTTTTTCTGGTTCTCAGGACATCCTTCACGGAAGATATTAACGCAACAACGGCTGAATTTGTGTATGGGCAGACCCTTCGACTGCCAGGTGAATTCTTTGCGGACACACAGAACGATGTTATTGAAGTCGCGGACATTGTACAACGTCTTCGCTCGCAGATCCGTAAGTTCCGTCCTGCCATGACAAAAGAACACACGAACCGGTGACCATTCATATTCAGTGACTTAAAGTCATGTGATCCAGTTTTTGTCAGACATGACGCCATCCGCAAGCCACTTCAACCACCCTACCATGGTCCTTACACTGTGTTGAAACGTCAAGACAAAACGTTAGATATCAACATCAACGGTTCTGCTGTCACGGTCTCTATCGACAGACTCAAACCTGCCTTCACCTCGTTAACATCGAGATGCCATTAGTGGGACTACCGAACAAAGCCGACATTACAACCCCACCTACTGTACCAAACAAAGCCATCAATCCACCGCCTCCGAAGGAAACTGAAGTTGTAACACGTTGTGGACGACGCGTCTTTTTCAATCCTAAATATCGTTGACACTTAGGGGGAGTCATGTGGCAAATGATTTAGTGTTCGAGCGTGTGGTAAGTGATTTCGTGTTCGAGCATGTGTTGTGTAAACTCTTTGACTGTGCACGCTCTTTGTATAAAGGTTCCCCGAGAGAGATATTCAGTGTTTCTAGTGCTGTTATGACTCGCGTTAATGTTGTGTGTGTTTTAAAGAAAATATTATTTAACATTCAACAATGTCATACATTCCGTGATTATAGATTGATAATAGCTGCAGGAGCAAAAGTGGCGTCTGTTCATTCGGACATATCCGAAAGAACAGACATCACATATATACATATACATGTAACTTATACGTAATATTTCGCACGATGCACACAGAATGGTACCTTACAAGAGACACTGACATCGTCTGACCAAACACGGTGAAAGGTATCATATGCATCTATGTTTTATGTTCTATGTTCTATGTTCCATGTTCTATGTTCTATGTTCTATGTTCTATATTATTCAAGACACCATAAGGTTGCTGACAAATCGTTCCTTGAAATAAACCTCTTCATCGCTTCAACGATTTCCATGAAAGTTGGCAGATATGTGTACGTGTTCATGGACATAGGGAGGAGGAGATAGACTGGGACAGACTGAGGAGGAGGAGACAGGGGAGGAGACGGGCAGAGAGAGGGGGAGAAGATGTGGCAGGACAAGGGGAGAGGGGGAGACTGACAGGAAGCGGGAGTAGAAGTGATGGACATGTGACAGGAACAGGTGAACTGAAGGAGGCAATGGCAAGGTGAACAGCAAGGGGGGAGGGGGGAAGAGGAGATGGACCAGTGGAAGACTGTAATACGTACACAGCGTAGGTAATGTTAGTGTGATTTAGATATACCACCGCTTTAACAGGAAAAAGACAGGAGGTACCTGGACCTATAAAGTGGTAGGAGAAGGAGATGGTAGTGTAGGAAGAGCGGAATGAGGTGGAGGTAGATACAGGGGGAGGAGAATATGGAAAAAGGAAAGGGGGTAAAGGAGATGATGGACTGAAATGGACAGACAGAGGAAGGGGAGTTGTAGAGGGGAAAGGAGGCGATTTTCCTGGAGAGGGAGAGACAAACACAGAAGAGGTATGTGGAGATGAATCTTTACTGAGTAGAGACTATGTCAAGAGTATGATTTGTTTTCCCAGATTTAGCAATAGTAAGGCAAATGTAGCTCAACTTCATTGTTCGACAAGCACAACGATTGCCTGTTCCAGCTCAAGTTTTCTCAATATGTAAATAATAATAATAATAATAATAACAATAATAACGGGAGCTTTGTTCACTGTTCACTGACACGTGATCATATGCTACATCATTCGTTGTACAGAACTGGATATAGTGCGTTTTGCTAAAATTTAAAGACAGTCATTTTTCAAAGAACCCGTTATAGTTCTTTGTGAAACATTTTGCTTTCTCTTTAATGGAATTTTTATGTGTAATACTTTCCTGGACTTCTTTCTGCATCAGTTCTGGTTAAAACATGTAGCTTACGACTATTACCTCGATAGTCTTCATCAGGAGCAATCGGATGTCTTAACTGCTTTTCTGGTGGGCTTATCTAGTCCATGGAAGGTAACTGATTAGTCGGAAATGGTATAATGCTGTCAGTCAGTATCACCGTGAATGGGGTTGGGCCCACCGCTTCCGCGGTAGCGGAAACTTTGCGGCGGACATCTCTTCACTGGTTCGAGGGTTCTAGTCCATGCACAGCTAAGGTCTTCTCCACCGTCACATTGAAGTTCTTCCCGCACATTTTTATTTCTGCCGACTCTTTAATCACAGAACCCCAGTATGTAGAACCGTGGATTGCATTTTTAGTAATTTGTGTTTGTTTGTGTGGCTGTGCTCAGCAACTCCCCAGATCTCGATTTTTGTAGCAGTGGTATCAAATGGTACGGGTGAAATAACCAATGTATTTTTTTTCACACTGCCAACGGATATTATAAATTCCAAGAATTCTGAGGCGAGACTGTCCTGAACACATGTGTCACACCTCCTTTATCTCCTTGGAACATTACATACCAATCGTATCGTGTTAAATGGATGGTATGTCTCACATACAAGACACTCAGAACACAAGGAATGTAACCCAAAGAGATTTTTGATTTTTATTTATTTATTATTAGCACAAAGGCTTATAACACGGTCTATATAGAATACTTTTGCAGAGGACTGACGAATGAAATCCCTATTAATCTGACAACTGTAAACTTTACTTGTTACTTCAGAATAACTACGAAACAAGTACACATAAAATGCTGCGTTTCTGTTACTGCCAACAGAGAAGTGTGTTGAGAGAAAAATTAAGCTAAAAAACTTATTTTAATACCTCATACGAAGAAAATTTACTTTATTTGCCAGTTATGTCATTTACATACCTCCTTTAAAAACTGTGTACTGGTTTGTAAACTGCAGTGAAACAATACCTATAATTTTTCACTAATTTTACCATCTTATTATAATTTATTCTATAGTATTTTAATTGTGTACTTTTCGTTAGGCCATTTGTAGCCTCTGTTCAAGCGGGGCATGGACCCACGAAGCAGTGGCCTCCAGCTGTAACGAGCACCGTGCGACCTGTTGCTCCATTCGCAAACGTTGTCCATCGAAATCACTGGGTCGTCTGGTCCAAATGATTCGATTAGGAATTGGAAATGGTTATGTTGTTCTACTTGGTGACCATTTGCAGCCATTCATGGACGTCATCTCTCTCCACTTCCACCCCCACCCACAAAAAAACATTAAAAAAAGAAGAATCGGTGGACCTTTTGTGGATGACAGTACAGCATATAATCGTGTCAGAATTGTTCGTGACTGGTTTGAAATTATTTTTTAATTCCATCGAATGTTGTGGCCATGCAGGTTGTTCTTCACGATTTCCATCGATCATAGGATTTAATTTGAAGGTCAGTTCGTGCGCAGAATTTCTCACCGTAAACACTCCCGCAATTACGGACGGCTTTAGAGACAGCTTACTCGAGTTTCAGAACTGTTAGCGTATTAAAGAACTAATTTTTACGGGCAGTGGCGTCTTTATAATTATTATGTATATAGTTCATTAATTACAACAACGTCATAACTAAAAAATTGAGTTTCCACTTAAGTTTAGCAATATCACTTGTACTTGCATAGGCTTTTAACTGCTACACAGCCGCGCGGGAGTAGCCGAGCGGTCTGGAGGGTCACGTTACGGATCGCACGGCCTTCCGCGTCAGAGTTGGAATTCTCCTTCGGGCATGGATGTGCGTGTTGTCCTTAGGTTAGTTTAACTTAGTTTAAGTAGTTTGTAAGTCTATCGACTGATGACCAAGGTAGTTTGGTCCCATAGGATTACAAACATATGAACATTTGAACTGCTACACACAAAGTCAAATTTCCAATTTTGATGATTTTGTATTTAAAGAGCAATATTTTGTATGTGAAACTTTGTCGGGATGTTTGTTACTCTACGAAGCTGAAACGTCTGGACGGATAATGAAGAAATTTGGACTGAAGCTAGCTTATACTCTGGGTTTAACCATGGGCTACCTACCACGCTCGAGGAACGACTGACTTTGGCACCGCTTGAGCGATCACGATCGAAGTAGTCACAAGTATGTATTGTTCAATCGAATAAGTTTCTATACTCGTCTAGCCATCGTAGGGTGCAGAGCCTTGGAACCGTGCAAAAGACTTCAACACTGTTTGACAAATCACCATGAAAGTTGGGGGAAATGCGTACTTTACTATAGAAAGAACAATGAGGAGATTGACTGAGAGGCAGAAGAGCAGATGGGCAAAGAGGAGGGAGAACAGGTGATTGACAGAGAGAAGAGGTTGGCGCTGATAGACTGGTGGAAGGAGCAGGTAAACAGGACGACGTAGAGGAGGAAATAAAAAGAGCGAGAGGGCGTGAGTACGTGCACAGACAGTGGAAGTAGGAGACTGACTAGAGGAAGATTCGAATAATAATAGCTGTTTATTTATTCATCGTACGGATACACATAAGTAAGTCATAGCAGTGTCTGCTCAATACAAAAACAATATTTATAGGTTAGAAAAGGAATATACGAGAGTTTTGGAAACAAATGATCTCACAATGTGATAGTGATAGACTCTACCGTAGCTTGTATGACCTTCAAGCCCCTGGAGACATATTCTGGTGTTGTTTCTCCATGACTCCTTCCCTACATCTTGAATCTTGCAAGTTTCGAATTCATGAGCTGTTGAGAATAGTTTCCTTGATTTGAGACGCATGCAAGATGGATTGAGCACAATTACGTGGGAAAACTTTTGATCTGCAATACTCGGCTCCAGAATATTCGAAAGACAACGCTGCTGCGTGGGAAGTTTTAGATTGAGCCCTGTAAGTAGTTGTTGCTAGTTTGCAGACGATGTTTTCCTGGGTCCTTAACTTTGAGCTACACGTACCACCACTTAGAAGGGAAGGAAAAGGGTAGAGGCCAGGAAGGAGGGGGGGGGGGAGGCTAAGTAGAGGAAGGATGTGGAGAAGGAAGTGGAGGAGGCGAAGGTAGAAGAAGGAACGAAGGGACAGAAAAGCACAAACACACGAGAAATAATTCGCTCCTCGCACATTCTGTAATTCGCTTCTCAGACGCGTAAAAATGTTGTACGTGAAGTAATCGATTGAGTTCCAACAGACATGACTTCTGTCATCTTTCCCATCGCCTATTTTCTTCCTGCGATGTCGCGCTATGTGGTGGGCCAGAAGTTTCTTGAGCCTAACAGTTCCAAGACAGAACTTTCTCGATGGATGGTAAGTTTGGAATTACCTGTTTTTATTACGAATAAATGTTTTAATGCAGGTAATACTGTGTGGCATAGCAAGTGTGTTCATAAAGGTAAAGATAAAAAAATCGTTTATAATATCAAATAAACATGTAACTAAATAATTAATTTCAACAAATTTAGACAGAGGTTAGAGAAGTAGATTACTGTGCCAAGCTTGCGATACCGGCAGCAGTGCGGTCTGTGAAGTTATGCAGATCTGTCTAGTAAGCAGTCCGCGTATCGCCTCTGCTACCAAAATTCCATCTCAGGCTGGCCAGAGAGCCGTCGGCAGCGGCCATCTTAAGCCGTCTGGCAGCAACGCGACGCCGTTGTCGGCATATAATCCGATTCCCAGTGTCCGTTTCCAAGTCCCATCTCTGCGGCACCGCCGATCAAACACAATACGTACATCTCCTTCCGATGTGAGGAACACTGCATAAAAGACTATGGCTCGAAATACAAATAATTCATTGGTACTACGTACACGAAAATAAAGGAATAAAGATACGGCAACACAATACCAAATTTTTATAGCGCACCTCGAATTACTGTGACAGTCATCTCAGTTTTACCGCTGTGCCTTTTACAAGGGAAAGTCTATACTTTATCCGTACTGGTAGTAATAATAATGTTGTAAATGCGAAAAGAAGCTTTGCCTGTTAAGGGTACTATCACAGTCTAATAAATACAGTCGCGACACTCACTGCTGTGAAAGCTGTTATCGCCGGATACTTGGAGCGACACTAGCGCTCCAAGCGGTCGTAAAGCCGGCTGTCCCTTAACGCCGTATACGACACATTAATAATGCCCGCTTGTAATTACATTTCTGTGTGATTTGTTAAATATTGTATATATTGTATATATTCTTGCATTCCAAGCTTTATTTATCTTGACACATGACTGAGTGTAAAAGAAACGTAAACCGAGCAAAAACTCGTTGTGATCGGACACAAACTGCAATTGTGCAATATGTTACGAAATAAGTCTTTAGAAATTGCTTGCAGCTAACCTTACTGGTAGTGATAAACATAGTATTTTGTGCAGACAAGTTTATAATAGAACTTCTAAGGGACAGTTAAATATCAGCAAATGTAAATTTAGTAAAAACTCGTGAATAAAGTGACGCTAACTGCAACATATTCTTCAGACATTGCACCTTACTTTGCTGGTAAACACAGTATTTCTCACATGAGAAGCATGTAATTAGCCTTCCCGGTGTTAAAAGGTGCCAAACAATGTTTTTTCCTGCTTTTTAGTTATGAGAACACCCACTGGTTATGAAACTTTCTTTCGTCTAATATAATTTTGCTACGAGGTTATTTCAATTATGTGTTATTTTAAGATAATATTACGTCGATTAAACGACAGTCTAAATGTCATATTATATGAATGATCCTCAGTCAGTATCACAGTCTGTCATTCTACGGTTCGTAGATGAGGGAGGAGTGGGAGGGGGCGGGGCGACAATCGTCTGTAAAGTAAGACGGCTCAGTGGTTTCAGGTAAATAGGTTTGTGTGTTAGATTGTGGTTTCCATTAGATAAGACAGAAAACATTTAACCTTTCAACCTTAATAACGGTAACAATGAACACTTCTTTTCTATACATTTCTTATACATTTGCCTCAATAGTGAATTACTTTCGAATGGCCAGACAGAAATGTTTCTAGCTGTGATGTAGCAGCAAGCACAGTCGTAATACTTGTTTCAGGACACAGTTTAATTTCTTCCGCCTTTATATTATCACGTCTTGGCGGTAGTTTCCTCTTCATTCCCGATTTCGGTGGTTTGTTTGGAACCACGAACAATGCAGGCACAGCATTCCACGCCAGATTCTTCCGTTCATCATTCATGAACTGGTTTTCATCGAAGTGTAGCGAGCAGAACTTCACATTATCACGTAAATACGCGGCAACTTTATCCAAAAGATCTTGTCGTCTGCTATTTATAAGCCATTTCTTGATCCTAAAAAGGAATAACCTTCAATATGTGTCAGTTGCTCACAAGATAATTGTAAATAAGCATTACCGAAACTTGATTTCAGATACCTATCAGGCTGTGTAGGAAACCTAAAGAATGATAAATGTGACGTCTTGTTGTTGTTGTTGCTGCAATTTATTGCACTACACACGCTTCCTTTCGTAAAAACCATTTCGTACACCATAACACACAACAAACACACGTCGCGTATACGATATAGAGCAACATGGCTTTACGTCCGCAAGGAGCGCTGCAGTCGCCTGGTATAACAAAAATCAGCGGTAGTGTCGCGACTGTATATGTTAGACTGTGGTACTATACACGACGATACTAGGTTTCATGAAACTGCGCTACTAGCCAGTGCGCATGCGCGGCAGGCGTTCGCGCAACTCGTTGCCGAAACTAAACAGTTTCCGCACCTTCCAACTTTGGCGAAACTGATTGCGCGTGTTTTTAAGTTAGGTGATAACCAATACAAAACAAAACACTACATAAAGGGGGAAAAGGAAGAAATAATACGGTTTTTGTACATATATGCGATGCGAACGTGTTTGTGCCATTTTAACGATGAAAATTTCAGGAATAAGCAGCTGCGTGTTAGTGCTCTTGAAGCAATTATTCGTGAATTAAATATTGATGGGTTGACGATTAGTGAATTGCAGACTAAAGTACATTCAATTCCAAATACCTGTACAAACGAACTAGGGCAATTGTAGATTTGAGAACACGGTACAGGTATTGTAGAGATAGCTATTTGACAAGAAACGTAATGCAATTTGTAATTTCAGTTCTGGTGACAATGCTTCACGCATAACAGTATCTTGGTTCTTTATTGCATTACTAACTCTGTTTAAAAGGAACGTAAACTCCTCTGGTGACATTCTGAGTTGATTAAAATAACTTCTAGGGTCTTCGATCACAATTTTGTTTGAGCAACCGATCCGGCCCTTTTTTTAATCCAGTCACAAACCCAAAAACGTTTCTTATTCTTTTTATGTTTAGTCTTATACAGCGACTTCACACAGAGAAGCAATAGCTCCGCCACAACTTTTGCAGCTACCGAAACTTTCATTCTACGGCGACTCACAAAACAACGAAACAAGTGTAGAGTATTGGCGCCGTGTCTACAGACATACACGAAACCAGTTGCGCGCAACTCATTTCATGAAACGAGTGTCGCAACCTGTCGTCATGTAGACTAGCCTTTACGCTGACACGACGATGTAGCGACCGCTACACACACTTCGTTTGCTGGCGCACACGTAAACATCGTTCGCGCCGTCCAGCGACGCTGTTATATTGATTTAGTGTCTGTGGAGTCGTGACGTATGTTATAGAATCACGGCAATCGCTAAGTTCCTTGCCACCAGGAGCGCAGTTTTTATCTATGTTTTGTACGGTTTCTGTATATTCTTTGAAATGTTAATTTTTTAGAATGAAACTTTTCACTCTGTAGCGGAGTGTGCGCTGATATGAAACTTCCTGGCAGATTAAAATTGTGTGCTGGAACGGGAACTCGAACCTGGGACCTTTGCCTTTCGCGGGCAAGCGCTCTACCGACTGAGCTACCTCCAACACGACTCACTATGCCGGCTCACAACTTTACTTCCGCCAGTACCTCGCCTCCTACTTCGTTAATTTTTTACCCTTTTGTATGCTAATTGAATATAAATGTTCGGTTGTTGTCGAGTTAGTTACAGTCTCCCTGGTCAACTAATTCTTTCCGGCTCTCCAATATTCTGCAATAAATTTGTTTTCATTGTATTTTCGGTGTACCATCTGCGGACAGTCTCTGTGGGAATAAGAAGCACCCAAATATGACGTCAAAAATGGAGGTGGGAACCGTCTACGACACATACTTGAGGTGAAATGACATCATTTATAATAAGATGCGTCCATGGGGAGCCCATACTAAGTGCGCAGAACAGATTTTTCTCCGCTCTGAGCATTACGTCATTGTCGAGAAGCTCCGTGCAGTTAGCGCGCTCTCCTACGTGTTAAAGCAAGTGTATTATGTGTTGTTCCTGTTTATTTTTGTCTTCTATCGCGTTTGTACGTTCAGGTTGACATTAATAATATGGAATTTTGATACTGCTGTCTGTGAAAACGATAACAACACTAAAAGATCGTTCAAAAGTGTCCAGAAGATACTGAATCGTATATTCGGTGGCTTCCGCTTTCTAGATGAAGTGACAATCTCGACACTAAAATGCTAGTATCAGTAACACAGATTTTTAAAAAGACCATTGTTCAAATCAAATGTTTGTATAGCTTATGGGACTTAACTACGGGGTTAGCAGTCCCTACTTATGAACTAACTAATACTAAGGACGGCACAAATATCCATGCCCGAGGGGGGATTCGAACCCCCGACCGTACTGGAGACCATTGTTTACGTTATTCTTAAACTGTTCTAAGAATTACTGAGAATTACTGAAACTT